>JARQOD010000002.1:59074837-59140168 GCA_033576555.1 Oophaga sylvatica
GGGTGTCAGCTGATTATCACAGCTGACACCCGTGACTGTGTGTCAGGAGCGGTCACGGACCGCTCCAGGCACATTAACCCCTGGCACACCGCGATCAAACATGATCGCGGTGTACCCGGGGCAGAGGGGAGGATCGCGCAGGGTGGGGGCTCCCTGCGCGCCCCCGAGACCCTCAAAGCAGCGCGATGTGTCACGCTGTTCCGAGGGTCCGTCCTCCCTCCAGGTCCCCGGATCCAAGATGGCGCCAGGGTCCTGCAGGGAGGCGGCTTCCTCAGTGCCTGCTGAGAGCAGGCACTGAGAAGCCCGCAGCACTGCCAGAGCGATCGCTGGTGTGACAGAGTGCTGTGCACACTGTCACACCAGCGATCTGATAAAATACAGTGATGTCCCACCCTGGGACAAAATAAAAAAGTAAAAAAATAAAAATAAAAAGTGGTAAAAAAAAAAAATAAAAAAAAAAAAATATTCCCCAATAAATTCATTCTTTCCTGTAAATAAAAAAAACAAAACAATAAAAGTACACATATTTGGTATTGCCGCGTCCGTAACAACCCCCCTATAAAACTGTCCCACTAGTTAACCCCTTTAGTGAACCCCTTAAAAAAAAAAAGAAAACGAAGCAAAAAATCAATGCTTTATCATCATACCGCTGAACAAAAAGTGGAATAACACGCGATCAAAAAGACCGATATAAATAAACATGGTACCACTGAAAACGTCATCTTGTCCCGCAAAAAACGAGCCATCATACAGCATCATCAGTGAAAAAATAAAAAATTTATAGCTCGCAGAATAAAGCGATGCAAAAATAATAATTTTTTATATAAAATTGTTTTCATTCTATAAAAGCGCCAAAACATAAAAAAATGATATAAATAAGGTATTGCCGTAATCGTACTGACCCAAAGAATAAAACTGCTTTATCAATTTTACCACACGCGGAACGGTACAAACGCCTCCCCAAAAGAAATTCATGAATTGCTGATTTTTGTTCATTCTAACCTCCCAAAAATCGAAATAAAAAGCGATCAAAAAATGTCACGTGCTCAAAAATGATACCAATAAAAACATCACCTCGTCCCGCAAAAAATAAGACCTCACATGACTCTGTGGGCCAAAATATGCAAAAATTATAGCTCTCAAAATGTGGTGATGCAAAAAACTATTTTTTGCAATAAAAAGCGTCTTTTAGCGTAACAGCTGCCAATCATAAAAACCCGCTATAAATAGTAAATCAAACCCCCTTTATCACCCCCTTAGTTAGGGAAAAATAATAAAATTAAAAAAATGTATTTATTTCCATTTTCCCGTTAGGGTTAGGGTTGCTGCTAAAGTTAGGGTTGGGTTGGCGCTAACGTTAGGATTAGGATTAGGGTTGGGATTACGGTTAGGGGTGTGTTAGGGTTATGTTTGTGGTTAGGGTTGGGACTAGGGTTAGGGGTGTGTTGGGGTTAGGGTTGGAGTTAGAATTGGAGGGTTTCTGCTGTTTAGGCACATCAGGGGCTCTCCAAATGTGACATGGCGTCTAATCTTAATTCCAGCCAATTCTGCATTGAAAAAGTTAAACGGTGCTCCTTCACTTCTGAGCTCTGCCATGCGCCCAAACAGTAGTTTACTCCCGCATATGGGGTATCAGCGTACTCTGGACCACAAGAGTTATTGTGCAATTTGTCCTATTTCTTCTGTTACCCTTGGGAAAATAAAAAACTGGGGGCGACAAAATCATTTTTGTAAAAAAAAAAATGATTTTTTTGTTTTTACGGCTGTATGTTATAAAACTTCTGTGAAGCACTTGGGGGTTCATAGCGCTCACCACACTTCTAGATAAGTTCCTTGTGGGGTCTATTTTCCAAAATGGGGTCACTTTTGGGGGGTTTCCACTGTTTAGGCGCATCAGGGGCTCTCCAAATGCGAATGACGCCCCAGACCATTCCATCAAAGTCTGCAATCCAAAACGTCACTACTTCCTTTCCGAGCTCCGACGTGCGCCCATACAGTAGTTTACTCCCACATATTGGGTATCAGCGTACTCAGGACAAATTGGACAACAACTTTTGGGGTCCAATTTCTCCTGTTACCCTTGTGAAAATAAAATATTGGGGGCGAAAAAATCATTTTTGTAAAAAAAAAAAGGATTTTTTATTTTTACGGCTGTACGTTATAAACTTCTGTTAAGCACTTCGGGGTTCAAAGTGCTCACCACACATCTAGATAAGTTCCTTGTGGGGTCAATTTTCCAAAATGGGGTCACTTGTGGGGAGTTTCCACTGTTTAGGCGCATCAGGGGCTCTCCAAATGCGACATGACTCCCCCAGACCATTCCATCAAAGTCTGCAATCCAAAACGTCACTACTTCCCTTCCGAGCCTCGACGTGCGCCTATACAGTAGTTTACTCCCACATATTGGGTATCAGCATACTCAGGACAAATTGGACAACAACTTTTGGGGTCCAATTTCTCCTGTTACCCTTGTGAAAATAAAATATTGGGGGCGAAAAAATCATTTTTGTAAAAAAAAAAGAGATTTTTTATTTTACGGCTGTACGTTATAAACTTCTGTGAAGCACTTTGGGGTTCAAAGTGCTCACCACACATCTAGATAAGTTCCTTGAGGGGTCTAGTTTCCAAAATGGTGTCATTTGTGGGGGGTTTCCACTGTTTAGGCAGATCAGGAGCTCTCCAAACACGACATGGCATCCAGCCAATTCTGCGTTGAAAAAGTCAAACGGCGCTCCTTCCCTTCCAAACTCTGCCATGCACCCAAACAGTGGTTTACTCCCACATATGGGGTATCAGCGCACTCAGGACAAATTGCACAATAACTTTTGGAGTCTTGTTACCCTTGGGAAAATAAAAATTGGGGTGAAAAGATCAATTTTGTGGAAAAAATATGATTTTTTAATTTTACGGCTCTACGTTATAAACTTGTGTGAAGCACTTGGGGGTTCAAATTGCTCACCAAAGATCTAGATAAGTTCCTTAGGGGGTCTAGTTTCCCAAATGGGGTCACTTGTGGGGGGTTTCCACTGTTTAGGCACAGCAGGGGCTCTCCAAATGCAACATGGCGTCCAATCTCAATTCCAGCCAATTTTGGTTGGAAAAGGTCAAATGGTGCTCCTTCCATTCCGAGCTCTGCCATGCGCCCAAACAGTGGTTCCCCCCACATATTGGGTATCAGCGTACTCAGGACAAATTGGACAACAAATTTTGTGGTCCAATTTCTCCTGTTACCTATGGGAAAATAAAAAATTAGTGACTAAGAGATAATTTTTGTGGGAAAAAAATAGGATTTTTTATTTTCATGCCTGGGCATTATAAACTTGTGTGAAGCACTTGGGGGTTCAAAGTGCTCACCAAATATCTAGATAAGTTCCTTAGGGGTCTAGCTTCCAAAATGGGGTCACTTGTGGGGGGTTTCCACTGTTTAGGCTCATCTGGGGCACTACAAACGGAACATGACCCCCATCAATGTTTGCATTCCAAAACGTTACTGCTTCCTTTCCAAGCCCTGCCGTGCGCCCAAACAGTTCCCCCCCCCACATATGGGGTATCAGCGTACTCAGGACAAATTGGACAACAACTTTTGGGGTCCAATTTCCTTAGGAAAAATCGAAAATTTGGGACTAAAAAATCATTTTTGTGGAAATTTTTTTTTTTTTTTTCACACCCAGGCATTATAAACTTTTGTGAAACACTTTGGGGTTCAAAGTGCTCACAACAGATCTAGATAAGTTCCTTAGGGGGTCTAGTTTCCAAAATGGTGTCACTTGTGGGGGGTTTCCACTGTTTAGGCATATCAGGGGCTCTCCAAACACGACATGGCGTCCAATCTCAATTCCAGCCAATTTTAGTTTGAAAAAGTCAAACGGCGCTCCTTCCCTTACGAGCTCTGCCGTGTGCCCAAACAGTGGTTTTCCCCCACATATGGGGTATTTGCGTACTCAGGAGAAATTGCACAACAACTTTATCTGCCCATTTTCTCCTTTTACCCTTGTGAAAATAAAAAAAAGTTTGTAAAAGATCATTTTTGTGGCTAAAAAGTTAAATATAAATTTTTTCCTTCCACGTTGCTTCAGCTGCTGTGAAGCACCTGAAGGGTTATTAAACTTCTTGAATGTGGTTTTGAGTACCTTGAGGGGTGCAGTTTTTAGAATGGTGTCACTTTTGGGTATTTTCTGCCATATAGACCCCTCAAAGTGACTTCAAATGTGAGGTGGTCCCTAAAAAAATGGCTTTGTAAATTTTGTTGTAAAAATGAGAAATCACTGGTCAACTTTAACCCTTATAATTTCCTAACAAAAAAAATTTTGGTTCCAAAATTGTGCTGATGTAAAGTAGACATGTGGGAAATGTTATTTATTAACTATTTTGTGTGACATATCTCTCTGTTTTAAGGGAAAAAAAATTCAAAGTTTGAAAATTGCTAAATTTTCAAAATTTTCGCCATATTTGCGTTTTTTTCAAAAATAAACGCAAGGTATATCGAAAAAAATTTACCACTAACATGAAGTACAATATGTCACGAGAAAACAATCTCAGAATCGCGAAGATCCGTTGAAGCGTTCCAGAGTTATAACCTCATAAAGAGACAGTGGTCAGAATTGTAAAAATTGTCCCGGTCATTAACGTGCAAACCACCCTTGGGGGTGAAGGGGTTAAATAAGGGCCACCTGATTCACACCTGTTTCTTCACAGAATGATTGACCTAATTGATCTCCACACTGCTATTAGGGTATGTGCACACATTGCAGATTTGACTGCTGAATTTTCTGCACAAAAACAGGACCTCTTGGCAGAAAATGCAGGTGCTTTTTTGATGCGTTTTTTCACGCGTCTTTTTCATTCGTTTTTGTAAGCTAAATAAAGATATGTTATTTAACAAAAAAAAATGTTTGTGATGTCATTTTTTGTCCAACCCCCTCTTTTACATTTGTCCAACCCACACTCCATTACACACACAGACAGATAGACAGGTAGATAATAGACATAATAGAAATGAAGATAGATAGATAGATAGATAGATAGATAGATAGATAGATAGATAGATAGATAGATAGATAGATAATAGATAGATACATAATAGATAGATACATAAGATAGATAATAAATAGATATAGATAGATAGATGAAATGGTACATAAATAGTTAAAGACACACACACAAAATCTTCACGCAATATCTTTAATTTTAAAAAAAATGGAAAAAAATGGCGTGGGCTCCCATGCAATTTTCTGCGCCAGAGGAGGAAATCTGCTGGCCGGGGCCAATATTTCTAACCTGGGAAGGGGTTAATACCCATGGAGCTTCCCAGGCTATGAATATCAGCCCACAGCTAGCCTTTACTGGCTATTAAAATAGGGAGACCCAAAAAAAAATGACGTGGGGTCCCACAAAAATCTATAGCCAGAAAGGCTAAGCAGCCAGCTGCGGGCTGATATTCATAGCCTAGGAAGGGGCCATGGATATTGGCACACCCCCCTGACTAAAAATACCAGCACCCAGCCGCCCCAGAATTGGCGCATTTGTAAGATGCGCCAATTCCGGCATTTAGCCCCTCTCTTCCCACTGCCATGTAGTGGTGGCATATGGGGTAATAAGGGGTTAATGTCACCTTGCTATTGTAAGGTGACATTAAGCCCCGTTAATAATGCAGAGGCATCAATAAGACACCTATCCATCATTAATATTATAGTTTGAAAGGGTTAAAAAAAACAACACACATACTGTAAGAATAAAGTATTTTAATGAAATAAAACACAACATGGTTTTCATATTTTTATTGCACGCCCAGATCCAAGCGACAAACTCGGTTACCTGTAATAAAAAGTAAAAAAATAAAACAACCGTATACTCCCTGTCCGACTCAGTCTAATTAATAACAAGTGTCACATGATGATCTCCCCTATAGAACAGTGACATTGGGTGATGTCACTGCTCTATAGAGCCTCCCAGTGATGCACTGACAGGAGACAATGGCTCCTGCAGTGCGTCACTGAGGTTACCTGAGTTCATTCTCTCAGTTTATGTCAATGCTGCATGGAAATTTTCTCACCCAGCATTGCCAGTGAGAGAATGAACTAAAGTGACATCATTCTCTACCGGCAGAGCGATACACACCGCGGAGGATTACCTCTGCTGTCAGTGCATCGCAGAGACCGTGTAGAGCACTGACATCACCCGATGTCAGTGTTCTACACCTGAGATTGTCGTGGGACACTCGTTAATAATGGACTATGGCGGAAAGGTAATGTATAGGTTGTTTTATTATTTTATTTTTATTAGGAGACGATGGCATCGGGGATTAGGTGATTGGTAAGTATGTACTCTATGTTATGTATTGTATGTTATGTGTATGTTCTGTATGTTATATGTTGTATGTTCTGTATGTTGTATGTTATGTGTATGTAATGTATGTTTTTGTTTTTTTTTTTACATTCAACACATTAGCCGGATGATGAGACTACTACTGTCCCATCATTGGCTAATGTGTCAGTTACTGTCAGTGTAGCAGGCATAGCCTGATGGGACTTGTACATACTTACATACTTGTACATACTTGTACATACACACAAAACGCAGACACCAGCAAACACACATACACGCAGTGCCCCGCACACACTATACAGTCACCGCCCACACACTTTCCTCCTCCCGAACTGCAGTGTTTCACCCGCAGCAAAACCGCAGATCTTTTTTAGAACCTGCGGTTTTGCTGCGGAAGTGTCCGACTCAATGCAAGTCAATGGGCGCAGAAACGCTGCAGCTCCGGGCAAAGAATTGACATGCTGCGGAAAAAAAACACTGAAAATCGGTGCGCTTTTTTGCGCAGCATGTGCACAGCAAACCTGCGGTTCCCATAGGATTACATAGGCTGTGCACTGTGCTGCGGGTTGGATGCATTTCCGCGCGTTCAAAAACGCTGTGGAAACGCATCTAAAAACGCAACGTGTGCACATACCCTTATTCTGAACATCCCCTTTCAATTAATTATTCTAATACACAGATTCAATAACCTGCAGATCATGAATGATGAGTCTGGTGGTTTTCTGAGCATCTTACAAGCCTTACAAATGTTACATTTAGACAATTCATGAGAATCAGGAATTGAACTACAACGAAAAAAGATTCTTCCTCTGCTGCTTCTAAGCTAAAAAGTCAGCGACTCAGCCCGAGTACACACCGCAATGGGACCCTAAGCTCTTGATTTCAGGTCAGTACACGGACTGTGTTTTACAGATGTCTTAATGAGACCTAACAGATTTCCAAATTCAGGATCTCAACCCTGATAAGTACAAAACACATGAATTTGTATGTCAAAAATGGCCACAGCTTTTTTCTAAATCACAAGATTATAACAACCACAGTAGGTGGAGTCCCGAATACTGTGATATCCCAGCTGTCCGACCTACTTTACCAAGCCAGATAGCCGAAAGCGTTACCATAGTATAAGATTCGACCAGGGGTGTAGTCATGGCCGAGCACTCAAGTGCCTCAGGACCCTGGCCTCCTCTTACATGAAAACAGCATTCTCTCTCCAGCATACCTGTGTCTTCTTTTACTGCACCAACAGGGACTCCTTTGTGGTGTTGGGGAACTTCTGTAGCCGGTTCCGCAATAACTGAGACTCAGTCCGGTTCCAATGCAAAACGAAGAACTGTACTTGATACACTTTGCAGCACATTCTTGTCAGATACAGCAACATCAGGTTCCATACAGTTCACATCCTGCACTTTCCCTGCGCTTCCTTCTACATCCTCCAGTATATTACAGGGTAATAGCACCTTAAGCGGTACCACAGCTTTCTCCTTGTCCAGTCTCACTACCTCTGGGGACTCCTTCATCCGGTTCGCCCAGAATCTAAGAGTGTCTTCCCATGCAATGACCTGCCACAGCTTGAATAATCTGCTACCTGTACTTTCCGGAATGCTTCCTTGCTTCCACTTCCAAACTGCTGTAATTCCGCTGCTGACTACTGTCCTTCTGTCCATAAGGAACTCTGAATGGCTGAGTATTCTTATTATCAACGTTACTTGGCTGCTGCGGCGTCCAGGGCATATAGCCCGCCTGGACGGTTCGGGCGCCCAGCCATAACTAATTCTACACTATGGAAATGTCTCTGACTTACCACACAGCAGCCCCTCCTATGTTTAACCATTTACCATAACAAACTCTAATTAACCGTTCTATATTCTATAATGCCCCATCTAGTGGCCGAAACGAATCACGACACTTACCCTATATCTAAGCACAATCACAATACATACATTACAGTGGTAGAGAATATGTCACATTATACATATTTACAAGAATAAGAATACATTATATACAATTTACAACATGACAATACACATTCAAGTGTAGCAATACCAGTGGAGAATAATGGTAATACACATTTAAGTGTAGCAGTACCACTTTCTACTAATGAATACACCATAATAAGGGGGCGACCCAGAGATACCTGTATGGGAAATACACCATAAGAAAGGGGCGACCCCATTCATAGCTGTATGGGAAATACACAACAATAAAGGGGCGACCCCAGAGATACCTCTGTGGGAAATACATCATAATAAACGGGCGACCCCGGAGATACTTGTATGGGAAATACACCATAATAAAGGGGCGACTCCAGAGATACCTGTATGGGAAATACACCATAATAAAGTGGCGTCCCCAGAGATACCTATATGGAAAATACACCATAATAAAGTGGCGGCCCCAGAGATACATGTATGGGAAATACACCATAATAAAGCGGCAGCAACCATAGACTTACCTGTATGGGAAATACACCATAATAAAGTGGAGATACCTGTATGGGAAATACACCATAATAAAGGGTCGACCCCAGAGATACCAGTATGGGAAATACACTATAATAAAGGGGCAACCCCAAAGATACTTGTATGGGAAATACATCATAAAAAAGGGGCGACCCCAGAGATACCAGTATGGGAAATACACCACAATAAAGGGAAGACCCCAAACATACCAGTATGGGAAATATATTATAATAAAGGGGCGATCCCAGAGATACCAGTATGGGAAATACACTACAATAAAGGGGCGACCCCAGAGATACCTGTATGTGAAATACACCACAATAAAGGAGAGACCCCAGAGATACCTGTATGGGAAATATACCATAATAAAGGGGCGACCCCAGAGATACCTGTATTTGAAATACACCACAATAAAGGAGAGACCCCAGAGATACCAGTATGGGAAATATACCATAATAAAGGGGCGACCCCAGAGATACCTGTATGTGAAATACACCATAATAATGGGGCGACCCCAGAGATACCTGTATGGGAAATATAGTAAAACTAGAAATAGGCACAATGCTATTGCATCGGGAGTGCGGTGAAATGAACATCTGTGTATCCTTAGTGGTGCTAACACCACTGGGAGATCGGCAATACCGCTAACAGCTGATAGATCGGCAACCCTCAGCGGACAACCAATCACATCAGCTGCTAGCGGTATTCAAATCTGGCGCCAATACCGCTAGCAGCTGATTGGTCGCCAGCCTTGGCGGGGGATTCAAATCCCCCGCCAAAGCTGCGCAGCACCACTCAGCCAATGAGTGGTACCGCGTGGCTTTGAGAGGCACGGGATTCAAATCCCCACCAAAGCCACGCGGCACCGATCATTGGCGGCCCAGCCAATGAGCGGCTCGGGATTCAAATCCTCCGCCCCGCCGGCTGAGCCAATGAGCGGTGCCGCGCAGGATTTGAATCCCCCGCAAAAGCAATGCAGCCAGGGACGGCTCTGCCAATGAGCGGTGCCGCGCGGCTTTGGCGGGGGATTTGAAGGTATGTGCACACGTGGCAGATTTTACTGCTGAATTTTCTGCACAAAAAAAAGGACCTCTTGGCAGAAAACGCAGATGCTTTTTTGATGCGTTTTTTCATGCGGATTTGTATGCGTTTTTGTAAGCTAAATAAAGATATGTTATGTAACAAAAAAAAGGATTGTGACATAATTTCTTGTCCAACCTCCTCTTTTACATTTGTCCAACCCGAACTCCATTACACACACAGATAGACAGATAGATAATAAATAGATGATAGATAGATAGATAGATAGATAATAGATAGATAGCTAGATAATAGACAGATAGATGGATAGATAATAGACAGATAGATAGAAGATAGATAGATGATAGATAGATAGATAGATAGATAGATAGATAGATAGATAGATAGATAATAGATAGATATTACATAGATAATAGATACATAGAATGGTACATAAATAGTTAAAGACACACGCGCACACACACACAAAATCTTCACGCAATAGCGTTAATTTAAAAAAAATGGGAAAAAAATGGCGTGGGCTCCTGCACAATTTTCTGTGCCAGAGGGGGAAAGCCGACGGCTCGGGCCAATTTTTCTAGCCTGGGAAGGGGTTAATACCCATGGAGCTTCCCAGGCTATGAATATCAGCCCGCAGCTAGCCTTTACTGGCTATTAAAATAGAGGGACCCCCCAAAAAAATGACGTGGGGTCCCCCAAAAATCTATAGCCAGAAAGGCTACGCAGACAACTGCGGGCTGATATTCATAGCCTAGGAAGTGGCCATGGATATTGGCGCACCCCCTTGACTAAAAATACCAGCACCCAGCCGCCCCAGAATTGGCGCATCTGTACGATGCACCAAGTCCGGCACTTAGCCCCTCTCTTCCAACTCCCCTGTAGTGGTGGGATATGGGGTAATAAGGGGTTAATATCACCTTGCTATTGTAAGGTGGCATTAAGCCCGGTTAATAGTGGAGAGGCGTCAATAAGACGCCTCTCCATTATTAATCTTATATTAATAAAGGGTTAAAAAAACACAAGCATAAGAATAAAGTATTTAAGGAAATAAAACACAACACGGTTTTCATATCTTTATTACACGCTCAGATCCAAGCGACGCCGTCGATCTCCTGTAATAAAAAGTAAAAAAATAAAACAACCGTATACTCCCTGTCCGACGAAGTCCAATTAATAACGAATGTCCCACGATGGTCTCCCCTATAGAACAGTGACATCAGGTGATGACACTGCTCTGTAGACCTCCTAGTGATGAACTGACAGGAGACAATGGCTCCTGCTGTTGTGAATGTGTTAGAAATGAATTCTGAGCAGAAGCTCCCTCTGGTGGTTACAAACAGTACTGAACTATTCAATGAAGATTGTGAAATTTATTGGTAATTTCTCTGTTATTGTTAAACCATTGACTGATTTGACCAAGAAGGGTTCTGATGTGGTGAATTGGCCTCCTGAGGCAGTCTCTGCGTTTCAGGAACTTAAGCAGAGATTCACTTCTGCTCCTGTTCTACGGCAGCCTGATGTTTCTCTGCCATTTCAGGTGGAGGTTGATGCCTCTGAAATTGGGGCAGGTGCCGTTTTGTCCCAAAGAGATCCAGAGACCTCTAAAAGTAACCCTTGTGCCTTTTTCTCTCGAAAATTTTCTCCAACTGAACGTAATTATGACGTGGGTAATCGGGAGTTATTGGCCATGAAGTGGGCTTTTGAAGAGTGGAGACATTGGCTGGAGGGAGCCAAACATCAGGTGGTGGTCCTCACGGATCGTAAGAATCTGGTTTATCTGGAATCAGCCAAGCAACCTAATCCTAGACAGGCCAGGTGGGCCTTGTTTTTCACACGTTTTAATTTTGTGGTTTCCTTTCTTCCTGGCACTAAGAATGTTAAAGCGGATGCCCTCTCGAGGAGTTTCCTTACGGACTCTCCTGAGTTATCTGATCCTGCTGTTATTTTGAAAGAGGGTGTAGTTCTTTCCGCCATCTTGCCCAATTTGAGACTGGCTCTGGAAGGGTGTCAGGAGGATAAACCCGAGCGCTGCCCTATTGGGAAATTGTTTGTCCCAGACCGGTGGAAAAAGAGTGTGATGTCTGAGATTCATTGTTCCGCGTTGGCCGGTCATCCCGGAATTTTTGGTACCAGAGACTTGGTTAGTCGGTCCTTTTGGTGGCCTACTTTGTCTCGTGACGTCAGGGAATTTGTGCAGTCCTGCGGGACTTGCTCTCACTCCAAGCCTTGCTCTCGCTCTAGTGGTTTGTTGATGCCATTGCCTGTGCCCAAGAGACCATGGACCCATATCTCTATGGATTTCATTTCCGACCTCCCTGTTTCTCAGAGAATGACCGTTATCTGGGTGATTTGTGATAGGTTTTCCAAAATGATACATTTTGTGCCATTACCTAAGTTGCCTTCCTCCTCCGAATTGGTGCCTTTGTTCCTTCAGCACGTGGTTCGGTTACACGTCATTCCTGAGAACATTGTGTCTGACAGAGGAGTCCAGTTTGTTTCCAGATTTTGGAGGACTTTTTGTTCTAAACTTGGTGTTCAATTGTCTTTCTCCTCGGCTTTTCATCCTCAGACCAATGGACAAACTGAGAGAACAAACCAGACATTGGAGACTTATCTGAGATGCTTTGTGTCTGCTGATCAGAATGACTGGGTCTCTTTTTTGCCTTTGGCTGAGTTTGCTCTTAATAATAGGGCTAGCTCTGCCACTTTGATGTCTCCATTTTTCTGCAATTTTGGGTTTCACCCTCGATTTTCTTCGGGACAGACGGAGGCTTCTGTCTGTCCAGGTGTTGACTCTGTGGTGGAGCGTATGCAGCAGATTTGGGACCAGGTAGTGGAGAGGTTGTCCCTCTCTCAGGAGAGGGCCCAGCGGTTTGCCAACCGGCATAGGACTGATGGTCCTCGGTTTGAAGTGGGGGACTTGGTCTGGTTGTCCTCAAGAAATATCCCTATGAGTGTTGCATCTCCTAAATTTAAGCCTATGTTCATTGGACCTTATAAGATCATGGAGATTCTTAATCCTGTTTCCTTTCGTTTACTTCTTCCAGGGACATTTAAGATCCATAACGTGTTCCACAAGTCCTTATTGAAGAGGTTTGTCAAGCCAGTGGTTCCTATGGCTGCGCCTCCTGACCCTGTTTTGGTTGAGGGCAATCTGGAGTATGTGGTTGAGAAAATATTGGATTCTCGTTTTTCTAGACGGAAACTCCAGTATTTGGTTAAGTGGAGAGGTTATGGTCAGGAGGACAATTCTTGGGTGTTTGCTTCGGACATCCATGCTAGGAGACTGATCCGTGCGTATCACAGAGCTCATCCTGACCGACCTGGTTGCCCAAATGAGGGTTCGGTGACCCCTCCTCAAGGGGGGGGTACTGTTGTGAATGTGTTAGAAATGAATTCTGAGCAGAAGCTCCCTCTGGTGGTTACAAACAGTACTGAACTTTTCAATGAAGATTGTGAAGATTGGCAATCAGGTGTTACAGACTGGTCTTATATAAGGGAGGTTCCCTCCCATCAGGGTTGCCGGTGATCAATTGTTCTTGTCTCAACTTTGGTTCCTGGTTCACTTGGAAGCTTGCTGTGTCTTGCCTGCATCTTCTGCTAACAGATAAGATATTTTCTGCCTTTATTTTTGTGCTTGCTTTTTGCATTTTGTCCTGCACTTCTGTGGAGGTCGGCCAGGTCCCCTCCGGGGGCTTGTGCTCCTCTCAGTTTATCTGAGCCACTGTTATTTGTTCATTTGCCTTTTCCAGTTTTTTCAGTGGCTGCTGCTTAGTTTTGTTACAACAGAGAACTAATTTAGGTGGTAGAGGTCGTGTGATCTCAGGTGTTTTTGCAATTAGTGTGTTGGTATTTTTTTTAGGGTTTTTTGGATTGCAGTAAGTGTCCTTCCTAGCCTTTTCTTTCTAGGAAGATTGGGCCCCAACGTTTGCTCATACTATTTTCTGTCTGTGTCTGTATTTCCTCTTGTTTAACCGCCATTACATGTTTGGGGGCTTCCTATGTTCTTTGGGGATCTGCTCCGGGGAGATAGTTTTCCTCTTTCTATCTTTAGGTGTAGTTAACTTCTCAGGCTGTGACGAGGCGTCTAGGACCAATGTAGGTACGCTCCACGGCTGCCTTTAGTTGTGGTGGTTAGTCAGGGTACTGCAATCCAGTAGATTCCAACCCCTCTGGTGTATTGCCTTTTTTGCCTGCTCTCCTCAGCTACCAAATCATAACACCTGCAGTGCATCACTGAGGTTACCTGAGTTCATTCTCTCACTTTATGGCAATGCTGCGTGGGAATTTTTTCACCCAGCATTGCCAGTGAGAGAATGAACAGAAGTGTCGTCATTCTCTCCCGGCATCTGAGCGATACACACAGCGGAAGATTACCTCCACTGTCAGTGTATCGCAGGTGCGGTGTAGAGCACTGACATCACCCGATGTCCGTGTTCTATAGTGGAGAGCGTCGTGGGACACTCGGGTAATAACTGGACTACGGCAGACAGGTGATGTATAGGTTGCTTTATTATTTTATTTTTATTACAGGAGACGATGGCATCGGGGATTAGGTGATTGGTGAGTATGTACTCTGTTATGTGTTGTGTGTTATATGTATGTTCTGTATGGTATGTGTTATATGTTATATGTATGTACTGTATGTTCTGTATGTTATATGTTATGTTGTGTATGTACTGTATTTCTGTATGTTATGTGTTGTATGTTATATGTATGTACTGTATGTTATGTGTTGTATGTTATATGTATGTTCTGTATGTTATGTGTTATATGTATGTACTGTATGTTATGTGTTGTGTATGTTCTGTATGATATGTTTTGTATGTTATATGTATGTTCTGTATGTTATGTGTTATATGTATGTTCTGTATGTTATGTGTTGTGTACGTTCTGTATGTTTTGTGTTGTATGTTATATGTATGTACAGTATGTTATGTGTTGTATGTTATATGTATGTTCTGTATGTTATGTGTTGTATGTTATATGTATGTTCTGTATGTTATGTGTTGTATGTATGTTCTGTATGTGTTATATGTATGTTCTGGATGTTATGTGTTGTATGTTATGTGTATGTTCTGTGTTGTATGTTATGTGTATGTTCTGTATGTTTTGTGTTGTATGTTATATGTATGTTCTGTATGTTATGTGTTGTATGTTATATGTATGTTCTGTATGTTATGTTATATGTATGTTCTGTATATTATGTGTTGTATCTTATGTGTTGTATGTTATGTGTATCTTCAGTGTTGTATGTTCTGTATGTTTTGTGTTGTATGTTATATCTATGCTCTGTATGTTATGTGTTGTATGTTATATGTATGTTGTGTTATATGTATGTTCTGTATGTTATGTGTTATATGTATGTTCTGTATGTTATGTGTTGTATGTTATATGTATGTTATGTATGTTATGTGTTATATGTATATTCTGTATGTTATGTGTTGTATGTTATATGTTGTATGTTCTGTATGTTATGTGTTGTATGTTATATGTATGTTCTGTATGTTATGTTATATGTATGTTCTGTATATTATGTGTTGTATCTTATGTGTTGTATGTTATGTGTATCTTCAGTGTTGTATGTTCTGTATGTTTTGTGTTGTATGTTATATCTATGCTCTGTATGTTATGTGTTGTATGTTATATGTATGTTGTGTTATATGTATGTTCTGTATGTTATGTGTTATATGTATGTTCTGTATGTTATGTGTTGTATGTTATATGTATGTTATGTATGTTATGTGTTATATGTATATTCTGTATGTTATGTGTTGTATGTTATATGTTGTATGTTCTGTATGTTATGTGTTGCATGTTATATGTATGTGCTGTATGATATGTTTTGTATGTTATATGTATGTTCTGTATGTTATGTGTTATACGTATGTTCTGTATGTTATGTGTTATATGTTCTGTATGTTGTGTATGTAATGTATGTTTTTTTTTACATTCAACACATTAGCTGATGATGGGACTACTACTGTCCCATCATTGGCTAATGTGTCACTCACTGACAGTGTAGCAGGCATAGCCAGATGGGACTTGTAGTCCCATTGGATGATGCCTGCATACACACACTCACACAGCCAGCAGAGCCCCGCACATACACAGATCACGCACACACACACACGCAGACCCCCACACAGCCCCGCACACACACACATACCAAAGCTGGGCGGCACCGCTCAGCCAATGGCGGGTGATTTGAATCCCGCGCCGCTCATTGGCTGAGCCGCCCACCGTCTCTGCCAATGAGTGGTGCCGCACCGGTTTTGCGGGGGATTTGAATCCCGCACCGCTCATTGGCTAAGCCGGCGGGCAGCTCAGCCAATGAACGGTGCCGCGCGGCTTTGGCGGGGGATTTGAATCCCGCGCTGCTCATTGGCTGAGCCGGCGGGTGGCTCAGCCAATGAGCGGTGCCGCGCGGCTTTGGCGGGGGATTTGAATCCCCGCGCGACCGGGGGCACGCCTGAGCGGTCAGTTGGCATGTCCCCGACGCCTTGTCGCTGGCGGCTCAGCCAATAAGCGGAACACGCGCGGCTTTGGCGGGAGATATGAATCCCGGCCGCCATATCAGAATACCCATAACTTGGGTGTTCCAATATGGCGGTCGGCGTACTTCCGGTCACGGTGCATTGTGGAAGCGACACAAGCGCCGGAAGTGTGTGACAGAATTTATTGGTAATTATATATTAGATGAAGGGGCGACCCCCTTTTCTCATGCAAAAAAAAAAAAAAAATCAAAGCTTTCAGTTACAAATGTAATCATCACTAACAAAATAAAGTAGCATTCTAGCGCTATAGCGTGCAAACATGAAATATATGACTTTTGAATTGCATTACTGCTATAGAAAATAGGAAATATTGAGAATTCTTAGCGCATAAAATGGCTAAGTATTCTGATTTTTTCCTAATTTCTAGCGCAGTAATGCAATTCAAATGTCGTATATTTCATGTTTGCACGCTATAGCGCTAGAGTGCTACTTTATTTTGTTAGTGATGATTACATTTGTAACTGAAAGCTTTGATTTTTTTGCATGAGAAATGCCACACTAACTGTAAAAAATGGACACAGACTAAAATTGGATGAAAATCAAACACAGAAAACTGACAAGAAAAAAAAAGTGAAAAAAAAACCAAATAAACAAAAATTCTATAAAGAAAAGTCATGCTGCCATATTGATTAAAATGGGATAATTGCCGCTGTCCAGAGCCACTCATCTCAGAGTTGGAAGTGAGAGCTGCTGATGACATTACAACCCCACACATGTTCTTGCAGGAGTCTCAGCAGGCGAGTTGGCTCTTCATGTCAGCATCATTGAGTTCAGATGTGCAAGTGAGAGGCTGTGGATGGTGCCAGATAACCTCCTTTAAATTTGAGGACTTCATGTTAAGGAGTCTTCTAGTCTAACAGATCGGAAGAAATGTTTTTCAAATTTTTATGTATTTACTTTATAGGGAGCGATCTCCGACTCGCGCGCTCGGACCACACGGTGCACTATGCAGCATTCCATCGTTCCGTTGGCCTTGTGCATGCTTTCTTAGCTTTTGGATTAATTTTTCCCAATAGATTGTCGTTTTTTGAGCAGCATTTTAAAAAACAGTCCTTAGTATTGACCCTTGTAGCGTGGCTGAGGGTCGTATAGTCGACGGGAGGTATGTGTCACAGAGATGGCTTGTCTCTGTGATGTAACCCGGAGTGCTTTCTTTAGTGCATCTAAGCACTAAGGGGTCGTTTAGTACACTTGTGTCCGGGTTACGGGTAGCTCTGAGAGATGGGAGGATCTGGCTACCCATATACCTCACCCCTGGGTAGGGGCATCACCGTACCTCTATATGTGTTTGAGGACCTGCGATGATGTCACGACCATGTGACTAGTCATGTGATAAGTTTCTGGGTGTGGGTATAGGCTATATAATGTAGGCTACTGCTTAACACACGGTTTGTATGTTGGGAGATGGAAGCCTCCTGTTTGTGTTGAGGCTCCAGGACCGAGCCTGAAGTACTGGACAATTGTACTGTGTTTTGCCTGAGCTAAAGGCTATTTTTTTTCTGTTTTGCTTTGTGGGTTTGTGAAGCAATAAACCCCGTGAACTTTTTAAAGGAACGTGCCTCCTGATTGCCACCCGTCGCACCTGAGCGAGTACAATCCCTACACCCTTCATTATCACCTCACACTGATTAGAGATCCAATAGGATTCACTGGATTGTTGTGTTGGAGCAAAATAACAACGAATCCGCTGAACTCACTCACTTGGACTTTTGCTCCGAAACATGTTCTTTCGGTTGTAAAGATTGTGAACATAGCTACGGTTTTGGCAATAATTCTCTTAAACGAGGGATTTATGCCAATTTTTAGATTAATGGATGTAATGGGAATAACTACTTGATAGCAAGCGGAGATGTACGCACTGTTGTGAATGGGCTTGAGATGAGTTCTGAGCAGAGGCTCCCTCTGGTGGTTACAAGCGGTGCTGGTCTGTCCAGTGGAGATTGTGAGGATTGGGAGTCAGGTGTTACTGACTGGTCTTATATAAGGGAGTCACCTTCCCATCAGGGTTGCCGGTGATCAATTGTTCTGGTCTCAATCCTTGAATCCTGTTTCCCTTGTAGCCTGCTGTGTCGTGTCTGCATCTCCTGCTATCAGATAAGACATTTTCTTCTTTCTGTTTTTGTGCTTGATTTTTGCATTTTGTCCTGCACTTCTGTGGGGGCCTTCAGGGTCCCCTCTGGGGGCTTTTGCCCTCTCAGTTTAGTTCAGCCACTGATGTTTGTACTTTTGTTTTTTACAGTTTTTTCAGTGGCTGCTGTTTTGATTTTGTTACACCAGAGAGCTAATTTAGGTGGTAGAGGTCGTGTGATCTCAGGTGTTTTTGAAATTAGTAGAGTTGGTGCTTTTCAGGGTTTTCTGGGATTGCAGTAAGTACCCTTCCTTTCCTTTTCTATTTAGTTAGTTTGGGCCCCAGTGTTTGCTCATACTATTTTCTGTCTGTGTCAGTATTTCTTCTTGTCTAACCGCCATTACATGTTTGGGGGCTTTCAATTATCTTTGGGGTTCTGCTCCGGGGCAAATAGCTTTCCTATTTCTTTCTTTAGGTGTAGTTAGTTTCTCAGGCTGTGACGAGGCGTCTAGGACCAACGTAGGAACGCTCCACGGCTGCCTCTAGTTGTGGTGGTTAGTCAGGGTACTGCAATCTCATAGATTCCAACTGCTCTGGTGTATTGCCTTTTTACCTGCACTCCTCAGTTACCGAAACATAACAGTATCACCGGACAAAAATTTAATATTGTATGGTACTCACAGAAGGGAAAAATATTGTGAAAGAAAAAACGGTTGTCAGAGTTGTCAGAGATATTTTTCTGTTTGTTGCATTTTTTTTTTTTTTCCTCTGTATCTCTGGGTGCTGGGGAGGATCTTTTCTCTCAATGGAGTTTGCACAGTTGTCTGGCCGTGTGGATCAGCTTGCCACTGAGGTTCAGAGTATTGCTGCATATCTTGCTAGGTTGCCTGTTGTGGAACCTAGGATCCCCATGCCAGATTTGTTTTTAGGGGATCGAGCTAAGTTTCAGAATTTCAAAAATAATTGTAAATTGTTTTTTGCCTTAAAATCTAAGTCCTCAGGGAACGCAGCGCAGCAGGTTCAAATTGTCATCTCTCTCCTGCGCGGCGATCCTCAGGATTGGGCTTTTTCCCTGACACCTGGGGATCCTGTTTTGAGTGATGTTGATGCATTTTTTCAGGCTTTGGGGTTATTGTAGATGAGCCTAATGTCACTGATCAAGCTGAAAAACCTTGTTGGCATTAAATCAGGGGCTTGATGACGCTGAGTTATACTGTCAGAGATTCCGTAGGTGGGCAGTCCTGACCAAGTGGAATGACGATGCTTTGGCGGCCCTTTTCCGGAAGGGTTGTCAGATAATGTAAAGGATGTTATGGTGGGATTCCCTGTCCCCTCTGGTCTCAATGATTCTATGTCATTAGCGATTCAAATTGACAGATGTTTGCGTGAGCGGAGAAGTATGCGTGGAATAGTGTTGCCTTGTGAACCTGCTTCTGAATCCATGCAGTGTGATAGAGTGGTGTCTGGGGCACAGCGTCATGAGTTTCGAAAGCGCAATGGGTTATGTTTCTACTGTGGTGATGCCTTTCATGCTATTTCAGTCTGCCCTAAGCGGGGAAGACGTTTTGCACGCTCGGTTGTCTTGGGTAGTGTTCAGACTAAGTTTTTATTAACTGTTACTCTGATATGCTCTCTGTCCTCATTTTCTGCTCAGGCTTTCGTTGATTCTGGAGCAGCTATTAACCTGATGGATTATGATTTTGCTAAACGTTGTGGGTTTCCCTTGATACCCCTACAAAAGTCTATTCCCCTACTGGGGATCGATTCTACCCCTTTGGCTGAGAATAAACCTCAGTTCTCTACTCAGGTGATAATGAGGGTTGAACCTGATCACCAGGAGTGCTGCAAATTTTTGGTTCTGTATAATCTGCATGATATTGTCGTACTGGGTTTCCCTTGGTTACAGTCTCATAATCCTGTTTTGGATTGGAAATCTGTGTCTGTAACCAGTTGGGGCTGCCAATGTGTTAATACCAACACTCCTGTTTTTTCTGCCTCCCCCCAGGCTCAGGATGTTCCTGACTTTTTGATTGATTTTTCTGATGTGTTTAGCGAAAGTAAATCTGCATCCTTGCCTCCCCATAGGAGCTATGACTGCGCTATTGAATTAGTGCCGGGTAGTAAATTCCCTAAAGGTCGCCTTTTTAACTTGTCTGTGCCTGAACATGACGCTATGCGGTCTTATATCAAGGAATCATTGGAGAAGGGTCATATCAGACCATCCTCTTCACCCTTGGGTGCCGGTTTTTTCTTTGTGGCCAAAAAGGATGGTTCATTAAGGCCGTGTATTGATTATCGTCTTTTGAACAATATTACTGTGAAATATCAATACCCGTTACCCTTGATTTCTGACCTGTTTTCCAGGGTGAAAAACGCTACTTAGTTTACCAAGCTTGACCTCAGGGGGGCGTATAACCTTATTCGCATTAAGCACGGGGATGAATGGAAGACGGCATTCAATACCCCTGAAGGGCATTTTGAGTACCTAGTGATACCCTTTGGGCTCACTAATGCTCCTTCTGTCTTCCAGTCCTTCATGAATGACATTTTCAGGGATTTTTTGGACAAATTTCTGATTGTTTATTTGGATGACATCTTGATTTTTTCTAATGACTGGGACTCTCATGTGAAACATGTTCGAACTGTATTCCAGATTTTGAGAGAGAATGCTCTGTATGTGAAGGGATCAAAGTGTCTTTTTGGCGTACATAGGATCTCATTTCTGGGATTCATTTTGTCCCCATCTGTTATTGAAATGGACCCGGTCAAGGTTCAGGCCATCTGTGATTGGGTCCAACCTACTTCATTAAAGGCTCTTCAAAGATTTTTGGGTTTTGCCAATTTTTATCGTAAATTTATTGGTAATTTCTCGGTTTTTGTTAAACCATTAACTGATTTAACCAAAAAGGGTTCTGATGTGGTGAATTGGCCTCCTGAGGCAGTCTCTGCATTTCAGGAACTTAAGCAAAGATTCACTTCTGCTCCTGTTCTACGGCAGCCTGATGTTTCTCTGCCATTTCAGGTGGAGGTTGATGCCTCTGAAATTGGGGCAGGTGCCGTTTTGTCCCAAAAAGATCCAGAGACCTCTAAAAGTAACCCTTGTGCCTTTTTCTCTCGAAAATTTTCTCCTACTGAACGTAATTATGACGTGGGTAATCGGGAGTTATTGGCCATGAAGTGGGCTTTTGAAGAGTGGAGACATTGGCTGGAGGGAGCCAAACATCAGGTGGTGGTCCTTACGGACCATAAGAATCTGGTCTATCTGGAATCTGCCAAGCGACTCAATCCTAGACAGGCCAGGTGGGCCTTGTTTTTCACACGTTTTAATTTTGTGGTTTCCTTTCTTCCTGGCACTAAGAATGTTAAGGCGGATGCCCTCTCGAGGAGTTTCCTTGCGGACTCTCCTGAGTTATCTGACCCTTCTGTTATTTTGAAAGAGGGTGTAGTTCTTTCCGCCATCTCGCCCAATTTGAGACTTGCTCTGGAGGGGTGTCAGGAGGATAGGCCCGAGCGCTGCCCTGTTGGAAAATTGTTTGTCCCGGACCAGTGGAAAAAGAGTGTGATGTCTGAGATTCATTGTTCCGCATTGGCTGGGCATCCCGGAATTTTTGGTACCAGAGACTTGGTTAGTCGGTCCTTTTGGTGGCCTACCTTGTCTCGTGATGTCAGGGAATTTGTGCAGTCCTGCGGGACTTGCTCTCGCTCCAAGCCTTGCTCTCGCTCTAGTGGTTTGTTGATGCCATTGCCTGTGCCCAAGAGACCATGGACCCATATCTCTATGGATTTAATTTCCGACCTTCTGTTTCTCAGAGAATGACCGCCATCTGGGTAATTTGTGATAGGTTTTCCAAAATGATACATCTTGTGCCATTACCTAAGTTGCCTTCCTCCTCTGAATTGGTGCCGTTGTTCCTTCAGCACGTGGTTCGTTTACACGGCATTCCTGAGAACATTGTGTCTGACAGAGGAGTCCAGTTTGTTTCCAGATTTTGGAGGACTTTTTGTTCTAAACTGGGTGTTCAATTGTCTTTCTCCTCGGCATTTCATCCTCAGACCAATGGTCAAACTGAGAGAACAAACCAGACATTGGAGACTTATCTAAGATGCTTTGTGTCTGCTGATCAGGATGACTGGGTCTCTTTTTTGCCTTTGGCTGAGTTTGCTCTTAATAATAGGGCTAGCTCTGCCACTTTGATGTCTCCGTTTTTCTGTAATTCTGGGTTTCACCCTCGATTCTCTTCAGGACAGACGGAGGCTTCTGTCTGTCCAGGTGTTGACTCTGTTGTGGAGCGTATGCAACAGATTTGGGACCAGGTAGTGGAGAGGTTGTCCCTCTCTCAGGAGAAGGCCCAGCGGTTTGCTAACCGGCATAGGACTGATGGTCCTCGGTTTAAAGTAGGGGACTTGGTCTGGTTGTCCTCAAAAAATATTCCTATGAGAGTAGCATCTCCTAAATTTAAGCCTAGGTTCATTGGACCTTATAAGATCATGGAGATTATTAATCCTGTTTCTTTTCGTTTGCTTCTTCCAGGGACATTTAAGATCCATAACGTGTTCCACAAGTCCTTGTTGAAGAGGTTTGTTGAGCCAGTGGTTCCTGCTGCTGTGCCTCCTGACCCTGTTTTGGTTGAGGGCAATCTGGAGTATGTGGTTGAGAAAATATTAGATTCTCGTTTTTCTAGACGGAAACTCCAGTATTTGGTTAAGTGGAGAGGTTATGGTCAGGAAGACAATTCTTGGGTGTTTGCTTCGGACATCCATGCTAGGAGGCTTATCCGTGCGTATCATAGAACTCATCCTGACCGACCTGGTTGCTCAAGTGAGGGTTCGGTGACCCCTCCTCAAGGGGGGGGTACTGTTGTGAATGGGCTTGAGATGAGTTCTGAGCAGAGGCTCCCTCTGGTGGTTACAAGCGGTGCTGGTCTGTCCAGTGGAGATTGTGAGGATTGGGAGTCAGGTGTTACTGACTGGTCTTATATAAGGGAGTCACCTTCCCATCAGGGTTGCCGGTGATCAATTGTTCTGGTCTCAATCCTTGAATCCTGTTTCCCTTGTAGCCTGCTGTGTCGTGTCTGCATCTCCTGCTATCAGATAAGACATTTTCTTCTTTCTGTTTTTGTGCTTGATTTTTGCATTTTGTCCTGCACTTCTGTGGGGGCCTTCAGGGTCCCCTCTGGGGGCTTTTGCCCTCTCAGTTTAGTTCAGCCACTGATGTTTGTACTTTTGTTTTTTACAGTTTTTTCAGTGGCTGCTGTTTTGATTTTGTTACACCAGAGAGCTAATTTAGGTGGTAGAGGTCGTGTGATCTCAGGTGTTTTTGAAATTAGTAGAGTTGGTGCTTTTCAGGGTTTTCTGGGATTGCAGTAAGTACCCTTCCTATCCTTTTCTATTTAGTTAGTTTGGGCCCCAGCGTTTGCTCATACTATTTTCTGTCTGTGTCAGTATTTCTTCTTGTCTAACTGCCATTACATGTTTGGGGGCTTTCTATTATCTTTGGGGTTCTGCTCCGGGCAGATAGCTTTCCTATTTCTTTCTTTAGGTGTAGTTAGTTTCTCAGGCTGTGACGAGGCGTCTAGGACCAACGTAGGAACGCTCCACGGCTGCCTCTAGTTGTGGTGGTTAGTCAGGGTACTGCAATCTCATAGATTCCAACTGCTCTGGTGTATTGCCTTTTTACCTGCACTCCTCAGTTACCGAAACATAACACGCGCATTCGGGACGAGGCTCGTTAAAGTGGCTCAGAGCGGCGTTTGACTCTTCGATAGGACTAATCTCACTACAGATAAGAGAGAGCAGCTCTGCAGGAATTCTATGAGCACAAGGAAGGATCAATCTATGGTCCTGGAAGAGCTGATTGATCGTAAGTAAACGTGACTGTGTAATCAGGATGCAAAACTTTTTTTAATGTGTTTGCCTCTAAATCACTTTTCAATTCGGTGGCTAGGATATCTCCAGAACAAATAGGTCAATTGAGTCGGGCTTGTGCACACGTTTTCAGTATATAAGTGCCCATCTCCTGTCCCAGAATCAAGTCAAAATCATCATTGTTGTAATTTTGAGAGGCCTCCAATTGTGGCAAAAACTGACTCAATTTTCCGCACGCTTTTTTTTTTTTTTTTAATTCTGCTAACAGAGATGGCGAGACACATCGTAATGATTTTTTTTATTATTTTAGACAGGTACAACAGCCGGAATCATAGCCACAGTTCACCACTGTTTTCCTTGCCCACTTCGCTGCATTTTTACAGTATTTATTTATACTTTTTTAAAGGGAATCTGTCACCCCAAAATAGCCATATCAGATAAAGATATGGCTGAATAGTGCGTCCCATAACTAAGCTAACGGTGGGTATCATATATCATGATACCCCCGTTTTCATATCAAAATACCTTTTTAAAGTTGGTGATTGTACGTGTCAATCACTGCAGTCAGGTCAGGAGGGCGGTGGTTTTCATGTCCTCCACCACCCCTCGTCATCTGTTGCGTTACGCCGTCTGTGAATACCACAGACGGCGTTAGGTTCCCGCAATTGCACAATTCAAAATCCGGCCCGGCGCATGCGCAGTATGCTTTGCCCAACAGTGGGCAAAACATAAAATGACTACAGCGCATGCGCTACTCTTTCCTTGCCCCGGAAATTACTGCTTGCCTTGGACGACTTCCGGGGCAAGGAAAGACTAGCGCATGCGCTGTAGTCATTTTATGCTTTGCCCACTGTTGGGCAAAGCATACTGCGCATGCGCCGGATTTTGAATTGCGCAATTGCGGGAACCTAACGTCATCTGTGGTATTCACAGACGGCGTAACGCAACAGATGACGAGGAGCGGGGGCGGGGGAGGACATGAAAACCGCTGCCTCCTGACTTGACTGCAGTGATTGACACGTACAATCACCAACTTTAAAAAGGTATTTTGATATGAAAACGGGGGTATCAGGATATATGATACCCACCGTTAGCTTAGTTATGGGACGCACTATTCAGCCATATCTTTATCTGATATGGCTATTTTGGGGTGACAGATTCCCTTTAATGATATACAAATTTGTAGGCATGCTTCAAAATGTGTAAATATCTTGTTAAAAACCCTGTAAAAAAAAAAAAAAACTTTCCAGACATTTACAAAAAGAGCATAAAAAATTGGGCGTCTACACTAGAAGAATAGCTTTAAAGGGTTGTCTCAACTTTTTTTTTAGTTTACTGCTCATAGCCCAAGTTACTGTTGTGTGCGAGAGCGGCCGGTTTCCTAGACAAAGTGAGAGCTTTCAAGCCGTTTGTAATATAGCTTGCAAGCAGGGCTGTGGAGTCTGTGTGCATTTTGGTGGAGTTGGAATAAAATGGAGCGACTCTGAAAATATATAATAAATTGGGTCAATAGTTCAGTGCAGGATGTGCTGTAAATGTTTCCATAATAGTTTGGGAAGTTGTGAAATGTGCTATAAATGTCAGTTCCTGATCTAAGGATCTCGGCTTTTAGTAGAGATGAATCTGTGCTGCACTTTTTGTACATGCTCAGTACACCATGTTCCAAATTATTATGCAAATTGGTTTTAAGTGTCATAGCGTTTTGGTTTTTTTTGTAAATGAAACCCATCGATGGTATTGTGTCTCAGGGTTCTTTGGATCACTGAAATCAATCTCAGATACCTGTGATAATTAGTTTGCCATGTGAGCCCAATAAAAGGAAAACTGGATGTTCCACACGATTAAGCAGGCCAGAGTTTTCAAGTAACATGAGAAAGAAAAAGGATCTCTCTGCTGCTGAAAAGCATCAAATAGTGCAATGCCTTGGTCAAGGGATGAAAACATTACATATTTCCCGAAAACTTAAGCATGATCATCGTACTGTTAAGAGATTTGTGGCTGATTCTGAGCACAGACGTGTTCGTGCTGATAAAGGCAGAATGAGGAAGGTTTCTGCCAGGCAAGTTCATCTGATTAAGAGAGCAGCTGCTAAAAAGCCATCACAAACCAGCAAACAGATATTTGAAGATGCTGGTGCCTCTGGAGTCCCTCGAACCTCAAGGTGTAGGATCCTTCAAAGGCTTGCTGTGGTGCATAAACCTACTATTCGGCCACCCCTAAACAGTGCTCACAAGCAGAAACGGTTGCAGTGGGCCCAGACATACATGAGGACTAATTTTCAAACAGTCTTGTCTACTGATGAGTGTCGAGCAACCCTGGATGGTTGGTGGATGGCCACCATGTCCCAACAAGGCTGCAAAGTCAGCAAGGAGGTGGAGGAGTCATGTTTTGGGCCGGAATCATGGGGAAACAGCTGGTAGGGCCCTTTAAGGTTCCTGAAGGTGTGAAAAGGACCTTTGCAAAGTATTTCTGACTGACAAGTTTCTTCCATGGTATAAAAAGCAGAAACGTGCCTTCAGGAGCAAAATCATCTTCATGCATGGCAATGCACCATCTCATGCTGCAAAGAATACCTCTGAGTCATTGGCTGCTATGGGCATAAAAGGAGATAAACTCATGGTGTGGTCACCATCTTCCCCTGACCTCAACCCTATACAGAACCTTTGGAGTATCATCAAGCAAAAGATCTATGAGGGTGGGAGGCAGTTCACATCAAAACCGCAGCTCTGGGAGGCTATTCTGACTTCATGCAAAGAAATACAAGCAGAAACTCTCCAAAAACTCACAAGTTCAATGGATGCAAGAATTGTGAAGGTGATATCAAAGAAGGGTTCCTATGTTAACACGTAACTTGGCCTGTTAGGATGTTTTGGAGGTAAATAGCTTTTTTGTTCAGTGAATGTGATCTCCTAATGCTGCAAATTCCACAAATGAGCATTTTCAGTTCTTTAAAACAGATCAAATGTTTAGAAATTCTACTGGGCCTAATAATTTGGAACAGTGCATTTTGAGTTTTTATTCATTTTGGAGATTATACTGTTATCATTTGGAGGTTTTTTCAATAAAATTCGATGTATACTCTAACGGGTGATGACCTTTATTAGACTGACTGTCATTTGCACCGACCACTTAGGAAAATCAGAGAAAAATATCATTTGCATAATAATTTGGAACATCGTGTAGTGACCAAGGCTGTGGAGTCAGTGAAAGACGGATTTTGGTAAGAACTTACCTGTAAAATCCTTTTCAGCGAAGGAAGGAAAGGAGACACACTAGTTCATAACTAGTGGGTAGGCGGAGCCCAGATAGGATTGACACCTCAGATTAAAAAGAGTGTTGACCGGCCCCTCCAGCACGGGCTCCTCCTACTCCAGCTTTCTCCAGTCGTACCCAAGCTTAAGAAAGAGCAATATCACCAGCGGAGCAACATAACCCCTTCTGAAGGACTTCAGAGAAAAATACAAAAATACAGGTTATGCATACATTTGGCAAAGAAAAACCACACAGTTCCAGGTACTACTCACTGAACCTGACTACTGCGATAAGCTGGCAATGCTGGAACAGAGCCGTAGCGCGTCGACCTCAGCCCAGAAAATCGCTATCAGAGAAGGGTCACGCTGCATCTGTAATACAACAACACACTTCTGCCATGGGAGGGAGCTGTGTCTCCTTTCCTTCCTTCGCTGAAAAGGATTTTACAGGTAAGTTCTTACCAAAATCCGTCTTTCAGCTACAGATGGAAGGAAAGGAGACACACTAGTTCATAACTAGTGGGACGTCCCAAAGCAGTCCAAAAATTAGGGCGGGAAAAAACCAAAAGAGGCAGAAAACCCATCAACCTAGATAAATGCGCAACAGGCGCTAAATACAAGTTAACTAAAACTTAAATTACCGCTGCCTGCAGGACCCTACGTCCTAAGGCCGCATCAGCGGAAGCACTGACGTCCACCTTATAAAACTTTGTAAATGTGTGGACGGAACGCCAGGTCGCCGCTCGGCAGAGCTGAGCTGCCGAAGCCCCTTGATGAAAGGCCCACGATGAAGCTACAGCCCTCGTGGAGTGAGCTTGAATCTTAATCGGGCAAGGTTCGCCTTTAAGACGGTAAGCCTCCAAAATGGCTGACCGAATCCAACGAGCTATAGAAACCTTGGAAGCTCGTTGACCACGCCTGCGACCTGCTGGAATCACAAACAGAGAATCTGATTTCCGGAAACCTTGAGTAACAGACAAATAGAACTTCAAAGCCCGCACTAAATCCAATTTGTGCAAATCTCGTTCCTTTGCATTCCTCGGGCCCGGGCAAAGCGAGGGCAACACAATATCCTGGTTAACATGAAATTGCGACACCACCTTAGGTAGAAAGTCGCCCCGTGTGCGAAGCACTACCCGATCCGGGTAAAACTCCAGGAAAGGAGGCGAGCAAGAAAGAGCTGCCAACTCAGAAACCCTTCTTAAAGAAGTTACCGCCACTAGGAAGGCAACCTTCCAAGAGAGTAAGGAAAGGCTAGCAGAAACCATAGGCTCAAAAGGCACATGTTGAAGAGCCTCCAAGACAAGGTTGAGCCGCCAAGGAGACACAGGCGCCTTCCGCGGTGGAACCTGACAGGTTACTCCGCGAAAAAAAAGGAACGCACGTCCCTACGCGAGGCGATAGCCCTCCGAAACAGCAAAGACAGGGCAGAAACCTGACCTTTCAGAGTGCTAACTGCTAAACCTTTGTCCAACCAGTACTGCAGGAAAGCCAACAGATTGGGAATGGAAAAAATCCTCGGGTTCCTTGAAGACCCCGAACACCACGAAAAGAAGGCTTCCCAAGTCTTGTGATAAATCTTAGTGGTAGCCGGACCTCTGGCAGCTCGCAGAGTGGCAATGACTTCAGCCGAGAAACCTCTACGGGTCAATATTTCGGTCTCAAGAGCCACGCCGTCAAACGCAGAGACTTCAAGTCCGGATGACGAACGGGCCCCTGGGATAACAGGTCCGGACGAAGAGGAAGTGGAAATGGCGGAGCCGCCAAAAGCAACACCAGTGTCGAGAACCACGTCCTCCTTGGACAATCCGGGGCTATTAACATAGCCGGAATTCTCTCCAGTCTGATCCGACGCAGCACCAGAGGAAGTAAGGATATCGGCGGAAACACATATACTAGCTCGAAATGGTCCCACGGAGCCACCAGAGCATCCACCGCCACAGCCTTCGGATCCTTGTACCTGGATATGAAGGTCGGTAGTTTGGCATTGACCCTGGATGCCATCAAATCCACTTGGGAGTTCCCCAACGGGAGCACAGCAGTGCAAAAATTTCCGGATGGAGACTCCATTCTCCAGGATCCATCCTCTCGCGACTGAGGAAGTCCGCCGTGGTATTCTGGACTCCTGGAATGTGAATCGCAGAGATGGCTGGCACCTGGTCTCGGCCCATAGCAGGATCGAGACACCTCCATCATGAGCCTGGAGCTCCTGTCCCGCCTTGATGGTTGATATACGCGACCGCCGTCGCGTTGTCTGTCTGCACTCGAACTGGCAGACCGCTCAAAGGGACCGTCCAGTGTTGGAGGCAAAGGAAAATTGCTCTCAACTCCAGGATGTTGATCGGTAGAACAGACTCTTCCGATGACCATACTCCCTGGATCCAAAGATCGTTCCAGACACCCCCCCAGCCCGTCAAGCTGGCATCGGTGGTTATGACCGACCACCTCGGAGGGAGGAAAGATTTCCCCAGGGATAACGCTCCTGGACGTAACCACTATTCTAGGGATTCTCGCACCCTGCAAGAGATGATGACGCTGCAATCCAGAGAGATTTGCGATCTATCCCAACGACCCAGAATGAGTCTTTGGAGGGCCCTGGAATGAAATTGGGCAAACGGAAGTGCCTCCATGGACGCCACCATCAAACCCAGAAGGCGCATACACTTCCGAAGGGACATTGCTGTCGCAGACTTCATGATCTGTACGTGTCGGAGAAGACATGCTCGCTTGTCTGGAGGTAGGGACACCACCGCCCGTACCGTGTCGAAATGCATTCCCAAAAATAGGATTGACTGCGACGGTTCCAGAGACGACTTCTCCCAATTGACCAGCCACCCGAAATCCTCCAGGAGCTGAAGGGATAGATTGCGAGCCGTCACCGCCTCCTCTTTTGAGGACGCCACAATCAAAGATCGTCCAGGTAGGGAAAAATCGTAACCCCCTGTCTTCGAAGAATTGCCATGAGAGGCGCCAGAATTTTTGTAAAAACTCTGGGCGCTGAGGCCAAGCCGAATGGCAGAGCCACAAACTGGTAATGGTCCTGACCTATGGCAAAACGAAGAAAGCGCTGATGAGCCCTTCCGACGGGAACGTGCAAATAAGCGTTGCGAATGTCGATTGACACCAAAAAGTCGTTCTGCGACAGGGCTGCCACCACGGAACGAAGTGACTCCATGCGGAATTTGCGGGTGAGGACATGCCGATTCAATCTCTTGAGATCCAGAATAGGACGAAATTTGTTCTCCTTTTTGGGAACCACAAAAAGATTGGAATAAAATCCTCTTCCCCGGTCCTCCGGCGGTACCGGTATTACCACACCCTTCTGCAGAAGGGAGTCGACCTCTCGCAGCAGAGCGGCAATTAACTCGGGCTCTGACGGTGTGCGAGATTGGCAAAACCTGTCCGGGGGTCGAGAAGAAAACTCTATAAAATAGCCTGCCGACACGACCCGCGTTACCCAGGTGTCCGTAACGTGGGAAATCCAAGTCGCTTTGAATTGGAGCAGGCGACCCCCCACTCGAGAGCCCTCGAGTGGAAACCTGGCGTCAGTCCGTCTTGGCGGACTTCTTGTCAGCTTCCCGCTTGTCTTGACAGAAACTTGATTTCCAGGGAGTGCGAGATTTCTGAGTGAACTTTTTTCTCGAAAAAGAGGGACGACCCGATCCCCAAGAGGACTGACCGAATCGTCCCTTGGATCGAAAGGATCGCCGGCCACTACTGGCACCAGGTCTGCCAGGCGCAGAAGCCATAGCCCTTCGCTGAGGTAAAGCCGCTTCTTTTGTCTTTGCCTTGGCAATCAGTTCTGAGAGGTCAGATCCAAATAACTGACTTCCCTTGTAGGCTAGAGACAGCAAACCTTGTTTTGACACTGCGTCCCCAGTCCACTGTCTAAGCCACAATGCTCTTCTAATTGTGACCGCCGAAGCTTGCGCCCTGGACAACAGTGATGCAGTATCCAGACCTGCATCATAGCTATAACAGACTGCAGTCTCCAATAAATCGAGAAGCCCATCTACCTCGGATAACGGAGATCCATTTTGCAACGCCATCCGTATACGATCCAACCAGCACAGGGAAGCCTTACAAGCACACATGGATCCTAGCACCGCTTTGAATCCATGACCCGAGGCCTCGTAGTTGGATTTCGCCGCCATCTCCGTTTTCCTGTCTAGCGGGTCCTGCAGACTCGCCTTCCCTTTAACAGGGAGGAATGATGATTTACTGAGCTGGGATAAAGGAACATCCACTTCAGGAGAAGAAATCCAATTATCCGTCAATTCCGTAGAGCACGGATATAGTGCCTCAAAAAACGTGTTCCTTGAAAACGTTTATCTGGACACCGACGTTCCGTCTCTACTGCTTCATTAAGCTCATCCAGAGCTGGCAACGTCGCTCGCGACTTACGGTACTCCTGGTACATCCGAGGCGACTTACCAGGACGTGTAGTTACCTCCTCCGGCAACTGTAACGCCTCTCTCATGGCTTCAATAAAAGCCTCTGTTCGGCCCAAAGAGGCAGAATGTCCCTGCCGATCCTTATCCGAACCGGATAACTCCCCATCTGAATTTGAAGGGGAACCCTGTCCGCATTCCATATCAGAGAGTTCTGATTCGCTATGCGGAAAGGATGATACCGGCCTGTGTCGCTTCCTTCCATGAGAGGATCTAGCTGACACCAAATGACCTAAAAGGTCAGAAAGGCCATCAATAGAGCGAGCGATGGCATCCAATTTGGCATCGCTGTGACCTCCAATTGCTGCGCTTGACGTCGAGGTCTGCGTATCAGACACGCGCGACTGATCCTGAAGCAGATTTGGCACACGGTCCGCACCTTCTGGACCCTGATCTGACATGCCCTCACACAGTATATGGCAGGTCAAAGCCGGTCAGTAACTAGAAAAAAAAGTGTGGCTTCTCAAGCGGATGCAGCAAGCCGCTGAAGGGTTAAAGCTCTTAGTGAGAGAGCTACCCCAGCTGTATCAGCAGAATATTCAGCAAAATAATTAGCCTTTACAAGTTCTGATCCCAAACTGGAATAGAACCTATGGCGGTTGCTGAAAGGGTTAACCCTTTAAAAGGGGTTAATGTCGCCGGCTCCACACTACTCCCTTATTAAAATAGAAGGGGTGTGCGAGCTCCAGGCAAAATAAGGTCTCTATATGAGACCGCAGCTGCCAGATAACGCTATCTGTTCTTATAACACAGATAGGTTCCTGCGCTGTGGGGGTGAGGGCGTTTGACTCACCCAGCTGGCCGCGGTGATGTATATGTTGTACGGGAGGAGCGGAGCAGAAAGGAGCCCGTGGAAGCCTTTCTAATGGCCGCCGCGCTGAGTGAAGCCGGAAGAGAAGTGCCTAATCGCGCGCTTCTGCACCAAAGCCTAGGAGCGTGAAGCCACGCCCCCCGCCGCTTCAAAAAAAGAGCGCGAACTCCTTCGCTCTCTGCTCCCCTGTCCTGCAGGCATTTGCCTGCGGACAAATACAGTCACCAACATGTCAAATTTTACATGTAACAGCGGCTGCCGCAGCAGCCGCTGAAAGCACTCACACACACTTTAATAAAAATGTGGGGTACTCACCAGCCGAGCGCCACAGTGACCCCAGGGTTTCTGGCGCTATGCCCATGCTTCCCCCAGGGCGGGAACGCAGTGACCCCAGATGCGTGGTTTGCGTCCCGCCAGGGAAGCATCCCCATCCCCCAGGGCCGGCAGGGTTCTGCAGGGACCACCATTAGGGTAATTACAGATCCGCCAAGGGAGAGGTTGGGGTCCAGCAGCGCTGAGACCCCTGAGACCCCTGAGACCTCTAGACCACATCTGGTGATCCAAGTCTCTTGTCCGATTAAAAGACGGATTTTGGTAAGAACTTACCTGTAAAATCCTTTTCAGCTGCAGATTGAAGGAAGAGAGCCACAGTATTCATTATTGGACCACGGCTGCAGGAGTCAAAACCTGTCGTTTTATGGGCTCTCAATATGGATTTATAGCACAAACAGATATTGCATATTTCTTCGGCCTTTTTTTTTTTCTGAATTGGTATTGTGACAGATACCTCGCCCCCACCCCCCAAATTGACAGATCACTAACATAAATTAGGGTTTACATCTGATTTAATTTGGGGGTATTCCGCAGTTTGATGGTGAGAAGCACCCCACCCACAGACTAAATATTATTACGCTGTGAAACAAACAAGATGATCAGGCTCTAATCTTTTTTGGCTAAATTTTAGGTAGATAACCGCCATAGTAAAATAGGACCCCCCCCCCCCGTACAGTGGAAAACAAAAATGTACAATGGTTGCAAAAAATCTTGCTATTTTCACCAAGGAAGAATATCGGTGGTGTCTTATGCATTGGTGCCCCCAGCCTATATGTAAACCTTTGGGAGGACCATATAAGGCAATTGAAAGTGACATTTACTTCAAGTAGCAGAAGATTACCCTTCTTATTCTTCTCCTTCAGTTTGGATGCTTTCTTCTCGTAAGGACTTGTACTCTGATTGCAGTGTTATTCACATTCTCTCGAAGTTCTGCATCGGCTCTCCATGGGTCAGAACTGGATGCTCGCCTATGATTTTAGGAAGGAAGTCTGAGCCAGAACAAGAGAAAGCAGAGCTTGTGAGAAAAAATATAATATATGAGAAACAATCCCTATTATGGGTCACTACTGCAGGATGTTTTAACCCTTAAAACCATTATACTCTTTAATGTTCCTGACTTACTATTACACCATGGATTCAAGATTGTTAGGGTGTTTGGTTGCAAGCTCAGATGTGGTCCCTGCTCAGCTCAGGGCAGTTGCCAGTACATTACATAGCCGGATTTGCCTTTAAGAGCAGTTCTGGCTGTTACTCTCTTATCATGTAGCTGGCGTTCACTGACGTGAATTTTGGTGCCGAGATCAGTCTATAGCGTGTGTTCAAGCATCCTTGCAACACCTCCTCTCCTTTACCCGGTGTTTAGTGGGGAAAGCAAGAGCGGAAATGTGTGGCTGTGGCCCTAGCTGGGGATTGCTGAAGACCCTCAGTCCTGGACTGTTAGTTCCCCCAGTGTTAGCATTAAGAAGACTGGGATTATTAGTGAACACAATAGCACTACCGCTATATAGTGAAAATAATGTTACAAGCAGTCGCAGGTTTGAGTCACCTCTGGGCGGGACCTGAAAAGTGAAAAGTTAAAAATCCTTTTTAAAAATAAACAGTTTGAATCACCAATTTTTTCCGCAGCTTACAATTAAAGATGTTAAAAAACATACATATTTATCGCAGCAGCCTTAGGAAAGTCAGATCTATCAAAATATAATATTGGCCTTAAATCTGATATCTTTAAATAAAAAAGAAAAAAATAAGCCTGTTTTTTTTCATCTTCTTATACAAAGAAATAAAATAAATAAAACAATTATTTTTGGGTGAGGGTAGGGATAAAAAACTCCTGTAATTGTACTGGACCTGGAGAGTAATGTTGGCTTTTCAGTCTTTTACTGTGTATACTTCAATGCCATTTAAAAACAAACCTCAAAAAATATCAAAAAAAAAAAAACAGTAAGGGAAACTAGTTTTTTGATCTTTATTTGTTTTTTTGTTTTCCACCCACTTTTTTTTGTTTTAGCCTATTTCGTCTTAATTTGTATATTTGGCAAACATAATACCATTCAAAACTACAAATTTTCCTGTGAAAGATAAACAAACTCCAAAAAACACAACAAACCTCATATGTCTATGTTGATGATAAATAGTTATTTGTAACCATTGGCTGTGTCATATGGGGTTAATCCGTCGGTGGTCTCCTTTGGGCATTGGGGTCCTTAAACTTCCGTTTTTGATTTCTCCTTTGGGCGGCATGTATGCTTTCATTTCACTTTCCTAACGGATTGTCGGCTTCGCCATGTCTTCAAACTTACCCTTCTCTTTAGCAGACTATAGTCTAGCGGAGAAGGATAATAATTCAAATGTACAAAGAGCGCCAACTTTCTGCCATGTTCATACAGGACACACGGCATCGCGGGCGGTGTACTCCGCACTATGTTTTTTGGACCATTTATTTCAGTCTACGAGACATAATTTATCTTTAGAGTGGAGTTTGAGGATAAATGTCAGATTCCCAATCATCATCATGTACTGTTACCTTCTCCACGATCGGAGCACTTATTGGTAGAATTCTGCAAAGTTCACAGCATGCAGCAGGCTTGCTTTTGTCTTGTGCTCTTCTCTGCTAGTATGCTCTAAGTAAGCTTAGGAGGTAATTTTGCTCTGGGCTTCTGGGATCACCTTTCCCCATTTTTATAAAATTCTGTATAATAAATGTGAGATTTATTAGCCCCATTTCACAGACTCCGTCAGATTAATTCTGCTATATTACATTTATGAATACGTTGATCTACGGTAATTTTTTTTTCTCTTTATTTAGGTATTGGGGACCCCAGCAAAATAATTCAGGTGTTGGAGAGGTGCTCTCTTTACCCTCAGTACAGATGTGAATATACTCACGGGTCGCAGAGCCTATATAGCCAAGTCTCGGACATTGATGCTTTGTAATATGGAGTCTCCTGTACTTTACTATCTGTACATAATACAGCCAGATGGAGCATTCGTCTCTGTTCAAATGTTTCCTGGGAAATCTGTGTGAGTTTGGTGAACTTGCAGGTGGAACTAGCACGTACATATATGGAAGGACCTTATATACAAAGCGCCATATCTCAAAAGGAGCCATAAACAAGTCTTACGTTTCCAGCTAGTCTGAAGCCATGATATTTATTGTATGACTCGGTCCCTTATATAGTTCCCATCACTGAGTCTTAATTCACTCAAGTACACGTGGCTATAAGTTTGGTTTCCGCCCAGTTGGAGAGCTAGAGAAAAGAAAAAAAAAAAAGGCAGCGGCCTATCTGTAACTGGACTTGTCCCTGCTCCCTGCAACCACTCGCTGCAAGACCTAGATATTCTTGTGCGTTGCTACTGCTGTTTTTTGATACTTTAGTTTGCTTATAGGACATCTGGGGTCGTACAGCTGTCCTCTCAAGCCCCCATCAGTTGTCTGACAGGGCACTGACACCATAGTCCTAGTAAGCAATCCTAGGCATTGTGCAAGCTATGGTTATAGCAGGAGTCATGTGAAATGTGAGCTCACTACAGATTTTACCAGCACGCAGATAATGCAGCTCGGGGCGTCATTAAATGTTATATTCGGAGCGGCAGCATTTTGCAAACTGGGATTTTGATGATTTGTTGTGTCTATTAAAACACTCATGGATGGCTACTGTATGTACGTGCATGGTCCTGACTATACTCCTGTCCCGTGAGAAATCACCTCCTAGATATCCTGATCTCAATATTGGCGTATGTCGTTATTGTGGTGTGCCGAGTCCCAATACTGGCGGTCCTGATTAATAGTGGAATGGACATGTGTAACACTGCTGAAATCCGTATATATTCACAATCCAGATTACACCGTTGCTGCCATGCACTCCTCTCTCAGGTGTGGTTGGCAGTCAAGGAGTCCAATTATCTTGGGAGGGGCCTCCACGGTGTGAGAAGCCCATTCCATTTAAGGTTATTACTAGATGTGTCCTGAATGGGAATGTGCAATCAGCAAACAACTCATTATTTTAAAATGTTTTTATGGTAAAGGGAACGTGCCATCGACTCTCAGGACTTTGGCTGCATGAATTATAGACAAAGCAGCGCACTGGTTTTACATACTAAGACGGCATTTCAGAGTCTCGTGTTTTTAACAGCACTGTACTCCAAAGGATAGTCAGCTCGAGACAGTGTCCCTGGATTACTTTTTATTTTTACAAATTTTGTTGTTTTTTTTTTTACATTGCCATAAAATTGAGCAGAAAACCTCTTTATTGTGACAGATCGGTGAAATGCCCGATATTTATTCCCATTGCTAGCTTCTTACTACAGTGGGTAAAACTAAGTGTTTTTCACACTGCCGATTTGCAAGTTTTCCCTACTATACAAGATATGGAGAGGTCAGTAATTACTATCATGGCCAGACTTCAAGTGGACAAAGATTCTAATTTCCTGAAGATCATTTTTGTATCACTTTTTACAAAATCGGATATAAGTATTGATACAATGAACAGATATCTTAATGATTCTTTGGACAGAAACCTTTGTTTACTACTAAGTGGAACAGTCGTTTCCTGTTGTTTTGGACCATTGCTTGCATCACACTGCAGCAGGTGTTTTGGCCCAATCCACCAAACAGTTCTTTCTACGTTCGGGGCTGTCGTCTGGCAACTGGGAGTTTCTGGATACCTCCAAAAATTTTGTGTTGGGTTTCAGGTCTGGAGACTGGCTTGTCTCTGCAGGACCTTGAAATGCTTCTTACGGAGAAACCCTAGATCAGTGGCCCCTGGCGGTGGTTTCTGTCTTTGTCATGCTGGTAGACCCAGTCACGCACAATTTGCATTTATCTTATCATGATGGGCTTGAAGGTTGCCATATATCTAGCGGTACTTGTCCCCGATCAATCATTCCTTCCATATTTTCTGTGAAGTCTTTCAACGTACACCTTTGCAGAGAATTATTGAACCTCGATATGTAGGGTTAACCCACCTGGCATTCCTGTTGGTGACATTGTCTTGGGGTTGGTATTCATTTTCTTCCAAATCGGTGTGATTGAGTTGATGGCCATTTAAAGTTCGTTTTGGTGTCTCTGCACCACTAACCTTCTTCCATGCCTCCTGTCTGATGAATCATTTCAGATGGGTCTTTTGCGACTTCAAGCGGCTTGGACATGTGCTGGTACGGCATGTGAGCAGGGGGCGTCCTTGGATGCACTGCAGGTTTTTTTTTATCCATCGTGGCTTAGTGTGTTACTAATGGTAATGCTTGCCTTGTGTGGTCACAGCAATCTTTAGTCATTGACCAGGTCCTCCATGTGAGTTCTGGCTGGGATTTCTTGACCTTACTCAGTATCATCCTTTTATGTTTCCGTGAGACAAGAGCTTGCATGCAGTCCCAAGGCCCAAGATTGACTAGTCATCTGTGTTTCTTCAGTTTCTAACAGAAAATTGCACCTACAGTTGTTGCCTTTTTCTCACAAAGATGCTTGTCCTATTGTATACTGTAGTCATCCCAGTCAGTTGTGCCAGAGTCTACAATTTTGTCCCTGGTTGGCCTTAGACTGCCTTTGGTTCTTGGCCATGGTGGGAGATGTTTGGAGTGTGATGAGCGTTGTGGACGGGTGTCTTCTATACAGGTAACAGTTCAACCAGAGGAAATTAATTCTGGTAATGAGTGCAGAGTAGAGGCTCCTTAAAGAGAAACTAACAGGTCTGGGTGAGGCAGAATTCTTGTATGATATGGTAGGTGATCACAAAAATACTTATTTTCATTTCAATAAAATGCCATTTTATTATTTAATCAAATCATGCAATGTGGAAACTTTCTTGTTGTTTTTTTTTATTTTTAGATTCTGTCTCTCACAGTTGAAAGTGTATCTCCAATAAAAATTACAGACCTCTCCATTCTTTTTACGTGGGGAAAACTTGCTAAACTCAGCAGTGTATGCAAAATACTTTAGTTTCCTGACTGTGTACGTGTGTATACTTCATGGTGAATGCAGTGCTCTCGTATACTGGTTATGGCGACATTTTATTTTCAATTACACTGAGGCCGACGCGGAACGGAAGTATATACTGTGAATGGAATTCTTACGTGAGTGCATGTTCATTGAGTGGAGTCCAGTAGTTCTCGGAATTTAATACCATATGTATTATTAATGACTTCTATGGAATGAAATAAGCAATGTATCTTAAACAACTGAGCTAATGATGAGCAAATGTGTTCTGATACCGTGTATCCGACCGTGATCAGGTTGTTTAGCGGATCAATGTCTTCGAGTGTGCTCAAATCCCTGCGGCTGCCTGTTATCTTGGCTGATATCATCACTGCAGGTTCGCCTGTTTGTTAGGCAAGCTGCATGTTGCTGCGGCTGTTCTGTAACAGTGCAGGGACTAAACATATTATCCGAGCAGCAGTAAGTAGTAGACAGCGTTCTGGGTAACACCGAGAATGCTTGGATAACACGTTACCCAGCACAGTTCTCATTCACTAATCAGACTACATATAACAGAACATCTATGTAAAATTTCTGCTTTTTCAGGAGAGCATTCATAGCCTTCTGTAACATGGCTGTGGGCATAATGCTGAAACCCGCATTTTTTGGCAAAGCTGGATTTAGGATCATGGGTAGAAACCAGACTGTTCCCCATTCAATGACCTGCAAGAAATCTAAAAAAATAAAATACAATAAAATAAAAGTGTGAATTGATACATTGTGACCTTGTAGCAAGGGCCTCTCTGCAAGCAGCAGTGAAAGAGGCAATAAGACGTCAGTTTTACAAGACAACGGAATGGAATTCAATTGAGGCTTTCCTTCAAGTAAAATAACAGAAAAATGAGTTTGGCGGCACTTGACTGTTGCCCTATGTTGGGTTTTACCACTCAGTTCTATTGCCTTAATTATGTGGATGTGTTTCTGCATACTTGTTAAACAAGACACTGATAACACAATATAAGTCTCAACTGTCTCACTACAACCCGTTGATGGACAAATTAGTACAAGCAGCTCCATATTAAAATGCAAAAACCAGGTGAAAGGGTCTTCTGGGGGTGGCACTGCCAACAATCATTGCCTATTTCCCAGACCATGCGGGACCGCCGCTGGAGGTGGCACCAGCATTAAGAGTGGCTAGAGACATAGGTGCTCCCGTGTGCCACCATATGGTAGTAGATCTATGAAAGTCTTCTACCTAGAGGAGCTCAGGAACACCAGCAAAAAATAAGCCAACCCATCATGTGTTGATCTAGCTCACATCACAACCTAGGAGCAGGATTGGTGCTGCACTGGGCCAATGTGAAAACCCATAGCCAAGGTCCGGTGCACACTTGCGTTATCGAGCAGAGTATGGTGCCTATCACGACTCATGCTGACTTCACCCGTGCCAGCGGTTCCTGACCATGGCATTTCTTTGCAGCAACTCCAATCCAGTTTTTGATGTGCAGATCAATCGTACCTGGAATTGTGCTGTGAACCCTAAACCTTTGACTTTCAAGCATCCACAAACTATCTCCTCAATACACTGTGACATGGTCTCCGTACCTTACCCTCGCGCCAACCTTCGACTCCTTCAAAGGTCTCCTTCTCTACTCTCCGCTTATATCTTCTTCCACAACGCATACAAGACTTCCCCTATACTCTGAATTCTCTACCCCAACACATCAAGGACTCTCGCATACCATGAAATCTTCATAAAAGAACCTGAAGACCCCACCTCTTTGACAAGCACTACATCCAGCAGTGATCCTCAGTCTTCTGAACCGACGCACGACCAGTTAGTTCTCTACCTCTCCTAGTGTATACTCACCCATCCTGTAGACTGTGATCCTTCGCCGGGCTAGGGTCCTCTCGTCTTCTGTACTTATGTGGCGTCCTGTATTGCGCTCATATTTTATGTACTTGCCGATTTATAATGCGCCCCATCTAAATGTAGTAATAGCGCCTCTATGAATAAATGGCGCTATAAATAAATTAATAATAATAATATGTGCCCCGAGAATTACTAGAGGTGCAAAGACCTAGTTTTGGCGCCCTCCTGCATTAAGATCTATCATACCACAGATCCACATTACAAGCACATTAGTGCAGTTTCATTACTGCCTTTGCACTTTTTGTGTTCTGTTTTCTGTGTTATCATTTGGGCTGTATTTTATATTCAGTCAGACCAAAAGTTTGACACACTATCTATTCAAAGATTTTTTCTGTATGCTTCATTGATATTAAAATTGTAGTATCACACTGAAGGCATCAAAAACTTTGAATTAACCACATGTGGAATTTACATTACACTTTACAAAAAGTGTGAATCAGCTGACAAATATGTCTTATATTCTGGGTTCTTCAAATTTTGTCCTAGTCTTAAAGGGTGGGGTCCATTTAAGAAAGTTCGAAATCGGGAAGAGGGGTTATCTACATTAAATCATTAGGAAGATGATAGTTCTTAAAAGACAGTTTATCTTTCAATGGTGCCAAAAAGAGAAAAATTCAAAGGGGAGCACCTGAAAAAAGAAGGGGAATGGAAGCATGTGACCCAGAGCAGGGGGGATCGTGAGGCAGTCACACCCATACTGCAGAACTTCCGGGCTCTCACACGGGAGAATGTGAAGAAAAAAAACATAAAAACTTGCCCCAAAGAGCAACCTTGTAAGCCCTCAGAGTCTCCTATAAAAAAAATTTTTTGTGAAAAAGGGAACGGGGGGTTTGTGGTCATGGGGGTTTCCCCTTTAAAGGGGAACAGAGGCTGCTATTGCGACGGATAAAAACCTCAAAGAATTGCTTCTTCCAGGTGCAAAATTTAAAGTTTGTGTTTTGACAGGATTCAACTCTTCGACTAAGATGACTACCCTTTTCCTGCTAATACATGTGGGGCCAAATGACCCACAAAAAGTAACCTAAAACCACTCAGTGACTTGAAAACTTAGGCAAGAAAGTGAGAATGGGTGCGAAGGTGGTCTTCTCACCATCCTCCGGGTGGATGGCATGGAAACAAGGAGGTGGAATTGATTCTGCGGGTGAAAACTGGCTACCTCGATGGGCCGTCGCAAGGTTTGGATTTCGGGATCACGAAGTAAATTTTTACTATACGTTGGACTACTTGCTAAGAGGGGGTGCACCTTACGAAGAGGGAAACAGTATTTGGAAGTCGCCTTGCTACATCTCAGAGAGCTTAAACAGAACAATGTGGGGAAAGGGGAAACAAAAAGCCCAGAAAAGCCATACACCTGACAAAAGAAATTTAGAAAATCGGCATTAGAATTGGGAAGGAAGAACGAAAACAAACATCTAATAATAAAAAACTGTAGATAAAGTTTTTTCTTTACTTCAGCAAAGCAATTTTTACAAAGTATTTTACACAATCCATTTGGGAAAAAAGACAAAAGAAGGGGAATGACAGGCCTTTAGGTGGATTCATACTGCTTAATCCGGACCAAAAAGTGGTCGTTTAAATGGGTGCACATCCATTGGAAGATGCTCAAGTGGGGTACACAAGGCTCGTTTTGGCCCTGTATTGTTCAAACTTAACAAGGTTTTTGAAGAAGGGAAATTTAGGGGAAAAAATTATCAAATTTGCTGATACCCCAAAGCAAGGGTTTGCTAAAAACAGAGAAAAGAGAGAGGGATTCAAAAAGATATAAATAAAAATGGCAGGGGGGTAGCACAACAGAATGGTTTTTAACAGGGAAAAATGCAAGTACTAATCGGGCAATAAAAATGAAAAAAACCCTACAAAGGGAGGATTTGGGCTAGTAAAGCAATTTTGAAAAAGACTTGGGGATACTAAAATTTATACAGAAAAAACAGAGCAAAGGTGATGGGGCACCCAAAAAAAGGGAAAATAAATCTAGGATGTATCAACAGCACGTCTAGATCACTGAGGTTTTTATTGCCCTTTTATCCTTGGTCAAAACTTCATCTGGAATTGTTCAGTTTTGGACACCACATTTTAAAAAAACATCCCCAAAACCTGGAGCAAGTTCAAAGAAAGCACCAGAATGGTGACCGGTTGGCAAACCATGTCCTAAAGAGGAAAAGGTTGGAGGATTTGGGAATGTTTAGCTTGCAAAAAAAAAACTGAGAGGAAACCATTATCGGTCTAAAATATCTCAAGGGCTGTACATTGTAGAAGGATTATCTTTATTCTCATTTGCACAAGGAAAGACTAGAAGCAATGGGATGAAACTGAATGGGAGGACACAGATTAGATATTAGAAAAAACTTTTGACAGTTAGGGTGATCAAGGAGTGGAACAGGCTGCCACGAGGGTGGTAAATTCTCCTTCAATGGAAGTCTTCAACAGAGGCTGGACAGACATCTGTCTGGAATGATTTAGAGAATCCTGCTTTGAGCAGGGGGTTGGACAGATGGCCCAGGAGGTCCCTTCCAACTCTACCATTCTGATTCTAGTAGCACTTTTCGCTTTGTTACTGCCTTTGCGCACAGAAAAGGTGAACGATGGACTCTACATGCCTGGTTCCCACCGTGAAGCATGGGAGGAGGTGGTGTGATGGTGTGGGGGTGCTTTGCTGGTGACAGTGGTTGGGGATTATTCAAAAATTGAAGCGGTGAGCGGTTCCAGCTCACCCCAAACCATCTCGATTGGATTCAGTCTGGTGACTGTGGAGGCCAGGTCATCCAGCAGAGCACCCAACACTTCTCCTTCTTGGTCAAATAGCCCTTACATAGCCTGGAGGTGTGTTTGGGGTCATTGTCATGTGAAAAATAAATGAGTCCCACTAAACGCAAACCGGATGGAATAGTATGCTGCCTGCAGATGCTGTGGTAGCCATGCTGGTTCACTATGCCTTCAATTTTGAAAAATCCCAACAGTGTCACCAGGAAAGCACCCCACACATCACACCACCTCCTCCATGCTTCACGGTGGGGAACCAGGCATTGGAGTCCATCCGTTCACCTTTCTGTGTGCAAGCAATAATCAATGCAAAAGGTGGCTACTTGAAGACCTAGAATATAAGACATATTTTCAGTTGTTTCACACTTTTTTGTAAAGTGTAATGTAAAATTTTTTCCACATGTGTTAATCATAGTTTGATGCTTCAGTGTGAATGTAACAATTTCACTGTCATGAAAATACAGAAAAAATCGTTAAATGAGAACGTGTTGTCCAAACTTTTGGTCTGTACTGTTTATTTGTGCTGAAGTTTTATTTGTTTTTAATGTTCTCATTTTCGCTGGTTTCATCAATTGTGATATTTTAAAAATCACTACATTTTGGTGCAATATCCTCGTCTCTGCTGTAGTGATTTTAATGCACATCTCAATTTCTGCATGATTTGAGCGGAACGTGCGACCTGCACTAACAAAAAAAAAAGTTAAGATTAAGAACTATGTGTGCCAATTTGAAGAATTTAGGAAAAAACACCCACTTGTCATTGAAACCACAGTACAAAAAAAAAAAAAAAAAAATGCACAATTTGCTATTTCCACTGTACCTGAGTCTAAACTGTACTACCAAATTTACAACTTTTGCGGACTCCTATTAACCCCTTAACGACCGCCGATTACGCCTTTTAACGGCGGTCATTAAGGGTACTTAAACCACGCGCCGTTAATTACGGCGCTGTGGAAAAAGTGAATAGCGCCCCCAGAGGCGCATTTCTCCGGGGTCTCGGCTACCGGGGTAGCCGAGACCCCTGAGAACATGAATCGGGTTGGTTTTTCCCGACACCGATGTTGCGATCGCCGTTATTAATCCTATAACGGCGACCGCAACAAAAAAAAAAAAAAAAGTTGTGCCATTTCATTTCTCTGTCCTCTGATGTCATCGGACATCAGAGGACAGAGAAAAAGAGTCCCCAGGACCCCCATGTGGCCCCCGATCCAATCCATGTGGCCCCCGGGCCCTCCGGTGTCCCCCGGTGCCGGCGCTGTTAAGAAAATGGCGGGCGCATGCTCAGTGCGCCGCCGCTATGTGCCGCTGTGCTGGTGGGGGGATGGGCAAATATACTCTGGGGTCTCGGCTACCAAGGGTAGCCGAGACCCCAGAGAACATGATCCGGGTCGGTATTCACCGATCCCGGTGTTGCGATCGCGGCTATGCAAGCATAGCCGCGATCGCAAAAAAAAAAAAAAAAAATGATTTCTCTCCCCTCTGATGTGATCGCACATCAGAGGGGAGAAAATGGGGTCCCCCGATCGCCCCCCCAAAATACTTACCGGTGTCCTCCGTCCTCCCGCAGGCCCCAGGATCCCGGCGTCTTCTTCCTGCAAAAAAAAATGGCGGGCGCATGCGCAGTGCGCCCGCCGATCTGCTTGGCGGCAGATTCAAAAATTTTTTCATTCATTCTCAGAAAAGTGCATTTTGATCACTGTGATAAACTATCACAGTGATCAAAATAAAAAAAAACAGTACATAACCCCCCATTTATCACCCCTTAGTTAGGGACATATAATAAAAAATAGAAATTATATTTATTTTCATTTTTTTGTTAGGGTTAGGGTTATAATTAGGGTTAGGGTTATAATTAGGGTTAGGGTTAGCATTAGGCTGGTTTCACACATCCGGTGTGCGCCTGGCGGCGCCCCCGGCATTTAGCCGCAGCGCCGCATCAGAAAATCTGATGCGCCGCATGCGTTTTTTTGCATTGATTTGCATTAGCGCCGGATGGCGCCGCATGTCAATGCGTTGCATGCGGTTTTGTCCGGATGCGGCGCAAATGTACATTGCGGCGTCCGGACAAAACGCTGCATGTAACGTTTTTTGTTTTTGCCGGATGGTTTCTGATGTCTCCGGGCATCAGAAACATCCGGCAAAAAAACGCATGCGGCCGCCGGCGGCGCATCAGGTTTTCTGATGCGGCGCTGCGGCAAAATGCCGGGGGCGCCGACAGGCGCCCGCCGGAAGTGTGAAAGCAGCCTTAGGGTAAGGGTTATAATTAGCGTTAAGGTTAAGCTGGGTTCATACTGCGTTATGGCAGTCCGTTAGACGGACTGCGTTACACCGCGGTATAAACGCGGTGTAACGCAGTCCGTTAACGCTGCCATTCACCCCCATTTGAGGGCGCATCGCGACGCATGCCTTAAAGCGGCATGCGTTTGCGACGTGCCATCATTCAGTGACGGAGCCTCGGACGCGGGCTGCAGCGTTTGGGCTCCGTCACCGCTAGCGCAGATGAATCATCTGCTGATTCCTCTGCGCTAGCGGGTATAGCATAATGCGATCGCGTTATGCTATACCGTTACCAGCCCGTCAACGCTATGTGTTGAACGGGCTGGTAAAACGCAAAATGAACCTAGCCTTAGGGTTAGGGTTATAATTAGGGTTATAATTAGGGTTAGGGTTACAATTAGGGTTAGGGTTAAAATTAGGGTTAGGGTTACAATTAGAGTTAGGGTTATAATTAAGGTTAGGGTTACAATTAGGGTTGGGATTTAGGTTAGGATTAGGGTTGGGATTAGGGTTAGGGGTGTGTTGGGATTAGGCTTGGAGCTAGAATTGAGGGATTTCCACTATTTAGGCACATCAGGGGGTCTCCAAACACGACGTGGCGTTCAAAAAGTCAAATGGCGCTCCCTCCCTTCCGAGCCCTGCCGTGCGCCCAAACAGTGGTTTACCCCAACATATGGGGTATCACCGTACTGAGGACAAATTGCACACCAATTTTGGGTTCTAATTTCTCCGGTTACCCTTGGGAAAATAAAAATAGCTGGCTAAAAAAATCATTTTTGAGAAAAAAAATGATTTTTCATTTTCACGGCTCTGCGTTTATAAATTTCTGTGAAGCACTAGGGGGTTCAAAGTGCTCACCACACATCTAGATAAGCTCCTTAAGGGGTCTAGTTTCCAAAATGGGGTCACTTGTGGGGGGTTTCCACTGTTTTAGGCACATCAGGGGGTCTCCAAACACGACATGGCTTTCAAAAAGTCAAATGGCGCTCCCTCCCTTCCGAGCCCTGCCGTGCGCCCAAACAGTGGTTTACCCCAACATATGGGGTATCAGCATACTCAGGACAAATTGCACACCAATTTTGGGGTTCTAATTTCTCCGGTTACCCTTGGAAAAATAAAAAAATAGCTGGCTAAAAAAATCATTTTTGAGAAAAAAAAAGATTTTTCATTTTCCCGGCTCTGCGTTTATAAATTTCTGTGAAGCACTTGGGGGTTCAAAGTGCTCACCACACATCTAGATAAGCTCCTTGGGGGGTCTAGTTTCCAAAATGGTGTCACTTGCAGGGGGTTTCTACTGTTTAGGTACATCAAGGGCTCTGCAAACACAACATGACGCCCGCAGAACATTCCATCAAAGTCTGCATTACAAAATGCCGCTCCTTCCCTTCCAAGCACTCCCATGCGCCCAAACAGTGGTTTCACCCCACATATGGGTATCAGCGTACACAGGAAAAATTGCACAACAACTTTTTGGGTCCAATTTCTCCTGTTACCCTTGGGAAAATAAAAAAAATAGCGGGCTAAAGAATCATTTTTGAGGAAAAAAATGATTTTTTATTTTCACGGCTCTACGTTTATTAATTTCTGTGAAGCACTTGGGGGTTCAAAGTGCTCACCACACATCTAGATAAGTTCCTAAAGGGGTCTAGTTTCCAAAATGGTGTGATTTGTGGGGGGTTTTCGACTGTTTAGGCGTATCAGGGGCTCTCCAAACGCGACATGGCGTCCAATTTCAATTCCAGCCAATTTTGGTTTGAAAAAGTCAAACAGCGCTCCTTCCCTTCCAAGCCCTGCCGTGCGCCCAAACAGTGGTCCCACCCCACATATGGGGTATCAGCGTACTCAGGACAAATTGGACAACAACTTTTGTGGTCTAATTTCTCCTGTTACCCTTGGGAAAATAAAAAATTGGGGACTAAACGATCAGGTTTGTGGAAAAAATATGACTTTTTATTTTCATGCCCGGGAGTTATAAACTTCTGTGAATCACTTGGGGTTCAAAGTGCTCACCACACATCTATATAAGTTCCTTAGGGGTTCTAGTTTCCAAAATGGTGTCACTTGTGGGGGGTTTCCACTGTTTAGACACATTAGGGCCTCTACAAACGCGACATGGCATCCAGCCAATTCTGAGTTGAAAAAGTCAAACGACGATCCTTCCCTTCCAAGCTCTGCCATGCACCCAAACAGTGGTTTACCCCACATATGGGGTATCAGCATGATCAGGACAAATTGCACAAAAACTTTTGGGGTCTTGTTATCCTTGGGAAAATAAAAATTGGGGTGAACAGATCGTTTTTGTGGAAAAAATATGATTTTTTATTTTCACGGCTCTATGTTATAAACTTCTGTGAAGCACTTGGAGGTTCAAAGTGCTCACCACACATCTAGATAAGTTCCTTAGGGGTCTAATTTCCAAAATGGTGTCACTTGTGGGTGGTTTCCACTGTTTAGACACATCAGGGCCTCTACAAACACGACATGACGTCCAGCCAATTCTGCGCTGAAAAAGTCAAATGGCGCTCCTTCCCTTCCAAGCTCTGCCATGCACCCAAACAGTGGTTTACCCCAACATATGGGGTATCGGCATGCTCAGGACAAATTGCACAAAAACTTTTGGGGTCTTGTTACCCTTGGGAAAATAAAAATTGGGGTGAAAAGATTGTTTTTGTGGAAAAAAATATGATTTTTTATTTTCACTGTTCTATGTTATTAACTTCTGTGAAGCACTTGGAGGTTCAAAGTGCTCACCACACATCTAGATAAGTTCCTTAGGGGGTCTAGTTTCCAAAATGGGGTCACTTGTGATGGGTTTCCACTGTTTAGACACATCAGGGCCTCTACAAACGCCACATGGCGTCCAGCCAATTCTGCGTTGAAAAAGTCAAATGTCGCTCCTTCCCTTGCGACCTCTGCCGTGCGCCCAAAAAGTGGTTTACCCCACATGTGGGGTATCGGCTTATTCAGGAGAAATTGCACAACAAATTTTGTGGTTCATTTTTTCTTTTAACACTTGTGAAAATAAAAAAAATAGGTTCCGAAATAAAGTTTTTGCAAAAAAAGTTAAATGTTAATTTTTTCCTTCCACATTGCTTCAGTTCCTGTGAAGCACATAAAGGGTTAATAAACTTCTTGAATGTGGTTTTGAGCACCTTGAGGGGTGCAGTTTTTAGAATGGTGTCACTTTTGGGTATTTTCTATCGTATAGACCTCTCAAAGTGACTTCAAATGTGATGTGGTCCTAAAATAAAAATGGTGTTGTAAAAATGAGAAATCGCTTGTCAACTTTTAACCCTTATAACTTCGTAACAAAAAAAAAAATTTGGTCCCAAAATTGTGCTGATGTAAAGTAGACATGTGGGAAATGTTATTTATTAAGAAATTTGTGTGACATATCTCTCTGATTTAAGGGCATAAATTTTTAAAGTTTGAAAATTGTTAAATTTTCAAAATTTTCGCCATATTTCCGTTTTTTTCATAAATAAACACAAGTCATATCAAAGAAATTTTACCACTAACGTGAAGTACAATATGTCACGAAAAAACATTCTCAGAATCAGCGGAATTCGTTAAAGCGTTCCAGAGTTATAACCTCATAAAGTGACAGTGGTCAGAATTGTAAAAATTGGCCCTGTCATTAAGCTGCAAAATGGCTCTGTCACTAAGGGGTTAGGGAGTTTTGAGGAACCAAAATATTGACGGCCAATCCTTAGAACAGGCCGATAATATAAAGTTTGGAGGGGGTCTGACTCTCCACACCGCGATCGCTCAGCAGTCTGATGGGGCCACAGTGCTCAGAAAAGTGTTGTGGCCTCTTTGATTTACATACTTGAAGAATACTTTTGTATTTTCTGACGTGAATGATAAACAGATTTTTCTGACTAAGGCTAGTTTCACACTAGCGTTTCACTGACCTGCGTCGGTCTGCGCACGGCAGCCGCTAAGCTCCGCCCCGGCCGCACCTCCTCCCGGCCATGGTGACATTTTTTATCGGGCCCATTTTGGGATACTTTTAAATGACTTGTTATGCCATTTTTTAGGGTGGCAAGGGGATCGAAGAAAAAATTCTAGCGTTTGGATTATTGTTTTCCTTTATTACATGGGTTATTTATATTTTGAAACAGAACAGTTGTCCTGAAGGCAAATACGCTTATTTTTTTTAATTTAATTTTCAGACTGGAATGTTTTCCTAATTTTTCGCACTGTTGGTCGCACACCTATGCAACTTGTGCATCTCAAAACGATTTGCGGTTTTACATACCAAAATACTTTAGGTGCACCTGCCTATCTACAGTATTTAGAAATGTAGAGTGGTGTTTATAAAAAAAAAAAAGCTTATAAATAAGGGTCCCGTCACACTTTTCAATGTCCTAGCGATCCCACCAACGATACGACGTGGATGGGATCGCTGGGACATCGTTAGCTGATCGTTGGTGAGCTGTCACATGGGCAGTCTCACCAGCTAACAGGACCAGCGAGTACGCCGGTATCCAATGTACACATCAGGTAACTAAGCACTGCGCAGCACCTAGTTACCCGATACGTACCCAAGATACCGGCTCTCAGCTTCTGCTGTAGAGCCGGTATCCAATGTACATATCTGGTAACTAAGCACCGCGCGGCACCTAGTTACCCGATATGTACCCTGGATACCGGCTCTCAGTGCTCTACAGCAGACGCTGGGAGCTGGTAACCAGGGTACATATCGGGTAACTAGGCGCCGCGTGGAGCTTAGTTACCCAATATGTACATTGGATACCAGCTCCAAGCTCGTTGGTCTCCCGCTGTCACACGCAGCGATGTGCGCTGGCCAGCGGGAGACCAACAATGAAAAAATGGTCCAGGACATTCAACGACGATCAGCAATACCCAACAGGGAGGCTGGTCGTCGCTGCGTGTCACACTAAGCAAGATCGCTGGCTAGGTCGCTGTTGCGTAACAAAATCGGTGACGCTTCAGCGATCTCGCTTAGTGTGACGGGGGCTTAAGTACTCTGGTATATGGCAAAAATTACTATATCCTTAGATGCCCATCACAAAAGGCGTACCAAGATAATGGTGGCCTTCAGAAGCCCTTCCGGCTGGTATGATAACCTGTCGGCACCCTGCGATCACGAAGCCACTGATGGCCGAGTAGATCCCCCTCCTCCCATGCTGATAAGAACCCTTACAACTATAGCATTTAAGTGAAAAAACAGTAGATATCGCAGCAATTCCTACTGTGATTAGAAACAAGTGCCAGCAGTAGTACACAGCCAGGACCCATGTGTATGCAGCAGGCTCAGCTGCAGGTCCCGCTCTTTCCATGGGCACTTAGCTAATGTATATACGGAAGTCAGATGTTAGAAAGGGGATAAAGACCACATACTCACTATTGATATCCCCTGCTGCTCCAGCGCAGGCACTCTGGTCTCCCCCATCAGTCTTTGCTTACTTGGCTTTATAGAGAAGAACCTGTCTACACACAACCGCTGCAGACAATCGCTGACAGGAAGCACCGGAGGATATCTTTTTTTTTTTAACTGCAATCTTTGGTATATGAGCTCAGGGTCCCACAGACCAAGGTTCTGCTTCTGGTCACCACTATTATCTCTCTTCTCCTTATCTGGTAACCACTAGCACCTTTACATCAAGTGTACTTTAGGAAAACGTTGGTGACTTTAGTTATATTATGGCGCATTTGTTTACAGGCAGTTTCTAGCAACCTTTACTCTATCTCCAAAATACTAATAAAAAAAAAAAAAAAGTGTGTGAAAGTGCCCTTATATTTTTAACAGTTGTCGTGCTTGTCTGAAGAAAAAAAAAAAAAAAAAAGACATCCCTGCTAAGGAGCGCAAATACAATCTATTCAGCTCATAGTAGTGAATGGCTCTGTCATGACCACGTCTGAATCTCTCCTATCCCAAATGGAACGCAGTGTGACCCTAGCCTAAGAGGAAGCTTCCAAAAATTACACGATTCATTGATCATGTAAAAAAAAAAAAAGTATTAATCATAAAGGCTAATAATTAATTTATAAAGGATTATTTTCTACTATCCGCAAGTGGGGTGCCGAACACAAATGCTACATGCTACTCGGAGGACAGTTTGTTTTTCCTAATTGGCAATTTTAAAGTATTTTTAAAAGCTTAAAAAGAAAAAAAATAGGAAAAATATTTCAAATAAAAAAATCACTTAAGATTTTTTAAAAAGTTGACAAAAGTGGGTGAGAAGAGAAATAAGGTAAATATGGTTAAAATTCTCCCTCTGATCACTTGCTTTGGAAACAAACCTGGTCAGACCAGAGAAGATTTTTTTTTTTTTTTTAAATGGTCTTATTGGCTGGGAAAATGTTAATGGTATGTTGATATTTTGGCAGCTCTATCACCCAGCAGCTTGTAGATCACCATGACATTACATTATGGCCAGAGGTACACAGTGACTGCGCACAATGTCCTCAGCCTGACGATCTGTATTTTATGGTGTGATCTGGATGGCACTGAATTTATACAGCTCATCTAGATGTCATATGGTTGTTCCTGGTTCGCCAACACAGGTGTTGACGATACTGATAACAATGGTAAGTGCACTTACCCTTATTTAAATCAGACGTTTAGCACATTACACCATCCTCCCCTGACGAAGCTCCAGCAGGTAGCAATACGCGTAGGGATAGTCTATGTGGCCCTGCATTAGGCACCTGGTAAGTATTCCTTACTTTATTCATGAGCATGTTTGTGGGAGATAGAAGGTGCTTCTGCAGGACTGCAGGACAGGCTGGGATTCTTTATATTTCCTCGTGATACCATTGATATCTATTATGTTGACATATGTACATTCTTTAATGGCGTCTTCTTAAAAATTTGTGTGAGATCCTTTATATCATTTTTTGTAACATGTTATATATCTGTGGCGCCCTTGAGGGTTCAGTCGCCACAGAGGTATTGCACCTCATCCAGAGGTGTGATACCCCACTCTCAGGTAAGGAGGGAGCACAACCCAGGACTCTAACACCTGCACCCAACAAAGACTTTAGCAGCCGGGCACCCTGGACGTACCCCAAGGTAGGATGGTCTCATCCCAGGCTGGGTAGGGACAAGTGTATGGGGGGTGTGTGGAGAGAGTAAGAAGGAGAAATGAAGCTTTAGAGAGCGGGAAAGTGAGTCTAGTCAGACAGTCTTGGAGGGGACCTGGAGCTGGTAGCAGCTTGGCCCCAGACAGAGAACGTTAGAGAAAGAAGACCAGAGGGAAGCTTCTGGAAGGACAGAAGGGATCCTAGGGGCACGGATAGTGAGTGATCCATCTGTAGAGCCTGATCCAATTGTGGAGGGACCAGGTCGCAGAAGTGACACCAGCCCCTTAGTCTATTGAAGAACTTTAGGACTCAGCTAGCAAGCCGGAGGCAGTGGCATCCCTAGGTGCCTCAGCTACTGAACCGCAATTATCTTTGCCGAAAAGGTAGCCATAAGGGAGCAAGGAAACGCAGAGAGGACGTTATCCGACAAGGTCCGCGGCTACTGGCTTGGGACACTGATTGCGAGGTGTTGGACAGGAAGGAGAGGCGGGAAGGTCAGCACAGTGAGACGACAGAGAAAGGAACATATTGAAAGGAGTCCTGGAAAGGTGTATCCCGAACTACCTGGGAGTTTGCAGAGCCCCTCACCTGGAGGACACTGTACCAAGCGGGCATCTGTACTGCAGACATAACTGTGAGTAAAGTGTTGGAAACTTCTCTCAGCTGTGTCCTCTTCTCATTCCTGCGACACTGATCCAACACTGCTACATCTCTTGCTAAATATTACATCCTTACCATCATCTACCTTACAACATCTCCCTGCCCTGGGATAACAAGCTTCACCTGTGGGAAGCTTTACCAACTCTGCTGCATCACACCATCTGTCCCAGAGGATCTGCACTGCAGCGCTGGTCACCTCTGACCAGAAACCACAGGTGGTGTCACGAACACTTTACTACAAACTCTATCATCCCCTGTAATTTATTCCCCTTTTATTGGACGCCCAGGGCCACTGCTGCCGTGACACATCCCTTTAAGACACCGGCCCGGTACAGAGTAACCCACTGCCCTGGAGGGCGATCCATATCAACACTTCTTGAGTGAATTTCTAAATATCTTTTGGCACCACTTTATTGTAAGATGTTTATTAGTAACATTTTTGTATGCTTATGTCATTATGAATCTTTGCAGCCCCTGTTATGATTTTAGTGTTTTTATACTTGTATGTGCACTTTTTTTTGTTACCAAGTCTTTTTCACGTTTTGCACCAGTAGAGTGCACCCTGTTGTGCTTTCTTTTTTTCTTTCTTTCCCAGTGATCTGAACGTTAATTGCATGAAAACAAGAATCTGGTGGCTCAGTGGTTAGCACAGTTGCTTTGCCACACTGGGGTCCTGGGTACAAATCCCACCAAGGACAACATCTACAAGGAGTTTGTTCTCCCTGTGATTGCGGGTTTCCGCCTGCCCTCCAAAGACATACTGATAGGGAATCTAAATTGTGAGCACCAATGGGGACAGTGGTGTTTGTACAGCACTGTGGAATATGATGGCGCTATATAAGCAAAGCAACATCCATTAGACTGTAAAATCCAGGGCAGACATTTAGCAAGTGAGTCACAGTTGAATGTGACTGACATTGTTGTTTCATGACCCGATTGAATATTGTATTCTTGTAATGGTATCTCGATGTTGCATATCACTGTGTAGCCTATCCTATATATGATCAATGGGATGGCTTTGCAGTAAGCTGCCAACGCCAAAAATCCAAAGCTAGTGTGTTTTTGGTTGCAGGTCACACATGACTGCCAGGGTCACAAAGTTTTGCAATTCTTATTGTACAGTGAAATTGCAGCGCACCGTCATTGGACGTATCATTGCCTTAAGGATGGAGATAGGTTGTGACTTTGGATTCACAACAAAAAAATATATATGATCTACTATAATAAAAGTCGGAGCAGGAAGTGAGACTGGCTAAGGAGACTGGTATCATATACCTTGTTATAGATGGCCACAGCATTTACATTCAGGGCTGTATAGTTGGTATAAAATGGACCAAGACCGAAACTATATAATACATTGGGTGCAGTAGTACAATGCAGGATGTGCTGTAAATGTTTTCATAACAATTTGGGAAAGTTATGAAATGTCCTATAAATGTTCCTGATCTTCTAAGGATCTCGGCTTTTAGTTGAGATGAATCTGTGCTGCACTTTATGCACATGCTCAGTAGTGACCAGTGCTGTGGAGTCGGGGAAATTGAGGAGTCGGAGGTTTGGCTTACTGACCCAATAGCCCTAGTTACGGTACATGGATAGGTCTTTTATAAGAGTGATCCAGGCTGCTGTTAAGTGGAATCCATGTTTGTTCCCCTGTATTGCTGATGATAGCATAAAGGAATGTTAATGCCGTAAATGCAGTCGCCATCTCTGTCAGTTTGGATTGGATACAGGGTCGTCCTACTTTTTTGACATACGTGCATCTCAGGATTTTATAGAAGTATTAGTTTGTCCAGATCCAAAGTTATTGCGTACCTGTCCTATTGATTAAATAAGGACCGATGCGCAGTACTCGCTACTTGCACTCTTGAGCCGCCAGATATCTTTGAGGCTGTGTCATCGCTCAGCTCACTACTTATACGAAAGTGAGAGGAGGTGGATAACAAGAGGAGCACGACCAAAACATGGGTCTGGACCTCCATCAAAAAGCTCATCTTGAGCGCACACACTTCCTCGGCTCCCGTCTACAGTTATGTGGGTCATAGCCGGGAATGGCTCACCCCTGTATTAGGCTGGTTTCACACGTCCTGATATTTCCAGTACCGGAAAAAACGGTACCAGAGATATCAGTGTCCGTGTCTCGTGAATGTGATATTTGCGGCACACATGCGGCGGTGGGCGCAGCTTCACAGAGGAAGTGCGCAGCCCTCCATCTGCAAGTGTGAAACCAGCCTAAGCGCTGTTCCCCGGCGGCAGGTGCTGAAGACGCTCTCATCATTCTCCCCTGCTCTGCCAGCGAGCGGAGGAGAGTGATGAGAGTTATATTAGTCAGAAAGATGGCAGCAGGTGTCGGATGATGGGAAGCCCCAAAAGTCCCCACCTGCTGCCATCTTTCTAACTATAATATAACGCTCATCATTCTCCTAAGCTCACACTGATCGCCGGCTGAGCAGGGGAGAATGATGAAAGCGTCTTCAGCACCTGCCGCCGGGGAACAGCGCTTACTGCAGCGCTTCTTCCCGGCGTCGATGCGTGTCACACAGAGGACATCAATGTGTGTTCTCCATGTGCAAGACTGTTTGCAGACCGTGCTACCGGTAAAAAAACAGACATGCCAGCGTGTTTTGCCCACGGACACACGGTCCATGAAAACACAGTGACATGTGCACAGACCCATTCATTTGAGTGGGTTTACGTGTGTCAATGTGAAAGAGGCCTTATAGTGTGTACAGATAAGCAGGGTCCAGTCCTTCTAACTCAGGGTTCCCCAACTCCAGTCCTCAAGGCCCACCAACAGGTCATGTTTTCAGGATTTCCTTAGTATGGCCCAGGTTATAATTGCATCACCTGTGCAATACAAAGGAAATCCGGAAAACATGACCTGTTGGTGGGCCTTGAGGACTGGAGTTGGGGAACCCTGATCTAACTGATCTGCATCCACGGACCGGAAGCCGCCTCCTAGCTGACGGCATCTGCAGCTCTCCGATGAATTAGCCGGCCTTGTGTGACGTCATGTACGCCAGGCTGCCTGGTCACAAGAGGGCCACCATCAGGTAGGTGGTGGCCCTCCAGCCCGTGCGGCTATCGCTCTCGGGGCCCCTGCGGCTCATGGACTGGATCCTGCGAATATACTGTGTAGCAATGTACCCCCAATCCTGGAGATCACTTACTATTGGGGTATCGCTGTACCAGGACACAATCTTCTTGCTCATTTGTGAATGTGAAGCACTGTCACCCTGCGATGTTCATGCCGCAGCAATGTCTAGTTACTATTTTCACTTTCCTGATGGAGCGCAATCGTGGAATTACCACTAAAGCGGAATACACCGGTGACCGGTCCACCAGGACATTTATTATTTTTTTCCTTCCAATCTCTTGTGCATGAAAGAAAGTCCCCTTGAAATGTGTCCATCCGCGCGTTTCAGGGTGACAGGGCCCGGCCGGCCGGCGTCAGTGCGCGGCAGCTCCGTTGCGGTGTCTCAGCGCTGACATTATGCGGGGCTCTATGTGTGTGAGATGGAGAAAGAGCTGGGAGGCGGCGGGGCCGCGCGCGCGCTCCCGCCAGCTGGATGACGCCGCGGTCGGGGCCGCGCTCGCCCTTTCTCCCTATTGTTGCCGTGCACGCGCCTCCTCACGCTATTAGAACCACCATGTTAGAGAGTGCAGCTCGCAACCGCCATCTCATAGAGAGAAGCGGCGGCGGAGGGGGGGCACCTGCCCAGGGCGGACAGGGCGACGGCGACCCCTCAGCCCGGCTGCTCGTGTGTGACAGCCGCCACCCTCACCCCGTCCTCTTGTTTTCCCCATAGGCAGCCATGTTATCGCACATCCTGAGGTAATGTCGGCATCCTCCGCCGATACGCCCTACATATGCCCCGGCTCTGGTAACGGGCTCGCTTTATTAACCCCTTCCTCGGGGGCGTCAGTGCCCGGAGCGTCGCCCTTCCGTTACCAGCAGCGGATTTACCCGCCGGGCGTTATTAAAAGTTCACCTCACACCGCCAGCACTAAATAATGACATTGTCCCCCGGTTTCCCGTCACTTTCCCCGCTCCTCCGCTCACCCCCTATAAGGAGGATTCTCTCCCCCGATTTCCCCGTTTTTCCGCCCTCCCCGATGTTTATAACGTTAATCCCGGCCCGGGATTATTTGTCGTCTTTCGGCGGATTAATACGGGCCACGGGTGGAGGTGCTTTGACATCCGTTCTCGCGCACAATACTTACCTTCCATAGACATTGCCAGTCACTGTGTCAGGCTAGAGCCGCGTATACTCACCCAATGCTGTGTCTATGGAGCTCAATGTACTGCAATGGCTGTGAGAGAAAGCGGGATCGATACGCAGCCTCTTCACACTCTTCCCAATCTGTAACATTACTCTTAGCTTAGGGGGACGCTGATTGGCCGCCGCCAACTCGTCCCTCCTTCTCATTGGTCGGCTCGCCTCCATTGTCCTGACCAGCGGCCGACGGTGATTGGACAGAATTTAGACGACGTCACGCCAGAGCAAAACAGCGCGCAAATACGAAATGTCATCAGTGTGTGAGACGCTCGAGCGGGATGCGGCTGTAAGGCTGAGTTATAGTGTTTGCAATGCAAGCCCATAGAACCCAATGTAGCCAGCGACGGAGCGGGGGCTGCTGTACGTACCGGGGCTATGCGGTGATACCGGGCGGACTGCTGCCAGCACTGCAGCCCGGCGGACACCCTCACTCCCCTCTACACCCCACAGCCATCCACAGCCAAAACATTTCACTCCATTGTCCCTGCTGTATAGCACGGCTGTCGTGAACGCGCACAATGATAGGACTAGGCGGGCGAGCCTTCATGTGCGGGGTTCTGGCTCATTTCTACGGGCAGAATGAGGAATCTCCGTTATTCCACAGCTCCAGCACAGTGATTACAGCCAGGCCCGCCCTGCACCGGGCTACGGTGAGTCACTGCTGGGGAACTACAAGTCCAGCAACACCCTGCTAGCCGGAGCGTGCACGGACGCGCTGGGACTTGTGGTTCCACATCTGGGATGACCCGATCATACTGGTGTAAAGTGTTCTACATGACATGTCTCACTATATTCCACAGTGTCAACTATATACCACTGTACACTGCACCCAATATATCCTACATTATATAACAGTATAATATCCCACATTACACTATCGTCAGTATATATGCTGTAACATCTGGACGCTGCGTGTTTGGCGCTGCGCCAGCGCACAGCGCCAAACACGCAGCGTTTACTGACCGTGGAAACTCACCCTTACTTGGCACAGCGCCACATGCGGAAAGTAATTGGTTCAATGCATTCCTATGGCGGCGGAATCGCCGCGGTTCCGCAAAAAAAGAATGAGCATGCTGCGGATTTTCCCGCGATGCGATTCCACCGCGGAAAAAACCCGCAGCATGTGCACAGCATTGCGGAATCTCATAGGCCTTAATGAGTTGTATTGTGTAAGCGGTTTTGCCGCGTTTACGCCGCGAAAAACCGCGGCAAAACCACTAGGAATCCGCAACGTGTGCACAGGCCCTTAATCTGATCACTCTTTATAACATTCTGGAGTATATGCAAATTGCCATTAGAAAAAGTGAAGCAGTAGACTTTGTAAAAATTAATATTTGTGTCATTCTCAAAACTTTTGTCCATGACTGTATCTATAATATAACGGTGGGAGCGTCACTCTGTCTGAAGCCTTTATAGACTGCGCAAGCGCGACACGCCTGCGCAGTCTGGCTCCAGACAGAGTGAGGCATCCAGAGCGGTGAGTACTCTGTATGGCGCCGGAGATCGCGGTATGCGTACTGGATGCATACCGCTATCTCCGGCACCATACTCACATACTTACCTGACCGGGAGGAGCGTTGCCACGGCGCTTCTGTTCTCCCGGGGCAGGAGACCAGGAGTGAGCGTCGGATCGCGCATGCGCAATAGCGCTATCCGGCGCCATTTTGCTGAAGACACATTTACAGTGTGTCTTCAGCAATATGGCGCCGGACCCGCGCGGTATGGGCATGCGCGTACTCCGGCGCCGCTCTCCTCCCCCGGCGTCCAGCTGAACGGAACAGCGCTGGAGCACAGGGATGAAAGGTGAGTATAAATGTTTTTTTTTTTTTTTTTGGGTATCTGTGCAGTTTAATAGCGGTGAGGGGGCCATGCACATCAGGATAGGGGGGGTGTGAGGGGACCATGCACATCAGGATTGGGGGGTGAGGGGACCATGCACATCAGGATTGGGGGGTGAGGGGACCATGCACATCAGGATTGGGGGGTGAGGGGACCATGCACATCAGGATTGGGGGGTAAGGGGACCATGCACATCAGGATTGGGGGGGTGAGGGGACCATGCACATCAGGATTGGGGGGTAAGGGGACCATGCACATCAGGGTTGGGGGGTGAGAGGACCATGCACATCAGGATTGGGGGGTGAGGGGACCATGCACATCAGGATTGGGGGGTGAGGGGACCATGCACATCAGGATTGGGGGGTGAGGGGACCATGCACATCAGGGTGTTGGGTGGGGGGGTGAGGGGACCATGCACATCAGGATTGGGGGGGTGAGGGGACCATGCACATCAGGATTGGGGGGGTGAGGGGACCATGCACATCAGGATTGGGGGGTGAGGGGACCATGCACATCAGGATTGGGGGGTGAGGGGACCATGCACATCAGGATTGGGGGGTGAGGGGACCATGCACATCAGGGTTGGGGGTTAAGGGGACCATGCACATCAGGGTTGGGGGGTGAGAGGACCATGCACATCAGGATTGGGGGGGTGAGGGGACCATGCACATCAGGATTGGGGGGTGAGGGGACCATGCACATCAGGGTTGGGGGTGAGAGAACCATGCACATCAGGATTGGGGGGGTGAGGGGACCATGCACATCAGGATTGGGGGGTGAGGGGACCATGCACATCAGGATTGGGGGGTGAGCAGACCATGCACATCAGGATTGGGGGGTGAGCGGACCATGCACATCAGGATTGGGCGATGAGGGGACCATTCATACCAGGATTGGGGGATGAGGGGACCACTCATACCAGAATTGGGGGTGAGGGGACCATGCATTCCAGGATTGGGCGGGAGGTGACCATGCATACCAGGATTGGTGGGTGAGGGGACCGTGCATACCGGGATTGGGGGGTGAGGGGACCATGCATATCGGGATTGGGGGGGTGAGGGGGCCATGCACATCAGGATTGGGGATGAGGGGACCATGCACATCAGGATTGGGGGTGAGCGGACCATGCACATCCTGGTTGGGGGGTGAGAGGACCATGCACATCAGGGGTGAGGGGACCATGCACATCAGGATTGGGGGGTGAGGGGACCATGCACATTAGGATTGGGGGGTGAGGGGACCATGCACATCAGGATTGGGGGGTGAGGGGACCATGCACATCAGGATTGAGGGGTGAGGGGACCATGCACATCAGGATTGGAGGGTGAGCGGACCATGCACATCAGGATTGGGCGATGAGGGGACCATTCATACCAGGATTGGGGGGTGAGGGGACCATTCATGCCAGGATTGGGGGGTGAGGGGACCATTCATACCAGAATTGGGGGTGACGGGACCATTCATACCAGAATTGGGGGGTGAGGGGACCATGCATTCCAGGATTGGGCAGGAGGTGACCTTGCATACCAGGATGAGGAATGGGGTGCCATGCATAGTAGATTTGGGTGGGGGTGAGGGGACCATACATACCAGGATAGGGATGAGGGGTGCCATGCATACCAGAATAGGAGGGGGGAAGCACATACCAGAATGGGAGACCATGTACCTATAAAAATGCTTGCCACCCGGGCGTAGAACGGGTTCATCACTAGTATATTATATCCTACATTACACTATAGTCAGTATATATTATATCCTACGTTACACTATAGGTCAGTATATATTATATATCCCACATTACACTAGTCAGTATATATTATATCCCACATTACACTATAGTCAGTATATATTATATACCACATTACACTATAGTCAGTATATATTATATCCTACATTACACTATAGTCAGCATATATTATATCCTGCATTACACTATAGTAAGTATATATTATATCCTGCATTACACTATAGTCAGTATATATTATATACCACATTACACTATAGTAAGTATATATTATATCCTACATTACACTATAGTTATTTATATATTATATCCCACATTACACTATAGTCAGTATATATTATATCCCACATTACACTATAGTCAGCATATATTATATCCTAATTACACTATAGTCAGCATATATTATATCCTACATTACACTATAGTCAGTATATATATTATATCCCATATTACACTATAGTCAGTATTTATTATATCCACAATACACTATCGTCAGTATATATTATATCCTACATTACACTATAGTCAGTATATATTATATCCCGTATTACACTATAGTCAGTATATTTTATATCACCGCAATTATACTATGGTCAGTATATATTATATCCTACATTACACTATAGTCAGTATATATTATATCCCACATTACACTATAGTCAGCATATATTATATCCTACATTACACTTAGTCAGCATTTTATTATATCCTACATTACACTATCGTCAGTATATATTATATCCTACATTACACTATAGTCAGTATATATTATATCCACAATACACTATCGTCAGTATATATTAGATCCTACATTACACTATAGTCAGTATATATTATATCCCATATTACACTATAGTCAGTATTTATTATATCCCACAATACACTATCGTCAGTATATATTATATCCTACATTACACTATAGTCAGTATATATTATATCCCGTATTACACTATAGTCAGTATATATTATATCCCGCAATATACTATGGTCAGTATATATTATATCCTACATTACACTATAGTCAGTATTTTATTATATCCCACATTACACTATAGTCAGCATATATTATATCCTACATCACTTAGTCAATATATTAACCCTACATTACCTAGTCGCAGTATATTATATCCTACATTACACTATAGTCAGTATATATTATATCCCACAATACACTATCGTCAGTATATATTATATCCTACATTTACACTATAGTCAGTATACATTATATCCAATATTACACTATAGTCAGTATTTATTATATCCCACAATACACTATCGTCAGTATATATAATATCCTACATTACACTATAGTCAGTATATATTATATCCCGTATTACACTATAGTCAGTATATATTATATCCCGCAATATACTATCGTCAGTATATATTATATCCTACATTACACTATAGTCAGTATATATTTTATCCCACATTACACTATAGTCAGTATATATTATATCCCGCAATATACTATCGTCAGTATATATTATATCCTACATTACACTATAGTCAGTATATATTATATCCTTATTACACTATATTCAGTATATATTATATCCTACCTTATACTATAGTCAGTATATATTATATCCCGATTACATTATAGTCCTCAGCAGTCCACTGCCTGTACCTTTTGCAGAATATCAGTCTGTCCATGATGTTTTTTCTGGAGAGAAGTGGCTTCTTTGCTGCCCTCTTGAGACCAGGCCTTGCTCAAGAGTCTCCGCCTCACAGTGCGTGCAGATGCACTCACACCTGCCTGCTGCCATTCCTGAGCAAGCTCTGCACTGCTGGTAGCCCGATCCCGCAGCTGAAACACTTTTAAGAGACGGTCCTGGCGCTTGCTGGTCTTTCTTGGGCGCCCTGGAGCCTTTTTGGCAACAATGGAACCTCTCTCCTTGAAGTTCTTGATGATGCGATAGATTGTTGACTGAGGTGCAATCTTTCTAGCTGCGATACTCTTCCCTGTTAGGCCATTTTTGTGCATTGCAATGATGACTGCATGTGTTTCTTTAGAGATAACCATGGTTAACAGAAGAGAAACAATGATGCCAAGCACCAGCCTCCTTTTAAAGTGTCCAGTGGTGTCATTCTTACTTAATCATGACAGATTGATCTCCAGCCATGTCCTCATCAACACCCACACTGTGTTAATGGAGCAATCACTGAAAAGAGGTTAGCTGGTCCTTTTAAAGCAGGGCTGCAATGATGTTGAAATGTGTTTTGGGGGATAAAGTTCATTTTCTAGCCAAATATTGACTTTGCAAGTAATTTCTGTTAAGTGATCACTCTTTATAACATTCTGGAGTATATGCAAATTGCCATTAGAAAAAGTGAAGCAGTAGACTTTGTAAAAAATTAATATTTGTGTCATTCTCAAAACTTTTGTCCATGACTGTATATATTATATCCTACATTACACTATAGTCAGTATATATTATATCCTACTTTACACTATAGTCAGTATATTTTTATATCCACATTACACTAGTCAGTATATATTATATCCACATTACACTATAGTCAGTATATATTATATACCACATTACACTATAGTCAGTATATATTATATCCTGCATTACACTATAGTAGTACCGTATATACTCGTGTATAAGCCGAGATTTTCAGCACCTTTTTTTGTGCTGAAAATGCCCCCTCGCTTATACACGAGTCATATGGCAGAAACCAGCGGGGGAGGGATGCGGCGGCAGGAGCCGGTGGTTGGGACATCATACTCACCCTCCCGTGCCATCGCTGAACGTCCTGCAATCCTGCGTTTCCCCGGCTTCCTGCAGCTCTCCCCGGCTTCCTGCAGCTCTCCAGCGCTGAGCGGTGACGTAATACCGCTCATTAAGGTCATGTAATATGGACGCGACGCCACTCCCATGGGCGTGGCCTCCACATTCATGGCCTTAATGAGCGGTATTACGTCAGCGCTGGAGAGCTGCAGGAAGCCGGCGAGACGCAGGATTGCGGCCGGAACGTTCAGCGATGGCACGGGGAGGGTGAGTATGATGGAGGAGGATGGGGGAGCATGGAGGAGGACAACGAGCATGGAGCAGGACGGGGGGGAGGAGGGGAGAGCACGGAGCAGAACGGGGGGAGGACGGAGAGCACGGAGCAGAACGGGAGGAGGACGAAGAGCACGGAGCAGAACGGGGGAGGATGGAGAGCACGGAGCAGGACGGGGGGGAGGACGGAGAGCACAGAGCGAGACGGGGGGGGAGGACGGAGAGCACGGAGCAGAACGGTGGGAGGACGGAGAGCACGGAGCAGAACGGGGGGGGAGGAAAGCAGGACGGGGGTGGGCACAGAGGAGATTGGGGGAGTGCAGAGCTGGATGGGGGAGCACGGAGCAGGACGGGGGAGGATGGAAACGAGCAGAGGGACAGGATAATGGAGCAGGAGGAGGGGAGCACTGAGGAGAATGGGGGCGCACAGAGCAGGACGGCAACTTATACACCCGGCTTATAGCGAGATCAATAAGTTTTCCAAGTTTTTTGTGCAAAATTAGGGGGGTCGGTTATACATGAGTATATACGGTATATATTTATATCATGCATTACACTATGTCAGTATATATTATATACACATTACATATAGTCAGTATATATATTATTCCTGCATTACACTATAGTAAGTATATATTTTATCCTGCATTACACTATAGTCAGTATATATTATATACCACATTACATATAGTAAGTTATATTATAT
>JARQOD010000002.1:59140268-59232610 GCA_033576555.1 Oophaga sylvatica
CCCCGTGCCATCGCTGAGGTTCCCTGCAATCCTGCATTCTCCCCGGCTCTGCAGGTCTCCAGCGCTGAGCGGTGATGTAATACCCGCTCATTAAGGTCATGTAATATGGACGCGACGCCACTCCCATGGGCGTGGCTTCCATATTCATGGCCTTAATGAGCGGTATTACGTCACCGCTCAGTGCCGGAGAGCTGCAGGAAGACAGGGAGAACGCAGGATTGCAGGGACCCTCAGCGATGGCACGGGGAGGGGTGAGTATGATGGAGGAGAGGACAAGGAGCACGGAGCTGGACGGGGATAGAACAGTGGATGGAGGAAGCATGGAGGATGGGGGGGGAGAACGGAGGACGGGGGAAGCATGGAGCAGGACGGGGGGGGAGAACGGAGGACGGGGAAGCATGGAAGAGAACGGGGGGAGAACGGAGGACGGGGAAGCATGGAGGAGGACGGGGAAGCATGGAGCAGGACATGGGGGGAGAACGGTGGACGGGGAGAACGTGGACGGGGAAGCATGGAGGATGACGGGGGGAGAACGGAGGACGGGGAAGCATGGAGAGGACGGGGAAGCATGGAGCAGGACGGGGGAGGACGGGGGAAGCATGGAGGAGGACGGGGAAGCATGGAGCAGGACGGGGAGGACGGGTAAGCATGGAGGAGAGATGGGGGGAGAACGGAGGATGGGGGGAGGATGGAGGAGGACAATGAGCACGGAGCAGGACGGGGGAGAGGATGGAGGGCACAGAGGAGCATGGAGCAGGACGAGGGGGGCACAGGAGGACGGAGAAGGAATGGGGGAGCACAGCGGAGGACGGAGCAGGAAGGGGTGAGTACAGAGGAGAATGGGGGAGCACAGAGCTGGATGGGGGAGCAAGGAGCAGGACGGGGGCAGCACAGAGCAGGAGGGCAGTTTATACACCCGGCTTATACACGAGTCAATAAGTTTTCCCAGTTTTTTGTGGCAAAATTAGGGGGGTTGGCTTATACACGGGTCGGCTTATACGCGAGTATATACGGTAGGTAGGAGACGTGTACAATAAGGGTGCTTTCACACGTTGCGGGTTGCAATGCGTGTTTCCTGATGCACGCTATGTATAATATGACTGTTTTAGTGTCATTTTGTGCTATTTTGGTTGGTGGTGTGCCCCAGGATTTTCAAAGTATAAAAAGTGTGCCGCGGCTCAAAAAAGGTTGAAAATCACAGAGTCTAGGCGCAGTCAGCATTGGTGGAGGAGGGGCCTCAGGCCACTTCCTCCACCAATCAGCGTGTGAAACAGCTGAAGTGATGACGTCAATGTCATGATCAGCTGTGTCCGCCGGTGAGTCAGCGCATCGGAGACAGCACAACGCAGCAGGGCACCTGGGAACGGGAACTGATGTGAGTATATGGTGGTTATTTTTTTTTTCATGGTATGAACATGGGATTCAATGGAAGTGAACATGGGGATTCTATGGAGGTGAACGTGGGGATTCTATGGGGGTGAACGTGGGGATTCTATGGAAGTGAACAGTGGGGATTCTATGGGGTGAATGGGGATTCTATGGGTGAACATGGGAATTCTATGGAGGTGAACATGGGGATTCTATGGAGGTGAACATGGGGATTCTATGGAGGTGAACATGGGGATTCTATGGAGGTGAACGTGGGGATTCTATGTGGTGAACATGGGAATTCTATGGAGGTGAACATGGGGAGTCTATGAAGGTGAACATGGGAATTCTATGGAAGTGAACATGGAATTCTATGGAGTGAACGTGGGATTCTATGTGGTGAACATGGGGATTCTTTGGGTGAACACGGGGATTCTATGAGGTGAACATGGGAATTCTATGGGAGTGAACATGTGAATTCTATGAAGTGAACATAGGGATTCTTTGGGAGTGAACATGGATTCTATGGAAGTGAACATGGGATTCTATGAGGTGAACATGAGGATTCTATGGAGGTGAACATGGGAATTCTATGGAAGTAAACATGGGGATTCTATGGGGGTGAACATGGGATTCTATAGGGGTGAACGTGGGATTCTATGGGGGTGACGTACAGCACATGGGGATTCTATGGGGGTGACGTGCAGCACATGGGGAGGCTATGGGAAGGCTGTATACTCATGCAGTATATGGAAAGGCTGTGTGGGCTCATGCAGTATATAGGGAGGCCGTGTGGGGCTCATGCAATATATATATATATATAATATATATATATATAGGGAGGCTGTGTGGCGCTCATACAGTGTATATAGAAAGGCTGTGTGGCGCTCATGCAGTATATATAGGGAGGCTGTGGGGCTCATGCAGTGTATATAGGGGCTGTGTGGCACTCATGCAGTATGTAGGGAGGCTGTGTGGCGCTCATGCAGTATATAGGGAGACTGTGGGGCTCATGCAGTATATATAGGGGGGCTGTGTGGCGCTCATGCAGTATATATATGGAGGCTGTGTGGGTCTCATGCAGTATATAGGGAGACTATGTGGGGCTCATGCTGTATATATAGGGAGGCTGTGTGAGGCTCATGCTGTATATAAGGGCTGTGGGGGGTTCAAATATATATAGGGGGTGTCAGCATACTTAATTCTGCTCAATATTAAGTGATGCAATCAATATTAATAAGTTAATAAGTTGAGTAGAACTTAATTTCAAGCTATTGGTTCGGCCCTCCACAACAGTCATGGTCTCTCATGTGGCCCCTCGGGAAAATTAATTGCCCACCCCTGTTGTAGAACCACCTTTCACTGAAATTCCTGCTGCAGTATTTTGGATTATATCTCTACCGGCTTTGCACCTCTAGATGGGACATTTTGGCCCCTTCTTTTTTGCACACTAGCTCTAGCTCAATGAGATTGGATGGAGGCGTCTGTGAACAGGAATTTTCAAGTCTTGTCACAAATTCTCAATGGGATTTAGGTCTGGATTGTGAGTCGGCTGTTAACACACACATGAATATGCTTTGATTTAAACCTTCCATTGCAACTCTGACACTATGTTTAGGGTCATTGTCCTGCTGGAAGGTGAACCTTCGCCCCAGTCTCAAATCTCTTGCAGCCTCTAATAGGTTTTCCTTCAGGATTGACCTGTATTTAGCTCCATCCATCTTCCCATCAACTCTGACCAGCTTCCCTGTCCCTGCTGAAGAAAAGCCTCCCCACAGCATGATGCTACTACCACCATGTTGGAAGGCGGGAATGATGTTTCTAGGGTGACGCACAGTACTAGTTTTCAGTCACATATAGCATTTTGCATTTAGCCCAAAAGTTCTAGTTTGGTCTCATACGACCATATCACCTTCTTCCCCATGCTAGCTGTGTCTTCCACATGGCTTTTTGAAAACAGCAAACGGGACTTCTTATGGCTTGCTTTCAAAAATGGCTTTCTTCTTGCCACTCTTCCATAAAAGCCAGGTTTGTGGAGTGTAAGACTAATAGCTGTCCTGTGAACAGATTCTCCCACTAATTATGGAATTCTGGAGGCAATTGGCCACTTAGGATTTTATTTAGCAGTAGTAGACTACAGGAGGCTGAATACAAATGCATGCCACAAAGTTCATATTTTTATTTTAAAAATAATCAGAAAACCATGTATCATTTCCTTTACTGATCACAAATACTTTCTAATTTGGTTTGATATATCACATAAAATCACAATAAAATACATTTAAGTTTGTGGGTGTAACTTGAAGAAATTTGGAAAAGGTCATGGGGTATGAATACTTTTTCAAGACACTGTAGACACCTGCCTGGGTGCGCGAGTAAAATTGAAGATTGGATTGTTTTTGTTTTTCTAGTGAGACTTACTCTGAAGAGTCTAACCATGTTTTTGTACTGGTTGATTGACTAAAAAAAGTACAAGGAGGGCCTGGATAGCTTTAAAAAATATAATAGTACAGGTTTTGGAGCACTAACTTCTGTAATGGGTCTGATTTCCGTATATGGAGTCAGGAAAGAATTTCTCCCCTATTATCAGACAATTAGCATCTCTCACATGGAGTTTTTGCCTTCCTCTGGATCATCATGTGAGGTTGAAGGTGGAAATTGAAGGACTTATGTCTACCTTCAACTTTAAAACTCTAAAACAATAAAAATTGCAGAATCTTAGAGAATATCCTCCAAAATATTTACAGTACAGACCAAAAGTTTGGACACACCTTCTCATTCAAAGATTTTTCTGTATTTTCATGACTATGAAAATTGTACATTCACACTGAAGGCATCAAAACTATGAATTAACACATGTGGAATTATACATTACACTTTACAAAAAAGTGTGTAACAACTGAAAATGTTTTATATTCTAGGTTCTTCAAAGTAGCCACCTTTTGCTTTGAATACTGCTTTGCACGCAGAAAAGGTGAACGGATGGACTCTACATGCCTGGTTCCCACCGTGAAGCATGGAGGAGGTGGTGTGATGGTGTGGGGGTGCTTTGCTGGTGACACTGTTGGGGATTTATTCAAAATTGAAGCGGTGAGCGGTCCAGCTCACCCCAAACCATCTCGACTGGGTTCAGGTCTGGTGACTGTGGAGGCCAGGTCATCTGGCGCAGCACCCCAACACTCTCCTTCTTGGTCAAATAGCCCTTACACAGCCTGGAGGTGTGTTTGGGCTCATTGTCCTGTTGAAAAATAAATGATGGTCCAACTAAACGCAAACTGGATGGAATAGCATACCGCTGCAAGATGCTGTGGTAGCCATGCTGGTTCACTATGCCTTCAATTTTGAATAAATCCCCAACAGTGTCACCAGCAAAGCACCCCCACACCATCACACCACCTCCTCCATGCTTCACGGTGGGAACCAGGCATGTAGAGTCCATCAGTTCACCTTTTCTGCGTGCAAAGCAGTAATCAAAGCAAAAGGTGGCTACTTTGAAGAACCTAGAATATAAGACATATTTTCAGTTGTTTCACACTTTTTTGTAAAGTGTAATGTATAATTCCACATGTGTTAATTCATAGTTTTGATGCCTTCAGTGTGATTCTACAATTTTCATAGTCATGAAAATACAGAAAAATCATTGAATGAGAAGGTGTGTCCAAACTTTTGGTCTGTACTGTATATCTGTAGCTTTTGTGTATGTCATTAGATGGCATGATATCTGTAGTTACCCACTTTTCATTACAATAACAGCAGATACAATCTAACTCAGGGGTCTCAAACATGGCTGAGTATATGGGCAGCATATAGAAAATTTTGAATTTAGGAGCCACATTCTTTGAAGGACAAAGACATTTTTAGTGATACTATTTTTTTTTATACACCTTTTGAAAATTTTTTCTTTGGTTTTTAAATTTATTTAGAGCTTGGGTCATTATGGATGTGGTGATAACAAATGTGCACTCATATTGTAGTTATGTCCCCATATCCAGGTGGCCATATTGTAGTTATGTCACCATCCAGGGCCCCATTTTGTAGTTAAATCCCCATTAAGGTCCCCATATTGTAGTTATGATATCCAGACAAGGTCTGACTATAATATTTAAAGGAACAAATCTGGCACTCTAGAAATGATGTTTCAGCCAAAAGGATTTTTATTTACAGAATCGAAGATGACGTTTCGGTCGAAAACCTCGACCTTCATCAGACTGTAAAACAATATAGATATATCAAATAAAGAATAACAGATATGTATAGAATCATACCCGTTAAAATTTTTTAGAAAATAAATAAAGCAAGTGACAAAACAGAGATTGCATTATTTTGAATAATTACATATGCAATTAATATGGAGAATAATTAACAAGTTTTATCTCATATAGTGAATAAAAGTGACATTATAGTAGTGACATTATAGAAAATCGGCTATATAAGTCCTAGACAGTCCCACAGAGGTTTCACGGATAATATAATCATTCATGACATTACATCTGATTAATTTCAAATAGAGTGGTTATAATGGGGGGTACGCAATTAATTAATAAGATCTAGCTTACCAAATCTTAGTGTATAGTCAGAAAATGATATCTGAAACAGATGGAATAAATGGAATAAGCCGCTATTAAAAAGTGTTCCAAATTGTTAACAGCTTGTGCCAAGACAAAAAGATGTGTCCATAGTGATATAAACGATCTCTTACCACGGAAAGAATAGTAACATAGTAACATAGTTATTAAGGTTGAAGGAAGACTTTAAGTCCATCTAGTTCAACCCATATCCTATCCTAACCTGCCCTAACATGTTGATCCAGAGGAAGGCAAAAAAACCCCAAGTGGCAAACAGTAAGCTTCACATTGGGGAAACAAATTCCTTCCCGACTCCACATACGGCAATCAGACTAGCTCCCTGGATCAACGCTGTATCTAGGAAACTAGTGAATATAGCCTGTAATATTATACTTTTCAAGAAAGGCATCCAGTCCCTTCTTAAATTTTAGTAAGGAATCACTCATTACAACATTAGACGGCAGAGAGTTCCATAGTCTCACTGCTCTTACAGTAAAGAATCTGCGTCTGTGATTATGGCTAAACCTTCTTTCCTCCAGACGTAGAGGATGTCCCCTTGTCCCCGTCACAGGTCTAAGAGTAAAAAGATCATTAGAAAGGTCTTTGTACTGTCCCCTCATATATTTGTACATTGTAATAAGATCACCCCTAAGCCTTCGTTTTTCCAAACTAAATAACCCCAAGTGTAATAACCTGTCTTGGTATTGCAGACGCCCCAGTTCTCTAATAACCTTGGTCGCTCTTCTCTGCACCCGCTCCAGTTCAGCTATGTCTTTCTTATACACCGGAGACCAGAACTGCACACAGTATTCTAAGTGTGGTCGCACCAGTGACTTGTATAGAGGTAAAATTATGTTCTCCTCAGGAGCATCTATGCCTCTTTTAATGCATCCCATTATTTTATTTGCCTTGGCAGCAGCTGCCTGACATTGGCCACTAAATGTGAGTTTGTCGTCCACCTATACACCCAAGTCTTTTTCAGTGACAGTTTTGCCCAGTGTTTTACAATTAAGCACATAATTATACATCTTATTTGTTCTACCCAAGTGCATGACCTTACATTTATCCCCATTAAAGCGCATTTGCCATTTATCAGCCCAAGCTTCTAGTTTACATAAATCCTCCTGTAATATAAAATTATCCTCCTCTGTATTTATTACCCTGCAGAGTTTAGTGTCATCTGCAAATATTGAAATACTACTCTGTATGCCCCCTACAAGGTCATTAATAAATATGTTAAAGAGAAGCGGCCCCAACACTGACCCCTGTGGTACCCCACTGCTAACCGTGACCCAGTCCGAGTGTGCTCCATTAATAACCACCCTTTGTTTTCTATCCATGAGCCAGTTCTTAACCCACTTACACATATTTTCCCCTATCCCCATTGTTCTCATTTTATGTATCAACCTTTTGTGTGACACTGTATCAAAAGCTTTTGAGAAGTTCATGAACACCACGTCCACTGCATTCCCTTGGTCCAGTCCTGAACTTACCCCTTCATAAAAGCTTATAAGATTAGTCTGACAAGAACGGTCCCTCGTAAACCCATGCTGATACTGTGTCATGAGGTTATTCAGCTTCAGATACTCCAATATAGTATCCCTTAAAAAACCCTCCAGGATTTTACCCACAGTAGATGTTAAGCTCACTGGCCTATAATTTCCAGGTTCAGTTTTTGCCCCCTTTTTGAATATTGGCACCACATTTGCTATACGCCAGTCCTGTGGTACAGACCCAGTTATTATGGAATCTTTAAAGATTAAAAATAATGGTCTATCTATAACTGTACTTAATTCCTGCAGTACTCGGGGGTGTATCCCATCCGGGCCCGGGGATTTGTGAACTTTAGTGATTTTTAGACGCCGCCGTACTTCCTGCTGGGTTAAGCAGGTGACATTTAATGGAGACATTTTTTATCTCTGATCATGTTATCTGTCATGGGATTTTCTTGTGTAAATACAGTTGAAAAAAAGTCATTTAGCATATTGGCTTTTTCCTCATCCTCATCCACCATTTCACCCAGACTATTTTTAAGGGGACCAACACTATCATTTTTTAGTTTCTTGCTATTTATGTAGTTAAAGAATATTTTGGGATTATTTTTACTTTCTCTGGCAATGAGTCTCTCTGCCTCAATCTTTGCTGTCTTGATTTGCTTTTTACAGAATTTATTCAGTCTTCTGTATTTATTTAATGCCTCTTCACTACCTACTTGCTTTAATTCCCTAAACGCTTTCTTTTTGTCCCTTATTGCGCCCCTTACAGCTCTATTTAGCTGAGTGGAAGCAGGGCAATGGGGTACTCGGAGCCGAGCCCATGGAAATCTATGGGAGTTGTCACTGGTAGCGGTGGCTCGGTCCGTGGCCCTGGGTGCTCATCCAATGGGGAATATTTACAGGGGATTATTAGGATAGGTAGTTCGTGACGCCACCTGTGGTATCTGGTTAATTGAACCAGCGCTGCTATAAGGACTTTCACAGGGGATGTTATGGGGGCAGCTGGGTGGTAGTCTCCCACAGGTGAGACGGGTCCCTGGAAGTCTATGGTGATGATGATGCAGGGTATAGATAATAATTCAGTCACACACGAAATAGCTTCTTTTCATACCTTTTACTGGTAGATGGTTCACGTAGATCCCGGGGAGCTGGTCGGGGTGGAGAATGCACATTCGGGTAACCGCTGAGCAGGTTAGAGGCCTCCTTATCTTCGAATGTAGGTGAGTCCAACTTGCCTGAAGCGAAGTTAACTCTGAATCTCCAGCTTTCTCAATAGCTATTCTGCCCGGCCAACGTTGTGGTGGAAACTTCTAAGTGGTGAAAACTAAGTCTATATTTGCTGATCAGGCTAGACTCCTGTTTTCCCTGTCTCCGGTTACGTATTGACACTTAGGGCTGCTCTCTGCGACCTGTAGTCCAGATGCCTCCGGTGTTCTTGTTACTAAGCTTGAAACTGTAGCAACGCTTCGGACCCCGGCGTCGGCAATTTAGTGCAGGCAATCCAATACCTGTAGCACTTCTCTAACTTCTCCACTGTGCCCTTCGCTCTGCTTCTGCACTTTGCATAAGCACTTGTAGCTTTCGATGGAAATAGTCAGCTTTCTTCCAAGCTCGCTGAGCAGCACTCAGTTTCCTCCTTGTTTCAGCTTCTACTGAGGTACTGATTAAGGGTAGCTCTGACTAGGCTAGGATGATGCACTTCACCCGTACTAGCCTCCACTTCTCTGTCAGGTGAGCTACGCTAGCTCTGCGAGGATTCAGTCATCTCTCCTCTCCAAGTCCAGACTGAACTGGCACTGAACTGCACTGTCTGAAGACAGGAAACTATCTGAACTGAGCTCTTCTCAGACAGGAAACAGACTCCCTCTGCTACGTGTCACCACCTCCTATACCCCTGGTGGGTGTGTCTGAAAGTGTGAGTGAAGTGCATGAATAGCAAGCTTTTGCGATTACCTTCCTGTGCATTCTCCTGGATTTTATGTGTGCCTGCGTAGCTGGGCTACACATAGCCATAGTGGTTTCCTCCTAATTCTAGCATGTTTATTCCCATAGGGTATATACTGTGCACAGGTCCTATTCAGGATACTAACAAACGTCTCCCATTTTCTTTGTGTATTTTTATGTCTCAGGATATCGTCCCAGTTTATGTAACAGGGATCAGAAATAGTAGCGCTTCTATCTTATGTTTAGCTTCTCAGCATATATTATAGCGCATGTCCTGTATTCTGAATAATGAAAGGTTTTTTAGAATAATCTATACAGTGGTATACTACACGTGACATTCTAAAGATCTTGGATAAATCTTATCATTACCGGACTTCTCACAAGGAAAAAATTATACTGGTAGCGCTTATTAGAAGAGGCATATGTGCCAGTGAAGAGCGCTCAACATGCTGTGCTCCATGTGCGTCCTAAAATGGCGTAGTACGCCGGAAGAAGAGAACAGTCCGTTCAATGTGACGTCTACATGGTGCTGTGGTGGCGCGCTGTAATGACGCGCATGGCCGAAAAGTGAGTAAGTGTTGGACAAAAGTCCGGTGTGACCCGCTCTGTGGAACGCAGAATCATGTGACGGTGCAGCGGTTTCCTTACAGGTGAAATGATCAACGATGGAACCGGTGATATAGGTAAGTATTCAGTGAAAAAGAGAATTATGTTGTGACCTACGGAGAAAATAAGACAATAAGTATATATATATGTGTATATTCATAATATGTATAATATTGCACAACAGAAAAAATTAATTTAATATAGGTTCATCACATTATACTCCCTATTTAACCCCTTAGGTTCCATACTTTTAAGATAATGAATCCAATAAGCTTCTCGAAGTTGAAGTTTCTTAATTAAATTGCCCCCTCTCCTGTTTATTTCTACCTGTTCCAAAACTAAACATTTTAATTGGGCTATGGAATGTCCCATTTCATTAAAATGGAATGGAATTGGTAAATGGTACTTTTTGCACCTGATGTCCGATTTATGATGGGAAATGCGATCTTTTATGGTTTGAGACGTTTCTCCTACGTAAATTTTACAGCAGGGACATTTGATGGCGTATACTACCGATTTCGAATTACATGTGAAGTATCCCTTGATGGGAATATCTTCACCAGTTAAGGGATGCGAAATCTTGGGGCCCTTAAGTACATTTGTGCATTGTGCACATTGGAGACAAGGATATGTGCCTTTTTTCTGAGTACTAAGAAATTGTTGTACTGGAACTTTAACACTGGAGCCTATGTCAGCTCGAACAATTTTATTCTTGATATTACCCGCCCTTCTGAAGCAGGGTAAGAAGGAGTTTTGAAATTCTATTATATTCGGGAAGCTGTCTCGGAGTATGTGCCAATGTTTACGAATCTTGTTATGCAGTTTATACATAAACGGGTGAAAAGTGTGGACGAATGGAATTCTCGGAGTAGTGATGCGTCTTGTTTCATTATTAGTATAATTACGTGATCGACTGAGTAATCTCCGTGGATATCCTCTCAGTAAAAACTTATTTTCCATTTCATCCAGACGATATGATTGAACCTCTGGATCACTGACTATTCTTTTTACCCGTTCAAACTGTGAAGTTGGCACTGATTTTTTAACCGCATTAGAATGGCAACTTTGGTACAGTAGAAGATTATTCCGATCAGTCTCCTTAGTATATAAATCCAGGGAAAGGTTACCAGTCTCATCTAATAACACCATAGGGTCTAAAAAACTAATTTTCCTCAGATTATGATTCAAAGTGAACTTTAACTCGGGCCAAACATAATTCAATTGATCAAAAAAGCAATATAGACTCTCAGTAGTACCCCTCCAAATGCAAAAGATATCGTCTATATATCGACGCCACAATAAACAATGAATTTTGAATAAATCGTTGGAATAAACATAATCTCTTTCAAAAAAAGACATGTAACAATTGGCGTAAGGGGGGGCCACATTTGACCCCATCGCAGTTCCTTGTTTTTGAAGATAGAAAGTATCTTCAAAAATAAAAAAAAATTTGTCAAAACTAATTCCAACATTTCCAAAATGAAAGACATCACATTGGGATCAAAAGAATATTCTTCCAATAATCTTTTGATTGCTCTTATACCTTTTGAGTGTTCAATATATGTATATAGATTATTCACATCTAACGTTACTAGCATAGTGTCTTTGGGTAACTGTCCCATTCCTCGGATAAGATATAAAAAAGCTCCTGTATCCAATAGAAAAGATGGAGTTTCTTTAATAAGAGGTGTAAAAATTTTTTCCAAGACGACAGACAGGGGGGATAAGATTGAATTCGTAGAAGCCACAATAGGACGGCCCGAGGTCTGTCCAATCTCTTGTGAATTTTGGGCAAAATGTAAAATACAGGGATCATAGAATCGTCCTTAATCAAATATTCCTTTGTTTTTGTGTCTATAATATGTAGAGTAAAAGCTCTATCTATGATATCAGAAATCTGTTCCTTTATCTGAACAGATGGGTTATGGGGTAATATTTCATAGGACGAGGCGGGGGGGTCAATGTCTCAGAAACTCAGCGTCAAGGGATGCACACGAGGTCCCAGGTAATAACAATTTAGTTATTAATATTTCCTCTAAGAGTTTGAGTGTACCAATTATGAATTTACTACAAAAAGGACTTTCGTTCTGTCCTACATACAAATTTAATACATTTCAACTTGACATAGACCTATAGAGGTTTTTCAGGAATTTATGTTTGAAACCTTATTTTGACACCGCAGAATCCTTTAATTTACCTGTTTCACAACCAACCCCAATTAATTGTCATGTGTGCATTACCACGAAGATCGTCGCGGTTGCACATGTTGACTTCTCACAGCTGAGTTGCTGTTTCTTTGTGTTTGGCAGCTAGGGAGTTAATTCTGTCTGTGCTCGGTGCTGGGACTGGGTGCAGTTTCTCCCGGCTGCAATTGATTATTTGTTGATTGGTTTCCTTTAAATTCCTGGTTGTCTGCTTTGGGAGTTGCCAGTGAAATCCTTCATTCAGACCACAGATAGGAATGAATCTGTATTGACTTAAGTTGAGAGCTCCTTAGCTGTTTTAAGCTCAACTTGCTTATAGTTTATTTCCCAGACCATTTATGTTCCTTCGGTGTTTGAGTGTGTATGCAAGTGAGTGCTATCCTGTCTGTCTTATATGTCTAATCTATGTATTTAGCTGAGATCAGCCCATATCCCTTTGGTGGTAATCAGGATCCTTCTTAGGACTGATTACAGGGTTCAGGGTCTGACAGGAGACAGGGTTAGGCTGGAGACTTGGACCTCTGAACCATTATCAGTACCTCCAAGGTAAGGGATTAGTTAGGACCCCAGTGTAGGGTCAGGTTAGACCCCGGTCCTCCTCTTTCCAGTTACAGCTCATCAAGTCCTCAAGATTAACCCTGAGTTCAACTATATCGTTTCTGCACATCTAGTCCTCAAGATTAACCCTAAGTTCTGCAGAGATTGTGTCAGGTAAATCTATTTTATACTTACATTCTAATGTTGCTAAACTATATGTTGTATAGAGTGTGGTTCCTGTATAAATAGTTTACTGACATTGTATTCAAATCATTAGACAGCGTGACATTTTCACTGGCCATAAAAAATTATCTATAGTTACCATGGATCCAGTAGCCCAGCTGGCTCTGCAGTTGCAGGGATTATCCATGGAGCTGACGGACATTAAGTCCAAAGTTTTGTCTCCCCTGGAGCAAACCAGAGTTGAACCTAAAGTAGCTCTTCCAGATAGGTTCACTGGTGGGCGAGACAAATTTTTTACCTTCCGGGAGACATGTAAATTGTATTTTCGGCTTCGGCCGCGATCATCAGGGAGTGATGAGCAGAGAGTGGGAATTGTTATCTCACTTCTTCAAGGGGACCCCCAATCCTGGGCATTTTCCCTTCCTCCGGGATCCCCGGCTCTACAGTCTGTAGATCAATTTTTTACTGCTCTGGGATTGGTATATGATGACCCAGATCGGGTCTCTCTTGCTGAGACCAAATTACGTAAGTTACAGCAGGGAGATCGTCCGGCGGAGGAATTTGCTTCTGAGTTTCGTAGATGGGCCACGGATACTCAGTGGAATGACCCAGCTCTTAGGAGCCAGTTTTGTCATGGGCTTTCTGACAAATTAAAAGACGTTTTGGCTCAGTATGAGTCTCCTCCTTCTCTGGAGGCTGCTATGGCTCTAGCTATCCGTACTGATAGACGGGAGAGGGGTGAGGTAACTCCACTCCCTGTTGTTTCTCCACCTACTACTAAAGTCCCTTATGTTGAGGTTCCCTTGTCTGTTCGGATGAGCCTATGCAGTTGGGAGGGACATCTTTTCGTAGTAGGGGATTGGCGGCACGCCGCAGGACTAGAAGGTGTTTTTTCTGCGGGAAAGAGGGACATTTTGTTGGAGATTGTCCATCCCGTGTCTTGTTAAGTAAAAAGTCGCCGGAAAACTGCTAATCCCAGGTTGTGTGGTGGATGACAACCTGGGAGTATGTATTTCATCCGCCGGTTCTTCTCAGTTCCTTGTACCAGTGGAGGTGGTGGTTGGTACTAGAGTGAAGAGATTGTCTGTTCTTCTGGATAGTGGTTCTGGGGCTAATCTGGTTGATGCTCAGTTTGCTCAGGCTCAAGGTATGCATCTGAGTGTATTGGTCAAACCGATCCCTATTTTCTCCATTGACGCCAGGCCTCTCGGCCAAGGTAGCTTTGTTCATGAGGTTCATAACATTGACCTTCGGATAGGGGCAATACATAAGGAACAATTATCTTGTTATGTGTTGGAGGGTCTACCTACTCCCATTGTGTTGGGACTTCCTTGGCTGGTTAAACATAACCCTGTGATTAATTGGCAGTCCAGAGAGATAAGCCAATGGGGTGAGTTTTGCAAAAGCAACTGCATGAACACAGTCATCAGTGCGGTCGTGCCTAGTACATTGCCTCCTTTTTTGGAGGATTTTGGGGATGTTTTCTCTGAGGAGGGGTGTCGGGAGTTGCCTCCTCATCGCGTGTATGACTGCTCTATTAATCTACTTCCTGATGCTAAGTTGCCTAAAGCTAGGTTGTATAATCTTTCTGGTCCTGAAAGACAGGCTATGAAAGATTATATTTCTGAAAATCTGGCCAAAGGGCATATTAGACCTTCATCTTCCCCTGTGGCCGCGGGGTTCTTCTTTGTGAAGAAAAAAGATGGAGGCCTACGCCCTTGCTTGGATTTCCGAGAACTTAATCGGATTACTGTTCGAGATCCGTATCCACTTCCTCTTTTTCCTGATCTCTTCAATCAAATTGTTGGCGCCAAATGGTTCTCTAAATTGGATCTCAGGGGGGCGTATAATCTGATTAGGATAAAAGAGGGGGATGAGTGGAAAACGGCGTTTAATACGCCGGAGGGACATTATGAAAACCTGGTCATGCCTTTTGGTCTGACTACTGCTCCAGCAGTATTCCAACATTTTGTTAATGACATTTTTCGTCACCTTGTGGGGGTGTTTGTGTTCGTATATTTGGATGACATTTTAATTTACTCGCCAGATCTTGTGTCTCACCAGGAGCATGTGAGACAGGTGTTGCAGATCTTGCGAGACAATAAACTATACGCCAAACTGGAGAAGTGTGTTTTTGCCGTACAGGAACTTCAGTTTTTGGGTTTTTTGGTGTCAGCCTCCGGTTTCCGGATGGACCCTGAAAAGGTGAGAGCAGTGCTTGAATGGGATCAGCCAGGGGATCTTAAGGCTCTGCAGCGTTTTTTGGGGTTTGCTAATTACTACCGGAAATTTATTTGTAATTTCTCGTCTGTCGTCAAACCTCTCACTGACATGACGAGAAAAGGGACGGATTTTTCTAAGTGGTCGGACAAAGCTTGCCAAGCCTTTTCCTCTTTAAAAAGATGTTTTGCTTCGGCACCCGTTCTCATCCAACCAGATGTATCTCAGCCGTTCATTGTGGAGGTGGACGCGTCTGACGTAGGAGTTGGTGCTATATTGTCCCAGGGTCCGTCCCCTGGTAAATGGCATCCGTGCGCTTTCTTTTCTAAGAAATTGTCGTCCGCCGAAAGGAATTATGATATCGGCAATAGGGAACTTTTGGCCATTAAATTGGCTTTTGAAGAATGGCGTCACTTTTTGGAGGGGGCAGTCCACCCGGTCACCGTTATTACTGATCACAAGAACCTGCTGTATTTAGAATCCGCTAAGCGTCTGAATTCCAGACAAGCTCGATGGTCGTTGTTTTTTACCAGGTTTAATTTTGTCGTCACTTATCGTCCGGGGTCTAAGAATGTAAAGGCTGATGCCTTGTCTCGCAGTTTCCCAGGGGCCGGGAAAACGGACGACCCGATTCCTATCCTGCAGGAGGGGGTGGTAGTGTCGGCTTTATGTTCTGAGCTTGAGGAGGAGGTGTTAGAGGCTCAGGGGGATGCCCCTGCAGGACCTCCAGGGAGACTGTTTGTCCCGAATCAGTTGAGACAAAAGGTTATTGAGGCACATCATAATTCTGCTTTAGCAGGACATCCAGGGAGTAAGGCTACTTTAGATCTCGTTTCCCGCCGATTTTGGTGGCCTAACGCTAATAAAGATGTTATAACTTTTGTCGCGTCCTGTGGGGTTTGTGCTCACTCTAAAACTCCTCATACCCGTCCGTCTGGGACCCTTTTACCCTTGAAACTTCCGGAGCGTCCATGGACTCATTTATCTATGGACTTCATTACGGACCTTCCTCTGTCGTCTGGGAATACTGTCATACTGGTGGTTGTTGACAGGTTCAGTAAGATGGCACATTTCATTGCTCTTCCTGCACTCCCTAATGCTAAAACTCTGGCGCAGGTGTTCATTAGGGAGATCGTGAGACTTCATGGGTTGCCTTCTGATGTGGTGTCAGATAGGGGGTCTCAGTTTGTGTCCAAATTTTGGAGGGCATTTTGTTTACGTCGGGGGATGCAATTGTCGTTTTCCTCGGCTTTTCATCCACAGACCAATGGTCAGACAGAGCGTCTGAATCAGAGTTTAGAGACATATCTCCGGTGTTTTGTATCGGAGAACCAGGAGGACTGGTCTTCTTTCTTGCCTCTGGCAGAGTTCGCTCTTAACAACAGGCGGAGCGAGTCCACTGGTAAGTCCCCATTTTTTGGGGCATATGGTTTTCATCCCCAGTTTTGTACTTTCAATGGGGGGGGTCCTTCTGGGGTTCCTGAGGAGGAGCGTTTCTCGTCGTCACTTGCTTCTGTGTGGCGAGGTGTATTGAATAATTTGAGTACTATGGGGAACCGTTACAAACGTATGGCTGATAGGAGGAGAGTTTCTGGTCCAGATCTGAATGTGAACGATTTGGTATGGTTGTCTACCAGGAATATAAAACTTAAAGTGCCCTCCTGGAAACTGGGTCCCAGATTCATCGGGCCGTACAGGATCAGTTCCATAATTAATCCTGTGGCATTTCGTCTGGAACTCCCTTCTACGTTTAAAATTCATAATGTGTTCCACAAGTCATTACTTAAAAGGTATGTGGCACCAGTCATACCGTCACCTCTACCTCCTCCTCCAGTGTTGGTCAATGGTAATTTGGAATTTCAAGTATCAAAAATCATTGACTCCCGTCTGAATCGCCGTTCCCTTCAGTACTTGGTGCATTGGAAGGGGTATGGTCCGGAGGAGAGGACGTGGGTCCCTGCGTCTGATTTTAACGCAGATCGTTTGGTTCGGACCTTCCACAGAACTCACCCGGGCAGGTCTGGCCCTGAGGGTCCGGAGGCCCCTCGTAGAAGGGGGGTACTGTCATGTGTGCATTACCACGAAGATCGTCGCGGTTGCACATGTTGACTTCTCACAGCTGAGTTGCTGTTTCTTTGTGTTTGGCAGCTAGGGAGTTAATTCTGTCTGTGCTCGGTGCTGGGACTGGGTGCAGTTTCTCCCGGCTGCAATTGATTATTTGTTGATTGGTTTCCTTTAAATTCCTGGTTGTCTGCTTTGGGAGTTGCCAGTGAAATCCTTCATTCAGACCACAGATAGGAATGAATCTGTATTGACTTAAGTTGAGAGCTCCTTAGCTGTTTTAAGCTCAACTTGCTTATAGTTTATTTCCCAGACCATTTATGTTCCTTCGGTGTTTGAGTGTGTATGCAAGTGAGTGCTATCTTGTCTGTCTTATATGTCTAATCTATGTATTTAGCTGAGATCAGCCCATATCCCTTTGGTGGTAATCAGGATCCTTCTTAGGACTGATTACAGGGTTCAGGGTCTGACAGGAGACAGGGTTAGGCTGGAGACTTGGACCTCTGAACCATTATCAGTACCTCCAAGGTAAGGGATTAGTTAGGACCCCAGTGTAGGGTCAGGTTAGACCCCGGTCCTCCTCTTTCCAGTTACAGCTCATCAAGTCCTCAAGATTAACCCTGAGTTCAACTATATCGTTTCTGCACATCTAGTCCTCAAGATTAACCCTAAGTTCTGCAGAGATTGTGTCAGGTAAATCTATTTTATACTTACATTCTAATGTTGCTAAACTATATGTTGTATAGAGTGTGGTTCCTGTATAAATAGTTTACTGACATTGTATTCAAATCATTAGACAGCGTGACATTAATCTATCGAAATTGGGTCTCCGGCTCCAGAGTAATTTTATGCCACCTAAGAATAGTCACCCTGTAGAAACCTATATTGCTCGTATTAATAGAGAGGTGTCAGAGTTTTCTAAAAAAATAACGAAGGGGGAGTTTCATCTCCAATCCAATCTTAAGGAAGAGGATCGTTTAGCTCTGTTAGCTATAATGAATGACAAAGATATAATTATAAAGCCAGCAGATAAAGGGGTAGCCATGGTGATCAATGATTGCTCTTTATATATAGAAGAAGTATATTCTCAATTAGGTAATCAAGATGTCTATGAAATATTACCCCATAACCCATCTGTTCAGATAAAGGAACAGATTTCTGATATCATAGATAGAGCTTTTACTCTACATATTATAGACACAAAAACAAAGGAATATTTGATTAAGGACGATCCTATGATCCCTGTATTTTACATTTTGCCCAAAATTCACAAGAGATTGGACAGACCTCCGGGCCGTCCTATTGTGGCTTCTACGAATTCAATCTTATCCCCCCTGTCTGTCGTCTTGGAAAAATTTTTTACACCTCTTATTAAAGAAACTCCATCTTTTCTATTGGATACAGGAGCTTTTTTACATCTTATCCGAGGAATGGGACAGTTACCCAAAGACACTATACTAGTAACGTTAGATGTGAATAATCTATATACATCTATTGAACACTCAAAAGGTATAAGAGCAATCAAAAGATTATTGGAAGAATCTTCTTTTGATCCCAATGTGATGTCTTTCATTTTGGAAATGTTGGAATTAGTTTTGACAAAATTTTTTTTTATTTTTGAAGATACTTTCTATCTTCAAAAACAAGGAACTGCGATGGGGTCAAATGTGGCCCCCCCTTACGCCAATTGTTACATGTCTTTTTTTGAAAGAGATTATGTTTATTCCAACGATTTATTCAAAATTCATTGTTTATTGTGGCGTCGATATATAGACGATATCTTTTGCATTTGGAGGGGTACTACTGAGAGTCTATATTGCTTTTTTGATCAATTGAATTATGTTTGGCCCGAGTTAAAGTTCACTTTGAATCATAATCTGAGGAAAATTAGTTTTTTAGACACTATGGTGTTATTAGATGAGACTGGTAACCTTTCCCTGGATTTATATACTAAGGAGACTGATCGGAATAATCTTCTACTGTACCAAAGTTGCCATTCTAATGCGGTTAAAAAATCAGTGCCAACTTCACAGTTTGAACGGGTAAAAAGAATAGTCAGTGATCCAGAGGTTCAATCATATCGTCTGGATGAAATGGAAAATAAGTTTTTACTGAGAGGATATCCACGGAGATTACTCAGTCGATCACGTAATTATACTAATAATGAAACAAGACGCATCACTACTCCGAGAATTCCATTCGTCCACACTTTTCACCCGTTTATGTATAAACTGCATAACAAGATTCGTAAACATTGGCACATACTCCGAGACAGCTTCCCGAATATAATAGAATTTCAAAACTCCTTCTTACCCTGCTTCAGAAGGGCGGGTAATATCAAGAATAAAATTGTTTGAGCTGACATAGGCTCCAGTGTTAAAGTTCCAGTACAACAATTTCTTAGTACTCAGAAAAAAGGCACATATCCTTGTCTCCAATGTGCACAATGCACAAATGTACTTAAGGGCCCCAAGATTTCGCATCCCTTAACTGGTGAAGATATTCCCATCAAGGGATACTTCACATGTAATTCGAAATCGGTAGTATACGCCATCAAATGTCCCTGCGAGAAAATTTACGTAGGAGAAACGTCTCAAACCATAAAAGATCACATTTCCCATCATAAATCGGACATCAGGTGCAAAAAGTACCATTTACCAATTCCATTCCATTTTAATGAAATGGGACATTCCATAGCCCAATTAAAATGTTTAGTTTTGGAACAGGTAGAAATAAACAGGAGAGGGGGCAATTTAATTAAGAAACTTCAACTTCGAGAAGCTTATTGGATTCATTATCTTAAAAGTATGGAACCTAAGGGGTTAAATAGGGAGTATAATGTGATGAACCTATATTAAATTAATTTTTTCTGTTGTGCAATATTATACATATTATGAATATACATATATATATATATACTTATTGTCTTATTTTCTCCGTAGGTCACAACATAATTCTCTTTTTCACTGAATACTTACCTATATCACCGGTTCCATCGTTGATCATTTCACCTGTAAGGAAACCGCTGCACCGTCACATGATTCTGCGTTCCACAGAGCGGGTCACGCCGGACTTTTGTCCAACACTTACTCACTTTTCGGCCATGCGCGTCATTACAGCGCGCCACCACAGCACCATGTAGACGTCACATTGAACGGACTGTTCTCTACTTCCGGCGTTCTACGCCATTTTAGGACGCACATGGAGCACAGCATGTTGAGCGCTCTTCACTGGCACATATGCCTCTTCTAATAAGTGCTACCAGAATAATTTTTTCCTTGTGAGAAGTCCGGTAATGGTAAGATTTATCCAAGATCTTTAGAATGTCACGTGTAGTATACCACTGTATAGACTATTCTGAAAAACCTTTCATTATTCAGAATGCAGGACATGCGCTATAATATATGCTGAGAAGCTAAACATAAGATAGAAGCGCTACTATTTCTGATCCCTGTTACATTCTTTCCGTGGTAAGAGTTCTTTTATATCACTACGGGCACATCTTTTTGTCTTGGCACAAGCTGTTAACAATTTGGAACACTTTTTAATAGCGGCTTATTCCATTTATTCCATCTGTTTCAGATATCATTTTCTGACTATACACTAAGATTTGGTAAGCTAGATCTTATTAATTAATTGCGTACCCCCCATTATAACCACTCTATTTGAAATTAATCAGATGTAATGTCATGAATGATTATATTATCCGTATATAATCCCACAGAGATTTCACTTATATTATCCGTGAAACCTCTGTGGGACTGTCTAGGGCTTATATAGCCGATTTTCTATAATGTCACTACTATAATGTCACTTTTATTCACTATATGAGATAAAACTTGTTAATTATTCTCCATATTAATTGCATATGTAATTATTCAAAATAATGCAATATCTGTTTTGTCACTTGCTTTATTTATTTTCTAAAAAATTTTAACGGGTATGATTCTATACATATCTGTTATTCTTTATTTGATATATCTATATTGTTTTACAGTCTGATGAAGGTCGAGGTTTTCATCTTCGATTCTGTAAATAAAAATCCTTGTGGTTGAAACATCATTTCTAGAGTGCCAGATTTGTTCCTTTAAATATTATGAGTATGGGTTTGGTAACCCTTTAATCAGGGCACCTTAGTTTCAATATAGAGGAGTGACGTGTATTGATTTTGTAAGGTCTGACTATAGGACGAAACATGTTGTTCCAGATGTCCATTGGTTTGATCTGACTGCATGTAACTGTGCTTTTTTTACATTTTTTAAGTATTTCTCAATAAAATGGAAGTTTTATATCAATAAGACCTCTGAAGGTTCAGAGGATTCTTCATTGCCGGGTCATATATTTTTGGTTTGGATTTTGTTGCTACGGCTGCCCAGCCGTGACCCTGGCTGACGGACAGATCCCTGGAGTGAGACGAGGATGGTGAGCTGACTAAATATTTCTTTCATATTGCAGTTATGTCCCCATATTGTAGTTATTTCCGCATATTGTAGTTATGTCCCCATCCAGGTCCTCATATTAAAGTCATGTCCCCATATCCAGGTCCCCATATTGTACTCATGTCCCCATCCAGGTCCCCATTTCCAGGTCTCCATATTGTAGTTCTGTCCCCATCCAGGTTCTCATATCATAGATATGTCCCCATCCAGGTCCCTATATTAAAGTCATGTCCCCATCCAGGTCCTCATATTGTAGTTATGTTTCTATGTTTTAGAGCAGGAAAATAGAAAAATAAGTGAAGAAAAAAATGTGGTAAATTCTGTACTAATATCCCCATCCCGGTATATTTATGTCCTCAGTCCAGCTATACATGGCCCTCTCATCCCTGTCCTGGTATGCATGGCCCCCTCAGCCCCATCCTGGTATGCATGGTGCCCATAGCCCCATCCTGGTATGCATGGCTCCCTCATCCCCTTCCTGGTATGCATGGCTCCCTCATCCCATCCTGGTATGCATGGCTCACTCATCACCATCCTGGTATGCATGGCCCCCTCATCCCCATCCTGGTATGCATGGTCCCCTCATCCCTGTCCTGGTATGCATGGCCCCCTCAGCCCCATCCTGGTATGCATGGTGCCCATAGCCCCATACTGGTATGCAAGGTGCACATAGCCACATCCTGGTATGCATGGCTCCCTCATCCCCATCCTGGTATGCATGGTCCCCTCATCCCCATCCTGGTATGCATGGCACCCCTCATCCCCATCCCGGTTTGCATGGACCCCTCATCCCCATCCTAGTATGCATGGCCCCCTCATCCCCATCCTAGTATGCATGACCTCCTCATCCCTATCCTGGTATGCATGGTGCCTATCCCCATCCTAATATACAAAGTCCTCTCATCCCCATCCTGGTATGCATGATACTCTCATCCCTATTCTGCTATGCATGGCCCCCTTATCCCCATGCTGGCATGCATGGCCCCCTCATCCTTATCCTAGTATGCATGACCCCCTCATCTCTATCCTGGTATACATGGTCCCCAACCCTATCCTGGTATGCATGGCAATGACGGCGTTCATGCAAATTATGTTATCATGCACATAGGGCGTGCTAACATGGAAAGAGGGCTGACTAATCTGTGGCAACTAACGCCCCATCGACTAGTCAAAGCTCTCAGCATAGCAAATCGGGGCAATAGAAATACTTTTTTTGAGACCTCATTTGTACAGAATAACATTATACAGGGCTGGTTAGGCAGGGAATTTACTCATAAATAAGTGAATGCTGCTGGGTTGGTGGGCATGGGGGATCTCACAGGTTCCCTTTAACCTCTGTACAGGGATCTGGTCTTACACAGGAACTCCTGGGTTGGAGACACAGATTTGGCTGCTGTTTGTTGGTGAGGGCAGGCAGGAATGGTCAGATAGCCAGGTCAGAATCAGGAAGGCAAAGAAGGTACAAAACTGTCAGGCAAGAGAATGGGGGTAAGGTTTCTCCTTGTGGAGAGTGACATACCAGCTCTGGCGTGTCGAGGTAAGGAGGCTTATTCGCCGTGCATGCTCCTCTGGGAAATTTTAATATGCAAATTGCCTCTTCAAACAAAGAGGACTTGTACTCTATAGCGCCACCTATTGGAAGTAGCGATCCTACAAGTCACAATCAACCCTTTAACGAGTCTTGTAATATGACTTAGGATAAAAGCCAAATCAGAATCTCCATTTGCAGACACGGTGTTTCAGACTGTTGGTCCTCGTCAGTGCAAAGTAGGAGAGATCTGATTTGGCTAGATGAGAGGCTCTGGACTGGGGTCTGGGGGTAAGGTTTCTCCTTGAATGGAGATTCTGATTTGGCTTTTATCCTAAGTCATATTACAAGACTCGTTAAAGGGTTGATTGTGACTTGTAGGATCGCTATTTCCAATAGGTGGCGCTATAGAGTGCAAGTCCTCTTTGTTTGAAGAGGCAATTTGCATACAGGCAAGAGAATGGTCAGTAAATGAGCTGAGGTCAGAGACAGAAAAATCAGTTAGAAAACAGGAGCTGTAATCAGGGTGTGTGAACCAGGTAAGCAGAACTGTATCTTGCAGATTCCAGTATAGTGTGGTATTGTCTAATTGGCAAAAGTAACGAGCTGATTACTCCAGCTGACAGTGCATATACTGCTAGATTTGATGGCAGTACAGCCTGTGCCACCCAGACCTTCTGGTCCCGACATCTCCTTCATCATCAGTGCCGCTAGCAGAATGAATATGGTGTCACCTGCTGCAAAATGCAGATTATTTTTTTCTGTTTTATGTTTGGTATGTATGTTTATTTATTAGAATATACTATATTCTGGCCATATTGTATTATTTTTTGCGATATCTGCAAGGAAGCCTTGAAGATTTGTAGGAGATAGGTTCAAAAGCAAACCAAAAGAATAAGGATCCTTAAAACATAACTTTTAATAGAAAAAACTGTTCAAAAAAATGGGACAACAATAAAAAACAATCAATGTGTGCCTATTGAACCCTACAGGGTCACTATCCTGAGCCCTGCCTGACAGTGGAGGTTGGCACCCTAATTTTCTGCGGTTGGCGCCCCCACTCCTCGGCAGCTCACCCTGGAGTCCCTAATATTCCCTATAGTCCAGAAATCCTATAGAGCCCTAGGTAGTCCCTATAACGGGCCCTGCCTAACAGTGGAGGTTGGCACCCTAAGTTTCTGCGGTAGGCGCCGCCACTCCTCGACGGCTCACCCTAAAGTCCCTATATGCCCCTAGATTATTATAAGGTCATAAGTGCTTTGATTTAGAATAGCAAAATACAAAATAATACAATAAAAATTGAGACCTATATTCTCTTCCAATATTTTCTTGTAGTGAACCTTTTTCTTGACATTTTTCAAATTCACATAGTTCATAATACAATTTCCTCATCTCCTGTTTTTTCCTGATAGATATGAAAAAAATGTTCAGCTCACTCCTTGGCTTCCTTGGACAGCAGGATCCACACCGTCACATGGAGCCGCCCTGGCCTTCACGATACAAGTCCAAATACACAGTAATCTCCAGCGATCTCAGGCAGGAAGGTAAGTATAAAAATGATTCCTTTATTTCTTTTGTTAAAAGAACATATTACAGGCAGTGGATATTTTTCCCTGTTTCTGCATGAAAAATATAAAAGGTTTTTTTTCTTCTTTTAAACTTGCCTTTAGCCAGGAAGTAAGGTGTGGATAATTGGACACAATAATTAATCACACTAATGGAGGCACTGCCCACCTACTCCTCTTTCCTGTCTGAAGGCTTTTTAAAAATGTTACACTTTGTGAGTGCAGATGTGTAGCCCAGCTGTGCTTGGTGCCACATGTACCCAGGAGGATGCACAGAAAGGTAATTCACAATCACCCGATATTCATTCACACTTCACATTTCCCTATAGTGCCACCAGAGGGAGCCCTTTAGAGTATATAAGGGTGTGGAGAGACGCAGCAGTGGGCATTCTAGCAAGACAGTCTAGCTGAACGTTGGTCTTTTGGAGTTGATTTCCTGTCAGAGCAGAGCTCAGAGCAGAGTTCAGGCAGACGGAGATTCCTGTCAGATGAGACAGAAGCAGAGAGACAAACTGTTACCTCAGAACGTGCTGACTGTTAGTTCCCTAGGGAAGTGGAAAGTGACTCTCGGAGTGTGCACAGATCAGTCTGACGGAAGGTCCTGATAGCTGCTTCGGACAGAGCCTAAGAAAGAAGTGAAGGAAGGGGAACTGCAGTACTTGTAACATCGAGCAAACTGAGGTACTGTTAGAGAGCGGTGAAGAGAAGGAAGCTGACACCTACTGTTGCCTGTGCTTATGTTAAAGGTGTGAGTAGGGCGACAGGCGAGTGGACAAAGAGAGAGAGTGACTGAGGATAAATAGCAAGGATCGCTTACCTCCACTCTGCACAACCGGACACCGGGTCCGAGCTTGCTAGTACTTTCACGACTAGTGGGAGAAACCGGAGACCCTGCTGGACTTCAGGTCGCAGAGGGGCCCTTCAGTGCTGATACGTAACCGGGGTCAGGAAGAACAGGAGTCAGGCCTGATCAGCCATAGAGGACTTAGTTCTGTCCAAAAGAAGGCTCCACCACAATGTCAGCCGGGCGTAGCTGTTCTACACGGAGTTAAACTTAGCTTCATGCAAGTTAGAAACTCATACACATCAAGAAGTAAGGAGGCCTTAAACCTACTCAGTGATTACTGGACGTGCATCCTCCACCCTGAGCAGCTTCCCGGGACGTGCCTGCAAATACACCAGTAAAGGTACGGAAAGAGACTCATTGTGTGTGTCTGCCTTATTGCCTGCACCCCTGCACCGCCATATACCTCGAGGGATCAGTCTTACCTGTGGAAGACTTAACACCTTGCTGCCCAGTTACAACCCCTCAGAGGATTCACTCTGCAGCACTGGTCACCCTGATCAGAAACCACAGGTGGCGTCACGAACATTTCTATAATCCCCTGTAAATATCCCCCTTTGAATGAGCGCCCAGGGCAACGGACCGAGCCGCGCTACCCGTGACCTCTCCCCCAGTGAAGTGAACGGGCTCGGTGCCGAGTACCCCACAAGCCCTGGTACGTGTGACTCATCTTTTGGCGTCACGAACAGGATCCGAAGCTTACTATATGTGAGTCCTGTGGGCCTAAGTGGACTGTTTTTGTGCAAAAAGACTGTGTGCAGTTTTTGTGACTTTTGGCGCCATTTTCCGCCATTTTGCCGCCATATTCGCGCCCTGAGGCGCTGGTGAAGAAGGTGGGTGTGGATTCGTGGGCGTGCCCCCCCTGTGGCGCGAAAGTGATGGGCGCCCTGTCTAAATGCTATTATAATGTCCGAGCCTGCCCCACTGCAAGGGAGATCCGCCTCCTCTTCATCCTCTATGCCAAGAAGAGAAAGCGAAAGTCCCGCCTCCACGGAAAAATCCAGAGTGTTCCAGATGAAACACACGGTCTGGCCTGGAGTGAGATGGCGGAAGGACAGGAGTCACTATGTGAAGGAATGGCGGTGCGCAGACCCCGTACCCCTGAAGTGGTGCAGCCTGTACTCGAACCTTCCCCAGGTCGGGAGGACGAAGAAATGAACTACCGAATGGAAGAAGTGGATGAGGTGCTGAGAGATATAGCCCGACACCGCGCAGAGATGGAGGCGATGGAGCAAAGCTGGCGTGCCCTGAAACAGCGGCTGCTGTGGGACGCGATGGTCTCCCCTCAAGATGCGCAAATGCCACCCGCGCCACCACTGGACCCAGCGGCTGATGAAGAACCGGAGGCCGGCCCCAAAAGAGCTGATCCTAACTCCGCCGAGGACGCGGCGGGAGGGAAGGAGGCTGAGGAGGCCCTGCCCGGACCAGAATGCCAGCCAGGCCTGGAACCCGAGGCCGCAACGGAATGCAGTCCCCCGGTAGGGACGACGGAGGAGATCCTGCCCGAAGCAATGGAGATCGACTGGGAGGAGATGGAGATCCTGGACGACGTGGAATACGCCGCCCAGAAGGAGAACGAGTGGCGACGCCGGGAGTATGAGCAGCGACAGCAGCAGGAGCAGCGAGGCGCAGCAGCTTCACCAGAGGTACCGGGAGCAGAATCTTGCGGACAAGGAGATCGTCCGGCGGGATAAAGGTACGCTCCGGGAATCGCGGCGCCAGGGGACGGTGTGTGACTCTAAGATCCAGGGGGGTTGGGGGTACATACGCGAGCCCGGGTTCTCTCAGAAGATCTTCGTTCATCGCTGTGATGTAGGGTCTAACCTATTAAAAGGGATGTTGTCACCTACACGCGGCACTGGGTCTTAAGGGGTGGTATGCCCTGAATGTCTCCGAGTCAGCGACCCCGTCCTGAAGCCGGAAACGTACCCCGTGTCTCAGTGTCCCAGGCCCCAGCCACATCAGCGCCACTCCGCGCACCTGCATCCTATCCTGCATCCTATTCTGCAACACAACAGAGCGCAACAGTTGCAAGTGCGCCCCCTACTGAGCCATTGCATGTGCATGCGTCACCATTGGAAACGCTGCAGAGCATAGCGACTGCTACAGCGATCCCTATTGAGCCAAATCTGTACTTAGAAGAGGCACCTGTAAGGCCTCCAGCAAATCGCAAAATTGAAAAGAGGACTGTAGCTACTCAGACACTGGTAGCAGGACACGATCTCTTGGTGATGCGTTCCAGAGCACACCGTATACTTCCAGCCCCAGGTGTGGAAGGTGCAACCATACTCAAAGAAGACCAGTAGGACCCAGACAGGGTTTACTGAACTGTAAAAAAAAAGTTATGAAGAATTGCACTTTATTGAATATGTAGATGATGTCTAAAGTAGTATACCCAGTTGGGTAATGTGTCGTGTAAAGTGGTTATGATAGAAATGTGATTTTTCTATAAATGCTGTTTTTGAAGGACTGCGTGCTGAGGACTCTTGCAGCACAGAACTGTAATGTAAATAGTTGGCACTTTGGTGCCCCATCTTGGTTTTACGTAAAGCCATTCTACCTCTGAAGGAAAACCCGTATGGTGTGTCCTTGAGTGAGGTTTGCAGCAGAGAAGTCCTGCAGCCCACCCAGGACCACCGTGGGAGGTTTGGTGCGGGTCCTCCACAAGAATCTTGTATTTATTTGTGTGAAAGTATTTGATATTTTTCTATTGCCATTTGTACACATTGTAACATTTGAAGTGTCCTTACCTCCCGCAAGGGAAGAGTTATGTTATTGTTGTTACTATAAAAAAATTGTTTTCTTTTTCAGCCCGGGAGTGCTGAATATAACTAGGGGGGATGTGTAGCCCAGCTGCGCTTGATGCCACATGTACCCAGGAGGATGCACAGAAAGGTAATTCACAATCACCCGATATTCATTCACACTTCACATTTCCCTATAGTGCCACCAGAGGGAGCCCTTTAGAGTATATATGGGTGTGGAGAGACGCAGCAGTGGGCATTCTAGCAAGACAGTCTAGCTGAACGTTGGTCTTTTGGAGTTGATTTCCTGTCAGAGCAGAGCTCAGAGCAGAGTTCAGGCAGACGGAGATTCCTGTCAGATGAGACAGAAGCAGAGAGACAAACTGTTACCTCAGAATGTGCTGACTGTTAGTTCCCTAGGGAAGTGGAAAGTGACTCTCGGAGTGTGCACAGATCAGTCTGATGGAAGGTCCTGATAGCTGCTTCGGACAGAGCCTAAGAAAGAAGTGAAGGAAGGGGAACTGCAGTACTTGTAACATCGAGCAAACTGAGGTACTGTTAGAGAGCGGTGAAGAGAAGGAAGCTGACACCTACTGTTGCCTGTGCTTATGTTAAAGGTGTGAGTAGGGCGACAGGCGAGTGGACAAAGAGAGAGAGAGTGACTGAGGATAAATAGCAAGGATCGCTTACCTCCACTCTGCACAACCGGACACCGGGTCCGAGCTTGCTAGTACCTTCACGGCTAGTGGGAGAAACCGGAGACCCTGCTGGACTTCAGGTCGCAGAGGGGCCCTTCAGTGCTGATACGTAACCGGGGTCAGGAAGAACAGGAGTCAGGCCTGATCAGCCATAGAGGACTTAGTTCTGTCCAAAAGAAGGCTCCACCACAATGTCAGCCGGGCGTAGCTGTTCTACACGGAGTTAAACTTAGCTTCATGCAAGTTAGAAACTCATACACATCAAGAACTAAGGAGGCCTTAAACCTACTCAGTGATTACTGGACGTGCATCCTCCACCCTGAGCAGCTTCCCGGGACGTGCCTGCAAATACACCAGTAAAGGTACGGAAAGAGACTCATTGTGTGTGTCTGCCTTATTGCCTGCACCCCTGCACCGCCATATACCTCGAGGGACCAGTCTTACCTGTGGAAGACTTAACACCTTGCTGCCCAGTTACAACCCCTCAGAGGATTCACCCTGCAGCGCTGGTCACCCTGATCAGAAACCACAGGTGGCGTCACGAACATTTCTATAATCCCCTGTAAATATCCCCCTTTGAATGAGCGCCCAGGGCAATGGACCGAGCCACGCTACCCGTGACCTCTCCCCAGTGAAGTGAACGGGCTCGGTGCCGAGTACCCCACAAGCCCTGGTACGTGCGACTCACATGTAATCCATGATTAAGACTCTTTTCAGTTGAAACGCGTCAGATTTTTCACCATCCACTGGGGTATCCACTGCCTGTAATATGTTCTTTTAACAAAATAAATAAAGGAATAATTTTCATACTTACCTTCCTACCTGAGATCGCTGGAGATTACTGTGTATTTGTAGACGTACTGTAGATAGGTGCTGCTGATTCATCAAAGCAATTTTGCAAGAATTTTTTTGGCATTTTTTACTCCAGATTCTCTCAGCTTCGTCAAAATTGGTGGAGGTGGACCACGGTGGAGGCGTGATGCCACAGCCCATCCAATTCATAATGAGCCCTAACAGAAGTTAGGGAATGGAGTTACATTTCTGGCATGGTGTAAATGGGCGCATGCCGCTTGTCAGATGCTACCTATTCATAAAGAGTCATGCACCTCTTAAACAGTCAGGAGTGTCTGACTCCAACATGCCCCCTCATCAAGATCAGCGAGAAAATTGCCGATTTTAGATAAGGACCATAGTGTCCACCACTGAAAAACAGTCCATAAAAAAAAAGATATGTTAGATAGAGGGACACTATTACCTTAAAGGTACGTCGAAAACTGACAGCCTAAATTGACATTGTGCCAAGTGTGAATAAGATTTTGTCAAATTTCATCCACAATGATGCCACGGCGAATCTTCACAGCAACCAATCTTAGGAATTTTATGGTTCAAAACTGTGGTGCACATAGCCGCAGAAACAACAGGAAACTATAAATAGTTGAATGATTTTTTTTAGCAAATGTATACTCACAATGAGTGGAGATGTGGTAATGTTTCAAACTGAGCAACGTTGAGCGACAGCGGATTACAACTGAGATTACTGTATAAAGAGAAGAAAAATCTGGGTCAAGATTGCAGTATTTACCATACATGCAGAACATAAATCATGACAATAATCATAATACTGTTAGTAAAGAGCCTTTTACATCGGGGAGTCGTCATATGAAAATTTGGCAGCCCAAGCAGATATTCCCAATCATTGTCCATAGCAGACATGTGCAGCCCCGTCATCGATCGTTAACTCATTGATCCATTGTCATTGATTGCATCTTTTATGCTAACCTATAATTGATCATTTCTGGCAGCACATCCACTCACACAAACACGCATCTGCTAGTCAAAAGTATTGGCAAAAGCATGAGAGGAGTAAAGGAAAGCAAAATGACAAACGAATGTTCATACAAAAGTGAATGCAAATTTTGCAAGTGCAAATGCATGTCCGGTGATCGTTGTGGCTTGATAGGAGCTTATTTTCAGAATTTACCTTCATGTGCAAAATAGCTCTAGACATGAAGGTTATTTGTTTCTTAAAGAGGACCTATCAATATTTTGATCTGCCATGTTGAATACTCTTGGCAGTAACTCCATGTAACCTGAAGTTTTTGGTATAATCAGCTAATTAGAATCCGACTGAATGGTATAAGGTGGAAGGGTGTTTTTTTCTCTCAAAATAAATCTGACCATGTCAGGTTGTCAGGTTGTAACTGTAAAAAGGAAAAGAGGAGCTAAGGTCCAATAAGAATATCATGGAATGGTCAAAACAAAATGTAATTTTTCAGAAATTTGCTTTAGTTTCCCATAGAATTATGAGAAATGGCACGTGTATGTCATTAGGCTATTTTTTTGCTCTATTTCTACTAGACACATCCAAGGACAACATGAGTGCTGTTTCTGCAAGGAATCAGCAATGTCTTTGGATATTAAAATATACACCTAAATGTAAAGCAGCATGAAGAGCAATAAACAGCCTCATCAATAGGGTCAGTTTTAGCAGGCAGTAACTGTGGTAATAACTTAATTGATCTCACTTTTAAGAGGCCCAATGAGAACTGTACCCACCATGAGAAATTTGTCCCAACCACTGACCCTTTAAATGCCCTAAACAAAACCTTCACTGCCTTAGACCATCAGGGAATTCAGAATTTCTTTTTGCTACCCTAAAACATTAGACATTTTTATATTATTATTATAATATTTATTATTATTGTTATATATAGTATATATTATTAGAAAAAACCTTTTGTAAGGATGCAGCTGGACAGGTCCTGGATGGGAGATATGTGTCACTGAGGTGTTTAGCCTCAGTGATGTGAATCCCCGAGAGAAGGCTCCAGCAAAATAGTTGCCAAGAGGTTTTTTTTATTTAATGCACCCAGTTTTTTGTATCTGGGTTTTAGTATCTGCCAGAAAGCTGGTTGTTTCCTTATCTCCACTCTGGGGTTTGAAAGGCCTATTTAAGGCAGCTAAACTGTCTTGGAGTCTATCTGTGCATGGAGGTGAAAAGACATGTCAAAGTTGCTTACTCTCTGACAGCGATTCAGAACTGGACATTATTCGGTTTGGCATAACTGTGACATAACTCTGCCTACTGTATGGACTCTTTAATTTCTGTTACATTTGTGCTGGAAAAATGCTATTTTTGTTTGGATTTCTATGGGAGGTTATAGACTTTAATACACACGTGATCAAAATTGTTGGTACCCCTCGTTTAATGACAGGAAAAACCCATAATGGTGACAGCAATAACTTGAATCTGACTAATGTAATAATAAATCAAAAATCTATCAAAATGAACAAATAAAAGTCAGACATTGCTTTTCAACCATGCTTCCACAGAATTTAAAAAAAAATAAAACTCATGAAATAGGCCTGGAGAGAAATGATGGTACCCTTAACTTAATATTGTGTTGCACAACCTTTTGAAGCAATCACTGCAATCAAACGATTCCTGTAACTGTCAATGAGACTTCTGCACCTCTTGACAGGTATTTTGGCCCACTCCTCAAGAGCAAACTGCTCCAGTTGTCTCATGCTTGAAGATTGCCTTTCCAGACGGCATGTTTCAGGTCTTTCCAAAGATGCTCTATATGATTTAGGTCAGGGCTCATAGAAGGCCACTTCAGAATAGTCCAATGTTTTCCTATTAACCATTCTTGAGTGTTTTAGCTGTGCGTTTTGGGTCATTATCCTGTTGCAAGACCCATGATCAGCGACTGAGACCAAGCTTTCTGACACTGGGCAGCACATTTCTCTCTAGAATCCCTTGATAGTCTTGAGATTTCATTGTGCCCTGCACAGATTCTAGACACCCTGTGTCAGATGCAGCAAAGCAGCCCCAGAACATTACAGAGCCTCCTCCATGTTTCACAGTAAGGACAGTGTTCTTTTCTTGATATGCTTCATTTTTCCATTTGTGAACAAAGAGCTGATGTGCCTTGCCATAAAGTTCCATTTTTCTCACATCTGTCCATAGGACATTCTCTCAGAAGCTTTGTGGCTTGTCAACATATAGTTTGGCAAATTCCAGTCTGGCTTTTTTATGATTTTTTTTCAACAATGGTGTCCTCCTTGGTCGTCTCTGATGAAGTCCATTTTGGCTCATACAACGACGGATGGTGCGATCTGACACTGATGTTCCATGAGCTTGAAGTTCACCTTTACTCTGTTTAGAAGTTTTTCTGGGCTCTTCTGTTGCCATTCGTATTATCTGTCTCTTTGATTTGTCATCAATTTTCCTCCTGCGGCCACGACCAGTGAGGTTGGCCACAGTCCCCTGGAGCTTAAATTTCTGAATAATATCTGCAACTGTAGTTACAGGAACATCAAGCTGCTTGGAGATGATCTTATAACTTTTACCTTTAACATGTTTGTCTATAATTTTCTTTCTAATCTCCTGAGACAACTCTTTCCTTCGCTTCCTCTGGTCCACCATGTTGAGTGTGATACACACCATGTCACCAAACAGCACAGTGAGTATCTGTAGCCCTCTATACAGGCCCACTCACTGATTCAAAGATTGTAGACACCTGTAATGCTAATTAGTGGACACACCTTGATTTAAGGCTGGTTTCACATCAGCGTTCCCATCGCATGCGCCATGCGCCCCTATGTTTAACATGTGGGGCGCATGGTTTAGCATTAACATGCGATCATCAGCATTTTCGTGCGCTTGCGTTATTTCGACGTGAGCGACTTGGCGTGCACGACACAACATGTTGCATTTTTTGGTACGCCCAAAGTGGGAATGCGCAAAAACAACACATTACAGTCTATGTGATCTCTGACGTGCACTTGGACAGGCGCACATCAGCGTTTTACTGCGCATGCATTGTCAAAGATTACACATGTCTAGACATTGGTTTAAACCACCCCCTAAACAAAGAAATATTGTAAGGGGGTAGTGTATATAATAGAAGGTGTTGGCACTTCAGTCCACTACTCTACAGCCAGCAACAGAGACAGCAGCTATTCCAGCATTGGATAAACTTGGACAGCATTGAAACTTGGATAATGTGAGTATAAAACCTAATGTCTTTCTCTCCTTTTTTCTCAATTTATTAGGCACTAATGTCTCTTTTTTTATTGCAGCATGTCTTCTGGGGATGAATATCTTCCTGGCCCTGGTGAACTGGCCCAAGCAGAGGGTGAAGTGAATACCTTCCTTCCATACTGATTGGTAAGTATTTGCAGTTGCATGGACAGATGTGGCAAATTATTTTTTTCTCTCTTTCAGACCACATCATCCATGGCAGCAGAGGAAGAGTGGGAGCAGTCAGTCCGTGTGCAGGCGGGGAGACGGCCTGTAAGTATAGACTGACAGATTGTACTCTTTTTTTCCCCTGACTTTTTTCTTGCCTGTTTTTCCTATTCGACCTTTCTTCTATTCTCAATCTTGCTTCTATTCTGTCTTGTTTTCTATCTTTTTCATTTCCAAATCTTTCCAAGATTAATGTTTTGCTTTCTTTTCTAGGCTCCACAACGGGATGAGGAACTCGCCCTGGACAATGACACCCTGATAGAGTTGGTCCAGGAGCGAGTCCCATTCTGGGACAGCCGTGATCCACTGCACTGTGACAACGTGGTGATCCGGTGGCTCTGGAATGCGGTGGCCACAGCGCTGATTGATGGCTGGGACAATGCTTCTCCCCGGGTCCGCAAGGAATTTCGTAAGTATTTCAATGGTGTGTGGTGCGGCAGTGACCTTGGCCGGAATCACACAACTATGTGTGATGCTAGTAACTCCAGTGAGTTTCTAGCATCACACACATTTGTGTAATCCCGGCCTATAGTGCATTGTCTAAATTTTATTTTTGGTTTTCCACAGTGAACAAGGTCAGAACCCGTTGACGCTCGATGAAGGACCGCTTCAACAGGGACCTGAGGCAGGAGAACGGGGTTGCCAGTGGTGCTGCAGCAAGGACCACCCGAAAATACCGTTACCATCGGGCGTTGGCCTTCTTAAGACCGGTCCTTGCCACCAGAGCGTAAGTATTTTGTTATTGTATTGTGTTTACTCTTTTTTCTATTCCACAGGAGATGGTGCTTTTACTATTGTAAATGCACAATACAAATTTTCTTTTTTTTTTTCACAGACCAGGAAGCTGGTCCAACAGGTGTTCCCCTGTCCCAGGTCTCTGCCACTGGTTTTGCGGGCACTTCCCACCAGCGGCAGAAGGCCTCGGACAGTAATCTCATGCCCGAGTTAATTCAGTTGAGCAAGGTTTTTCAAAATGCCCTCAAGGCGGTGAGCGACAGACTGGAAAGCGGTTTTGCACTAATGGATACATGCTTCCAGTCTGTTGAGTGTCGCCTTGACCATCTTGAAGCCGACGTCAATAGACCAGCGCACCATTTTTTTAATAAAATTGAACAGGGCATGGCGGAACACCTTAGTCCTGATCTCCAGCTGACTGTGATGTAGGCCTGCAACAATGCTTACACGCAGGCTATGCAGCAGAGTCGATACATGCAGCAGCCAGTAGTGCCTTTCCCACCCGTGCCACCACTGACTTGCTTCACCTCACTACCGACTTCTGCTGCATACCACTGCACAGCCACCAGCATTCCAAGCCATGCTGGATACCACTACACCACACCAAGTCACAGTGCAGCTGGACACTCCCCCGCCATCACCATGCCAAGCGCTGCTCCTGTTTGGACATCCTCACCCCTGCTTGGACCTCCACCCCTGCTTGGACCTCCTCCACCTCCAGGACCACCACCACCACCGAGCAGCAGCTGGGGGACCCTCACTTGGTCTTCAGGACCACGGACCCTGGCAGGAGGTCCCCCAGCTCCCGGAGGTCCCCCAGTTTGAGGTCCCCCAGTTTGAGGTCACCCAGTTCCCGGACTTCACAAAGTTCCCGGAGGTCACCCAGTTCCAGGATTTCACCCAGTTCCCGGACATCACCCAGTTTCAGGATTTCACCCAGTTCCGGGAGGTCACCCAGTTCCCGGAAAAAAGAGAGCAAAAAGACTGGACGACGACTCCAGAAGAAGTTAAAAACTTTTGTCCTCCCTCCCCCCTCACCTCCCACTGTGTCTGACCCACTGCCTTCCCCCCACAACTTCGTCGCCCCTTCCCATCGAACCCCTTCGTCGCCCACCCTAAGTCATTCCTCGTCCCTCCACACCCCCAAGTTCCCACCATCTTCCCCCAAACGTCGTTCCGTTAATTAATTTTTTTTTGTCTTGTATAAAATAAATGTGAATTTTTTTTCCTCAACTGTTTGGTTTAATTGTGTCTTTCACCGCCTACACACACAGCACCATACACACACTGCGCCGGACACACAATGCACCGTCCACTTTGTGATTTTGCCACCACATAGCTCCAGTACCGACACATGCTTCTTGTGTCAGTCCTGGAGCTATGTGTTGTCAAAAACACAAATATATGACTTGTATTTTCACCACCAGTCTCTTCAGTCTACAAATATTAGTAGACTGAATAGAGAATGTTGGGGAGTGCAAGGCATATCTATTCTCACCTTGCCAGGTATCATAAAGAGTGAATTGAGGATGGTGTGTTTCGCCCATCAACATTTCACTATTTGTGACACAAGGCCAGGTGTCATGTATAGTGTACAGTTCCTATAGCGTCTTGTGCTTGGGTGCGAGGAAAACACAGGAGACATAGGTTGAAATGAAATGACTTGTATTACTTCATGCAAGCATGCTGAAAAGTTCACACCGTTTGCAGGAACAGCGACAGGAGACACAGCAGGCCAGAGTAACTTCAAGCACTACAATAAATCTCCAAAGCAGGTTCAGGATCTCTTCTCTGTACCGTAATTCCTCTGCAAACATGGATTCACCAAACAGCAGGTTTCCAGAGTCCAAAAGTGTTCCAAGGTTCCTCAGTAGGGAATAGCTGGAGTACAAGTCCAAGGTTTCCAGGAGTCAGGTCACAGACTGACTGAGGCTTGATTCAGGAGCACTGATTGTTCAGCTGAGGCTGCTTAAGAAGCAAGAGGGAAGAATCAGGGCGGGAACATGAAAACTGGAAACTCCATATTAACTGAGGGCAAGAGCTGCAGAAAGACAGAAAGCAAAATGGCCGACGGAAAACTGAGTTTCAAGGAACATGTCAACAGAGACAAAGAACCTTACATTACTCCCCCTTAGGGACAACCTCCGGATGACCTCAGACCAGGCTTGTCAGGGTACCTCTGATGAAACTGGCGGAGCAGGCGAGGAGCATTTACATTATTGACTGGCTCCCATGAGTTGTCCTTCACTGGGTAGCCCTGCCATTTAATCAAATATTGCAACTGATTTCTGTACAACCTGGAATGTAGAATCCTTTCCACCATAAATTCTTCCTGACCATCGACCAGCACTGGGTCAGGGCAAGGAGAAGAACGTCCAGGAAACGTATTGGGTGTTGCAGCCTTTAGTAGGGATACATGAAAGACAGGGTGGATTCTCATAGTTCTGGGCAGTTGAAGACGACAAGCAACAGCACTTATAATCTTATTGATCTTATAAGGTCCAATGTACTTATGTCCCAATTTAGACGATGGAATCTTTAATTTAAGATTTCTGGTTGACAGCCAGACCAAATCTCCTACCTTGAAAGCTGGTGCAGGTTTACGAAATTTATCTGCTGCTTTCTTGTACCTTTCCTGAGCCAATTCTAGATTTTCCTTTAGAAGATCCATATTCTTTTGTAAAGAAGTGATTCTTTCAGCCACTGCCGGCAAGGGCGTATCTATGGGAAATCGAGGAAGAATGTTAGGATGATAACCTAGATTGGAGTAAAAAGGAGACTGCTTAGTGGAGGCGCTCTGAGAGTTGTTATAAGAGAACTCAGCCAGTGGAAGTAGATTCACCCAATCATCCTGTAGGTGGCAGATAAAACAGCGGAGATACTGCTCCAGGGTCTGATTGGTTCGTTCTGTCTGTCCATTAGTCTGGGGATGAAAAGCAGAAGAAAGGTTTACTTTAATGTCCAATGCTGCACAGAAATTTTGCCAAAACCTTGAAGTGAATTGCACCCCTCGATCCGAAATGACCTCATCCGGTACTCCATGTAAGCGAAACACATTCTTAATCATCAAGTCTGATGTCTGTTTTGCAGTGGGTAAGCCGACACAAGGGATAAAATGAGCTGCCTTTGTTAGACGGTCAACCACCACTAGAATGGTGTTCTTCCCTTGAGAGGTTGGTAACTCCACAATGAAGTCCATAGAAATGGATCCCCACGGGCGGGACGGGGTGGGAAGAGGTTGCAACAGACCAGTTGGTGAGGAGCGAGGTGTTTTGCATCTTGCACAGACTTCACATGAAGTGACATAGTTTAAGACATCTTTCCTGTAAGTGGGCCACCAAAAGAAACGAGAAAGAAATTCTTGTGTCTTTAGAATTCCCCTATGCCCGGCTATCTTGGAATCGTGGATGAGTTGCAATACTCTCAATCTGACTGTTTCAGGTATATACAGACGTTGTCCCTGAATCCACACACCATTCTTAAAGACAAGACTTACGTCCCTTGGGGGTTGAGCCAACAAAGAATCCGCATGGTATGCTTCCTTGATGTCCTTAAGTAGGTCTTGATTATGAATCACTCCCAGGAATCTAGAGTCAGGAAGAATAGTCTTAGGAGGAGTAAGTGGACGTGTCTCTGCTGAATGAATCCTAGAGAGTGCATCAGCCTTTCCATTGCGCGATCCTGGTCTATAAGAAATGACAAAATTAAATTGGTTTAGGAAAAGATTCCAGCGAGCCTGGCGAGGAGTCAGGCACTTAGCCGACCTGATAAATTCAAGGTTACGATGGTCTGACAGGACGACTATTTGCTGTGCAGCTCCCTGAAGAAGGTGTCTCCATTCCTTGAAGGCGGCAATAATGGCCAACAATTCTCTATTGCCCACATCGTAGTTCCTCTCAGCTGAAGACAACTGCTGGGAAAAGAAGACACAGGGATGCAAGACATTCTTCTCACCTGTTCTCTGAGAGAGTATAGCTCCAACGGCACAGTCTGAAGCATCCACCTCTATTATGAAGGCAAGTTCGGGGTTGGGATGTACTAAGATAGGTGCGGTGGTAAATTTATCCTTTAGACAGGAAAATGCTTCCTGAGCTTGCGGGGTCCAGGAGAACCTAGACTGTTTCCGGGTAAGTTGGGTGATAGGTGACACTACCTCAGAAAAATTCTTAATGAAACGTCTATAGAAGTTGGCAAACCCGATGAAACGCTGCACCTCCTTCACATTTCTAGGAATTGGCCAATCCTTGATGGCTTGGGTCTTGCTTCCATCCATACTAATCCCTTGCGTAGATAGTACATACCCCAGAAATTGAATTTCGGTCCTATGGAATTCACATTTTTCAAGTTTGATGTAGAGATGGTTTTGTCTTAGGCGTTCTAAGACCATTCTCACATGTCCATGATGTTCCTCTGTGGAGTTAGAAAAAATTAGAATATCATCCAGATAAATCACCACAAATGTATCTAGGAGATCCCTGAAGATATCATTCACGAAGTGTTGGAAAGTGGCTGGGGCGGTACTCAGACCAAAAGGCATAACTAGATATTCAAAGTGTCCATAGCGTGACCTGAAAGCAGTCTTCCATTCATCCCCAGGTCTAATACGGACCAAGTTATAGGCCCCACGGAGATCCAGTTTAGAGAAAATTTTGGCATGCCGCACTCTCTCCAACAACTCAGGGATTAAAGGCAATGGATAACGGTTTCTGATAGTAACCTTATTGAGTTCCCTATAGTCTATGCAGGGTCTCAGAGATCCATCTTTCTTCTTCACAAAGAAGATGGGTGCACCTGCGGGAGATGAAGAGGGGCGTCTGAAGCCCTTGGCTAAATTTTCGTCTATATAATCCTTCAAAGCTTTTAGCTCGGGCCCCGCTAGGGGGTAGATCTTACCAAAAGGTATCTCGGCTCCAGGCAATAATTCAATTGGACAATCATATGGACGGTGAGGAGGAAGCTGATCAGCGTTCTTCTTGTCACATAAATCCACATAGTCCTGGTATACAGCTGGTAGTTCAGGGACTGACATGGTTCCTTTAGGAACAGAGCAAGCTGAAACTCCTTGACTCATCTGTTTCTCCGGAAAGTGTAATTCCTTGGTCTCCCAGTTAATCGTAGGATTCTGCGCCTGCAGCCATGGTAGCCCTAGAATAATGGGAAAGTGGGGAGAAGAGATAAGCAAAAAAGACATTTTCTCCTGATGATCTTTACCCATAAGGACCCTCAAAGGCTCTGTTTCTTGATCCACTGGTCCAGAAGTCAGTAGAGAGCCATCCACAGTCTCCATCTGTACTGGAGTAGCCTTCTTCACTGAACGTATCCCCTGTTTCAGAGCAAAGGAGATATCCATAAAATTTCCACTTGCTCCTGAGTCGATCATAGCAGAGCTAGACACCCATACTGAGTCAACCCAGAGTTTGATGGAAAGGAAGCAATGAGAACTGTTTCTTTTACAACTCAGCTGGGACACCGCTGAGGAAACTTGAAAAATTGCAGCGTTTATACCGTCATCGTCCCCAGAACTAACAGAGTTTAAGTCCGAGAAATCAAGATCTCTTGCAGCAGATCTCTCTGGAGCCTGAGGCTCCGACATGACAGAGCTCCTCTCGCAACAGTCACAGTGAATGACTGCTGCAGTAGTCTTACGAGAACGGCTGGGGCAGTTTATAATGAAGTGCCCTGACTTACCACAATAGAAACATAGATTTTCCTTTATACGATGTTCTTTGCGTGCATCACTAACCCGTATTTGTAAAGAGTCCACCTGCATGGGTTCAGGTTCTGGTTCCCTTGTGATCCTACTCAAAGGTTCCTTAGCTGAGGAGGGAGGTAGTAAAAGGTTAGTGCGATTATTTTCGAACCATCTCTCTTGTCTGCGTTCAGTCAGACGAACATCAATACGGATAAAATAGTTAATAAAGTCACCTAACGCAGTGGGAGGGTCGGCACGAGCAAGTTCATCCTTAATCAGTGGAGACAACCCTTTCCGAAAAATAGATTTTTTAGCGGAAGTGTCCCAAGTGGTATCAAGAGCCCATCTCCTGAAATCCAGGGCATATTCGGCTACTGAACGCTTACCTTGGCGCAAAGTTAACATGGCTGCTTCAGCTGTTGCACCTCGATTGGGGTCATCAAACACCTGCCCCATGGCTGAAATAAAAGCATCAAGGTGATTCAAACAATCATCCTCAGTCTCAATCAGAGGGTTTGCCCACATCAAAGCCTTATTGGTAAGCAACATGATTATAGTAAGCACTTTGGATCGTTCAGTGGGAAATTGTGAAGCATGTGCAGAGAAAAATAAATTGCATTGATTAATAAATCCCCTGAATTTCTCACGTTCACCGCCAAAACGAAAAGGAGGTAATTTGGGGATCCCAGAACTCGGGGTTATGGCAGGAGCCTGGGCTCGTTCCTCTAGAGCCTCAATCCTGGCTCGCAATTCCTGGGTAGTCTGTCCAAACACTTGCAAATTATGATTAGTGAGGTCCTGTAGGCTTGCAAAACGGGTTTTTAAAGTCTGTACATCTGAAAGGATTGTATCAGTCACTCCGCAAAGTTCCTTTATGCGGGCCTCCATCTTCCAGATCTTTTAAGGCAGAAGTGCTGGAAGGAGAAGAGAAAAGGAAAAAAAAAAAAACACTAGTGTTTACCTGTGGTAACACTCCAGAGTAAAATTTTAAGGGAATGCGCTCACCTGGAATGGTTGTGAGAAGTCACAACCACTGTCATCACATAAGGTATTAAACGGACATCTGATATCCACAGTCACAGCAGACACGGCTTTCCCAGACCCAGCAGACACTAAACATTGGCTCCTGAATCTTGTCATGTATAGTGTACAGTTCCTATAGCGTCTTGTGCTTGGGTGCGAGGAAAACACAGGAGACATAGGTTGAAATGAAATGACTTGTATTACTTCATGCAAGCATGCTGAAAAGTTCACACCGTTTGCAGGAACAGCGACAGGAGACACAGCAGGCCAGAGTAACTTCAAGCACTACAATAAATCTCCAAAGCAGGTTCAGGATCTCTTCTCTGTACCGTAATTCCTCTGCAAACATGGATTCACCAAACAGCAGGTTTCCAGAGTCCAAAAGTGTTCCAAGGTTCCTCAGTAGGGAATAGCTGGAGTACAAGTCCAAGGTTTCCAGGAGTCAGGTCACAGACTGACTGAGGCTTGATTCAGGAGCACTGATTGTTCAGCTGAGGCTGCTTAAGAAGCAAGAGGGAAGAATCAGGGCGGGAACATGAAAACTGGAAACTCCATATTAACTGAGGGCAAGAGCTGCAGAAAGACAGAAAGCAAAATGGCCGACGGAAAACTGAGTTTCAAGGAACATGTCAACAGAGACAAAGAACCTTACACCAGGGGATTGTAGATATACCTTGTAATTAACCACATCCTCTATTCAGTGTGTGGTGAATAAACTGAAGAGATGATGGAGAAAATACACGTCATATCTACAATCCCCTGGCCTGGTATCATAAACTATCATACCTGGCCAGGTGACTATACCTATGAGTGGTCATCTGCAGTGTCGCTTCAGTCTGCATCATCTATTGCACGCAGACTGGATAGATGCTGGTGGTTACTCATATGTGCATTAACGTGCCCAGGTGTCATTAAATTCTGAAGTCAGGATGTTTTTTTTTGGCTTCCTGACTTCAGCATGACTCCAGGCCAGGGGATTGTAAAAGTTGTCTATACTTTAGCATCTCTCCAGTGTGCGTGCATACTGAAGCCACAGTGGAGATACTTCAAATAATATTTATACTCATATGGTCAGGTGTCATAAAGAGTGAAGGATGCTATTGCATCCCAAAATCACTATTTGTAACATCAGGCCCGGTGTATAATATTAGTTGTATCTCCACCATCACTGCAGTATCTCCACCGTCGCTGCACTCTGTTTGAACACAGACTGGAGAGATGATGAAGGTCATACAACTTTTCTCTGTAGACTCACCTGGTAGGAGTCCTATTAAAGTCAGGATGCACAAAACAGCATCCTGACTTCACTGGGACACCTGGGCAGGTGATTATTGTATTGGAGTGTATAAAGAGAGAGTGCACTCGGTACTGGTATCAAAACTGTTTTTTTATTAACATACACACAATAAAATTTTTTTACACCATTTGATCTTGCCATGACACACATCCCACATCAGATATAAAGTAGGCCGCAAATTGGTCCCTCATTTGGCCAACTTCAACTGATGACCTGAGAGGGTGCTGAGTGAAATCAGGCAATGGGTTGGCAGCTGGTTCATCAAGTTCAAAGTTAGGGCGCTCTTTAGCCATAACAAAATTGTGAAGAACCACACACGCTTTCACCACCTCATCCACTGTTTCAAGTTTAAGATTAATGGCTGTGCCAAGAATCCGCCATCTGGAGACAAGAATACCAAAAGCACACTCTACAGTTCTTCTGGCCCTGGTCAGTCTGTAATTTAAATATTTTTCTTGTGTGGTCCAAGTCCCAGCTATAGTAGGATTTCAACAGGTTTGTGCACATTTGAAAGGCCTCATCCCCAAGCATTACATGGCAGTGGTGGACCTTCGGTGTGGGGAAGAGGCCGTGGCAGGGGAAAATTAAAATGGTTGCCATACAACCTACCGCCCATGTCCGAGTTCTTAAAAGTCTGAGAGTCATTGCCCCGGCCAAATGCCCCAATGTCCACAGCAATAAACCGACAGTCTGCATCCGCAATGGCATGAGTACTGTAGAAAAGTACTTTTTATAATTATAGTACTCAGAGCCACTTTGTGGGGGTTTTGTTATCCTGATGTGTTTCCCATCCACCGCTCCCAAACAATTGGAGAAATTGCAGACTGTCAAGAATTGATCAGATATTTCAATCCACTTTTCCGCGGTGGGCAAGGGCATAAATTCAGGACAGAGAACGTCCCACAAAGCCCGGCAGGTGTCCGCAACAATTCCCGACAAGATGGAGATTCCAAGCCGGTACTGGAAGTGGAGTGAAGATAGGGTCTCGCCAGAAGCCAGGAATCTGCAAAACAGAGTAAGAAAAATTGTGATTGTCTAGGCTTTGGCAAAACACTGACATGAAAAAATTACTGTACATGGCAGAACTATAATTCTGCAGGCTTTTAGTCAATGGCAGAACAAAAAAAATTATGCACGCATTGGTTTTTAAATATTAAGTACCGTAATGTGACGAGGAGCCGTTCCTCAGGAGGAATGGTACGACGGAGCTGTGTGTCGTGTCTCCGGATAGCTCCTTCAACACGACCAAGCAAATACATGAAGCTTTCTTGGGACATCCGGGTATAGTCATTAAATTTCGCCGGGTTTGCCTGGAGCTCGCTGAAGAGGGTGTGGTACGCTCCACGGCTCTCCCAGACTTCAATAATCGGATGTCTCCAAAAATGCCGCCGCTGCCGTCTTCGCTGTCTCTCTCTCTCCCTTTGTTGCTGGCAAGCAAATGCAAAATCCAGAAACAGCGAGATGTCCAGATCCAAGTTGAAGCGAAAACTCTCCCAACGCAGATCCATGGTGACACAGGAAACAGCAGCAAAATCTGAAGAATTCAGCTGTTTAAGGGTCTATATAAAGAAGTCCCATGACACTCACCCACTGGTGTCCCATTGGTGGAGTCTGTTTCAAGGATTTTCCTCCTGTGGACATATGACACTTTGAGAAAGCATGCGCCTAAAAAACGCATACGCATGCAAAACGCTTGATAAACGCATGCAAACGCTACATTTTTTGTCATTATGCATACATTGATGTGTTAAAAAGAACATGTGCTTGCAAGCGCTTGTAAGCGTTTTTGCACACGTTTTTAATTGCGCACGATGTGCTGCGCACAACGACGCAAATGTGAAACTAGCCTAACATGTCCCTTTTGTCACATTATTTTCAGGGGTACCATCATTTCTGTCCAGGCCTATTTCATGAGTTCTAATTTTTTTTAAATTCTGTGGATGCATAGTTGAAAAGCAATGTCTGACTTTCATTTGATCATTTTCATAGATTTTTGATTTATTATTACTTTTGTCAGATTCAAGTTATTTCTGTGACCATTGTGGGTTTTTCTGTCATTAAACGAGAGGTACCAACAATTTTGACCATGTGGGTAAATCTTCCTGTTGTACCAAGAAACTTCTTGCCTTTGTATACCTGGCAACTACCAAAGATCTTTGATTTCCTACACTGTCTATAAATGGTGAAAAAGAGGACTAACTTTTCTCTATATTTATGTCCATGTAGTTTGAAACAATAACAGGGTTGGCATATGTATTACTGATACATTTCTGAGATGAATTGTATAATCATCATCATTTGTACTTACAGTTTCTGTAAGTGCTTTAGCTCTTTAAAACTGGAGAGTGGCACATCTGTGATTAGATTATTTGACAAATCTCTAGGAATAAACAGAATACAGAAAACAGAAATACATTTTAATCCAATATGCAAATTATGTCCTAAGCTAAAATGCAAATGAATCATAATTACATGTCTAAGATTCTGTTTAAACAAAACATTATTTAATTTTTTCCCTGGACACAAGGATATGAAGATTTTTGTAACAAAACATTTTCTGTTTCCATTTGCTTTCTGCATGCAAAGTTAAGTAACTTTGTACAACTTTGAGTCTGTGTAGCATAGCTGGTTAGTTGGTGTAGCGCCCGCATCTCTGCCTGCAGTCCCTCTCTCCCTGCAGAGACACCAGTGTACTCACCGCTGAGGCTCCCATCCTACTCCTTTTGGGTCTGCTGCTTCCCAGGGTGCGTGCATTCCTAGCAGGTCTCCAGGCACTGTGCTTAGGGCGTGCGCACACTTCCTCTTTCTTAAAGGGGCCGCGCACGTTCCTCTAAAGTGTCCACAGCCAGTAGCTGGAAGTCACTTAGTATTTAAAGCGCCTCCTCCAATATGGAGGTGCCTGTGCAATGTTGTGAGTTTGTTCCTAACATGCTTGTCAGTTCTCAGATCCCAGTACTAGTATCCTAGCCTGCTGCACCTGACAGTGCTTTCTTCAATGGCAGCCAAGAATTCTGCACCCACCAGTGCATTCCTCAACGGCAGCCGAGCCAGCTGCACCCGCCAGTGCTCACCACAACGGCAGCCGAGCCAGCTGCAACCACCAGTGCTCACCTCAATGACAGCCGAGTCAGCTACACCCGCCAGTGCTCACCTCAATGGCAGCCGAGCCAGCTACACCCGCCAGTGCTCATCTCTCTATCAGACTGTCCTGTCTGCACCTGGGGTTTCTGTCATCTTCTCTGCCTGCCTGCATCTGTTGGACATTCCCCTGGCCATTCCAGCTACCCGTTCCTAGGGATCAGCTGCCATCTACCCAAGGTCAGTCCTGGAGTAGCACCTGGATCACCTCCCTTGTCTCTCCACGGTCGTCGGTTTCGTTAGCTGCTGCATGTCCGTGGTCAGATTGGGTCAGGCTCCTAGCCACGCCCCTCCGGGTCTTCCTTGGGCTTTGGCACAGTGGTTCCGCCACCTAGCCTGTTACAGCTGGCTGTGCTGCTGACATAGATCCAACAGAACATTGGTTCTCATCGTATCTGAGCTCCTCCTCCCCTTTTTCACCAAGGAAGAGGAGAAGAGAAAGAAAGAGATCACAGATCTCTAATTGGCTGTCAGCAGAAGTGAGAAAGTAGAGATCCCATATGAGCTGAAGATGTGGAAATTAGTATAATAATGTTTTGCACTTTTGTTTTTCATTCCTACTCTTCTTCCAACAGCCATTACTTTTTAATTTTCTGTCAATTTAGCCATATTAGGGCTTTTTTTAGTTTTATTGATACTATTTAGGGATGCACATGACTTTTTTTCACTGATGTTCTGAGTTTTTTTTTGTGATGGGCAGTGCTTTGGTCACTTAACACAGCTTCTGCCTCCACCACTCCCTGATGATGTACTGTTTCGGGGGGGGGGGGTGATGGAAAAGTGATTGCAGATTCAGTAGCTGTCACCACACTTCATCTGTACCCACCGCCCCATTTTCTGTTTCCACCACCACACTTTTGTCCCTGCCTCAAGCATCTTCAATAGCCACCCCTTTTTCTGAAACAAGATGTCATCAGGGGGCAGTGATAGCAGCAGGTTAAGTTTCACTAGTGCTTTCCCCTGCTAACAATTCATTTCAGAAGGGTGATAGAAGCTGTGGGGCGGTGCTGGTGGCACTCACCCTGCTTCCATCACTGTCCCCTGATGACATCTCATTTCAGGGAAAGAGATGACAATGTCAGAGTCAGGGACAGTGGTAGCATTGTTTTAAACAAGTATCTATGCTAATTAATCAGCATACCGGTGTTCTCACCTGAATTTAGCATAAAAAGAATTACTCACCAAAATGTCGGACATCATGATTAAGAGTGTGCATATTACTTAATTTGCATAGCTGATTCTGTTTTATCCTCTACTGAGCACTTTTGGTGAATAAAGAAAAAAATTTGTTCACAAGACCTTTGAGCTGGATTTTCTCCTGTTTATGTAACAGTGGCGGCAGCCATTGGAGATGCGTCTGGCAAAGACAGAAGTGTGGTGGCTACTGAAACTACAGGCACTTCTCCGTCACATCCCCCTCCAAAAAAAGGACATCATCAGTGGACGGCAGGGACATACGCTGTAGTAAGTGACCGCAGCACCATATTATGATGACGTCCAGTTTCAGGGTGAATGATAGAGCCTGTGAGGAAGTGACTGCAAGGTCATGATCCTGTGACATCCTTTTTGAAACACAACTCAAAAGAAACGTAACAAAAAAAATGGCAAAAGAGATTTAAGGAAGAACTCACATCAAAGTTTTTATCTTCTTAATATATTACAATCATTATATTATATAGCACTGCGCACTTACAATTGCTCATTTTGCCTTTCTACCCAGCTAATTTATCAGATTCCCATTAGGTCTCTGATATCACGTGATTAATAACTGACTAGCTGACTCCTTCTAAACTCTATGTAGAAACAGGAGGTCAATTTTGACTATATGACTCATCAATCACTGCAAAAGTCAATGGCAGCGGAATGAGGAGTAGTAGCTGAGTCTGAAGAAGGGAATAATTTCTGCAGGCACAAGACACTTCTGTTTCTACATAGAACAGAGAAAAGAGAAGAACTAGATTGGTAGAAAGGCAAAATGAGAAATTGTTAGTAGACAGTGCTGTATAATATGATGACTGCAATATATTAAGAGAATAAAAAATTTGATGGGAGGAGGAGGAGGAGTGTTTCTTTAAAGATAGATATTTATAAAGGGCAGTATAGGTATTGGATCACACCTTTAGTTTTATATTTTGATAGACCGAATTTTAGAGATGATTTGATACAAAATATGTTTATATGGTTATTTAATATCTTTATTTTTAATGGGGGGACAGGAAGATATGTTTTTTAATGTTTTTAAAAAGTTTTTTTTCACTTTTTATTCTATTTTTTAGTCCTCATCGGTAAATGATCGACGCCCAATAATTGCATTATGAGGGGCTGTCAGTAGGATGAACCCCCCTAAACTATCTATATGGGCATGTAGGTCACAGAACGGTGAATAAAATTATACTTTGATATCTGCAATCTGATGTCTTATTCCAGATTAATCCACATTTTTCTTAGTATGTAACAGGGTCGGATATAGATCTCCCTGAGAATCCAACTCCAAAGCTTATTAAAAATGAAAGGAAGTGTTACTAGCGTGAGACATGTAATGACTGACAGTCTGGTCTCCTGATCTACATGTGTCATATTGGTAACTCCCCTTTCCATTCAAAATAAGTTCTGGAGGCAGATTCTTAATGAGATCTATGTCCGGCCCATAGATCTTAGCAGCACATTTACAGTACATAATAAAAAAAAAAGGAATTGAATCGCTGATATCAATGTATTTTTTTATTCAGCTTCCTATGACCTACATGTCCATATAAACGGCTTAGGAGGTTGAGCCTACTGACAGATTAGCTATACCTGCGATGATTGGAGCTCAGCTCCAGCTGCTGCTGTAAGAGACAGAGGCTGTTACATCGCCAGAATCTACCATGGGTGGAGGAAGCTCAGCTCCTGAGCTCCCTCCACACTTAAACACTCTAGCGAAGGATGCGCAGTTCTGCCAATATGCGATTAGTTATAAACTTTTTGCAACTAGTAAAGAACCACCATTTGAGTATGTATGAAAGATTGGTTTAGAAACCCATTTACAAATGCTGTATTAGGGAATTCTGTATTAATAGGTTTTTACAAACAATATCTCCAGATTGAGAACCACAAAAAGAATTACACTCAAACACATTACATGAATAGCCCATTGTTTTATTCCTCCTGTGGTGGCTCTACACGTAAACTGAAAAGTTGCTGGAAGGTTTCCCACTAATTAGCAGGAAACCCTGTAATTAGCCTAAGGAGCACATTTCCTTCTAATAGCATACAAGATAGGTTCCAAAAGGACAGTAAAATTTATTATTCAGATGTAGAAAGAAGAAACAATGTCCAATCCAATTTTATAGAGTTGTTTGGAAAAGTTTTTCAATAAATTACTACAAAATAATGCGTAATGTGGTGAATAGTTAAAACCTTAGGGGCATATTTTATAGCCAGTGACTTGCAAGTACCAGTTTTCCTGTTTATGTACAGTACAGACCAAAAGTTTGGACACACCTTCTCATTCAAAGATTTTTCTGTATTTTCATGACTATGAAAATTGTAGAATCACACTGAAGGCATCAAAACTATGAATTAACACATGTGGAATTATACATTACACTTTACAAAAAAGTGTGAAACAACTGAAAATATGTCTTATATTCTAGGTTCTTCAAAGTAGCCACCTTTTGCTTTGATTACTGCTTTGCACTCAGAAAAGATGAACGGATGGACTCTACATGCCTGGTTCCCACCGTGAAGCATGGAGGAGGTGGTGTGATGGTGTGGGGGTGCTTTGCTGGTGACACTGTTGGAATTTATTATTTATTTAGTGTGAATGTACAATTTTCATAGCCATGAAAATACAGAAAAATCTTTGAATGAGAAGGTGTGTCCAAACTTTTGGTCTGTACTGTACATCTGTGAGACATTTTATGACCATAGTAGAATGTACATTTTACAATAAGTGGTATGTTCATTTACTGGATGGATTGCTTACATTTCTGCTAAACTCCTCAAAGATGAAAAGATATTTTCTTTTACCAATTTGATTCTGTTTCCACGAAGAAACCTAAGGAGAAAACATATGCACATAGTAAACAAAGCATACAATGGTTATGTAGTACATAATGTATAATAGTAATAATAATTTATATGTATTGAAAGTTGGCAGCTGGAAAAGTCCTGGACGGGAGTTGCGTGTCACCGAGGTACAAAGCCTAGGTAATGTAGAACGCAGAGAAGCACGCTGCAGCATGTATAGTGCCGAGAGTTGTTTTTAATGGGTCCGGAGTTTAGGTCCGGGCTTTAGGAAGGACCATAGAGATGGTTGGGACTGACCGTTCCCTTACCACCAGTTCCAGGATGTGGAACGGGCTGTATAGGGCAGTTTAGCTGCCTTATTCAGTGTCTGGGAGTAAAAGTTGAAACACCTCTGTTGGTGTTAGTCAGATCCTGACAAGCAGTGTATCTGAACAGGTGAGCCTGCACCTCTAAATGGACTATTTACTTTTATGTTATCTCTTTGTGTTGGAAAATGCTTTACTTTGCTAACCTAGACAGTTTATGCTCATTTAGTAAACCTCTCACTTGTTTTGAATCAAAGAACTGTATCCTTGTGCGTGCACCAGCGTCTACCAGAGAGCTGATCCCTTATAATTGGAGCTTCGAATGAGGGCAGCTAATCCCAAGGAGCACAGGTAATTACAGTGTACGTTCTGGGTGAAGGTATCGATAGCTTTGCAAGCACTGTCTGAAGCCATGGAGGACCTGATTAAGCACCTGGTAAAGGCCAATATGCAACAGTAATCTGACCAAGAAACCAACAATCTGTTGATGCAAGCTGCCACCTTAAAATATATTGAAATATATATTATCACTATCTATCTTATTTATTTTGTAGATCCTATAGAAAATATTCATCTGTTTATGTCAGTGTTAAAGGTGTATTGCAGGAACATCACTTAAAGAAGCTGTCCACTACTTTAAGATAAATGATCTATCCTTAGAATAGCTCATCAATGTCTGATCGGCCAGGGTTCGACACCCTCTCTGATCAGCTGTTATCGGTGTCTGTGGCCAGAAATACTCACTTGCGGAGCTACTCCGTCTTCTGGCACTGGTCGAGGCTTGGTACTGCACATCTGCCTCCTATTCAAATGAATAGGAAATGGATGTGCAGTACCCTGCGGCTGCCGCCATTATCAGGAGACAGCTAACTCCGCAATTGAGTACTTACGGCCGGCGGATGCTGCCGCAGACACTGATAACAGCTGGTCGGCAGGGGGGCCGGATGTTGGACCTCGGAAGATCAGACTTTGATGGCCTATCCTAAGGATAGGTCTTCAATGTAAAAGTAGTGGACAACCTCTTTAAAGGGAACCTGTAATCAGGATTTTATACCGCAAACTATTGTCATATATGTAGAGGTGCTTTATGCTTATTAAATCTTTACCTTTCTTGAAGAAATCCATTTTGCTGTTTTAGAGGAATTCATAGTTGAAATTGTATGCCAATGAGCTGCAAGTGTATTGGGTGGGCCCTGCACTTCCAGCTCTACTGCCTCTCTCCCTACTCCACGTTTTCTGCCTGACTCTTATCTCTAGGTCACCCATGCTTCAGTGTCTTGGTATTAAGACTTAAGACTACTTTCACACATCAGGTTTTTTGTGTAAGGCCTAATCCGTCGTATACCTGATAGGACGGATCCGGCGCTGATTTTGAAAAAACTGATGCAACGGATCAGTTTTCTTGCCGGATCCGACCCGACCTTTTCAAGCCGGAAAATGCAGGTACGCATGTCCGGACCGAGGAGAGAGAGAGAGAGACCTTGGTTTCCAGAATCCGGATCAGTCTTTTGACGGATTGCACAAAAGACTGGTCCGGTTCCATACACTTCTATTATTTATTTCCGGCCGCCTGATGCGCCGCTTCAGGCACTATCAGGCAGGTCCGGAAAAAAAAAACGTTGCAGTGAGCGTCTTGTCCGGCCGCCGGAATGTACATTTCCGCTGGATCTGGCCAAAAACAGATGCAACGCAACAACATCAGGCTCGATCCGGCGCTAATGAAAGTCAATTACAAAAAACGCATCCGGTACCGGATCCATTTTTTTAAAAACACGCCGGATCGCGCCTGACGTCAAAAAACTGATGTGTGAAAGTAGCCTAAGACATTAGTGTTCCAGTCTCCTGTCCGCCTGCATCCTTCAGTATCTCTGCAATCTGTTTGTGGTCTCCAGAACGTATCCTGTCTGCTTGGGGCTTTCAATATCTCTGCAACCTGTCTACAGTCTCAAGGATGTCTCCTGTCTGCCTGCAGCTTCCAGTCCCTCAGTCTCCCGTCCACTTGTGGTCTCCAGTACCTCTTCTATATGTCTCCCATGTGCCTCATCTAGATGCTGTATTGACGCTCACCAGGACTTGCAGGATCCACGTCACCATGTGAGCATAGCAATTTCTCTAAAGCAGCATAAAAGAGTTCTACAAGAAAGTCAAGAAAATTAAGGATTTACTCAGCAAGAAAGCACCTTTTTTTCAGACTCAATGGATTTGTCCCGACTTAGAGAAACATGCTGGATTTCTAAAGATAAAGTTTCAGCTGTCTACAGGTTGTGTGTGGTATTGCAGCATAGCTATTATTCTGCACAATCATTTGTATTTTCTGAAGAGGATAACCCCTTTAAAGAATGACATATGCTCCTTCAAATGAACTGGATCAGCACAGTCTCTAATAGCTTTTAGTAAAAATATACTATTAGTACACCAGGTTCCCCCTGTTGCTGACCCTTTCCTATTGCTCAAATTAGTCTTTAAGTCTCTGGCTTCCTTGCAGACCCCTATATTTACAGCCTCTGTCTCTGAGATTAACAATATGTAATTGGCCAATTTGGAGGCTCTGTGACCAGTACTCAACCTCTTGCCACTTTTCTGGCACTTTTTTTTTCATGGCTCGATTTGATCCAGTAACCTGCTGCTTTGTGGTCGGTTCCCCTGTTTGTTGAGCTACTGTTCTTTTCCTTTCCTGTCTGAATGCTGTTTGTTCCTCTTGTCTTTATTTTCCCTTCTTGGTTTGCTCCTCTCCAGCTGTTTCCCATTTTCCCATTTTGGCTTGCCCAATCACGTTCTGGGAGGAAGGCATCATATGTTATACCTTCACTGCACTTCCTTGCTGGCTATACTTCATAAGGGATTTGTGCTAAGGAGTTCCAGCCCTTTAGCGAAGGGATTTTTTTCCTGCTAGACTGACACCACTTATATTCTTCCTGTGTCTGTTTGTGTACCTTTCCAGCACCTTTTCTTTTTACCACTGTTAATTTTCAGGGAGGTTATTCTAGTTTGGTTTATATTTTGGCTCTCCTTACTATTCTCTCTCTCCCCTTCTGTGAACATGCATTAAGTTTCTCACCTAGTGTCCACCTGCATACCTTTCTCTCCCCTTGTTGGCAGTGTGCTGCAGACTGCCTTCTGGTTCCTCACGAGGCACGAGAAGCCTCTTGATGGCCTTTTAGGGAGTCAGGTCCGAGTTGTTTTTAGTTGTTCTGCTAGTGATTTTCTAGTCTGTACAGGGACTAGTTGGGTGTAGGTGCGGCTTTTCTCACTAGCAACTCTTCCTTACTCCCTTTACCCGTGTGAGTGTGATACGTGCATAACATTTTGCCCCTGTGAAGCTTCCACCAACATGTATTCTTACTCTGTCTCAGAATTTACACTCAGCTGCAACTTTTTTATTCTGCCCATTTTCTGTGTATTACAGAACTCTTTCCAAATAACCTGTTTCTTCTCAGTAGTGTAGGCTGGCCCTAATGAATCTCTGTACTGAGTCCATAATGAGCTAGAACTCATATTTCTAACTATTTGGGGGAATAAAAAATGTACAGTGGGTACGGAAAGTATTCAGACCTCTTAAAATTTTTCAATTTTTGTTTCATGGCAGCCATTTGGTAAATTCAAAAAAGTTCATTTTTTTCTCATTAACCCCTTAATGTCCATTGACATGCACAGTCCGTTATGGCAAGGTGTCAGTTTTGGCACCTTGACGGACTGTACACGTCCAGCCTTTGAACTACCACTGCGTATAAACACGCAGTGGTAGTTCAGTGCCGACAGCTGTCTATGACAACTGACAGGCACAGCAAGAGGTGCGGGGACCTTTGCAGTCGGTCCCCGTACCTACAGCGCTGTGATTGGTCAGTCAATGTGACTGACCAATAACAGCAGCGATCAGGCAGAAGAGGCTGAAATTTCAGCCTCTTCTGCCCGATCAGTGCAGGAGCTCAGCGCTGCAGTGGCCGAGCTTCCTGCACTGACAGCCAGGAGCGGCACCCCTGCCGCCCCTGGCTGTTAACCCCTGACTGCTGCGATCGAGCGCGATCACAGCGATCAGGGGGAGAGGCTGAGGGTCGGGAGCTCCCTCTGCCTCAGATCGGCGCCCTGCAATATATTTGCAGGGCCCGATCTCTGCCTTGATGACCCAGGGGTTGTCAAGACAACCTCCGGGTCATCTACAGTAGCTACGGAAAGCCGCTGTGACCATGGTCACAGCAGCTTTCACTATAGGTACAATGCATTGCGATTCTGGAGCATTGCAATGTATTGTACCTGCAATCAAAAGTAAAAAAGTGAAAGTCCCATAAAGGGACAAGGTAAAAAAAAGCATTTTTTAAAAAAAATTGTAAAAAAAATATTAAACATTTTTTTATGCAATAAAAAAAAACCAAAAAACAAAAAAAATGCACATGTTTGGTATCGCCACGTCCGTAAAAATCCCATCTATAAAAGCGTAACCCTAGTTAACCACTTCAGTGAAAGCTGTAAAAAAAAACACAAAAAAGTAGTAAATTATACTTTTTCCAAGCTGTATCAAGCTGTAAAATATATAAATGAGGTATCACTGTAATCTTAGTGACCCGAAGAATAAAGCTGCTTTATCAATTTTACCACACGCGAACGGAGAAAAAAAAAATTCCTGAGTTGCTGGTTTTTGTTCATTCAGCTTCCATAAAAATCGGAATAGGAAGCGATCAAAAAACGTTATGTGCCCGAATACGGTACCAATAAAAATGTCAGCTCATCCCACAAAAAATAACCCCGCAGATAACTCTGTCGGCCGAAATATGGAAAAATTATAGCTCTCAAAATACGGCGATGCAAAAATTTCTTACAAAAAATTCTTCCAAAAATAAGTGTCTTTTAGTGTGTGACAGAAGCTAAACATGAAAAAAGGGTATAAATCTGGTATCGCTGTAATCGCACCGACCCTAAAAATAAAGTCGCCTAATCACTAGTACCGCACGAGGAACGGCGTAAAAAAATAAAACCAATTCTTCACCTTTTGTGGATTTGTTCATTCTGCCTCCCAAAGATCGCAGTAAGGCGATCACAGTAGTTCCTCCCCACATATGGGGTATCAGCGTACTCAGGACAAATTGCACATCAACTTTTGGGGTCCTATTTTTCCTGTTACCCTTATAAAAATAAAAATTTGGGGGCAAAAAGGTCATTTTTGTGGAAAAAAATATGATTTTTTTTATTTTCACGGCTCTACGTTATAAACTTCTGTGAAGCCCTTGGGGGTTCAAAGTGCTGACCACACATCTAGATAAGTTCCTTGGGGGGGTCTAGTTTGCAAAATGGGGTCACTTGTGGGGAGGTTCTACTGTTTAGGCACATCAGGGGCTCTCCAAGCGCGACATGACACCTGCAGACCATTCCATCAAAGTCTGCATTCAAAAACAGTGTTCCTTCCCTTCCGAGCTCTGCCATGCGTCAAAATAGTGGTTTACCCCCACATATGGGGTATCAGCGTACTCAGGACAAATTGCACAATAGCTTTTGTGGTCCTATTTCTCCTGTTACTCTTATAAAAATAAAAATTTGGGGGCAAAAAGATTATTTTTGTGGAAAAAAATGATTTTTTTTATTTTCACGGCTCTACGTTATAAACTTCTGTGGAGCACTTGGGGGTTCAAAGTGCTCACCACACATCTAGATAAGTTCCTTAGGGGTCTAGTTTCCAAAATGGGGTCACTTGTGGGGGGTTTCTACTGTTTACGCTCATCAGGGGCTCTCCAAACGTGACATGACACCTGCAGACCATTCCATCATAGTCTGCATTTGAAAACGGCGCTCCTTCCCTTCCGAGCTCTGCCATGCGTCAAAATAGTGGTTTACCCCCACATATCGGGTATCAGCGTACTCAGGACAAATTGCACAATAACTTTTAGGGTCCTGTTACCCTTTGAAAAATAAAAATTGGGGGTGGAAAGATCATTTTTGTGGAAAAGATATGATTTTTTAATTTTACGGCTCTACGTTGTAACCTTCTGTGAAGCCCTTGGGGGTTCAAAGCTCTCACCACACATCTAGATAAGTTCCTTGGGGGGTCTAGTTTCCAAAATGGGGTCACTTGTGGGGGTTTCCACTGTTTAGGCACATCAAGGAGTCTCCAAATGCGACATGGCGTCCAATCTCAATTCCAGTCAAAAAAGTCAAATGGCGCTGCTTTCCTTCCGAGCTCTGCCATGCGCCCAAATAGTGGTTTACCCCCACATATGGAGTATCAGCGTACTCAGGACAAATTGCACAATAACTTTTGGGGTCCTTTTATCCTTTGGAAAATAAAAATTGGGATGTAAAGATCATTTTTGTGGAGAAAATATGATTTTTTAATTTTATGGCTCTACGTTATAACCTTCTGTGAAGCCCTTGGGGGTTCAAAGCTCTCACAACACATTTAGATAAGTTGCTTGGGGGGTCTAGTTTCCAAAATGGGGTCACTTGTGGGGGGTTTCCACTGTTTAGGCACATCAGGGACTCTCCAAATGCGACATGGCGTTCAATCTCAATTCCAGCCAAAAAAGTCAAATGGCACTGCTTCCCTTCCGAGCTCTGCCATGTGCCCAAATAGTGGTTTACCCCCACATATGGGGTATCAGCGTACTCAGGACAAATTGCACAATAACTTTTGGGATCTTTTAGCCTTTGAAAAATAAAAATTGGAGGTAAAAAGATCTCTACGTTATAACCTTCTGTGAAGCCCTTGGGGGTTCAAACTGCTCACCACAGTTCTAGATAAGTTCCTTGGGGGGTCTAGTTTCCAAAATGGGGTCAGTTATGGGGGTTTCCACTGTTTAGGTACATCAAGGGCTCTCCAAACGCGACATGGTGTCAGCTCTCGATTCCAGCCAATTTGACATTTAAAATCTCAAATGATGCTCCTTCCCTTCTGAGCACTGCAGTGCGCCTAAAGATTGGTTTTCTCCCACACATGGGGCATCGGTGTACTCAAGAGAAATTGTACAACAAATATTGTGTTTCATTTTCTCCTGATACCCTTGACAAAATTTAAAAAATTGTGTTGAAAGAAAAATTTTGGGAAAAAAAGTGAAATGTTCATTTTTTCCTTCCACATTGCTTCAATTCTTGTGAAGTACCTAAAGGGTTAATAAACTTCTTAAATGTGGCTTTGAACACCTTGAGGGGTGCAGTTTTTAGAATGGTGTCACTTTTGGGTATTTTCTGTCATATTGACCCCTCAAATTCACTTCAAATGTGAGGTGGTCCCTAAAAAAAATGGTTTTGTAAATTTTGTTGGAAAAATGAGAAATCACTGGTCAACTTTTAACACTTATAACTTCCTAACAAAAAAAAATTTTGGTTCCAAAATTGTGCTGATGTAAAGTAGACATGTGGGAAATGTTATTTATTAACTATTTTTTCATAGAATCATAGAATGGTAGAGTTGGAAGGGACCTCCTGGGCCTTCTGGTCCAACCCCCTGCTCAAAGCAGGATTCTCTAAATCATCCCAGACAGATGTCTGTCCAGCCTCTGTTTGAAGACTTCCATTGAAGGAGAACTCACCACCTCTCGTGGCAGCCTGTTCCACTCATTGATCACCTTAACTGTCAAAAAGTTTTTACTAATATCTAATCTGTGTCTCCTCCCATTCAGTTTCATCCATTGCTTCTAGTCTTTCCTTGTGCAAATGAGAATAAAGATGATCCTTCTACAATGTGACAGCCCTTGAGATATTTGTAGACAGCTATTAAGTCTACTCTCAGTCTTCTTTTTCGCAAGCTAAACATTCCTAAATCCTGCAACAGTTCCTCATAGGACATGGTTTGCAGACTGGTCACCATTCTGGTGGCTCTTCTCTGAACTTGCTCCAGTTTGTTGATGTCTTTTTTAAAATGTGGTGCCCAAAACTGGACACAGTATTCCAGATGAGGTCTGACCAAAGAGGAGTAGAGGGCATTAATGACCTCATGTGATCTAGACTGTATGCTTCTGTTGATACATCCTAGAATTGCATTTGCCTTTTTTGCTGCTGCATCACACTGTTGATTCATGTTAAGTCTGTGATCAATACCCAAGTCTTTTTCACATGTGCTGTTACTTAGCCCTATTCCTCCCATTTTGTATATGCTTTTTTCATCTTTATTTCCCAGATGTAGTACTTTGCATTTTTCCCTGTTAAAATCCATTCTGTTAGTTGCTGCCCACTGCTCCAGTTTATTTATATATTTTTGAATCCTCTCTCTTCTCTAGTATTAGCTACCCCTCATATAAACAACTGAGAACCAAGAGTCAAAATGCTAAATAAAAAACTAATTTTATTGAAACAAATTATAAAAATCTCAAACAAGAAGAAAACAGAAATATAAACATAATCCAACCGTGTGGAGACGTAACTGGGAGCAGATTTAGTACATGAATGAGGAATAGTATGCGGTCATAATAGAAAACCAGAATACCAAACTGAAAAAACAAAGGTGTCCTGTTAACACCTGCACCACATGAATAGTAGCAAGAGCTGAGCCATAAATATATAAGTCAGAGTTTCTCAGGGCCAATAACTGAGTAGTACAGAGTCACAGTTGTATACATCGTGATACACAGCGCTGAGTTGGACCCAAGTGCTATTGAAATAAGGAAAAACTGCACAAGGCGGTTTTAAATAGAAATCCAGATAAGTAAGTATATTGCTGGCACTCAGAGGGACAGCTTAGTGCTGAGATTACAACTCATGAAGCAACAGCTTCATCATTAGGCACACGAAAAAAAAAAAAAAAATTAACAATGATACATCAGCCATTAGTAATAGTTACCGGTCATAGTGGTGCTAAAGTGGGCGAAGGACACCGCAATCCCCGACGTACGTTTCGGTACACCTTCTTCAGGGGGCGTGTTTTAAGGGGTTTAGAGGTCTCATTAAATATCAGGATATTTAATGAGACCTCTAAACCCCTTAAAACACTATGACCGGTAACTATTACTAATGGCTGATGTATCATTGTTAATTTTTTTTTTTTTTTTCTGTGTGCCTAATGATGAAGCTGTTGCTTCATGAGTTGTAATCTCAGCGCTAAGCTGTCCCTCTGAGTGCTAGCAATATACTTACTTATCTGGATTTCTATTTAAAACCGCCTTGTGCAGTTTTTCCTTATTTCAATAGCACTTGGGTCCAACTAGCGCTGTGTATCACGATGTATACAACTGTGACTTTGTACTACTTAGTTATTGGCCCTGAGAAACTCTGACTTATATATTTATGGCTCAGCTCTTGCTACTATTCATGTGGTGCAGGTGTTAACAGGACACCTTTGTTTTTTCAGTTTGGTATTCTGGTTTTCTATTATGACCGCATACTATTCCTCATATATGTACTAAATCTGCTCCCAGTTACGTCTCCACACGGTTGGATTATGTTTATATTTCTGTTTTTTTCTTGTTTGAGATTTTTATAATTTGTTTCAATAAAATTAGTTTTTTATTTAGCATTTTGACTCTTGGTTCTCAGTTGTTTATATGTTAAGATGAGTCGCAGCTATGTTGCTATTTAGTGTAATTTGATAGTGGATTTCCACTCCCATTCACTCAACTAATATGTTTTGGAGGTACCTTTTGTTATATTAGCTACCCCTCCTAGCTTTGTGTCATCAGCAAATTTGATCAGTTTACCCTCAATTCCTTCATCTAAATCATTGATAAAGATGTTGAACAATACAGGGCCCAGGACAGAGCCCTGTGGTACCCCACTTGAGACATTCTTCCAACTGGATGTGCAGCCATTTACGACCACTCTTTGAGTCCGATCACTAAGCCAGTTATGAATCCACCTAACAGTTGCCTTGTCCATTCCATACTTAGTCATTTTTTCAATAAGGATTGTGTGAGATACTTTGTCAAATGCTTTGCTGAAGTCAAGATATACTATATCTACAGCATTTCCCTGATCCACCCAGTCAGTGATTCTGTCATAGTCTGTGACATATCTCTCTGATTTAATGGCATAAAAATTAAAAGTTTGAAAATTGCAAAATTTTCAAAATTTTTGCAATATTTCTGTTTTTTTCATAAATAAACGCAAGTTATATCGAAGAAATTTTACCACTATCATGAAGTACAATATGTCACAAGAAAACAATCTCAGAATCGCCAAGATCCGTTGAAGCGTTCCAGAGTTATAAGCACATAAAGAGACAGTAGTCAGAAATGTAAAAATTGGCCTGGTCATTAACCTACAAAATGGCTTGGTCGTTAAGGGGTTAATGTACACTCTGCACCCCATCTTGACTGAAAAAAAAACCAGAAATATAGACATTTTTGCAAATTTATTAAAAAAGCAAAACTGAAATATCACATGGTCATAAGCATTCAGACCCTTTGCTCAGTATTGAGTAGAAGCACCCTTTTGAGCTAGTACAGCCATGAGTCTTCTTGGGAATGATGCAACAAGTTTTTCACACCTGTATTTGGGGATCATCTGCAATTCTTCCTTGTAGATCCTCTCCAGTTCTGTCAGATTGGATGGTGAACGTTGGTAGACAGCCATTTTCAGGTTTCTCCAGAGATGCTCAATCAGGTTTATGTCAGGGCTCTGGCTGGCCAGTCAGAAATGGTCACAGAGTTGTTCTGAAGCCACTCCTTTGTTATTTTAGCTGTGTGCTTAAGGTCATTGTCTTGAACCTTCAGCCAAGTCTGAAGTCCAGAGCACTCTGGAAGAGGTTTTCATCCATGATATCTCTGTGCTTGGCCGCATTCATGCTTCCTTCAACTGCAACCAGTCATCCTGTCCCTGCAGCTGAAAAACACCCTCCATAGCATGATGCTGCCACCACCATGTTTCACTGTTGGGTTTGTTTTGGGCAGGTGCCTGGTTTTCTCCACACATACCGCTTAGAATTATCACCAAAAAGTTCTATGTTTGTCTCATCAGACCAGAGAATCTTATTTCTCATAGTCTGGGAGTCCTTCATGTGTTTTTTAGCTAACTCTATGGGCTTTCATATGTCTGGCACTGAGGAGAGTCTTCCGGTGGGCCACTCTGCCATAAAGGCCTGACTGGTGGAGAGCTGCAGTGATAGTTGACTTTGTGGAACTTTCCCCATCTCCCTCCTGCATCTGTGGATCTCAGCCACAGTGATCTTGGGGTTCTTCTTTACCTCTCTCACCAAGGCTCTTCTTCCATGATTGCTCAGTTTGGCTGGACGGCCAGGTCTAGGAAGACTTCTGGTGTTCCCAAACTTCTCCCATTTAAGGATTATGGAGGCCACTGTGCTCTTAGGAACCTTGAGTACTGCAGAAATTCTTTTGTAATTTTGGCCAGATCTGTGCCTTGCCACAATTCTGTCTCTAAGCTCCTTGGCCAGTTCCTTTGACCTCATGATTCTCATTTGGTCTGACATGCACTGTGAGCTGTGAGGTCTTATATACACAGGTGTGTGCCTTTACAAATCAAGTCCAATCAGTTTAATTAAACACAGCTGGACTCCAATGAAGGAGTAGAACCATCTCAAGGAGGATCACAAGGAAATTGACAACATGTGACTTAAATATGAGTGTGTGAGAAAAGGGTCTGAATACTTATGACCATGTGATATTTCAGTCTTTCTTAGTTTTTCTTTTTTAATAAATTTGCAAAAATTTCCACATTTCTGTTTTTTCAGTCAAGATGGGGTGCAGAGTATACATTAATTAGAAAAAAATGAACTTTTTTGAATTTACCAAATGGCTGCAAGGAAACAAAGAGTGAAAAATTTAAAGGGGTCTGAATACTTTCCGTACACACTGTATACTGATTTTGAATTTTTTATTATGCTTTTGCTTATATAGTGCCATCATTCTGCAGCTTTTTACAGACATTATTATCACTGTCCCCTTGCTGTCCTTACTTGATATAAAATATGCATGAGCAACGCAACATAATTGTGTAATAAAGATTAAAGACACTTACAAGACAGTGAGCTCATCACACGTGACAAAACTTGAATTACTCAGTGACCCAATTCTGTTCCCTTCAAAATCTCTGCACATAAAGAAAAAAATGTAAAACCCTACAATTGCTGTTTGTTAAATAGCATTAGGTTTGCATTGTCTTCACCCCAACAAGTTGTAGAAAACCCGGCTACCAGGAGGAACTTAACTTTATTCTTCGTGGCAGCCTCCGGCTTTCATTCATAGAGGTGTCACTTATTAATAGCATTTGGGTAGATTATAGGTTTCCTTTAATGTATATTATATAGCCTTTGTGGCTTTGTAAGGAATGGCTCCTATATCTGCCGAAATGATGTAATATTTTTTTTCTCACTGGGCGTTAAGTTTTCCTTAGAAATTTTGCACAGTTTGCCTTCTATAGCCTCTGTATTGGCCTTCTATAGCCTCTATGGCTCGCTATAGAATGAGTGAACTGAGAATATTTTAGTGAACTCCTTCAGAGTTCATCATTTTTATTTTCCTTTTTTGGACTCTGGTCTCCCTTATTCATCTTCCTTCCATCTGGTCATGATCTGCCAAGTCGAGCTGCAGCATGCTGTCTGAAGTGGCGTATCGCAAAAATAACAGGAACACACACACTCAGCCAAGACCCCCATTTTCTAGTAGCGTGGTGGTCATGGAGGATACAAGCCCTGGCCATGTCTGCCGCCCCTGGCCATGTTACAGTAAAACATAGTCTTGTTGCCATTGGCCACCACATGGCTGGGTAAGGGCTGTGCATCCTTACCTTGGGACAATATTCCCTATAGTCTCTATTTTCAATCTAATGGCATCAGGTGTAAGGAATCTTATTGAGAGCCCTCATGCAGAAGCACAGATTCTTAATCAGAAACAGTAAAGGACAAGAAGATGTAGCTGCTGTGGAGCGCGAGAGCTATTCATGTAATGCACAGCTCATTCAAAGTGCGTGAGGATGGCTCAACACAAATAGTGGAAAGTGCTTAGGTGGCCAGAGAAGTTAAGTTGTTAGGAAAACTTTCTGAGATATTGCATCACTGGTGAGGAGACAGGGACACATTTCATGGTGACGTGCCATCATTTTATGACATGGGAAAACCCCTTTAAAGTTTGTGCACTGTCTACAGTAAATGATTTTGAGCTCCTACATTTTTGTAGATATTTTAGTACATTATTATATATATATATATATATATATATATATATTATATATATATATAGACATGTAAAAGTTTGGACACCCCTGGTTAAAATTACTGTTATCGTGAACCAGAAGGGTATCTGGTTGGAGGGGGAGGCAGTTGGGCACAGCCGGCAGGGGGGCGCAGTCGCGGCACCTAATACAGCAGTTCGAAGTGTCTTCCCCGGCAGCTGCATTTCACCACATTCCCGGACTGGGAGTCGGCAGTTCTTTGAGTCGGCTGCCAAGCTGACATCCGGTTCAGACAAGCTGCAGCGCGCCGGATCCCAGTGATCAATTGTACTCGGGTCTTTCAGAGAGACGTCAGGAGTGTTATCAGATCGTGTCATCACACTGCTGATGTCACTCACCAGGGCCGCAGAGGCGCACATTGGTGGTAAGTGCTGAAGACACTGAAGATTGAATGTAACGGGAGGAGAAAGGGGAGTGGGGGTGATTAGTATGGGGGAGATTTAGCGTAACAGGGCTGGGTGAGATTCACTATGTGTGTGGGGGGTATTTACTGTGTGGGGATTTAGTGTGTGTGGGGTTTTTACTGTGTGGGGGAGATTTAGTGTAATGGGGTGGGGAGATTCATTGTGTGATGGAGTACATACTGGTTGTGGGGTTATTTCTGTGTGTGTGGGCATTTATTATGTTGGGGAGATTTACTGTGTGTAGGGGTATTTACTGTGTGTGGAAGATTTAGTGTAATTGGGCTGGGTAGATTTACTGTTTGTGGGGGCATTTACTGTGTTGGGGAGTTTTACTGTGTGTGTGTGGGTATTTACTGTGTGGGGGAGATTTGTAGTTACCAGAAAAATCATTACTAATGTATGTTATATGTTAAGTGAGTTCTCTATTCCTTACATGATTAAACTTGTGACACTGGCTCCTTGTTTTGCCTTGGGAGGAGGTAAATTATTTAATACTATGCTGCCCTCTCCTGCCTTCTTTTGGTATTACAACTTGAAGTACTATGCTGCCCTCTTCTGCCTTAGTTTGGCATTGCAACTTGTTTTTCTGATTTGAAACAAGTGGCAGTTGGTGGGGGTATGAGACTGAAAACGGAGAAGTTACGGACGGTTCCGTGGTGAGAGGAGGTAGGAAATTGGGGCTCCTCGTTTGGGACCAGCAGGGATTACAAATAGCACACGATTCGGAATGCCCTACATTTTCCAGCGACAGAGTGCTGAGACTGCAGAACTGCACAGCAGATTTCCCGGATACTCTGATCCGATTAAGGTCGGTTGATCCTTCCCCTTCACACAGTTAGTCAAATGGAAATTTACTGCCATCCTCCCAGGGCCGGGACCGAGAAAAGGCTTTGACAGTCGCAATGTGTAAGAAAAATTATATCTGCTACCCATGACAGTTATGTGGAAAAATATAAGAATTGTTACCAATCTTCAGTAAAGTTCATCTTTCAAGTTTGCACGGGACCCCCAGTGTATGCTTCTTTTGTCCGCAGCCTCATACCTTGCAGGCATCAACATAACTCACAGTCTCATATATCAGTCATCTCCTCCCTTTATAATTGCCACCTAACCTAGGGATTGTTAGAGCCATCGGAGTCACCGTGACTGAACCATCCTTCGATATACTAGGCTCTGCATCTAACAAGGAGGTGCGACAGATTTACTGTGTGTGGGGATACTTACTGTATTGGGAAGATGTACTGTGTGTGTGGGGTATTTACTGTGCGGCGCATATTTACTGTGTTGGGGAGATTTACTGTGTGTGGAAAATTTAGTGTAACGGGACTGGCGTATGTTTACTGTTTGTAGGAGTATGTACTGGTTGTGGTGGTAATTACTGTGTGTGCTGGTATTTACTGTGTTGGGGTATTTTTACTGTGTGTGTGGGGGTATTTACTGTGTGTGGAAGATTTAGTGTAAAGGGGATGGGGAGATTTACTGTGTTTGGGGTTTACTGTGTAAGGAGGGAGATTTACTGTGTGTGGGGGTATTAACTGTGTATGGGGGTAGATTTACTGTGTGAGGGGGTATTTAGTGTGAGTGGGGTATTTACTGTGTGTGGAATAGTTACTGTGTGGGGAGATTTAGTGTAACGGGACTGCAAAAGTTTAGGCTGGAGTAGCACACAACATACAAAAAAATCGGTCTATATTTTACGGATGAGAATCGCACAAAACTTCCCTGAACAGTGATCCATATGTCATCCGTGTGCAATGCGAGGATGCGATTTCCTCGCATCAAAATATCCGTGTGTCACCCGTATGGCATCTGTACGGCGAGATTTTCTCGCCGGCTTGCAAAACCAACATATAATGTATCCAAATGACAATTTTTAAATCACAAAAGAAAGAATAGATATATACACATATAATACATATATATATATATATATATATATATATATACATGTCATTGTGACACATATATATTTATAGTTTATACAGTTCTACATAGCATAATAGCCGCTAATTCAATTGCCGGCTTCTGTAAAATCATTACAGAACCCGACATGAAATGACACATGGTTTACATACAGTAAACCATTTCATTTCATGTAGTTTGATATATGGTTTTCATTAACAATTATATGAGTGTATGTGTGCAAAATTTTATACATGTAGGTGTTAATTTAATGTGTAAATTCGTTGAAAAAAATTGCGTGGGCTCCCGCGGTATTTTCTCCGCCAGACAGGGAAAGCCAGTGACTAAAGACAGATAATAATAGCCTAGGGAGGGAGCATTGTTTTTGTGCAACCCCTGGCTACTAACATCTGCCCCCAGCCACCCCAGAAAAGGCACATCTATTATTAGATGAGGCTTTTCTGGCACTTAGCCCGTCTATTCCCATTGTGTTGTGAATGGGCTTGAGATGAGTTCTGAGCAGAGGCTCCCTCTGGTGGTTACAAGCGGTACTGGTCTGTCCAGTGAAGATTGTGAAGATTGTGAGGATTGGGAATCAGGTGATACTGACTGGTCTTATATAAGGGAGTCACCTTCCCATCAGGGTTGCCGGTGATCAATTGTTCTGGTCTCTATCCTTGATTCCTGTTTCCCTTGTAGCCTGCTGTGTCGTGTCTGCATCTCCTGCTAACAGATAAGACATTTTCTTCTTTTTGTTTTTGTGCTTGATTTTTGCATTTTGTCCTGCACTTCTGTGGGGGCCTTCAGGGTCCCCTCCGGGGGCTTTTGCCCTCTCAGTTTAGTTCAGCCACTGATGTTTGTACTTTTGCTTTTTCCAGTTTTTTCAGTGGCTGCTGTTTTGATTTTGTTACACCAGAGAACTAATTTAGGTGGTAGAGGTCGTGTGATCTCAGGTGTTTTTTTTGAAATTAGTAGAGTTGGTGCTTTTCAGGGTTTTCTGGGATTGCAGTAAGTACCCTTCCTATCCTTTTCTATTTAGTTAGTTTGGGCCCCAACGTTTGCTCATACTATTTTCTGTCTGTGTCAGTATTTCTTCTTGTCTAACCGCCATTACATGTTTTGGGGCTTTCTATTATCTATGGGGTTCTACTCCGGGGCAGATAGCTTTCCTATATCTATCTTTAGGTGTAGTTAGTTTCTCAGGCTGTGACGAGGCGTCTAGGACCAACGTAGGAACGCTCCACGGCTGCCTCTAGTTGTTGTGGTTAGTCAGGGTACTGCAATCTCATAGATTCCAACTGCTCTGGTGTATTGCCTATTTTGCCTGCACTCCTCAGCTACCGAAACATAACAGTATCACCGGCAATAAATTTAAAATTGTATGGTACTCACAGAAGGGAAAAAATTTGTGAAAGAAAAAACGGTTGTCAGAGTTGTCAGAGATATTTTTCTGTTTGTTGCATTTTTTTCCCTCTGTATCTCTGGGTGCTGGGGAGGATTTTTTCTCTCAATGGAGTTTGCACAGTTGTCTGGCCGTGTGGATCAGCTTGCCACTGAGGTTCAGAGTATTGCTGCATATCTTGCTAGGTTGCCTGTTGTGGAACCTAGGATTCCCATGCCAGATTTGTTTTTAGGGGATCGAGCTAAGTTTCAGAATTTCAAAAATAATTGTAAATTGTTTTTTGCCTTAAAATCTAAGTCCTCAGGGAACGCAGCGCAGCAGGTTCAAATTGTCATCTCTCTTCTGCGCGGCGATCCTCAGGATTGGGCTTTTTCCCTGACACCTGGGGATCCTGTTTTGAGTGATGTTGATGCATTTTTTCAGGCTTTGGGGTTATTGTACGATGAGCCTAATGTCACCGATCAAGCTGAAAAAGCCTTGTTGGCATTAAAACAGGGGCTTGATGACGCTGAGTTATACTGTCAGAGATTCCGTAGGTGGGCAGTCCTGACCAAGTGGAATGACGACGCTTTTTCGGAAGGGTCTGTCAGATAATGTAAAGGATGTTATGGTGGGATTCCCTGTCCCCTCTGGTCTCAATGATTCTATGTCATTAGCGATTCAAATTGACAGACGTTTGCGTGAGCGGAGAAGTATGCGTGGAATAGTGTTGCCTTGTGAACCTGCTTCTGAATCCATGCAGTGTGATAGAGTGGTGTCTGGGGCACAGCGTCATGAGTTTCGAAAGCGCAATGGGTTATGTTTCTACTGTGGTGATGCCTCTCATGCTATTTCAGTCTGCCCTAAGCGGGGAAGACGTTTTGCACGCTCAGTTGTCTTGGGTAGTGTTCAGACTAAGTTTTTATTAACTGTCACTCTGATATGCTCTCTGTCCTCATTTTCTGCTCAGGCTTTCGTTGATTCTGGAGCAGCTATTAACCTGATGGATTATGATTTTGCTAAACGTTGTGGGTTTCCCTTGATACCCCTACAGAAGTCTATTCCCCTACTGGGGATCGATTCTACCCCTTTGGCTGAGAATAAACCTCAGTTCTCTACTCAGGTGATAATGAGGGTTGAACCTGATCATCAAGAGTGCTGCAAATTTTTGGTTCTGTATAATCTGCATGATATTATCGTACTGGGTTTCCCTTGGTTACAGTCTCATAATCCTGTTTTGGATTGGAAATCTGTGTCTGTAATCAGTTGGGGCTGCCAATGTGTTAATACCAACACTCCTGTTTTTTCTGCCTCCCCCCAGGCTCAGGATGTTCCTGACTTTTTGATTGATTTTTCTGATGTATTTAGCGAAAGTAAATCTGCATCCTTGCCTCCCCATAGGAGCTATGACTGCGCTATTGAATTAGTGCCGGGTAGTAAATTCCCTAAAGGTCGCCTTTTTAACTTGTCTGTACCTGAACATGACGCTATGCGGTCTTATATCAAGGAGTCATTGGAGAAGGGTCATATCAGACCATCCTCTTCACCCTTAGGTGCCGGTTTTTTCTTTGTGGCCAAAAAGGATGGTTCATTAAGGCCGTGTATTGATTATCGTCTTTTGAACAATATTACTGTGAAATATCAATATCCGTTACCCTTGATTTCTGACCTGTTTTCCAGGGTGAAAAACGCTACTTGGTTTACCAAGCTTGACCTCAGGGGGGCATATAACCTTATTCGCATTAAGCACGGGGATGAATGGAAGACGGCATTCAATACCCCCGAGGGGCATTTTGAGTACCTTGTGATGCCCTTTGGGCTCACTAATGCTCCTTCTGTCTTCCAGTCCTTCATGAATGACATTTTCAGGGATTTTGTGGACAAATTTCTGATTGTTTATTTGGATGATATCTTGATTTTTTCTAATGACTGGGACTCTCATGTGAAACATGTTCGAACTGTATTCCAGATTTTGAGAGAGAATGCTCTGTATGTGAAGGGATCAAAGTGTCTTTTTGGCGTACAGAGGATCTCATTTCTGGGATTCATTTTGTCCCCATCTGTTATTGAAATGGACCCGGTCAAGGTTCAGGCCATCTGTGATTGGGTCCAACCTACTTCATTAAAGGCTCTTCAAAGATTTTTGGGTTTTGCCAATTTTTATCGTAAATTTATTGGTAATTTCTCGGTTATTGTTAAACCATTAACTGATTTGACCAAAAAGGGTTCTGATGTGGTGAATTGACCTCCTGAGGCAGTCTCTGCATTTCAGGAACTTAAGCAGAGATTCACTTCTGCTCCTGTTCTACGGCAGCCTGATGTTTCTCTGCCATTTCAGGTGGAGGTTGATGCCTCTGAAATTGGGGCAGGTGCCGTTTTGTCCCAAAAAGATCCAGAGACCTCTAAAAGTTACCCTTGTGCCTTTTTCTCTCGAAAATTTTCTCCTACTGAACGTAATTATGACGTGGGTAATCGGGAGTTATTGGCCATGAAGTGGGCTTTTGAAGAGTGGAGACATTGGCTGGAGGGAGCCAAACATCAGGTGGTGGTCCTTACTGACCATAAGAATCTGGTTTATCTGGAATCTGCCAAGCGACTCAATCCTAGACAGGCCAGGTGGGCCTTGTTTTTCACACGTTTTAATTTTGTGGTTTCCTTTCTTCCTGGCACTAAGAATGTTAAGGCGGATGCCCTCTCGAGGAGCTTCCTTGCGGACTCTCCTGAGTTATCTGATCCTTCTGTTATTTTGAAAGAGGGTGTAGTTCTTTCCGCCATCTCACCTAATTTGAGACTTGCTCTGGAGGGGTGTCAAGAGGATAGGCCCGAGCGCTGCCCTGTTGGAAAATTGTTTGTCCCGGACCAGTGGAAAAAGAGTGTGATGTCTGAGATTCATTGTTCCGCGTTGGCTGGTGGGCATCCCGGAATTTTTGGTACCAGAGACTTGGTTAGTCGGTCCTTTTGGTGGCCTACCTTGTCTCGTGATGTCAGGGAATTTGTGCAGTCCTGCGGGACTTGCTCTCGCTCCAAGCCTTGCTCTCGCTCTAGTGGTTTGTTGATGCCATTGCCTGTGCCCAAGAGACCATGGACCCATATCTCTATGGATTTCATTTCCGACCTTCCTGTTTCTCAGAGAATGACCGCCATCTGGGTGATTTGTGATAGGTTTTCCAAGATGATACATCTTGTGCCATTACCTAAGTTGCCTTCCTCCTCTGAATTGGTGCCGTTGTTCCTTCAGCACGTGGTTCGTTTACACGGCATTCCTGAGAACATAGTGTCTGACAGAGGAGTCCAGTTTGTTTCCAGATTTTGGAGGACTTTTTGTTCTAAACTGGGTGTTCAATTGTCTTTCTCCTCGGCATTTCATCCTCAGACCAATGGTCAAACTGAGAGAACAAACCAGACATTGGAGACTTATCTAAGATGCTTTGTGTCTGCTGATCAGGATGACTGGGTCTCTTTTTTGCCTTTGGCTGAGTTTGCTCTTAATAATAGGGCTAGCTCTGCCACTTTGATGTCTCCGTTTTTCTGTAATTCTGGGTTTCACCCTCGATTTTCTTCAGGACAGACGGAGGCTTCTGTCTGTCCAGGTGTTGACTCTGTTGTGGAGCGTATGCAACAGATTTGGGACCAGGTAGTGGAGAGGTTGTCCCTCTCTCAGGAGAGGGCCCAGCGGTTTGCTAACCGGCATAGGACTGATGGTCCTCGGTTTAAAGTGGGGGACTTGGTCTGGTTGTCCTCAAAAAATATTCCTATGAGAGTAGCATCTCCTAAATTTAAGCCTAGGTTCATTGGACCTTATAAGATCATGGAGATTCTTAATCCTGTTTCTTTTCGTTTGCTTCTTCCAGGGACATTTAAGATCCATAACGTGTTCCACAAGTCCTTGTTGAAGAGGTTTGTTGAGCCAGTGGTTCCTGCTGCTGTGCCTCCTGACCCTGTTTTGGTTGAGGGCAATCTGGAGTATGTGGTTGAGAAAATATTAGATTCTCGTTTTTCTAGACGGAAACTCCAGTATTTGGTTAAGTGGAGAGGTTATGGTCAGGAAGACAATTCTTGGGTGTTTGCTTCGGACATCCATGCTAGGAGACTCATCCGTGCGTACCATAGAACTCATCCTGACCGACCTGGTTGCTCAAATGAGGGTTCGGTGACCCCTCCTCAAGGGGGGGTACTGTTGTGAATGGGCTTGAGATGAGTTCTGAGCAGAGGCTCCCTCTGGTGGTTACAAGCGGTACTGGTCTGTCCAGTGAAGATTGTGAAGATTGTGAGGATTGGGAATCAGGTGATACTGACTGGTCTTATATAAGGGAGTCACCTTCCCATCAGGGTTGCCGGTGATCAATTGTTCTGGTCTCTATCCTTGATTCCTGTTTCCCTTGTAGCCTGCTGTGTCGTGTCTGCATCTCCTGCTAACAGATAAGACATTTTCTTCTTTTTGTTTTTGTGCTTGATTTTTGCATTTTGTCCTGCACTTTTGTGGGGGCCTTCAGGGTCCCCTCCGGGGGCTTTTGCCCTCTCAGTTTAGTTCAGCCACTGATGTTTGTACTTTTGCTTTTTCCAGTTTTTTCAGTGGCTGCTGTTTTGATTTTGTTACACCAGAGAACTAATTTAGGTGGTAGAGGTCGTGTGATCTCAGGTGTTTTTTTTTAAATTAGTAGAGTTGGTGCTTTTCAGGGTTTTCTGGGATTGCAGTAAGTACCCTTCCTATCCTTTTCTATTTAGTTAGTTTGGGCCCCAACGTTTGCTCATACTATTTTCTGTCTGTGTCAGTATTTCTTCTTGTCTAACCGCCATTACATGTTTGGGGGCTTTCTATTATCTTTGGGGTTCTGCTCCGGGGCAGATAGCTTTCCTATATCTATCTTTAGGTGTAGTTAGTTTCTCAGGCTGTGACGAGGCGTCTAGGACCAACGTAGGAACGCTCCACGGCTGCCTCTAGTTGTTGTGGTTAGTCAGGGTACTGCAATCTCATAGATTCCAACTGCTCTGGTGTATTGCCTATTTTGCCTGCACTCCTCAGCTACCGAAACATAACACCATTGCCTTTAGCGGTGGCTAATGGGTTAATAATAGGTTAATGCCACCTTGCTATTGAAAGGTGACATTAAACCGGGTAAATAATGGAGAGCTGTCAATTAGACAACTCTCCATTATTAATCCTATTGTAGGAAATAGTTAAAAAAAAAACACACACACACATATTAATTTAAAATTATTTTAATGAAATAAATAAATACACATAGTTTTTGACCATATTTTATTGCACTGGTAATCCTTCTGAATCCCTTGTTCTCCTGTAATAAAAATAAAATAAAAAAGGAACAATATCCTTACCTCTCCAGCATTCAGTCAGGTCCCACGCTGCAATCCATCTGAAGGGGTTAACAGGTTTACAGCAGGGACCGATGCTAATGAGACCAGCCCTGCTGTAAACCCCTGCAGCCTCCCCGGCTGACAGGAGATGAACTGATTAGTGTGGGAAACTTAATTGATTGTTTCCCACGCTATTGAGTTCACTTCATGTCAGCCGGGGACTCCGCACAGCATCAGTGACGTCAGAGGGAATCCCTGGCTGACCTGAAGTGAACTTGATAGCTTGGAAAACAATCCTTTAAGCTTCCCACACTAATCAGTTCATCTCCTGTGAGCCGGGGAGGCTCGGGGGGTTTACAGCAGGGCTTGTCTCATTAGCATCAGTCCCTGCTGTAAACCTGTTAACCCCTTCAGATGGATTGCAGCGTGGGACCTGACTGAACGCCGGAGAGGTAAGGATATTGTTGCTTTTTTATTTTATTTTTATTACAGGAGAACAAGGGATTCAGATGGATTACCAGTGCAATAAAATATGGTCAAAAACTATGTGTATTTATTTCATTAAAATAATTTTAAATTAATGTGTGTGTGTTTTTTTAACCATTTCCTACAATAGGATTAATAATGGAGAGTTGTCTAATTGACAGCTCTCCATTATTTACCCGGTTTAATGTCACCTTTCAATAGCAAGGTGGCATTAACCCATTATTAACCCATTAACCACCACTAAAGGCAATGGAAATAGTCGGGCTAAGTGCCAGAAAAGGTGCATCTAATAATAGATGTGCCTTTTCTGGGGTGGCTGGGGGCAGATGTTAGTAGCAGGGAGGGCACAAAAACAATGCTCCCTCCCTAGGCTATTATTATCTGTCGTTAGTCACTGGCTTTCCCTGTCTGGCGGAGAAAATACCGCGGGAGCCCACACAATTTTTTTCAACGAATTTACACATTAAATTAACACCTACATGTATGAAATTTTGCACACATACACTCATATAATTGTTAATGAAAACCATATATCAAACTACATGAAATGAAATGGTTTACTGTATGTAAACCATGTGTCATTTCATGTCGGGTTCTGTAATGATTTTACAGAAGCAGGCAATTGAATTAGCTGCTATTATGCTATGTAGAACTGTATGAACTATAAATATATATATATATATATATGTGTCGCAAAGACATGTGTATATATATATATATATATATATATATATATATATATACACTACCGGTCAAAAGTTTAGGGTCACTTAGAAATTTCCTTATTTTTGAAAGAAAACCCGTTTTTTTCCAATGAAGCTAACATTAAATGATTCAGAAATACACTCTATACAGTGTTAATGTGGTAAATGACTATTCTAGCGGCAAACGTCTAGTTTGTAATGCAATATCTTCATAGGTGTATAGAGGCCCATTTCCAACAACCATCACTCCAGTGTACTTATGGTATTTTGTGTTCGCTAACTGTGTAAGAAGGCTAATAGATGGTTAAAATACCCTTTAAAACCCTTGTGCAAGTATGTTAACACAGCTGAAAACCGTTTGGTTGATTAGAGAAGCTATAAACCTGACCTTCCTTTGAGCTTGTTGAGAATCTGGAGCATTACATTTGTTGGTTCCATTAAACTCTCAAAATGGCCAAAAAAAAAGAACTTTCTTGTGAAACTCGACAGTCTATTCTTGTTCTTAGAAATGAAGGCTATTCCATGTGAAAAATTACCAAGAAACTGAAGAATTCATACAATGGTGTGTAGTACTCCCTTTAGAGGAGTGCACAAACAAGCTCTAACCAGAGAAGAAAGACAAGTGGGAGGCCCCGCTGCACAACTGAGCAACAAGACAAGTACATTAGAGTCTTTAGTTTGAAAAATTGACGCCTCACAGGTCCTCAACTGGCAGCTTCATTAAACAGTACACATTAAACGCCAGTGTCAACATCTACAGTGAAGAGGCGATTTGGGGATGCTGGCCTTCAGGGCAGATTGGCAAAACAAAAGCCATATTTAAGACTGGCTTAAATGAAAGGAAAAGATTAATAAGGGCAATAGAACACAGACATTGGACAGAGGAATATTGGCTTTTGTTTTGCCAATCTGCCCTGAAGGCCAGCATCCCCAAATCGCCTCTTCACTGTAGATGTTGACACTGGCGTTTAATGTGTACTGTTTAATGAAGCTGCCAGTTGAGGACCTGTGAGGCGTCAATTTTTCAAACTAAAGACTCTAATGTACTTGTCTTGTTGCTCAGTTGTGCAGCGGGGCCTCCCACTTGTCTTTCTTCTCTGGTTACAGCTTGTTTGTGCACTCCTCTAAAGGGAGTACTACACACCATTGTATGAATTCTTCAGTTTCTTGGTAATTTTTCGCATGGAATAGCCTTCATTTCTAAGAACAAGAATAGACTAGTCGAGTTTCACAAGAAAGTTCTTTTTTTTTGGCCATTTTGAGAGTTTAATGGAACCAACAAATGTAATGCTCCAGATTCTCAACAAGCTCAAAGGAAGGTCAGGTTTATAGCTTCTCTAATCAACCAAACGGTTTTCAGCTGTGTTAACATACTTGCACAAGGGTTTTAAAGGGTATTTTAACCATCTATTAGCCTTCTTACACAGTTAGCGAACACAAAATACCATAAGTACACTGGAGTGATGGTTTTTGGAAATGGGCCTCTATACACCTATGAAGATATTGCATTACAAACTAGACGTTTGCCGCTAGAATAGTCATTTACCACATTAACACTGTATAGAGTGTATTTCTGAATCATTTAATGTTAGCTTCATTGGAAAAAAATGGGTTTTCTTTCAAAAATAAGGAAATTTCTAAGTGACCCTAAACTTTTGACCGGTAGTGTATATATATATATATATATATGTATTCTATGTGTGTATATATATTCTTTCCATTCTTTATTAAATCTGTCAGTGATAGCGCACTGAATTGCTGGCTTTTCTAAAGGACACCGGTGCGTATTTCTCGCAAGTCACACGGCTGGTCCGTGTGTATTCCATATTTTTCTCGCCCCCATAGACTTGCATTGGTGATTCTCGGCCGATATACGGTGCAAATCGCAGCATGCTGCGATTTCACTCGCACGCATAAAACGGCTGAGAAAAAAATCGGCTGATGGGAGCTGACCCATAGATTAACATTGGTCCGAGTGCAATGCGATTTTTTCTCGCATTACACTTGTCCGTATTTCTCGCTAGTGTGACTCCGGCCTTACTGTGAGTGGTGGTGGAGATTTAGTATAACGGAGGGATGATTTGTGAACACAAGTTTGGGGAGCAAGGAAGGGACAGGTGCAGACATAATATGGGAAGCGGGAGAAATTTGAAGACACAATAATATGAGAAGAAAGTGGGGAGGTGGGGGCATGTATGAAGAATCAATATAGATTCGCAGTCACGTGCGACTAGACATGCGTGGCCTCACTCAATGAAAATAAATTGAGCGAGGATGGACAAATCTAGTCAGAATGTGGCCAGAAGTATACAAATCACATACTTGTGTAAGGGAAAATTCTAAAAGTGTGCAGTGTATGCGCTGTGAGAATTCAGAAGCCTGCAGCCACCTATAGTGACTGCAGACTTTCATCTCAAACCTGGATGCACCATTTAATTGTAAAATGAGGCCCTGTAGCATGCCTATCCTAACAGCATGTAATATCCTCACTGTCAGGATTCAGCTCTGCAGTCATCACATACCCATTTAATTTATATGCAATTTTCAATCTTACAGTCATGTGACAACAAGATTTTCTTCCTGCTTTTATCAGTTTTTTCACTGAAAATTGAGAGAATTAGGAGTACCATCTAGTTAGCACGTTACTAAGGCCGGGGAGCCCACTAGCGTATGGCATCCGGTGTGAGACCATGGAATTTGATATGCCAATGACATTCGGCGCCTGCTCTGCTGCGACCGGGAGCCGAGTGTCGGTACTCTGTGCTCCGATCCTCTCGCAAGAGAGAGGATCGGAGCACTGCTGTGGAGGAGACGGAAAAAATAATTTCTCTATCTCCTCTGCTGCCGACGTCGGCGGGAATCGCACTGCACTCGGGTGATATTCGAGTGCAGTGCAATATTTCACACACACCCATAAGCATATACATTTGTTCAGTTTTTGAAGAAACTCCGTAGGGTGGTTGTTCCAAACATCTTGGAGAACTAACTACAATTCTTCTGTGAATGTAAGCTTGTGCAAATCCTTCTTTTTGTTCATGTAATCCCAGACAGACTCAATAATGTTGAGATCAATGCTCTGTGGGGTCATATCATCACTTCTAGGACTCCTTGTTCTTCTTGATACTGAAGATAGTTCTTAATGATATTGGCTATATGTTTGGTATCATTCTCTTGCTGAATTAAGAACACCAAGAAATGGGCAACGTTGAGAAACCTAGATGCAGTGGTCAGCCAAGAAAACTTAGTGCAGCGGACGAAAGACATATTTTCCTTGTTTCCCTTCAAAATTTGAAAATGTCTATCACTTTCATCAGCTCAGAACTGGCAGCAACTAGTGGGAGCCAGCTATGCCCATCTAATGTTTGAAGAAGTCTGGCCAGAAATGGTTTTCATGGAAGAATTGCAGCTAAAAACGACACTTTGAACATAGAAACGAGGCCAAACTACTTAATTTTCTATGAAAAGATAGGAACTGGAGTGCAGAAAAGTGGCAGCAGGTGCTCTGGCCTGATGAGTCAAAATGTGAAATATTTGGCTGCAACTGAAAGTAGTTTGTTCACTGAAGTCTGGCAACAGTGCAATAATAAAGGTAACAGTGAAGCATGGTGGAGGGTCCTTCCAAATTTGTGGCTGCATTTCAGCAAATGGAGTTGGGAGTTTGATCAACAATAATGGTGTCCTCAATGCTGAGAAATACAGGCAGATACTTATCCAACAGGCAATAGCATCAAGGCTGAATCTGATTGTCTCCAAATAAACTGTGCAGCTGGATAATGACCCCAAAACATACAACCAATCTCATTAAGAATCATCTACATCATAAAGAAGAACTACAAGTCCTAGATGAGATGATAGGGTACCCACAGAGCCCTGGTCTCTCAATCTCATTGGGTCCATCTAGCACTTCATGAAGAGACAGAAGTATTTGTGTTAGTTTGCAACCACAGAAGATCAGTGGTTAGTTCTCCAAGATGTTTAAAACAACCTCCCTATCAAATTTCTTCAAAAACTATGTGTAAGTGAACCTAGAAGAATTGACACTGTTTTGAAGGCAAAACCAAATGTTGATTTGATCTAGATTTCTCTTTTGTTCATTTACTTTGCATTTTGTTAATTCATAAAAATAAATTACTTTCTACTTTTGAAAGCATTCTTACTTTGCAGCATTTTTTCTACACTTGACTTTCGCACAGTACTGTATATATATATTATATATATAAAATATATATTGTTCATAAGAGTACAAACTGTATCAAGCTATAGATTTTATTATATATGTGAATTGAAATATTACTTACATCCAGTTAATTAATGGCATGTGGGCACATAACTTTTGAGGAAGAGTTTGCAGTGAGTTATTAATCATTGACCTACAAAAATAAAGCAAACCATCTAGACTCAATAACTATTCCAAAAATAAACTTTATTTATTACTCGAACAATATATTATTTATTGGATTCTAATTAATACTTCCACTGCAACATAATAAAGGAGGAAGAATTTCTCAGTGTTCTCATTGATGGGCAATTCTACTTGCAATTTTCCTTATAATATATATATAGTGTTGAAGGAATATATTCAAGGACACATATCCTGACAATTAAAATAACAGCCTTGAACAAGAACATCTAGATGTCATACAATTCTTTTTGTAGTTTTGTAGTACTGGTGAATGCGGATATTGTCTAGTTCTTTAAATGGGTATTCCCATCTCCAATACCTTGTGCCAATATATACACAGTAGGCATAATAACAATAATACTACTACTATCAGCAAATACCTTCAATAAGAAATGTAGTATAGTTCTTCTGATTAGCTTTGTTGCTTACCCCATGTACAGGGCATTGTAGAAGCTCAGGTATCCATGGTTATGGCCACTCACATAGTGACAGTTTGTTGTTTTTGCTCATAACCATGGATACCTAAGCTACTGCAACGCCCTGCACATGGGGTAAGCGACATAGCAAATCAGAAGAACTATACTACATTTCTAATTGGAGGTTTTTGCTAATATTATTATTATTACTACACCTACTAGATATTGGGGAAGTATCTTGGAGATAGGAATACCCCTTTAACGGCTGATCAATTATATTTAACTCTACCGCAAGGTCCGGGAGGCAGCAGGAAAAATGGAGACTTTTCAGACTCCACTAATACTTTCTCTTGGGTGCAGATGAGGTTTCAGAATGTTCCCTTCATTCAGGAGTCATGTAGGAGTCACAGAAGTTTGCCAAGAGATATTTTGGATGTACTTATCCCTCCATATACTACTGAGATATCATGAACATTTGTGTGTTAATAGAAGATGAATCAGAATAAAAATTTGTCTTGTGTCAAAATATATTTAATTTTGTGACTATTTGCTCAATATGAGATCTTACAGGTTCAGTAGTCTTTAATAAAAAGCATAACACACGATATGTAGGATATTGCGCTAATCAATGTAATCATAGTGTTTCATTATGGAGTAAAAAAAGTGACAACTGACCAAGAAACCACTGATAAAAATCCGACATTGTAACATATCTTTTTCTCATAGTGAAATACTGAAGTCATGGTGTAGTAAAATCAATTTTACAATGACTTGCAGCCAGGTGACCCTTGTTACAGCAGAGCCTGGGTGTTTTTTCCCCAATAGTAAAAGACACAATACTTACAAGAAAAACAGTGACTGCAGCCCAATAAATAACTCCGGCGTGATCTGTACAATGGGATTTTCATCCAGAATCCTGCAGATATGAATGTAAGGAGGACACGGGAAAATACTGGTTAATGTATAGATCACTTCTAGCAACAGCAAAAATATCTTTACAGAATATAACAGTTTGGATTGTGAAGCTGTAACCTAACCTATAGAAGAGCCAAATATTTCTCAAGAATAGTCATTGTGGACTTTGATGATTTCTAGAACGGAATACTCTTAAAAAAATCTCTGTTTCTCAAAGCGTTGGGCTTCACATTATTTTGTTCCTTTTTTCGCTCATCGATGAGATTTTACAGATTGCAAATTCCAACAGTTCAGGTCCACATTATGTACACTTTTGAAAAATGTTGGTAGAACTTGCCAATTTTGGTAGAATTAACTATCAAGAGTGATATAAGGTGCTGTAAAGCTGCACCGATGGAATATCTAAAGCCGGGGTCACACTTGCCAGTGTGATGCGAGAAACTTGTGCGAGTCTCTTGCATCAATACCCGGCACTGCCGCCGGCATTCGGACTGGAGCGTTCAGCTGCATAGAAATACATGGAGCCGCACACTCCAGTCCCGAGTGTCGGCGGCAGTGCCGGGTATTGATGTGAGAGACTCGCGTGAGTTTCTCGCATCACACTCATCAAAATGGCACATGAGCCACTCATGAATTTTGTGCGTAGTACCAAATTGACTTTTTTTCCTGTCTTTATATGGTTTTATAACTTTTTAGAATGAAGAGTCACACATTTCGCACAATGGCGCAATATAAAATCATTCCAGGGGGACAAGAGTAGAGTTGCACCAAATTTTACAATTTTTTAAAAGTCACGTTTCATGAATCTATCTAAAACGCCTGGAAAAGTCACGTTGACTAAAAAACCTGAAAACTAGTTAAACGACAAAAAAACAGCTTGAAAAAATGCGCAAATAGTTTGATGTTAGATATTAAAGAGTCACTCATTGAGATGTATTCACGCCTAATATCTGGCAGAAATGCAGTGATGAATCAGGACCTTAGTTTTCCAGCACATAATAAGAGGCTACATCGCTCTGCCCATCAAGCGGAAATTGAGACGAAGATTAATCCTTTTTTTCTTTTTAGGTCGGGGTCAAACTTGTGAATTTGGTGCAAAAATTGTCAGAGAAATAGCAAGTTAAAAAAGAAAAATGACTTAAAAAAAGTTAATGATGAATTTAGCCCTAAAGTGTAAACTGTATAGATTAAAGTCAATGTTAGTTTCCATTATGAGGTGGAAAGGTATAGACTGTATACTGAGCCTGTGGAGATGGTGAACCAGAGGTCATGACTGTGGCCTGTATTCAGCTGTAAAAGAAGAAAGAGCTTACAAGAGAGTGAATAATCTTAGGTTAGGGAAGCAGTATAGTTACTTTACCAATTGGAGTCTGATGCTTGTGTCAAGGAAAGAATGGTGAGCAAATAAAGTAACCGATAGTAGTCTGACCATGGCAGAGATTGGCCCGCAAGTGTTCTGTGTGGACTGCTGCTAAAATGTGCGTGTACAGGTCAGTCTGATTGTTTAGCTCTGAAGACTCTGCTGGGGTTAGGGGAAAAAGACCTCTAGGAGAATCTGTGAAGGGTTAATGTAATGTGATCAAACAGCTATGAAAAAGCAGTTGGATTCTGTTAGGGGGTAAGAAAGATCCCCGTTGTAATGCAGCTGCAATGCAGGCTAGTGTGTGCTCCACCTGTAGACCACAGAGGGAAGAAGAGATTACTCACTCCCAGGCAGGCCTGCACTGCAGCAGCCAAAACCACCACCAGGTGGCAGCCAAAACATCCAAGGCTGGGTTAGGAATAATCAGTCATATGAAGTACCAGAGGTCTCAGCAAGCTCGTGGTCAGAAACAAGCCAATAGGTCAAAACCAGATGGGAGCTGTCAGGCTACTGCAGTGTAGCGCAACCATCTCCAGAGGGAGCTAGGAAGGGACGTGAGACTGCGTACACAGAGAAGCTCTACAAAGCACAGGCGCCACCAAGTGGCGGGAGCGTGGTCAGGCAAGCCGAGTCAAAACCATACAGAGGCAGAAGTACCAGAAGGAGCAGCAATACACGTAGTCAGTATACCAAGCCGAGGGTCAAAAGACAAACATGAGCACGGGGTCCAAAGACGTGAGACGGGAGACATGGTTGGGGTACAAGTCAGGGAATCAAAAGCCAGACAGAGAACGTAGCAGCAGAGACAGATACCAAGAGACGGGGTCAGGGTCAGTCCGGGTCATACACAAGAAAACAAGTCAAAGGCAGCAGGATCACCAGGGAACAAGGGTCAGAGGCTCTAAACTGGAAGCTTGAGCTATCACTAACGCTGGTCAGCCGGCTGTGACGGACTGAAATAGCCCAGCTAGCTCCAGAACAAGGCTGAGGAAATTAACTCCCGCATGACCAGTCCTGAGAGAGGACAGCATAGCATAAACTCTGGACTGGACCATGACACCCGTGGCCTGGTATATAACTGCAGTCTGGTAGGTCTGGCAAGCCTGTGTCTGGCCTGGTGCTACCGTCCTGAAGGGATAGCACTGTGGAATGACGAGGGGCTGCTGTTCCTGTTGTGTGATTTGTTTGCAATGCAAGTCACTCACTTTTAGGTTGGAGTTCTCCTCATGTTGTATGGTCCCAATTTCAGATATCCTCACACACTGATTGACAGAGTCCAAGTCCATTTTTAACAAAACAACTTTACTCAGCACGTCCAGTTCAGTCATAGGCATTGCACAGTAATCCTCATTGATCATAGATCCTTTCCTCTGTGCTATCCCTTGCTCTACTGGCAATCTTTGTTCCTGTAACGTACCCTCTGGTACTGCAGCTTCCTGACTAGCCAGACTAGTTCTTGCCTGGGGGTTCCTACACGTTTTCCCCTCCGTGGGCGAAATAACGGATGGCTCTTCCAAACCTTTTCCAGACCGTAGGTCTCGGATGTTCCGGGGTTTCCCACTGAAGCTAGTCGCTGCCGCTCCCATGCTGCTCCTGTTCCCTTGTACTCATGTGACTTCAAGCCCTGAGGCCGTGAACTGCTGGACTCTTCTTCTTAAACTTGTTCCTGAAACAACCTTATTGTTCTCTATCCAACTCTCTAAACTCTCCAACTCACAAAAACCAGGAAATGTCTCAACTATCACTACTCTGGCCCCTCCAACTTGGAAATCCCCTATTTCCTTAACCAGTTCTTATCCTAGCTTTATCTAATCTCCTAATCTACAGTGCCCCCCACTGCACTAAACCCTATACTAACCGTTACTATTACTCTCACTGAATCCTACACTTATACTGTAATTCACTAACTCTATCCTTAGTCCATAAAGTTGTATAACTACACATTACATACACATCATTACATCATAAAGCATCTTACATGTAAAATGTACCCATTTTACTAGGAAGGGATGCAGGGCATGACTTGACCCCAACATACCCTTACACAGGGTCAAGTAGGAAAGGCTGCTGTCATGTGGTTCTATCAGTGGTCACCTGGCAGCTCTAAAATGGCTACCATAGACAGGCTTACTCCGCTTACCAGATCCCTGGGCTGCCTTGGCCTTCACCCTTTAACCACTGTACAAGGATCTGGACTTAAACAGGGGCACCAGAGCTGGGGCCACAGAATAAGCTGCTGAGTCAGAACCAAGAAGGCAGGAAAAGTACAAAATCAGAACATGCAATGGTAGTCAATAAACCAAGCTAAGGTCAAAAACAGGAAACAAACACACTATACTGGAGCTGAACTAGCAGGCGTAAACCAGAGGAGCACAAGGCAATATCTGGCAACTTCCAGCAGTAAGTTGAAAGCTTAAGTAAGGGCCCTGTTACACATAGCGACGCTCCAGTGATCCCAACAACAATACGACCTGGTAAGGATCGCTGGTACGTCTCTACATGGTCGCTAGTAAGTTGTCAAACAAGCAGATCAACGACGCAGCAACGATAAGGTGATCCGTTTAACGACCTCGGTGGTCAGTGGGACCTTGTCACAGCAGCGATTCTGACAAAGACAAAGCAAAATCACGCCAGCGTCGCTGAGTTCTGAATTGCCAACGAGGTAGCTCGTCGTTTTTATGGCGTCAAACACAGCGATGCATGCTGGCCAGCGGGACACCAGCGATCAAAAAATGGCCTAGGACATTCCAGCATGATCAGCGATATAGCAGCGGGGTGCCGGTCTCCGCTATGTGTCACACGTAGCGAGATCGCTGGTGAGGTCGCTGTTGCGTCAAAAAACCTGTGACGTTTCAGCAATCTCGCTAACGATCTCGCTATGTGTGAAGTACCCTTAAGGCTTAGTGCTCTACAAATGCTGTAGCAGGGAGCTGATATAACCCCCAGCTGGGCAGTACACACACCCATACTGCCAGACTGGAAGGTGCTGCAGGTCCCAGGCACACTAATCTTAGTGGCTTAACAGAGCCTTCACCATCCAGAGCTTCAGGTTTCAATGTCTCTTCTATCATCAGCACCAGCATCTGGTGACAGAAGCAGACATCACAGGAGCTGGTCATGGTGAAGATGTGACTGCTTCCCTTTTGTTTGTCAGTTTGGAATGGGCCTGAAGGGTGGTCAAAATGTTAGCGTAGGTGTGGATGGTATACTTGAGAGCGACACTAACATGCCCAGGAGTTCTAAGGTTGAAGTAATATCCTGGCCCTCTTGGCTCAGAGGTTCAAAGAACTCTATAATATAAGAAGATACCAATATTGTAAATAGCATATGTTAGATGGGGGCCCTGTTACAGATTTAGCATTGAGACCCAGGATCTTTGAGGTGTACCTCTGCGTGGTTAAACTGCATCCAAGTCAAATATCTACTAAGAGGCATTGATACAAACCTCTTCATGACATATAGCACTGTGTAGTCACAGCCTAATACACAATATTACTGTGAAAAAATCTTGGTGGCTTCTATTTTAAAGGGATTATTATTTTAGTTGCATTGTTAAAGCTATCACACTGCTGCCAGGCATCTTAACAAATCAGGACACACTTGTGAGAACATCCAGGATATTCTTTGGATTCAGTTTTCACATGAATGGTCTGAAATAGGCTATATCTATTTCTGGCATTACCTGCTCAGTTGGATAAGAATTACTGCTTTCCAATCCCTGGCTGCATCCTCACAAATCCTATATAATCCTGCAATGTTTTATTTTTTTCATGGTTTGTAACCTTTTTGAATTGCTTCGAGCATCTTTATAATTAGACTTCAAGTTCAGTTGCTTACTTGTAATCCAGTGATTAGATTTGTAGAATTCTTCTAAAGCAGATCCAGATAAAAAATATTTATACAACATAAGTATTACTATTGTTTCTTTTTCAGTCTGATAGTCTTCAAATAATCCAATATTATTTTGAATTTATGGTCATGTAACAGTCTGGTTTATTGCAAATTTTTTTTTCAAACAACGAGATTTTAAGGCATACGTTTCATTTTAGTGGTCTTAAAAGTTAATCATGCTTTCAAGTAACTTTTAAGAATAAGGTGTCCCATGTGTAATTGAGGACTAACACCAGTCCGGGCCATTAGATGACCTGTATCATGCATTGTCACCAGTTTTCCCCCTTTGCAGGCTATATATCTAATTTTCAATCTACTCTGAGCTGGTTGGAAGAGACAAGCTGCTACAGTATGATTTCTGCCATACACAGTACAGCACAAGACGTAGATTCCTGCTTTTTATTTTTTTTTTGATCACACAGAGAAAGGTAACAGCAGCATGGAGGACATTACACTGAAGTAGTGAGCAGTGTTGATATGAATCCAGCTTTGGATGAGGTAAAAACTTGTTCAAAAGAATAGCACAATCTTTCTGTGACTCTTTCTACATAATTCCTCACTCTGGTCCTCTCTCTGCTTCCCCTCTCATCTCTCCCTAGAAAATGTGTTCAGAAGCAGCAGTATTTAGGAGATTATACAGCAGCACTGAGCTGCGTAAATGTGAATTCATCTCAGCAGTGAAATAATCTTTTACTACAGAGGGGTTTTAGATGTCTGTGCCTCTTTCTATCAATCTGCTTATCATTCTGCTACTTTCTCCAACTTTACTCTCCATAGATTTTAATAAACAGTTGTATTCTGATATCTCAGTGAGCTGATAGTCTGACTTGTTTTGAGTCAGATGGATTTTAACTTTTTTTCAGAGTTAAAGGGAATCTGTCACCAGGTTTTTGATACTTCATCTGAGAGCAGCATGATGTAGGCAAAGAGAAGCTGAATTCAACAATGTGTCACTTAGATTGCTGGGTGCAGACATTCTCACACAATCAGAGTTTTTCGATTTAGCATTGAAGCAGAGCTGAGGAAGCTAACCCCGCCCACACCAGGCTTTCATTGTTTATAGACAATGAGGTGCTCACCACAGGAGGGGATGTGGTCGGATCAGGAGGGACAAGCTGCTGTGTCCAGCAATGATAAGCTCCTGGTACTAAAACAGTCATTGCAGGGAAATAAAACCTCAGAGCTTGATAAGAGAAGCACTGCTGAAATCTGGGTTTTAACCCCAGAAGCATGGTGTCTGCAGATTAAATAGCAAAAAACTGCTGGCAGATTCCCTTTAATGATGCGTTCAGGAGGCAGGGAAAGGGGAAGAGGTGCACTTCTGTGGGAGTTCAGTTATGTCACAGTAAAAGATGAGGCTATAATACAGCCGTCCTAACAGTGAAGACATTGTACTTTGTCCATTTAGTATAGAATGATTAAAATATTAATAAAGTACAGCAATGCATATAACCATCTTTAAAGTCACCTTCTTAAGGGCTCGTGCAGACCACTGTATCGTAGCATGCATGATTTGCATCTGTGAATCGGATTGCACTCGGCCATGCAAATCTATGGGTTAGTGGAAAACATCTGAGTGGGGTCCAATTTTCACAGACTGACAGAATGGAGAAGATGGAGATTTTTTTCCCACCTTTTCCACATGTGAGAAAATTGGATCACACTGTTTTCGAACTCTAATCATGAGTATGATTAGCATAACTGAATCGATTTTATCAGATTTTAATGTCAACATGTTGCATAAAATCTCACTTGAATAAATAAGGACCCTGTGTAACACATTTACATATGAGATGTTTAGTACATAAGAATATTAAAGGAATTATCCACGATTAGAAAAAACCACAATGTTGATTTAAAGAAAAAAAAAAGTTCACCTGTCCACAATTTCACACCTTTTTTTTAAATGTTTTCCAGTACATTATGTGGCAAAATGAATAGCGTCATTCAAAACTACAACTAGTTCAGCAAAAATACAAGGCTTCATACTGTACAGTGAAGGAAATCCCTGCTGATTTTGTAAGTTTTCCCACTGACAAAGACATGAATAGTAGGGATGGACGAACCCGAACTGTAAAGTCCCGAACACGGATTTCCATGGGAAAAAAGTGCACGTTTGTTATCGCCGCATCCATAACAACCCAAGCTATAAAAACTGTACCATAACCCATAAGATGAATGCCATTTAAAAAAATAAAATAAACACGCCAAAAATGTTCCAAAAAAATGATTAAAAGGTGTGTAGAAAAAAAAATGGTATCACTAAAAATGTCCCCAACACGGGGACCCCAAATTCACATACTCTCTATTTGCGGCCCATATACACAGCCGAGTTTGAGACCCTGGTTTAAATCATTTAAAATTTGGTAGAATGGACATTTTTGAACACAACGATACCAAATATGTTTATTTTTTTATTTTTGTCATTTATTAGTTTTGAAAAGGGAATAGAGGGGTGACTGTAAACATACTGTATACATATTGAGCCCATATACCGCACTATGCGAACAGCTCATGCTGGAGCTTCGCACTTCAGAGTGCTGTTATGGTGGGGGTCTCAGGACCCAAACCTCTACCAATCAGCAACACTACGCACGCCCTGTAATATATAAAAACTTTGAAAAAATGACAGGTACATGATGAAAGGAATTGCTAAGCTATATTTATCAAATTCAATATAGGAAAATATTTTTCCTCTTTGGTCTAAAATGTGTGAAATAAAATTCCAAAATATAATATTTTAACATTGTGGAACAGCAATAGGGAAAATAGGAAATGTAGGGACATATGAGAAAAGAAACGCTCACTACTGACTAGCAGATGAGATAGAAATGGTGGCCTTTTGTCGACGCTACATTGGCTTTTACATATAGGTAAGTTACTTTTAGTTGCCCTATCATTCACATGCAGAATCATATTTTGAGCTTAACATTTAGAGATTTGTACAAATCATGTATTCTAGATGCTAGGCAGATAAAAAAAAAAATATGTATAAAAAATCATATAAATGCATGGAAGACTCACAGCCATCGTAATTCATGTAAGTGACTGAAAACTCCTTGATGCAAGTACGTAATACAGTTGTTACTAAGATATCTAGAAGATACAAAATAAAAGGTTTGGTAATATGGTAAAAAGAAACAGATAAATTATTCATCAAGTAAGCAAAATAATCAAATTAAAGCTCCATGCTTAATTAAAAAGCATGAAGAATTGAAGGGAATCTATCAGTAGGATAAACCCTCCTAAGCCGTCTATATGGGCATGTAGGTCATAGGAAGCTGAATAAAGTGATATCTTGATATCTGCGATCTTTTGTCATATTCCACAGAAATGCACGCTTTTCTTTTATGTAAATGAGCTCTTAAGATCTATGGCTCAGACACTGATCTCCCCGAGGATCTGCCTCCAGAGCTTATTTTAAATAAAAGGGGGCATTACCAGTGTGAGAGACATATAATGACTAACACTTTTCTCTCATAACCACACACACAGCTCTGCAGTGAAATCAGAACCAACACAGTACAGCAGAAGTGAACTTTGGGTAATTACAAACATTTCCAGCAGCACTTATCCTCTCATAGTGCTCGCAGCTCTGCTGCAGAGCTTTGCCTCATTTTATCCAGCACAGTACAACAGAGTTGAACCTTGTCTCATTACAAGCACAACAAGCTCATTTTACTTCTCACAGCGTTGTCAGCTTTGCCGTACTGCCCTTCCCCACACTTGCTGCCTGTGAGATGCAAGCTGAAGCACTGTAAGACAACTGCAGCTGCAAACGTGTTTATAATGAGACAAACTTCACTTCTGCTGTACTGTGTTAGCTCTGATCTCACTACAGTCTGTATGTGATTATGAGAACAAAATGTCAGTCATTACATGTCTCACACTGGTAACCCTCCTTTCTTTTAAGATAAGCACTGGAGGCAGATTCTCTGGGAGATCTATATCCGGCCCATAGCCTTGAACATCTCACTTTCATATAGGAAAAACATGGATTTCTCTGAAATAACACATCGCATTGCAGATATCAGGTATCATTTTATTCAACTCTCCTTCAGCCTGCATGCCCATATAGACTGCTTAGTAGGGTTAATCCTACTGACAGATTCCCATTAAGGCCTGATTCAGACTGTGTTTTTCATTGTTAAAATATGTACACAATATATTCTATAGTGCTGTTCACATGTCATGGAGACATGTTAGTTTTTTTTTCTGGAAGTACGGAAAAAAATACCAATACAAGGTTATGGGTTTGTGAAAAACACAGACAGCTCACGGTTGGCATTAATGTGTAGTCCATGTTTAACACTGCAATGAATAGGAGGTTATTTACTGTATTTACCATCCATGAAAAATTCTGATGAAACTCAGATCCAAAGCATTAATGACACACGTAGCATTTTTTTTATGTACGGTATGTGAAAATCACTGATGTCTGAACAAAGCCTAAGACTCTTTTGTTAATATATAAACCATTTCTGTAAATTCAGCAAAACAAAGTTCATACTTACAGTTTTTGCAGCTGATATAAGCCAAAAAATGCCTTCTGTGAGACATTCCTCAAACAGTTGTCCTGGAGAAATCTTGTAGGAAACACAAAAAGTCAATCAGTAAACGATATACAGTATAATAGTTTTACTGCTAGCATAAAATAAGCGGTCTAACTCTGAATTTTGTTGCTTATTATATTCTATATGGACAAAGGTATTGGATACAAGTCTTAATAATTAATTGAAGTCAGATTTGTCATTCAGGTCCATTGCTCAAATGTATGACATCCTGTCCCTCGCCATTCCGTCAGTCTTTACATTTTTGAAAGAATTTCTTGTTCTAAAGTACTCCGTGAGAAAAGCGTGGTCTTGTAATGGTACCTCACTATTGTAAGAAGTTGATGAAGTTTCTTTCCTCCTCAATATTCCACACTCAAATGTACAGTAAGTGGTATTATTGAGAAGTGGAAGTGTTATGGAACCACCGCAACTCAACCACGAACTGGCAGCCACAAACAGTTACAAAGCGGGGTCTCTAGATTCTGAGGGACATTGAGTATAAAAGTCACCATATTCGCAGAGTCTATACCTCTCTGGCATTAATGTCAGCACAAAAACTGTGCCCCAGGAGCTTCATGGCATGAGCAGTGGTGCTAACGGCTCATTGAGATGACCATATTTTTGGTCCTAGTACAAAATATGGACGGCACTCAGACCAAACTTATTCAATAGAGCAGTGCAGGTGAACATTATCATTTTTTTTTCACCGGCAAAATCTATCTGTGAAAAAAATTGCAGCACATTGCGATTTGACTCTGAAATCTGATGAGACTCACGCATTCAAGGCTATGGGTGCGAGAAAAAAAATCAGATACCATAGTACTAAATATGATTTTTATGGATACATTGCAATTCTACAACATCGGAAACTGCAAACAGTCCTGTAAAGGATTAATAGCTGCATCTGTAAAACAACGAATTGCATACGGAATGCAAACAGATGACAAGTGAGAAAAGAATTGTCCCACTTTTCTGAATGAAAATTGGACCGATTTTTATATTGTGGTGTGAACCTACCCTAATAGTAGGCCGTCTGTCATGTTGGTAACGCGCGCGCCCTATCAGCACTGTCCTTCCCACTGCAGTCACCGCTTGCTTCCCTTCATGTCAGGCAGTCTCTCTGACTTAGCCTTATTCAGCATTCCCCAGCACTGCTACATCTTCCTGCTGTCCCCACCTAGCTATAGGGGGGCACTGTCACGCTGTGCAGGAATTTAACTCTGCAGAGATTAGCTTGTCTGGCCTATCCGCTGCCAGCAGGGGATATATTAGGCGGCTCCTCCCTCCACTCCTTGCTTGAGTTTTGGTCCTTGTTAGTAGTTTCTACTAGCTTCCAGTCTAGATGTGTTCATGTTTTGTCTCTTGTTAGTGACCCAGCTTGTCCACCATTTTATCTGATCTCGCCGCTTTGTATCCTGGACCTGTGCTGCCTGACCCGACCTCAGAATGTCTGATTATGTCTCTGCCTGTGCCCTTTGTACCTCGTATCCTTGTCTTGACCCATTGGTCAGCTGCTGCAGGTCCGGGCACTGCTCTGGAGTGGCATCTAGGGTTTATCCCACTCAGGGGCGGACACTGACAGCTTGGGGCTCCTGTGCAGGAAATGTCTGGGCCCCCTTCCTTTTAAGACGACAAAGCTACATATATATATATATATATATATATATACACATATATATTATAGCCACACACACATGTATATAATACATAGTCTCCTTTATTATGTATATTGCCATTCCTTATTATACTGTGCCCTCTGTTATGATTCGGCAGCTGAGGAGAGTAGGCAAAAACGGCAATACACCAGAGAGGTTGGAATCTACTGGATTGCAGTACCCTGACTAACCACAACAACTAAAGGCAGCCATGGAGCGTTCCTACGTTGGTCCTAGACGCCTCGTCACAGCCTGAGAGGTTAACTACACCTAAAGATAGAAAGAGGAAAGCTATCTGCCCCGGAGCAGATCCCCAAAGAACATAGGAAGCCCCCAAACATGTAATGGCGGTTAGACAAGAGGAAATACAGACACAGACAGAAAATAGTATGAGCAAACGTTGGGGCCCAATCTTCCTTGAAAGAAAAGGATAGGAAGGACACTTACTGCAATCCAAAAAACCCTAAAAAAATACCAACTCTACTAATTGCAAAAACTGAGATCACACGACCTCTACCACCTAAATTAGTTCTCTGGTGTAACAAAACTAAGCCGCAGCCACTGGAAAAACTGGAAAAGGCAAATGAACAAATGAACAGTGGCTCCAGAAGAACTGAGAGGAGCCCAAGCCCCCCGGAGGGGAGGGGGGAGACCTGGCTAACCTCACAGAAATGCAGAGAAATATGCAAATGGTAAGCACAAAAACAAAAAACAGAAAATATCTTATCTGAGAGCAGGAGAAGAGGCAAGTCTCAGCAAGCTTCCAAGTGAACCAGGAACCACAGTTGAGACAAGAACAATTGATCACCGGCAACCATGATGGGAGGGAACCTCCTTATATAAGACCAGTCTGTAACTCCTGATTGCCAATCCTCATTGAATGGTTCAGTACTGTTTGTAACCACCAGAGGGAGCTTCTGCTCAGAATTCATTTCTAACACATTCACAACAGCCCTCTTGTTATGTATAGCACCGTCACTTACATATTGGATTATATGGAGCCCTTTTTTTTTATTACATACCGTCCTGTCTTGTTAGCTGTATAATGCAATGATGGCTGATGGAGCATGGGAAAGCTTCTTTTCTAAAGGAGGAGCTGATGGACTGGTAGTCTGGTCACCGGCTCCTCCATCAGCAGTGATTTTATATCTAACAAGAGAGGGGACTATGTAAAAAATGGGGCACTGTGAGTAACAAAAATAACAAGAATACACTATGTAAGAGATAGCATTATACATAACAGCAGATGAAGCTATATAATAAGGGATGGCATCATATATATCTAGAGAGGATGGTACGTAATAAGTGACGGTGTTATACATAACAAAAGAAGAAACTATGTAACTAAGGATGGTGTTATACATAATAAGTGAGTACACTATATACTAAGTGACTG
>JARQOD010000002.1:59232710-59394638 GCA_033576555.1 Oophaga sylvatica
GGCGTTTGTGGAGTTTAATGTTTCCCTCGACATGTTTTTGCAGAGCAGGGACGGCTTGCCTGCTGAAATAAAATCGGCTTGGCACATTATATTGTGGATTGCCAATGCCATTAAGTTCCTGAAACTGTCAGTCTCCACCAGCCTGTATGACAGCATTTCAAGGGACAGGAGTTTTGCAATGCCAGCATTCAGAGCCTGTGCTCGTGGATGGTTTGCCGAGTATGGCCGTCTTTTATCCCATGCCTGTGCTACCGATGGCTGTTTTGTGGCCTGGGAGTGTGACGATGACTGTGAACTTGCTGCTGTGGGTGGAATAACAGTTTGTCTATGGACAACAGTGACCGAGGTTCTTCCATGGAGATCCTGTGAGGAAGCCGAACCAGGTGTGTGTGAGCTGGAGGTAGAGGCTCCAACACGACCTGAAGATGTAGGTGCTGCTGTAGGTTGGCCTACATCTCCAGTGTGTCTTTGTAACTCAGCTACGTGCTTTGTCCGTACATGTTTCCACATATTTGTGGTATTCAGGTTACTGATATTTTTACCTCTTTTAACTTTTTGCTTACACAGCTTGCATTTAACATAGCAAATATCATCTACAAGTCTGTCAAAAAAAGGACCACCCAGTGCAAGTCATGGGAGCGCCAATTTTGACATTTGTAAGAGAACTGCTCCCAACAGGTGCCAAACTGGAGGCTACAGGCAAGCGAGTCTGCAGCCTACCTCTCCCTCCTCTTTGTACCGTTGGGCCAATCTCTTCCTCAAGCTGCTCCCACCACTTCCTGTTGCTCACGCCATGTTGGGTCTCGGACTTCATCATCTCCACTACCCTCTTCCAACACCTGCTGCTGTTGGATGGTCTGGGCAGCACCATGCTCCACAAAACCTGGCACCTGAGTCTCATCATCATCATGAGATGCGTTCTGCGGTTGTGCTGTCCATCGGCACTGGCTCACCCGCCTCTTCAGATTGAGAGAGACACAGCTGTTGCGCATCACTGCATACTCCCTCTTCTTCAAATTGCAGAATGCTGCTTGCCTGTGCCCGTGTTTGCGAGCCAACAGATTCTGAGAACAGAAGCAGAGACTCAGCTGGCTCCTGTACAGAACTCTCTGACTGCCTGGGCAATTTGACAGGCGGTGAAACAGACAGATGGTTGCTCAACAGTGTTGTGTTCCTGAGAGGAGGTGGAAGGAATTGAAGTCGATGCATTGGCTGCCATCCAACCAACAACGGCTTCAATTTGTTCTTCCCGCAGCAGGGGGGCACGCCGAGCTCCTACCAAAGTGCGCATAAAGGAACGCTCACGGGGAAAACTGGTGGATGCTGTGTCACTGAGGGCAGCAGCAGCCACAGAATCCCCACGTCCTCTCCCTGCTGAAACTCCACGGCCACGACCACGTGCCTTACTCACTGACTTCTTCATCTTGGTAGATTGATAAAGAAAGTCAGAAAAGTTATAAGGCCTAAGTGTGGTTATTACGCAGAGACTGAAGTGAACACTGAAACAAACTGTTCACAATCTGTGAAAGGCTACTCCTTTGTCTACTTCTATAGTGTTTGCAACCAATGTATTGGATACGGATGGAAGCGCGTCACACAATAGATTATATTTATTTTAAATGGAATGGAGCAGAAACCAATTGGAGAGAAATGACAAGGATGAGGCACTGAGACACGCTCAGCAGAGTAACAAGCAGCAGTGCTTGAACAAGTAACTGGAGCGTGATGTGCACTCAAAAATAAAAAACACAGACTGAAGTTGAACACTGAAATACAACTGTTCACAATCTGTGAAAGGCTACTCCTTTGTCTACTTCTATAGTGTTTTGCAACCAATGTATTGGATACGGATGGAAGCGCGTCACACTAAAATTTAAATTGCATGGAGCAGCAAGAATTACACTGAAGAAAAAAAAAAGGTCTGTGAGTGACACGGCAGATGCCTACAGACAGCGTTGCATGCAGAGCAAACTGCAGCGTCACCTGCACTCACACACACCTTGCAGAGCTGTTAAAACAACACTGCAAGCAAAAGGAAGCTTTACACAGCGGTTTGGGCTAGCCTGCCTACAGCACAGTACACTAAATCGCAATCTCTAACTGTCCCTCAGAGTCAGCACAGCAGCGTTCTGTCCCTTACTGAATTCACAGCACAGTGACGCTAAAATGGCGGCGGCGCCTTTTATAGTGCATTCTGACATCAATTTCAGCATCCAATCACAGCCTTGCCATTAGTTAACATGACCGCAGCAGTACAGGATGTGCCCACACTTCTTAGGATTCCTCATTGGCTGACTAAAATCACATTGCCTCTCAAAAGAATTATGGGAACTTCCGATTCCGGTATACGATATATGGAAAATATCGAAACTAAGTATCGAAAGTCCGATACAGCTAATATCGGCCGATACCCGATACTTGCGGTATCGTATCGCTCAACACTAGTCATGTATGGTCCAGCCATCATTATAATACATGGGCATTTCAAATAAGCTGCATGATCCGGTCATCAGCTAATATCTGTCTAAGTGCAGTTGCCAAGTGCTATAGGTTTCTTGGGATGCTTGTAGCTCTGTGCATCTATTACTATATTATCAGTGGATGTTATTCTTATTGCAGGAATGTGTTCCTCAGTGATAGCAGCTGTAGCTTTCTACTTTCATTTTCTGAATAGATCCGAATGTATCTCAGAGCTTGACTGTAGAAGTTGGATTTTTTTTGGTGTGTTTCGGATGAAAGCTGTTCCATCTGAGATATTCTGGACGTCCTGTGGGTTTATGATAAATCAATGATTGTATTGTATTGTCTTTGATATACATGGTTGTGTCCAGAAAATATATTTGAGACTTTGAGAAGTTGAAGGTGAGCTTGACAGTTAGGTGGAACTTATTGAAGCTATTGTGGAAGGTAAGCAGAACATCTTTTGAGCCTGTCCAGATTATTAGCAGATCATCAGTGTAGCAGAAGTATGCCCGAGGTTTAATAGCACGAGATGATAAAAACTAGTCCTCTAATTTTGCTACAAACAGGTTAGCATATTGTAGTGCGGCGCGGGGTGGCAGGCATGGGTGAGGCACTCGTCTCTTCCTGTGAAGCCCGGCGTATATAAATTTTAGAGTTCAATAAAGTGTTCTAAAACACAGTCTTTACGGTAACTGGGTAAGGGTTATGTACAAGGGGTAGCAGATATAAAGTCTTCTGAACGTCAAAAAATGGGGAAAGATTCCGGCACAACCATCCAGGGATAAAATGGATTCTTTATTCAAACGTAGTTAAAACATTAAAAGGTGAGGCCTTGTATCTGACGCGTTCAGGTGTATATGTAAGCAGGCGCGGGATGCAGTGACAGGCAAGAGGCAGAGCAAGGGTTAACAAAATGTTTAATATTACAAGTTATTAACTCCTCGCAGGGAGGTAAATGGTTAAAGTATGGATAATAAGAATAACAAATATTAAACAATGGCAGTCCAGTTAAGGAACTTATCGTGTCTTTTATGCTCCTCGCTGCAGATGATCCCGCAGGGGCTGTAGAACTGGCAGAGGCCGGGGAGATGTCCTCAGGTGGGGGTCCTTTAAATGATGATCCATCTTCGGGCGGTAGCGGTCGGTGTCCGATACCTTCCGCTGAGCGCCTAGTCCATGAACATGTGTGTCCGAAGCAAACAGGGCCGCAAAGCTCCCAGGATTAAAGGTGAACGGGCATGAAGCAACTGGCAGGGAAGGCCACAAGAATTTGTCTGCTACTCTGTTGTCTCTGCTCTGCATATGCGCGGTACTCACAATCACTCAGTGCTCGTCACCTCTTTCTTTCGCAGTCACTGGGTGCACAGCACCACTCTCTGCAGCGGTCCAACGGGAGAACAAACAACGCAGCCTATCGTGGCACTGGTGCTCAAGGGACGGAGCACACTGCTCACCCGGCTGCTTGCTGCTGCTAATGGGCGCCAAACTCCCTACTGCTGCGCGTGCTTATCCTTTTATGTAGCCCCTCTTACCTGGGTCATGAGGTTGGTCTGGCTCCTCATTTCCTAACAAAAAAAAACTTTGGTTCTAAAATTGTGCTGATGTAAAGTAGACATGTGAGAAATGTTATTTATTAACTATTTTGTGCAATATAACTCTGATTTAAAGGCATAAAAATTGAAAGCTTGAAAATTGCAAAATTTTCAAAATTTTTGCCAAATTTCCATTTTTTCATGAATAAACGCAAGTTATAGCATAGAAATTTTACCACTATCGTGAAGTAAAATATGTCACGAAAAAACATTCTCAGAATCGCCAAGATCCGTTGAAGTGTTTCAGAGTTATAACCTCATAAAGGGACATTGGTCAGAATTGTAAAAATTGGCCTGGTCATTAACGTACAAACCACCCTCGGGGGTAAAGCGGTTAAACAAAAGCATGAAAAACAGAAAGGCAGAAAAATGCATAAAAATACTGCGGGAAAACCGGTTATAACATATACATTTAGGAAAGATGCAGCAGGAAATACGATACTCCATGCCAATATCCACCATCCCAAACGTACAATTAAAAGCATACCCATTGGAGAAATGACACGGGCAAAGCGCAATTGTAGCACTAAATTGGATTATGAAAAGGAAGTTTTTAATATTAAAAATCGTTTAGCACAAAGAGGATACAGCGAATGGAATCTGAATAGGGCTGAAAAAATTGTAGCCCAGAAGCCAGGCATCAAATCTACACATCAGACGCACCAAAAAAACAATAATCCTGTTACACTAGTCCTACAGTATAGTAATCAGTGTGCCAACTAGTGTTGAGCATTCCGATACCGCAAGTATCGGGTATCGGCCGATATTTGCTGTATCGGAATTCCGATACTTAATTCCGATATTTTTCCTATATCGTATACCGGAATCGGAAGTTCCCATAATTCTTTGAGAGGCAATGTGATTTTAGTCAGCCAATGAGGATACCTAAGAAGTGTGGGCACATCCTGTACTGCTGCGGTCATGTTAACTAATGGCATGGCTGTGATTGGATGCTGAAATGATGTCAGAATGCACTATAAAAGGCGCCGCCGCCATTTTAGCGTCACTGTGCTGTGAACTCAGTTAGGGAAAGAACGCTGCTCTGCTGACTCTGAGGGACAGTTAGAGATTGCGATTTAGTGTACTGTGCTTTAGGCAGGCTAGTTTACCACCGGCTGTGTAAAGCTTCCTTTTGCCTGCAGTGTTGTTTTAACAGCTCTGCAAGGTGTGTGTGAGTGCAGGTGACGCTGCAGTTTGCTCTGTATGCAACGCTGTCTGTAGGCATCTGCACGTGTCACTGACAGACTCTTTTTTTTTCTTCAGTGTAATTCTTGCTGCTCCATGCAATTGAAATAATAGTGTGACGTGCTTCCATCCGTATACAATACCTTGGTTGCAAACACTATAGAAGTCCACAAAGGAGCCTTTCACAGATAGTGAACAGTTGTGTTTCAGTGTTCACTGCAGTCTGTGAGTTTTTTTTTTTTTGAGTGCAGATCACGCTCCAGTTACTTCAACTAATGCTGCGTGTACTCTGCTGAGCGTCTGTCACTGGCTCATCCTTGTAATTTTTCAAAAATTGCTGCTGCTTTATTCTATTTTAAATTTACAAAAATCTATTAGTGTGACACTCTTCCATCAAAATACAATACATTGCTTGCAGACATAATAGAAGTCCACAAAAAGGCCTTTCACAGCAAGTAAACAGTTGTGTTTCAGTGTTCACTCTAGTCTGAGGTTTAAATTTTTTGTAGGAGTGTAGATCCCGCTCCACTTACTTCAACCACCGCTGCGTGTACTCTGCTGAGTGTCTGTCACTGCCTCATCCTTGTCATTTTTCAAAAATTGGTGCTGCTTTATTCTATTTTAAATTTACAAAAATCTATTAGTGTGACGCTCTTCCATCAAAATACAATACATTGCTTGCAAACATAATAGAAGTCCACAAAATGCCTTTCACAGCAAGTGAACAGTTGTGTTTCAGTGTTCACTCTAGTCTGAGGTTTAAATTTTTTGTAGGAGTGTAGATCCCGCTCCACTTACTTCAACCACCGCTGCGTGTACTCTGCTGAGTGTCTGTCACTGCCTCATCCTTGTCATTTTTCAAAAATTGGTGCTGCTTTATTCTATTTTAAATTTACAAAAATCTATTAGTGTGACGCTCTTCCATCAAAATACAATACATTGCTTGCAAACATAATAGAAGTCCACAAAAATGCCTTTCACAGCAAGTGAACAGTTGTGTTTCAGTGTTCACTCTAGTCTGAGGTTTAATTTTTTTGTAGGAGTGTAGATCCCGCTCCACTTACTTCAACCACCGCTGCGTGTACTCTGCTGAGTGTCTGTCACTGCCTCATCCTTGTCATTTTTCAAAAATTGGTGCTGCTTTATTCTATTTTAAATTTACAAAAATCTATTAGTGTGACGCTCTTCCATCAAAATACAATACATTGCTTGCAAACATAATAGAAGTCCACAAAAATGCCTTTCACAGCAAGTGAACAGTTGTGTTTCAGTGTTCACTCTAGTCTGAGGTTTAATTTTTTTGTAGGAGTGTAGATCCCGCTCCACTTACTTCAACCACCGCTGCGTGTACTCTGCTGAGTGTCTGTCACTGCCTCATCCTTGTCGTTTTTCAAAAATTGGTGCTGCTTTATTCTATTTTAAATTTACAAAAATCTATTAGTGTGACGCTCTTCCATCAAAATACAATACATTGCTTGCAAACATAATAGAAGTCCACAAAAAGCCTTTCACAGCAAGTGAACAGTTGTGTTTCAGTGTTCACTCTAGTCTGAGGTTTAATTTTTTTGTAGGAGTGTAGATCCCGCTCCACTTACTTCAACCACCGCAGCGTGTACTCTGCTGAGTGTCTGTCACTGCCTCATTCTTGTCATTTTCAAAAATTGGTGCTGCTTTATTCTATTTTAAATTTACAAAAATCTATTAGTGTGACGCTCTTCCAGAGGACAGCGTTTGTTGGTCAGTTGGGAGTCTGCAGCACATGGTTGATTTCATGCTGCAGTGCCTGAGAAACGACCGCCGCATCGCCCACATTCTCACCACATCAGATTATTGGGTGTACACCCTCCTAGACCCTCGCTACCGGGACAACTTACAAAGCCTCATCACACCGTTGAACCGGGACCGTAAAATGCTGGAGGACCAAGACACACTGTTGAAATCCATAATGTTCTCCATTCCAGCCGAGAGCGCTGCTGCTGCTACTGCTTTACAAAGCAGCTCTGTGCGTCGAGGCATTGTAGACACCTCTGCAACAAGAGGGAGCACAAGCAGCGCCTCTGCACAGGGCAAGAGCTGTATGTTACAAATGTGGCGAAGTTTTGTGACAGCGCCACCAAGGTCTACACCATAGTGATGGGAAATCTAGTTAATTTTGTTGATTAGTTCACCATGAACTAGTTCACTGAAAAGATTAGTTCAAAAGATTAGTTCATTTAGTTCATTTAGTTCAGTTTTTCTCCACCCTATCCTGTGAGGAGCTGATAGGAAATGCATCATGTGACCTCTGAACTAAATGAACTAGATGAACTGCTGAACAAAATGTTCTATTGAGAATGACTCAGGACAGCCTAGTTCAATCTGATGCCTCTGACTGAGCCCAGCAGTGCCACATAATGATTGTGTATGAGGGGGCTGAGAAGCAGTTCAGCATCCACCATTTTAAGAACAGAACAGGGGTCAGTGTTAAAGATTTTAGCAAGACTGATCTTCTAGGCTAGAGGCATGAACTACACACAGAAACACTCTCTCATACACACATATGAGCTGTGTCTGTGTACTGTGTTGCAATTTCAGTTTTTATTAATAATATTATTATTACTATTATATTTGTATTTGATGTGTGGTATAGTGTTTTACTACCTTGTTTTCCAGCATCAAGAGCTGTAAAGAGCCAGTGTGAGACAGAGCAGGGAGCTTCCTGGAGCTGTATGAACCTGGATCACTCTCTGTCTCCTCCCACTTACTGTTTAGTTCACAATGAACTAATCTGTGTCAGGATGGTGAACTAGATGAACTAGTTTACTCTGAAGATTAGTTCATTTTGAACTACTCACTCACGAACTACCCATCACTACTACACCATCCGAGACGGCTCCATTCACCAGGAAGCAACGTTTCCGTAAGATGGTGACAGACTACATGTCTTTCCCTCTCAGTGTACTCCCAGATGCCTCTTCCCCTTTCAAGTTTTGGGTCTCTAAGCTGGATACATGGCCAGAGCTTAGCCAGTATGCCTTGGAGGTGCTGGCTTGTCCTGTTGCCAGTGTATTATCTGAGCGCGTCTTTAGTGCTGCAGGTGGTGTACTAACAGACCGTCACATGCGACTATCCTCAGACAATGTAGACCGGCTTATTTTTCTGAAAATGAACAAGGCATGGATCTCACCTGAATTTGCCTGTCCGTTTTCAGATTACATAACTGTTTGCCAACGTTTTCCAAGTCTCCTGTTATGTTCATCTTTCTACCACCTGAACTCTACTCCCTGGGCTACAACACTGCCAGTCAGAGGGGAATGATCAGTTACAAAACAAAATGTTATCCCCAACAAATAGTAGCGCAACGACTCCAGTGCCCACTTTATCGCCAGGCACTCTCTCTCTACAATGCTGTCTCTGTTTTTTGATGGAGTAAGTTTTCGACTCAGGAAACTAATGGGATGCTCCTCCCCGTTAAGCTCCAGTCCTGAGACAACACGGCACCCAGAGCTACCTCTGACGCATCAGTCTGGACAATGAATTCTCTTTTGAACTCGGGTGTGCTCAAAACTGGTGACCCACACAGTGCCCCTTTTATTGCCCCTGTTGATGACCCCTTGCTGATTTATTAACCGGCCCCACCAGATCCATGGGTATTCTCTCAAACTGGACCTCTAAAATTTTTAATGGCACCAAGGGACTCACAAAATGAGGCTGAGGACTGTGTACCTGGCGCATGCGACAAGAGTTACAATACCGTTTAACTTCTTGATAGACCCCCAGCCAGTAAAACCGTTGTATAATTCTGTGTAGGGTTTTCTTTTGGCACAAATGTCACCCTAGTACATGCGCATGTGCTAAGTCCATTACCAACCTCCGATATGACTGCGGTAGCAGCAATTGCTAAAAAATTTCCACATTTATTTTATAAACCTGATACAGCAAATCTTGGTTCAGCTCTAATTGTTGAAATACTGTAGCTGCCCCGGGGTGTTGGGGTTCCCCATTGACAACCAGTAAATTTTCACGGGCTAGACTCAACGTAGGGGCCGCGGAGTTGCGCCTTACCAAATTTGTCACCTGTCACATTTAAGTATTACAATTCAGGTCCCGGTGGCAAATCTTCCATCTCCCCAACTAACACTTCGATAGGAGAGGTGTTTTCCTACTCCACCGAAGGCAAAGGTAATACTGCCCACTGCACACATGTGTTATGCATAGTGAGACTGATAGTAGCCAACAAAGTAGCTAACAAAGGCCACTTGTGATCGCCCTATCAGCGTAGGAACAATGCTACTCAAACAATCTGCCATGATCCTGGACAAAATCTTGATATCATGGTCAATGAGTGAGAATGTAAGGTTCTGTATATCTGTTTCTGAAACTCAGTTTGTTCGTCGGCCATTTTGCTTTCTGTTTTGCTGCAGCTATCTTGCCCTCAGTTAAAATGGAGTTTTCCAGCTTGTATGTTCCCGCCCTGATTCTCTCCGTTTGCTTCTTAAACAGCCACACCTGAGCAATCAGTGCTTCAGAATCTGGCCTGCAGTGAACCTGTGTTCTGACTCCTGAAGCCTTGGACTTTGTACTCCAGCCATTTCTACTGAGAAACTCTGGAGCTCTTGTGGACTCTGAACTCTGCTCTTGAAAGCCTCACGGTTGCATGGACTTGCGGTAACATAGAAGAAGATCTGAATCTGTTGTGGAGAGTTATTGATGAACTTAGATTACTTTGGCCTGCTGTGTCTCCTGCTTCTGTGTTTGCAACCTGTGTGTTATTTTTGCCAATTTGTATGAAGCAATACAAGACTTTCTTTTTCAACCTGTGTCTCAAGTATTTTCATCGCACCCAAGCACAAGACGCTATATGAACTGTATCACATACATTACAAGATTCTGAAGCCAAACGTTAGTGTCTGCTGGGTCTGGAAAGGCTTGTCTGCTGTACTGTGGATATCGGATGTCCGGTTGTACTTTCTGTGATAACAGTGGTTGTGACTTCTCACAACCATTCCAGGTGAGCAATTCCCTTAAGTTTTTTTTTTCTGCAGAGTTATCACAGGTAAACACTATTTTTTTTTTTTCTCTTCTCTTTTGTCTGCTGAAACTCTGGATATCAGATGTCTGGTTGAAAGCTTTCTGTGATGATAGTGGTTGTGACTTCTCACAACCATTCCAGGTGAGCAGTTCCCTTAAAGTTTTTTCTTTCTTCAGTGTTGCCACAGGTGAACACTATTGTTTTTTTTTTCTCTCCTCTTCTTCCAGTATCCTGTCTTAAAAGATCTGGAAAATGGAGGCCCGCATAAAGGAACTTTGTGGAGTGACTGATAATATCCTTGCAGAATTGCAGAATATAAAGACCCGTCTTACAAATCTTCAGGACCTAAATAATCACAATTTGCAAGTGGTTGGACAGACTACTCAGGATTTGCGAGCCAGGATTGAGGTTCTGGAGGGGCAAGTCCAGGCTCCTGCCATGGCCCGAGTTCTGGGATTCCCAAGTTGCCCCCTTTTCGTTTTGGTGGTGAACGTGAAAAATTCAGGGGATTTGTTAATCAATGTAATCTTTTTTTTTCTGCACATGCTTCACAATTTCCTACTGAACGATCTAAGGTGCTTACTATAATTATGTTGCTTACCAACAAGGCTTTGATATGGGCAAACCCTCTGATTGAGACTGAGGATGATTGTTTGAATCACCTTGATGACTTTATTTCAGCCATGGGGCAGGTGTTTGATGACCCCAATCGAGGTGCAACAGCTGAAGCAGCCATGTTAGCTTTGCGCCAAGGTAAGCACTCAGTAGCTGAATATGCCTTGGATTTCAGGAGATGGGCCCTTGATACCACCTGGGACAATTCCGCCAAAAAATCTATTTTTCGAAAGGGGTTATCCCCACTAATTAAGGATGAACTTGCTCGTGCCGACCCTCCCACTGCGTTAGGTGACTTTATTAACTACTGCATCCGTATTGATACTCGTTTAACTGAACGCAGGCAAGAGAGATGGTTCGAAAGCAATCGTACTAACCTTTTCCTACCTTCCTCTCCAGCTAAGGAACCTTTGAATAGGATTACACGGGAACCTGAACCTGAACCCATGCAGGTAGACTCTTTACTACGACGGGTTAGTGATGCACGCAAGGAACATCGTTTTAAGGAGAATCTATGTTTTTACTGTGGTAAGTCAGGGCACTTTATTATTAACTGTCCCAGCCGTTCTCGCAAGACTACTGCAGCACTCATTCATTGTGAGTGTTGCGAGAGGGGATCTGTCAGGTCCGAGCCTCAGGCTCCAGAGATAGCTGCCGCAACAGATCTTGATTTCTCGGACTTAAACTCCGTTACCTCTGAGGACGTTGACTGTGTAAATGCTGCCATCTTTCAAGTTTCCTCAGCGGTGTCCCAGCTGAGTTGTAAGAAAAACAATTCTCACTGTTTTCTTTCCATCAAACTCTGGGTTGACTCAGCCTGGGTGTCTAGCTCTGCCATGATCGACTCAGGTGCAAGTGGAAATTTTATGGATGTCTCCTTTGCTCTAAAACAGGGAATACGTTCAGTGAAGAAGGCTGCTCCCGTACAGATGGAAACTGTGGATGGCTCCCTGCTGACCTCTGGACCAGTAGATCAGGAAACAGAGCCTTTAAAGGTTCTTATGGGTAAAGATCATCAAGAGAAACTGTCCTTTATGCTTATCTCTTCTCCTCACTTTCCCATTATTCTAGGGCTACCATGGCTGCAGGCTCAGAATCCTACCATTAACTGGGAGACCAAGGAATTACACTTCCCAGAGAAACAGATGAGTCAAAAAATTTCAGCTTGCTCTGTTCCTAAAGGAACCATGTCGGTCCCTGAATTACCAGCTGTATACCAGGACTATGTGGATTTATGTGACAAGAAGAACGCTGACCAGCTTCCTCCTCACCGTCCATATGATTGTCCAATTGAATTATTGCCTGGAGCAGAGATACCTTTTGGTAAGATCTACCCCCTGGCGGGGCCCGAGCTGAAGGCTTTAAAAGAGTACATAGACGAAAATCTAGCCAAGGGCTTCATACGCCCCTCTTCATCTCCTGCAGGGGCACCCATATTCTTTGTAAAGAAGAAAGATGGATCCCTGAGACCATGCGTAGACTATAGGGAACTTAATAAGGTTACTATTAGAAACCGTTATCCATTGCCTTTAATCCCTGAGTTATTGGAGAGAGTGCGACATGCTAAAATTTTTTCTAAACTAGATCTTCGTGGGGCCTATAACTTAGTCCGTATTAGACCTGGGGATGAATGGAAGACTGCATTCAGGTCACGCTATGGACACTTTGAATATCTGGTTATGCCTTTTGGTCTGAGTACCGCCCCAGCCACTTTCCAACACTTGGTGAATGACATCTTCAGGGATCTCCTAGATACATTCGTGGTGATTTATTTGGATGATATTTTAATTTTTTCTAACTCCACAGAGGAACATCATGGACATGTGAGAATGGTCTTGGAACGTCTAAGACAAAATCATCTTTACATCAAGCTTGAAAAGTGTGAATTCCATAAGACCGAAATTCAATTTCTGGGGTATGTACTGTCTACACAAGGAATTAGTATGGATGGAAGTAAAACCCAAGCCATCAATGATTGGCCAAGTCCTAGAAATGTGAAGGAGGTACAGCGCTTCATCGGGTTTGCAAACTTCTATAGACGTTTCATTAAAAATTTCTCTGAGGTAGTGTCACCTATCACCCAACTTACCCGGAAAGAGTCTAAGTTCTCCTGGACTCCCCAAGCCCAGGAAGCATTTTCCCGTCTAAAAGATAAATTTACCACTGCACCTATTCTAGTACATCCCAACCCAGAGCTTGCCTTCATAATAGAGGTGGATGCTTCAGACTGTGCCGTGGGAGCTATACTCTCTCAGAGAACAGGTGAGAAGAATGTCTTGCATCCCTGTGCCTTCTTTTCCCAGCAGTTGTCTTCGGCTGAGAAGAACTACGATGTGGGCAATAGAGAGTTGTTGGCCATTATTGCCGCCTTCAAAGAATGGAGACACCTTCTGCAAGGAGCTGCACAGCAAATAGTCGTTCTGACAGATCATCGTAATCTTGAGTTTATCAGGTCGGCTAAGTGCCTGACTCCTCGCCAGGCTCGCTGGAATCTTTTCTTAAACCAATTTAATTTTATTATTTCTTATAGACCAGGATCGCGCAATGGAAAGGCTGATGCACTCTCTAGGATTTACTCAGCAGAGACACGTCCAATTACTCCTCCTAAGACTATTCTTCCTGACTCTAGATTCCTAGGAGTGATTCATCATCAAGACCTAATTAAAGACATCAAGGAAGCATACCATGCGGATTCTTTTTTGGCTCAACCCCCAAGGGACGTAAGTCTTGTCTTTAAGAATGGTGTGTGGATTCTGGGACAACGTCTGTATATACCTGAAACAGTCAGATTGAGAGTATTGCAACTCATTCATGATTCCAAAATAGCCGGGCATAGAGGAATTCTAAAGACACAGGAATTTCTTTCTCGTTTCTTTTGGTGGCCCACTTGTAGGAAGGATGTTTTGGATTATGTCACTTCGTGTGAGGTTTGTGCAAGATGCAAAACACCTCGCTCTTCACCAACTGGTCTGTTACAGCCTCTTCCCACCCCGTCCCGCCCGTGGGGATCCATTTCTATGGACTTCATTGTCGAATTACCAACCTCTCAAGGGAAGAACACTATTCTAGTGGTGGTTGATCGTTTAACAAAGGCAGCTCATTTTATCCCTTGTGTCGGCTTACCCACTGCAAAACAGACATCAGATTTGATGATTAAAGATGTGTTTCGTTTACATGGAGTACCGGATGAGGTTATTTCGGATCGAGGGGTGCAATTCACTTCTAGGTTTTGGCAAAATTTCTGTGCAGCATTGGACATTAAAGTAAACCTTTCTTCTGCTTTTCATCCCCAGACTAATGGACAAACCGAACGAACCAATCAAACCCTGGAGCAGTATCTCCGCTGTTTTATCTGCCACCTACAGGATGATTGGGTGGATCTACTTCCATTGGCTGAGTTCTCTTACAACAACTCTCAGAGTGCCTCCACTAAACAGTCTCCTTTTTTCTCTAATTTAGGTTATCATCCTAATATTCTACCACGATTTCCCATAGAGACGCCTTTGCCAGCAGTGGCTGAAAGAGTCACGACTTTACAGAAGAATATGGATCTTCTAAAGGAGAATCTGGAATCGGCTCAGGAAAGGTACAAAAAGGCAGCAGATAAATTTCGTAAACCTGCACCAGTTTTTAAGGTAGGAGACCTGGTCTGGCTGTCAACCAGAAATCTTAAGTTAAGGATTCCATCATCTAAGTTGGGACATAAGTACATTGGACCCTATAAAATCAGTAAGATTATAAGTGCCGTTGCTTGTCGTCTTCAATTGCCCAGAACTATGAGAATCCACCCTGTCTTTCATGTATCCCTACTAAAGGCTGCAACACCCAATACGTTTCCTGGACGTTCTTCTCCTTGCCCTGACCCAGTGCTAGTCGATGGTCAGGAAGAATTTGTGGTGGAAAGGATTTTAGATTCCAGGTTGTATAGAAATCAGTTACAATATCTGATCAAATGGCAGGGCTACCCAGTGGAGGACAACTCATGGGAGCCAGTCAGTAACGTTAATGCTCCTCGCTTGCTCCGTCAGTTTCATCAGAGGTACCCACATAAGCCTGGTCTGAGGTCATCCGGAGGTTGCCCCTAAGGGGGGAGTAATGTAAGGTTCTGTATATCTGTTTCTGAAACTCAGTTTGTTCGTCGGCCATTTTGCTTTCTGTTTTGCTGCAGCTATCTTGCCCTCAGTTAAAATGGAGTTTTCCAGCTTGTATGTTCCCGCCCTGATTCTCTCCGTTTGCTTCTTAAACAGCCACACCTGAGCAATCAGTGCTTCAGAATCTGGCCTGCAGTGAACCTGTGTTCTGACTCCTGAAGCCTTGGACTTTGTACTCCAGCCATTTCTACTGAGAAACTCTGGAGCTCTTGTGGACTCTGAACTCTGCTCTTGAAAGCCTCACGGTTGCATGGACTTGCGGTAACATAGAAGAAGATCTGAATCTGTTGTGGAGAGTTATTGATGAACTTAGATTACTTTGGCCTGCTGTGTCTCCTGCTTCTGTGTTTGCAACCTGTGTGTTTATTTTTGCCAATTTGTATGAAGCAATACAAGACTTTCTTTTTCAACCTGTGTCTCAAGTATTTTCATCGCACCCAAGCACAAGACGCTATATGAACTGTATCACATACATTACAGAGAATGTACGATAGGATCCAGGCAGATGTGAAGGTTTGTTTGGTTTTAGTAGCACCTTCATGTGTGACATGTTTGAATGGCTGGGCAACCCTCCTGTCTCCAATATATGATTGAAGGTGCGTACCAATGTGGACGGGATATCCTCACTCAATAATTTTAATAATTTGGCTGTAAACCCGTCAGGTCCTGGAGCTTTCCCGTATTTCAAGTAACTTATCGCCGCTGTCACTTCCGTCACCTCAATTTGTTTTTTTAAAAGGAGAAGCTGATAGTTTGTAATGGATGGTAACCGTATTCCATCTACAAAGGTGTTACCCTCCGCACTATCCGTATGTTCCACCTTATATAAGTCTGAGTAGTATTCTTGTAGAATGGTGTTTATGCTTCGAGGGTCTGTGTTCATGATTCCATGTTTATTCGTTAACGCTGTAATATGTTGATGACGAATGTGATTTCCTTTCGCTAGTCGTGATAATAGTCTCCCTCATTTACTACCATAACGATATACATCGGCTCTATAATTGTTATTACTGCTTCTCTCTCGTCGATATATCCATACGTGTAAGTCAGCCTTAGCCTGCTTACATCTATTTTTAACCTGTGTTGATGAACTTGTCTTGTTTGCCGTGTACCTATCGCGTAATATCCTGCTAGCCTGCGAGTAGTTTGTCGCTATCTTCTTTTTTAGCGTTGTCTGATAACCTATTAGTTTCCCGCGCATTACTCCCTTCCCTGCTGCCCATAAAATTTCCGGCCTATCCCTAGTATCTCCATTATCCCTTACATATTAAAAACACCATTGCTTCACCTGATGTCGAAACTTCTCATCCATTAACAAATAGGTCGGGAAGCGCCAAGTTTGGTCTGGCCCCATCTGCACCATATCTGGCAGGGTCACTGATACGGGCGCGTGGTCATATATAGCTACGTTGTGCACATCTGCCTCTTCCACTCCCCTTAATAGCTCCTGTGATAGCAATATATAATCTATTCTGGACCAAGAGTCATGTGGCGCCGAATAGAATGAATATTCACTGCCATCTGGGTTCAGGTGTGTCCAAATGTCTACAAAGTTAGTCGTGTCTAGCAAGGGTTATTATAAACGTGTGTCATGTGATCGCACATTCATTCGCATCGACCTACAGTTCTTCACTGGTTCGATTCACCATATTTAAGTCACCACCGTGGGTGGTTTTAATGCTCTCCTATCGGCCTGATATGCTTGGATACCTGGGATAAATTCAGGAGCGTCTCCAAACTCCCTACTCACATGTCAGCGCAGGAACCGTAAGAGGGAACGTGCTTGTTTTGTTGCGCATAGGTGGAGTTTTATACAGTAAATGATTACTGCTGTCTTATTTTTTGCGTCCCAAGGGCAGAATAAGGCTGCGTAACGTTACATTTTAGAGACACTCATATAATAGACACACGCTACCCTAACCGTGACACAAGGAAGGTATTGTTGCCGGATAAAGCCGCCATTTTAGCGTCACTGTGCTGTTAATTCAGTTTGGGACAGAACGCTGCTCTGCTGACTCTGAGGGACAGTTTGAGATTGCGATTTTGTGTACTGTGCTTTAGGCAGGCTAGTTTACCAACCGCTGTGTACATCTTCCTTTTGGCTTGCAGTGTTTTTTTCACAGCTCTGCAAGGTGTGTGTGTGAGTGCAGGTGACGCGCTGCAGTTTGCTCGGCATACAATGCTGTATGTAGGCATTCTGCACATGTCACTCTCACACTCTTTTTTTTTTTTTTCTTTAGTGTAATTCTTGCTGCTCCATTCAATTGAAATTATAGTGTGACGTGCTTCCATCCGTATCCAATACATTGGTTGAAAACACTGTAGAAGGACACAAAAAGCCCTTTCACAGCTAACAGTTGTGTTCACTGTAGTCTGAGATTTTAATTTATTGAATTTTGATCACGCTCCAGTTACTTCTTCAAGCAATGCTGCTTGTACTCTGCTGAGCGTGTCTTACTGCCTCATCCTTGTCATTTTTCTCTAATTGGTGTACATGTACATCAAAGTAGTCTTCATTTGGATCGAAATCCAAGCAGGTACCCGGACACTCTATGGCTGCTTTTATACGGTGGACTGGCTCCAACATTCAATAAGACTTAAGATGCAATCGGGCACCTTGGCAAGGCCCAATCCTCTTCTCCCTCTGATATCTAACAAACAGGTCATGCTGGAGAGACTTGCACCTACTGCCACTCAGGGTCTTCAGCTCCTTTGTGAGAAACTAATGTTTGGCCAGCCAGTATATCAAATAAAGTTCATGAGAAATGGGAACTGTGGTTGGCTTCACTTTTGGTACTGGGTGCTAATACCAAACCATGGTGTGCCATTCAATGAATATTCCTGGCTGGTTGGAGACAAGCTCATTCCCACAGAAAAGTACCAGAAAGCTAAGGAGATGGTGGCCTCTCTCAACATGAAGGAGTTTGCTCGTTGTCTAGGAGACCGACCACCCGTGCTGTGTACCTTGTCAACGTTGTGTTGAAGCTTGCAAGGATTAAGAGGTTACAGTGTCAAGTCTGGTTTTTACTAAAGATCCTGCTGTGTATTATAGTTTTTATGTTTTTTTTTTTTTTTAAATACAATGTATCTTATGAATGTTAATAACCTTTTTTTTTTTTTCTTAAATACAATGTATCTTATGAATGTTAATAACTTTTTTTTTTTTAAATACAATGTATCTTATGAATGTTAATAACCTTTTTTTTTTTTTTTTTTTTTTTTAGGTATTTGATCTACCGTAGCTAGTTGCTGATCGTTGACTCTACACCCCTCTCCCCAGAATGTTGCTCGGGTTATGGGGAGAAAATCACCGCTATTCCAGACTGATTTCATGTTAATGTGTCTGGCTCTTACACGAAAAAAGATTCGTTGGAGAAACAGGACAGAGACTGAGAGCAAGGATGAGGTCTCATCGTCATACGATTACAGACAAAAAAACCCATCTACCAGTGGCTAAACATTTCTGTGGTCCAAGACACAACATAGACAATATGAAAATTTTCATTCTAAGAGGCAATTTCCAATCGCAAAACCATCGCAGAGTTTGGGAAAGCAAATTCATTAACATCTTTGATTCTATTCACACAGGACTCAATTTGTCAGGAGGTTTCATGTCGCATTACCAAATCTGAGCAACTTCCTCCAAAAACAATGGAGACACCATCAGTCCTTTGATCTCACATGCATATGGGGTCCATGAAACTTTCACACCACTTATCTAATCTTACCTAATTAAGGATTCTCTCTTTAAGCTCAGTGTTTGTTTATTTCAGTGTTTGTTTATTTAAATGTCCATGTATCACACCATGCCTTTGCTTTTCACTGTATATAATTTGGTTTCTTCAAATATTTTGCTATACCAGCCTGATGAAGAGACGTAAGCAGTCTCGAAAGCTCGCCCTCTAATATCTTAAACTATATTTTGTTAGCCATTAAAAGGTATCATACTCACAAGATTCCTATTTTGCTTCTCCCACTGAAAGCACTCTATATGTTTTTGGCTCTTACACAGCACACAGCACTTGATGTTAGTTTATCTTTTTCCTAAATTATTTGTTACACTGCCCTTCTCACATTTTATGTGCACTTTTTTTTTTAAGCACAAGGTTTTTTACACTTCCTTGTTCTGTAAGTAGGCTTAATGGTTAAATGTTTTATACTAGATGTAAATATGTAACATGTAAATTTTATATAAAGATTTTGCAAATTATGAGGTCCACACCATCAGGCTCTTTCGTCCCCTCTCCCTCAGAGTAGCGGTAATATATCGGACCCCAGGCTCGCCCACACAGTTCCTTGACCACTTCTCTGCCTGGCTGCCGCACTTTCATGTCCTCAGAAGTACCAACCCTTATCCTTGGAGACTTCAACATCCCCCTTAACAGCCCTACTTCCACACTCAAAACACATTTGTTCAGAGCGGCCTATCACATTCACTAATCAAAGTCATTCTATGTGTAACTGTGTGTGTATGTAGCCCATTCACTATCTCCATCCATCCCTCACTCCCTGAAAATGGCTGGACCATCATTGTAAATACACCATTGTATATAAACAACTGTACTTTGTAGCTCCCCCTCCTCATTGTAGATTGTAAGCTCTCACGAGCAGGGGCGGCTTATATTGCTTTAATTATTGTATTGTTAACGTTGTCACTTATGACTTGTGTTATGAAACTGTTAAACTGTACAGCGCTGCGGAATCTGTTGGCGCTATATAAATAAAGATTATTATTATAGAGGCCCACTCAGTAGTGGTGAAGTGTGAACGGCGCAAATTGCGAGTTGATTGCGACTGATGCAGCTGATACTCCATTACTGCTGGCTACTGCTCACACAACCGCTCCAACATATGTAACGTGGAATTCCACCTGGTGGGTACGTCACATATGATGCGATGTTCAGGAAGGCAAAATCTGCGTTGCAGAGCTGCAATGCGCGATCTGGCCATGGTGGAACGTCGCAAGTTAGCGCACTGTAGGCGGACCTTGTGCAGCAGTGAATCAAGATCCGGATAGTCCCTCAAAAAACTGTGGACTACAAAGTTTAGCACATGTGCCAGACATGGTATGTGAGTGACGTTGCCTAGGCCCAGACCTGCCACCAGATTTCGGCCATTGTCACACACTACCAAGCCTGGCTGGAGATTCGCTGGCAAAATACACATGTCGCTCTCTTGCTTTATGGCATTCCAGAGCTCCAGCTCTGTGTGGCTTTGATTCCACATGGAAATTAATTTCAGGACGGCCTGTTGACGTTTGGCCACGTCTGTGCTCATATCGGTCAACAGGCTCGCTGTCTGGGTGTTATGTTTGACACCAATCTCTCCTTCACCTCCCATATACAATCTGTTGCCCGCTATTGCCGCCTACACCTAAAGAACATCTCTCCCGAATCCAAGACTTCTCCCGCGCTGCGCCAATACTGTGGAATGCTGTACCCCAAGAAATTAGAACTATCCACAATTTGCATGTTTTCGGGCGCTCACTCAAAACACATTTCTTCAGAGCGGCCTATCACATTCACTAATCAAAGTCATTCTATGTGTAAGTGTGTGTGTGTAGCCCATTCACTATCTCCATCCATCCCTCACTCCCTCAAAATGGCTGGACCATCATTCTAAATACACCATTGTTTATAAACACCTGTACTTTGTATCTCCCCCACATATTTGTAAATTGTAAGCTCTCATGAGCATGTGCGGATTATATTGCTTTAATTATTGTATTGGTAACGTTGTTACTTATGACTTGTGTTCTGAAACTGTTAAACTGTAAAGCGCTGCGTAATATGTTGGCGCTATATAACTAAAGATTCTTATTAAGCGTTCACGGGTCCATGTGGAAGTAGACCGTGACGGCTCCTGCAACGATGTTTCTGAGGAACTGGAGAAGGAGGAGTCAATGTGTACAGACTTGATTCCTGCAATCCTTGTAGTTGGCTGAACACGTACAGCGCCACTCGCAAGATCTGTACTCGGCTCCACAACATTGACCCAATGGGCAGTGAGGGAAAGGTATCGTCCCTGGCCATGGGTACTGGTACACGCAGCGGTGGTCAGGTGGACATTGCTACTGACGGAGTTTAGTAGCGCATGTTTAATTTTAACCTCAACAACATGCTTTTTCAGACCAGGGACGGCTTGCCTGCTGAAATAAAATCAGCTTGGCACATTGTATTGTGGGACTGCTAATGCCATTAAGTTCTGTAAACTGTCAGTCTCCGCCAGCCTGAATGACAGCATTTCAAGGGACAGGAGTTTTGCAATGCCAGCATTCAGAGCCTGTGCTCGTGGATGGTTTGCCGAGATTGGGCCTACACCCGATACGCCACAACCTGACACCCACAGATAAACAAGCCATAAAATCTCTGAAAGATAACCCCAACATTATTATTAAACCAGCAGATAAGGGGGGTGCTATCGTTATTATGAATAAGACCCAATCTATTGCCGAAATTCATAGACAACTGTCAGTTAACCTAACCTACAGACAACTCAATTGTGACCCTACATTTTACACCTGTCAAAAAATTTATCGTATCCTGACAAAACATCTTTAATTGATCACCATAGACTGTAAGACTATGACATTCCTTAATATTCAATACCCCATCACCCCTGTTTTCTACACACTCCCAAAAATCAACAAAAAACTACATTATCCACCCGCATACCCTAGAGGGATAATTCTCCGTGTTCTACAGTATCACCCAAATGTTTAACATGTTGCCTAATTCCTATGGATATATATTCTTCACCCTATGTATATATTGTATATATTGTATATATTATACATTGTCATTGACTGTAAATTTTTCTATCTCTTCCAGCGACTATTTGATAAAGGCCACTGCGTTGCCCAAAACATCAGTCAGTCGTCTCATAGCTATTTTCTTTTTTCACATCAAGTGTGCAATAAAAATTTCCAATTTAACCATGACATATGCAGTTAAACTTGTGCAGTGATTCTCTATAGACTGTACATCTTCAGTGTGTCTTTGTAACTCAACTACATGTTTTCTCCGCACATGTTTACACATATTTGTGGTATTGAGGTTACTGACACTTTACCTCTTTTTACTTTTTGATTACACAGCTTGCATTTGACATAGCAAATATCATCTGCAAGTGTGTGAAAAAAGGACCACGCAGTGCAAGTCCTGGGAGCGTCCGTTTAGACTTTTGGAAGAGAAATTATCCGAACAGGTGCCAAAATGGAGGCTACAGGCAACAGAGTATGCAGCCTAACTCTCCCTCCTGTTTGTACCGTTGGGGCAATCGCTTCCTCAGAGCTGCTCCCACCACCTTCCTGTTCCTCACGCCATGTTGGGTCTTGGACCTCATCATCTCCACTAACCTCTTCCAACACCTGCTGCTGTTGGGTGGTCTGGCCACCACCATGCTCAACAGAAACTGGCACCTGAGTCTCATCATCATCAGATGCGTTCTGCGGTGTGCTGACCATCGGCACTGTCTCACCCGCCTCTTCAGATTCAGAGAGACACAGCTGTTGCGCATCACTGCATACTCCCTCTTCTTCACATTCCAGAATGCTGCTTGGCTGGGCCCCTGTTTGCAAACCAACAGATTCTGAGAACAGAAGCAGAGACTCAGCTGGCTCCTGTACAGAACTCTCTGACTGACTGGGCAATTTGGCAGGCGGTGAAGAGACAGATGGTTGCTCAACAGTGCTGTGGTCCTGAGAGGAGGTGGAAGCAATTGAAGTCCATGCATTGGACCCTGGGCTCCAACACCGCCAGTTGTTGCCTGTAAGTGCTGTTAGCACAGTCAACACTTGCTCCTGTGTTACTGGGGTTGAGTAATGGCAGCTGTTCCCCTGCTGTGTGTACGACAAAAAGTCATGCTGCCTCCATCCTGTCCTCCTCTCATCCCTGGGCTCCAACACCGCCAGTTGTTGCTCGGAAGTAATTGGCACGGGTACTGACTCATGCCCACCCTGGTTACAGCACGACAGCTGTTTCCTGGCAGTGTCAACGTAAATTAGCCTCCAATAAGTTGTCCTGTCATGTTGCATTCCGGTTATCCGACTCTATGGTGCCTGCAGTTTAGGTGATTCCTATGTGTTCTGTGGCATATGTAAATAAAGGCTCTTTCCGTTGTGAAAATAGGACAAGCACCCACTGTAGGACTGTGTGATTTGGTAACTGCAGACGGCTTGCGGCCTGTCAACCTACATTTTCATGGGTGCCTTATGGTACCCGTCCGAGTTCCAGTACCGTCAGCTGGTTCTCCACAGTGACTTTGGCCTAGGTGCCTCCATCTCGGTATCCGAGTTCCAGCAACGTCTGCTGGTCCTTGGTAGTGCTTTGGAGCACAGGTACCTCCTGCTTAGTAACCGTGTCCCAGTAACGTCAGCTGGTCCTCGGTTGTGCCATTGGCTCTTTTCCTTCTGCTGCCCCTCCGGGTTCCAGCACAGTCAGCTGGTCCTCGTTACTTGCATTGGCTCTTGTACCTTCTGCTACCCGTCCGGGTTCCAGTACCGTCAACTGGTTCTCCGCAGTGCCTTTGGCCTAGGTGCCTCCATCTCGGTATCCGAGTTCCTGCAACGTCTGCTGGTCCTTGGTAGTGCTTTGGAGCACAGGTACCTCCTGCTTAGTAACCGTGTCCCAGTAACGTCAGCTGGTCCTCGGTTGTGCCATTGGCTCCTTTCCTTCTGCTGCCCCTCTGGGTTCCAGCACAGTCAGCTGCTCCTCGTTACTTGCATTGGCTCTTGTACCTTCTGCTACCCGTCCGGGTTCCAGTACCGTCAACTGGTTCTCCGCAGTGCCTTTGGCCTAGGTGCCTCCATCTCGGTATCCGAGTTCCTGCAACGTCTGCTGGTCCTTGGTAGTGCTTTGGAGCACAGGTACCTCCTGCTTAGTAACCGTGTCCCAGTAACATCAGCTGGTACAAGGTTGTGCTACAAATACAAGATACAGAACAAGAGACACAAGAACAATAAGCAGAAGATCTAAAAGCAGAAGAACATGAAGTATAAGACCAAAATGAAGAGCAAAATATATGCTCTAAATTATAAGCAGAAGAAGACTAAGCAGTGTATGGGGGTGAGTCCGTTCCTCCTCGTGGTGCCCCTGGTAAATGCCTGATGCTGCAGGCTAAACTGAACACGGACAAATACGGTTGTAATTTAAATCTTTTGTGGCAGCAAGAACGGAACGATGAAAAAATCATACTTTTACAGATTACAAGTACAGGAATCTCTGTCACAAATAAGAATATGATGAAGAAGATGAAGAACTATAATATGAAGAAGAATAATAGTTTAAAAAGAACAATATGAGTAATGTTAACAAAAAGATGAAAAGCAAGAAGTTTTAGAAGAAGATAAAGAAGGTGAAGATGAAGAATAATTTGATGACAAAGATGATGCTGCTGAAGATTATGAAGGAGAAAGTGTGGCAAAAGTTAAAAAGGTGAAGAGCATGGAAGTTGTGAAGCATACATATTTGCCAAAATAGAAAAAAGGTTAACAACATTGTCAATTTCTTCGTCAATCCGAACGTATTTCCTAAAAAAAAAAATTAATGCTATTCCATTGGATTGGGTTAAACATCTATGCCTTTAATGTCTCCTCAACTTCCCCCAATACATTCTACATTACTCTTTGTTGTTTTCCTTCATGTACAATTAACCTACAAGGCAAGAATGGGTTTTTTTTAATTTCGATATTTTGTTCCCATAGACTTACATTGGACTTCCGGTATCGGTATCGGGTATCGCCGATATTTTTTGGGTATCGGCGATACCATTCCGATTCCGATACTTTTGGATATCGGAAAGTATCGCTCAACTCTAGTGCCAACATTAAAAAATAATACAAAATAATTTATCTATTTTGAAAGAGGATCCTGAGATAAATAACATCATAAGTAAGGGTCTTAGGATAGTCTCTAGACGAGCGCCTTCTATAGGACAGAGCATTTCATCTAATTCATTAAATGCATTTTCATCTCAGTCCACACATTGGCTGAACACAAAAGGTTTTTATAAGTGCGGTACTATTTCATGCAAAATGTGTAAATATGCCAAAAAAAGCCTCAGCTTTAGTGACTTTAACGAAAGTAACAGTTTCACTATAAAGACATTCATAAATTGCAACAGTAAAATGTAGTTTATATCATGGAATGTACCCTTTGTAACTTAAAGTATGTTGGAAGCACAAAACGTATGCTCAAAACAAGAATTAGGGAACACATTTATGATGTAGTTAACACCAGCACTAATAGGAATACATCCCAGGTATCAAAGCATTTTACTGAGTGCCATGGAGGTAATCTACAAACACTAATAGTATATGCGATCGAAAAGATACATACACCAATGTGAGGTGCTGACACAGAACTCACTTTACGGCCGGGTCACACTACCGTATAATACGGACAAGCGCGAGGCGATAAAAAATCGCATAGCGCTCATCCCAATGTTAATCTATGGGGCAGCTCCCATCATCTGATTTTTTCTCGCACGTCTTATAAGTGCGAGTGAAATCGCAGCATGCTGCGATTGTACTCGTATCTCGGCTGAGAGTCGCCAATGCAAGTCTATGGGTGCTATAAAAAAATGGATTCCTCATGAACCATGCGTGTGAATTGCGAGAAATACGCAGGCATTGGGCAGGTGACTGGAAATTGCCTCAGCCATTAAATCAGGAAGGTTTGCCATGCTAATTAGCCTGGGAAGCTCTTGAACCAGGAAGTAGTATCACGCCTCCACGGAGTCCAGCAAGATGGCCAGACAAATTAATGTCAAGCTACTCATTGTGCTTGTTCAGGAGACCCCAGAACTTTGGGATGTACGTGATGCACACGTTCGCGAAAAGATGCTTCATGGAAACGTATTTGCCTGCAAATTTTTCCCAACTATGCAGAAAGTACACCTGAGGTTCAGCAGGAAATGAGTAAGTGCTAACCCTACTGCACCATTTATGCTAACAGGATCCTATGTGATAATCTGCTTGCTAGCCTGCATGTTTGCCATTTGACACTTGTGAATTAGCATGCATTTTAAAACGACATTTCACAATGCTTACACTCTGATCCTAATGTCAATAATTTGTTGTATTGTTTTGCAGTGGATGATGTCACTAGATGGTGGCGGAGCTGCCGTGACCAGTTCTGCGAGAGTGGCAGAATAGGGCTAGGAGTGGGTCAGAGAGACCCCAAAAGCGGAAATACATTTATTACGACCGCTTGAATTTTCTGGCACCAATTATGGATCTCCGTCCGTAAGTGCATGCTTGTACTCAGCACACCTTTGCATACTTGCCTTAAGGTATAATAGTATTTTTTTTTCTTTCCATGCAAAATAGAACGGAATCCAATTTAACAGAGTGGGAGACTAGCTCTGACTCAGAGGTCCACGTGGACCCAGTTAGTGATGTGGAAGAACAGGTTGGACCATCTTCCCAACAAGTTTCCAGTCAACAACCACCACCACCAGCACGGCCTTCTGCAGGACAGGAAGCACAAGAAGAGGAAGACCGTGGGCAGAGTAGCAGCCCAACCCTCTGCCTTGATACCTCACCGCAGGCTGCAGTAGTGTCACGACGGGTGACGACGCAGAAGGGAGCTCAACACCACTGGGACCAAATGCCAAGTGGATAATGGGTATTGAACTATCTGTCCCGCACTGCAAATGATGATGGGGAAGAGGCCTATGCCGGAGTCTGGCTCGCTATCTACGCACTATCCCCCGAGAAGTAAGGCTGCGTGCCAGAGGTGCTCTTCAAATTGTGATAGATGCATGCACCCCACCCAATAACCCAACGCAGATCTTGGCTTATCTAGAAAGATGGCAACTTTCACGGGCAAACCTTCTCCAAATGCCTGTGCCACCTGATGATAATCCAAGACCTGAAAGTGATCCCCCTTCTAGAAGTAGTCCATCCCCACACCTACCTCAAGGTGTTAGTTAACAACGTTCTCAACATGGGCATGTATATCCTCCAGCAGTACATCACCAGTATGGCCACTTGACCATACCCAGTGGAGGAGAGTGGCCACTACATGGGTATGGTCGACATGGACATTCTGGTGTGTATCCGCACATGGGCCCTGTCAATACCCTTGAGTATATCCCTCATTACCAAAGTGGACAGTACCAGCATGTTCCACCCTAAGTACCTTCCATGGTCCATCATGCCACCTCAGCCACAACTCAGCATCATGGCCAATTGGGCCAACAAAATAACCAACCCACTCAGGCTGATGCTCCTCCTTCTCCACCACATACATATCTGAATTTGTGAATACTTTTTTTTTATATTAGTTTTTATATGTCATTTTTACATGATGTTATGCTTATTTGTTTTTCTGAATCTGGGTTTCTGGTCGCCAATAAAGGCCATAATTGCCAAATGATGGTAATATGGTATGTTATGCCCAAAATTGTTGCTAGTAAAAAGCAAAAAGTCAAAATGGGATTGGTGTTTTTTTTTTAATGTATAGCTGATGCTAACAATGTCTTATTGGAGACATTATATTTCATGAAAAATAAACGGTACAATTAACATTATTTTCATGTTATCACACACACAGCAAAACAAATCATAACATAGACAATGCATTCTCTTGCCAAGGAGTATATCACTCTGGGGAAACAAAATAATTAGTGAACACATACCGCACTTTAAGTCCAGATGGTGGCCGACGTGGTTGATGTCCATGTGGAGTAGGCGCCCGCCAAACGCATTATTTCATCTGCACATCATAGCTCTTGTGCCAAGACAGTCATGTTTTCGGGTAAGTGTGTATGCACATGCTTTTTCACTTGATTCCATTTGTTCGCTAAGTTGTATTGCAGACTGCAGAACCCGCCATTTGGCAGTTAAAATGCCAAAGGCACACTCCACCAGGCGTCGTGCACGGGATAGGCGGAAATTAAAAATGCGCCGCCGGTTGTCCAGGGTTCGCCGTGGATAGGGCCTCATGAGGTTCCTGGTTAACTGAAATGTCTCATCACCAACCATCACATAAGGCACTGGTTCAAGATTAGACCCTGGTAGCTGATGTGGGGGTGGGAGGTCCAACTGATTGCTCCGCATACGCCGACCCATAATTGAGGAATTAAATACTCTGGAGTCTCCTGTTCGGCCATAGGCCCCAATATCTACTATAGTAAACATGTAAGCACTGTTGACCAGGGCCAACAGCACAACTGAAAAATACTCTTTGTAATTATAATATTGTGAGCCAGAGTTGGGTGGCTTACATACACGAATGTGCTTCCCATCAAGTGCCCCTATACAGTTAGGAAACTGGCACGTCTCCTCAAACCCACGGGCTATATGCAGCCAATCTTGTTGTTTTGGCTCAGGCATGACCGATTGATGCAGTCTTGACCAAATTTCACTGCAGGTACAGAGGACAATCCCTGAAATTGTGGATTTACCGAGTAAGCACTCAAGGTGTAGGGCCGCATATGACAGCCCAGTGGACAGAAAGCTAGAGGCAAAATAAAAATAAGAAATTATGGGCTAAACAAATAACATTTTCTATATTACACCCAACATTAAGGTATGTCACATACCGTAAAGTCAGTAGAAGACGCTCCTCTGCCGAAATAGATACGTGTATGTGATCCCAGGGCGCACCGTCTCGAGAAGAATGTCAAAAGTGGCCAGGCTCATACGACAATATTGATAGAATTTGTCGGGATGGCTGCGTAGTGAAGCATAAAGACGGTGAAAATGGCCTTTTGTCACCCGTCGTCTCACAAGTGGATGGACCCACATTCTTCTACGCCTGCTCGGATCAACAATGACTGGGTAAGGCTCCCCGAAACGCTGGGACAAAAGTGTAAAAGAACCTTCTCTGTGGTGTTAAAGATTAGCCTGTATGACATGATGCACACAAGTCAGCTAAACAAACACAACAGGAAAGTAGTAGGAGGAGGAGACTTGGTTTTCAAGCAATAAATAGCCTTGAACATTAATTTCTAATTATTTTCAGGTCCGAAATCATTAATGTGCTCATTTTGCATGAGTGCGATAAAATCATAGAATCATAGAATCATAGAATGGTAGAGTTGGAAGGGACCTCCTGGGCCATATGGCCCTACTCCCTGCTCAAAGCAGGATTCTCTAAATCATCCCAGACAGATGTCTGTCCAGCCTCTGTTTGAAGACTTCCATTGAAGGAGAACTCACCACCTCTCGTGGCAGCCTGTTTCACTCATTGATCACCCTAACTGTCAAAAAGTTTTTTCTAATATCTAATCTGTGTCTCCTCCCATTCAGTTTCATCCCATTGCTTCTAGTCTTTCCTTGTGCAAATGAGAATAAAGATGATCCTTCTACAATGTGACATCCCTTGAGATATTTGTAGACAGCTATCAAGTCTCCTCTCAGTCTTCTTTTTTGCAAGCTAAACATTCCCAAATCATGCAACCGTTCCTCATAGGCAGGGTTGGACTGGCCCACCAGAGAACCGGAGAATCCTCCGGTGGGCCCTGACTTCTCCTTCACGAGAGGTCATAATGCAAACTTTGCAGCTGCTATTGGCCCCTTGAGTGGGGGAGAAAGGTGGGCCTTCAGGATCAAATCCTCTGGTGGGCCCCATGTTGTTCAGTCTGACACTGCTCATAGGACATGGTTTGCAGACCAGTCACCATTCTGGTGGCTCTTCTCTGAACTTGCTCCAGTTTGTTGATGTCATTTTTATAATGTGGTGCCCAAAACTGGACACAGTATTCCAGATGAGGTCTGACCAAAGAGGAGTAGAGGGCAATAATGACTTCACGTGATCTAGACTGTATGCTTCTGTTGATACATCCTAGAATTGCATTTGCCTTTTTTGCTGCTGCATCACACTGTTGACTCATGTTCAGTCTGTGATCAATTAGTATACCCAAGTCTTTTTCACATGTGCTGTTACTTAGCCCTATTCCTCCCATTTTGTATATGCTTTTTTCATTTTTATTGCCCAGATGTAGTACTTTGCATTTTTCCCTGCTAAAAACCATTCTGTTAGTTGCTGCCCACTGCTCCAGTTTATTTATATCTTTTTGAATCCTCTCTCTCTTCTCTAGTATTAGCTATCGCTCCTAGCTTTGTGTCATCAGCAAATTTGATCAGTCATCAAATCACGCCATACTGACGCCATACGGATGTCACACGGATCCTTAGATGCGAGGAAATCGCATCCTCGCATTTAAAACGGATTACATACGGATCAACATATGGAAAACAGTTGTGCGATTATCGCATTACAAAATCGGTCCGTTTTTTTACACATTGTGTGTGACTCCAGCCTAAGAAACAGAGAAGCCTGGTGGATTTTTAAATTAAACACTAGGGTGCCTCATGGCTTGAATAAGAGAAGAAATATAATGCTGTTCTATTAATCTCTGTCTCTTCATGTTTCTTGTGGCTTTTCCTGTCATGTTTTATCCTCACAGTTGTTGCATGTACTCTTTCATTTACCGCTCTGAATGTATCCTGTCTTGTAATATAACCATATTTAGTACTATTTGACTAATTATATCAATTAAAATTGTGCTCTTTGTGATAAGTTACTCTTCATTTTATCTCATTCCAGATGAGAATTTGTCATTAAATTACATTTAAAACCGCTTTGTTAATTGCCATATGGATTAAATCGGTGTCTTATGAAGTTCTTCTTAAAGCTATGAAGATACATATCTGTAATTCTGATTGCACTAATCTTTATGGTCATTATTTTGATTCCTTTTATATTTTGATCTGCTTTCTGATTTAACAACAATTGTTATTCTTTGCTTTGCTTCCTTTATATACAAAAAAAAACGGCTGCAACATATAAACATAGAAAAATAAGAGAACATATGAGATAGTAAGCTTTGTGGTTGAAAAATATTGTGCAAACTGTTCTTTCATTCTTTTTTCTTTTTCTCTTGTCATGCTATGGCTATGTGCATACGTTCAGGATTATTTGCGTTTTTCGCGTTTTTTCGTGGGAAAAAATGCGTCAAAAACGCATGAATTATGCATCCTATCATTTAGAATGAATTCCGTAATTTTTGTGCACATGGTGCGTTTTTTTTCCAGGAAAATAACGCATCTCTAAAAAAGAACCAACATGTTCATTAATTTTGCGGAATTCTAGCGTTTTTCCCGCTATATTATTGACCTAGAAAGTTCAGGAAAAAATCGCGGTAAAAACGCGTGAACGAAAAAAGTCCGGTTTTGCTCAGGAATATTCTGCAAACTTTCCTGACGTGTGCCTAAATAGTCATTGCATTTGTATCTGACGCCACCTGGATGCTAATTAATGTTTTTAATTATTTCACTGGTGTGTCGAAGCTACTTCCAGCATATAAGCACTGTGTTGGATGGTGTATGTTATCATGATTAAGGGTGCTGCAACACCTGAAAGGCGTTGGTAACGCATGACTTGCTGCTAAGCTGCAGTGATACTTTTATCCTCTATTTTGGAATTTTCAAGTGAATAAAGAATTTTATATTTTTTTCACTCAATTGTGGAGCTTTATATTCTCTTCATTGTACAAAAATATTTCCACCATATATCAAAGCTATTATTATTAACCAAATAAACATACATAGAACAGCTGAAGTATGTATATATGCTATGGTTGCCTGACCAAAATAATGCCTTGACTCAATCACTTACAGCAAAGCAGGGATAAAAATCACATCATTTGTTTGAGACAAAGGGAAGAAAAAAAAAGTGAATAAAAAATTCAGACTTGGATGGAAAAAATTGAAGGCTATATTGTGACAAGACCCGGTGTTGGAAAATATTAGGTGGAAGCTGGAACATAACATATCTATATCACAGGAAATATAGAGGAACTTCTGAAAAATAAATGAATTAAAACGCAAGTTGTGAAAATTGGAAATAAAATATTTCCTAAATCAAAATATATACTGTATATACTCATGTGAGTCGCACTTAGTACCAGGGCTGTGGGGTACTCGGCACCGAGCCCATGAAAGTCTATGGGATTTGTCACTGGCAGCAGGACTCGGTCCGTGGCCCTGGGCGCTCATACAATGGGGGATATTTACAGGGGAGATTGTAGATTAGATAGTTCGTGACGCCACCCGTGGTATCTGATCAATTGGACCAGCGCTGCTATATGGATCTTCACAGGGGATGTTATGGGGCAGCTAGATGGTAGGTCTCCCACAGGTGAGACCGGTCCCTGGAAGTCTATGGTGATGCAGGGTGTAGTAAATGAAACAGTCTCACACAAGGCAATCTCTTTCCATACCTTTACTTGCAGATGTTTCAGGCAGGTCCCGGGGAGCTGGTCGGGGTGAAGAATGCACATTCGGGATCACCGCTGAGCAGGTTAGAGGCCTCCTTTAACTTTGTATATGTGTGAGTACAAACTTGCATGAAGTCAAGTTAACTCTGCTAATCTCCAGCTTGTTCAATAGCTGCAACGCCCGGCCGACATTGTGGTAGAGCCTTCTAGTTGGTGAGAACAGAGTCCTTCTATGCTTGGCCTAGCTAAAAGTCCTTGTTCCCCCTGACTCCGTTTACGTATCAGCGCTTAGGGCTACCTTCTGCGACTTGAAGTCCAGGAAGGCCTCCGGTGTTTCTTATTACTAGGCATAAAGCACTAGCAACGCTTCGGACCCCGGTGTCCGGTGAATTAGTGCGGGTAATCCAGTACCTGATGCACTTGTCTCTATCTTCCTCCACTGTGCCTCTCGTCCTGCTCTTGCTCTTAACATAAGCACAAGTAGCGATGATGTAAAATGCCAGCTTTTCTCCAGAGCTCGCTGAACAGTTCCTAGTACACTCACTGTTGTAGCTCCTGTGATTCCCTTCTTTCTCTCCTTTCTTTGACCCTGTCCAGAGCAGCACACAGGTACTCTGTCAACTGTGTAAATGCTGTAGCTCCCAGAGTCACCTTCCTCAGACCCTGTCCAGAGCAGCGCACAGGAACTCCGTCAAACTGTGTACACGCTGTAGCTCCGAGAGTTACTTTCCTCTTTTCCAAGAATACAGGTAGCTTGTGTTGAGGTACTGGTCCTGCTGTTCTGACTGGGCTAGAGTGACTCCTTACACTCAAACCAGACTCCACTTTATGAACTTGCTCTGCCAGAATCTAGTCTGCACTCCTCTTCCTCCAAGACTAGACTGTACTGCACTGTCCTAAGACAGGAAGCTGACTGAACACTGAACTGAGTGTGCCCACTCCTCTCCTCCTGCACAGACTGACTAGAATGACTCACTATTGCTACGTCACACTACTAAATAGTCTGAAATGCCTCTAGTGGCAATGCTGAGAAGTGTGCGTGAATGAATATCAGGCTTTACAGTTACCTTTCTGTGCATTTTCCAGGAGACATGTGTGCCTTGCGCAGCTGGGCCACACATTCCCCCCTAGTTAAACTCAGCACTCCCGGGCAGAAATAGAAAAGAAAAACATTTTTGTTTTGCATATAACATCAACATATAACTCATCCCTTGCAGGAGGTAAGGACTCTTAAACGTTACAATTTGTACATAGATCAGTAGAAAATTATCAAAATACTTTTCAATAAATATATACAGTATAAGACAAGATTCTTGTGGAGGACCCGCACCAAAAACCTCCCACGTGGGTCCTGGGTGGGCTGCAGGACTTCTGACTGCAGACCTCACTCTAGGCCACACCATACGGGTTTTTCTTCAGAGGTAGTTTAGGCTTTATGTAAAACCAAGATGGGGCACCGAAGTGCGAACTATTTACAATGAAGTTTTTGGGCTGGCAAAGTCCACAGCCACGCAGTCCTTGCATGATAAAACACTTTTCAAGTAAAATCACTTTTCAATCAAGTTTTACTTTAACTCTTTACCCAGCCGGGTATTCTACTTTAAATAAGCAAACATACTATGTAAACATTTATCAATAGTAAAGTGCAAATTTTTTTTTTTTTTCTCAATAAACTTCTTCAACTTTATACATGTTCAGGTGCAGTAAACCCCTGTCTGGGTCCTACTGTTTTTCATCTTTGGTTGGGGTAACATTTACTTTTTCCATCCCTGGGGACAGAAGTACACGATGCCCTTGGGTACCCATTACCAGAATATCATGTCCTGCGATGTAGGTTTGGGTAGCTACAGCCTTCATCCTTACTGTGGTCCCACCAGGTGCTTCTCTCATGTAGGACGCAAATGGCGTTGCAGAAGGTGCCGTAGTGCACAACTCTGGTTGCGATGCAGGACAGGTCGCAGATTGCGATGCAGGACAGGTCGCAGATTGCGATGCAGAACGTGACGTAGACTGCGGTGCAGAAGTGTACGTAGGTAGAGAGGAGTATGCAGGGGGCGATGCTGGTGCACGGCCTGGTGCTGTAGGAGCCCGGGACTGGGACGCTGCGGCATGGTGTACGTTACCGGTGTCGGGGACGGGGTCGCTGACAATAGAGAGATTTAGGGCATACCATCCATTTAAACCCCAGTGCCGCGTGTAGCTGACAATGTCCCCATTAATGAGATCCCTTCCCGGATGACCGATGGGCAGGTGGGACTCTACATCCCGGCGGCTCACGAAGACTCCCTGATATAAGCCCGGCTCACGGATAAAGCCCCAGCCCTTGCGGAGTTTAAATTCTGTAACGCACCCCTGGCGCCGCGGCTCCCGGAGCGTACCTTTATCCCTGCGGACACTCTCCTTGTCGGCGAGGAACTCTTCAAGGTACCGCTGACGGAACTGCTGTATTTCTCTCTTCTCCTGCTGCCGTTGTCTCTCCTTCTCACGACACAGCTCCTCGTGTTCCACTTTTGCAGCATAGGTGATGTCATCAAGGTACTCCTTTTGCTCCCAGTCGATTTCCGGCAGTGATGGTTGAGACCCCTCCGGTGTCCCTGCCGGGGAACTGTAATCTGCTGCGGCCTCCTTGCCTGGCTGGCACTCCGGAACAGGCAGGGCCTCCTCAGCCTCCTTCTCTTCCACCTCTCCATCGGTGAGATCAGGTACAGCTCTTTTGGGGGCGGCCTCCGGTTGTCCTTCAGCCTTCTTCAGCAGGGACTTAGGAAAGTCAGGTGATGGCGTTATGTCTGTGGGAGAGAACACTGCGTCCCACAGCAGCCGCTGTGTCTGGGCACGCCAGCGTCCCTCGGTCTCCTTCAGGTCTGCATGGCGCTGGATTAACTTTTTAAGCGCCGCATTCTCCTCTTTTCATTCCAGCATGGTTTGCTGAAGGTCCTGTACTGGGGACGGCTCCAGCACGGGCAGAGGCTCTTCAGGGGAACAAGGCCTGCTTGCCACTGCTCCTCCGCATAGCGTATCCCGTCCTTCTGCCATCTCTCTCCAGGCCAGACTGTGTTCTCCATCAGGAACGATCTGGTCTCTTCCGTGGAGGCGGGATTTGCGCTTCCTCTTTTTTGCATAGAAGATGAAGAGGAGGCGGATCTCCCTTGCAGTGGGGCCATTGCGAACGTTGTAATAACACTTTGAGAGGGCGGCCATAGCTTTCGCGCCACAGGGGGGGTACACGCCCACGAATGCACGCCCACCTTCTTCACCAGCGCCTCAGGGCGCGAATATGGCGGCAAAATGGCGGAAAATGGCGCCAAAAATCACAAAAACGCTACTCAGTCTTTTTGCACAAAACAGTTCAATAGGCACACAGGACTCACATCCAGTAAGCTTCGTATCCTGTTCGTGACACCAAAGATGACGCGCACCACACTGAGGTGGTACCAGGGCTATGGGGTACTCGGCACCAAGCCCATTGATTTCTATGGGAGATGTCACTGGCAGCGGGACTCGGTCCGTGGCCCTGGCGGTCATGCAATGGGGGATATTTACAGGGGAGATTGTAGATTAGATAGTTCGTGACGCCACCCGTGGTATCTGATCAATTGGACCAGCGCTGCTATATGGATCTTCACAGGGGATGTTATGGGGCAGCTAGATGGTAGGTCTCCCACAGGTGAGACTGGTCCCTGGAAGTCTATGGTGATGCAGGGTGTAGTAAATGAAACAGTCTCACACAAGGCAATCTCTTTCCATACCTTTACTTGCAGATGTTTCAGGCAGGTCCCGGGGAGCTGGTCGGGGTGGAGAATGCACATTCGGGATCACCGCTGAGCAGGTTAGAGGCCTCCTTTAACTTTGTATATGTGTGAGTACAAACTTGCATGAAGTCAAGTTAACTCTGCTAATCTCCAGCTTGTTCAATAGCTGCAACGCCCGGCCGACATTGTGGTAGAGCCTTCTAGTTGGTGAGAACAGAGTCCTTCTATGCTTGGCCTAGCTAAAAGTCCTTGTTCCCCCTGACTCCGTTTACGTATCAGCGCTTAGGGCTACCTTCTGCGACTTGAAGTCCAGGAAGGCCTCCGGTGTTTCTTATTACTAGGCATAAAGCACTAGCAACGCTTCGGACCCCGGTGTCCGGTGAATTAGTGCGGGTAATCCAGTACCTGATGCACTTGTCTCTATCTTCCTCCACTGTGCCTCTCGTCCTGCTCTTGCTCTTAACATAAGCACAAGTAGCGATGATGTAAAATGCCAGCTTTTCTCCAGAGATCGCTGAACAGTTCCTAGTACACTCACTGTTGTAGCTCCTGTGATTCCCTTCTTTCTCTCCTTTCTTTGACCCTGTCCAGAGCAGCACACAGGTACTCTGTCAACTGTGTAAATGCTGTAGCTCCGAGAGTCACCTTCCTCAGACCCTGTCCAGAGCAGCGCACAGGAACTCTGTCAAACTGTGTACACGCTGTAGCTCCGAGAGTTACTTTCCTCTTTTCCAAGAATACAGGTAGCTTGTGCTGAGGTACTGGTCCTGCTGTTCTGACTGGGGCTGTTCTGACTGGGCTAGAGTGACTCCTTACACTCAAACCAGACTCCACTTTATGAACTTGCTCTGCCAGAATCTAGTCTGCACTCCTCTTCCTCCAATACTAGACTGTACTGCACTGTCCTAAGACAGGAAGCTGACTGAACACTGAACTGAGTGTGCCCACTCCTCTCCTCCTGCACAGACTGACTAGAATGACTCACTATTGCTACGTCACACTACTAAATAGTCTGAAATGCCTCTAGTGGCAATGCTGAGAAGTGTGCGTGAATGAATATCAGGCTTTACAGTTACCTTTCTGTGCATTTTCCAGGAGACATGTGTGCCTTGCGCAGCTGGGCCACACACATGTATAAGGTGATATTTTCAGCACATTTTTTTGTGCTGAAAACGCCCCCCTCGGCTTATACATGAGTCATTGTCCAGAAAGCCGGCGGGGTAGGGGGAGCGGCGGATCAGCGACAGGAGCCGACGGCTGTGGCACAGTTACAGCTGCAGTGACAGCCATCGGCTTCCAGAAGACATCATACACACCCTCCTCGCACCGTCCCTGCATCTCCGTCCCGGCACAGGCAGCTCTTCCTGTGCTGAGCAGTCACGTGGTACCGCTCATTAAGGTAATGAATATGCACACGTCTCCACTCCCATAGGCGTGGCGCGCGTATTCATTACCTTAATGAGCGGTACCACGTGACCGCTCAGCACAGGAGAGCTGCCGCGCCGGGACAACGTAAATGCAGCGATAGCGTGAGGAGAATGATTAGCTCGAGGGGAGGGTGAGCCATGCTTACAACAATGGGACCACCACGTCCCATGAGCCATGCATACAATGACCGGGGGATCCGAGCCATGCATACGACAGGGGGGGAGCCACAAAAACCAGGACAGGACAGGGAGCCACATATAGCGGTACAGGACATGGGAGCCACACATATCAGGACAGGACGGGGAAGCCACACATAGCAGGACAGGACGGGGGGAGCCACACATAGCAGGACAGGATGGGTGAGCCACACATGCCAGGACAAAATGGGGGAGCCACATACCAGGACAGAATGGAGGAGTCACATACCAGGACAGAATGGGGGAGCCACATACCAGGCAGGATGGGGGGAGCCATGCAAAGCAGGACAAGGATGAGGGACAATCCATACCCGGCTTATACTCGAGTCAATAAGCTTACCCTGTTTTCTGTGGCAAAATTAGGTGCCTTGGCTTATACTCGGGTCGGTAATTGAAATCTCAAATTATAAATGTTTTAGTGACCGTGCAGATTATGTGTATTGCCTGCATTTTTTAATGGAAAAAAAATAGTAATACTATAGTAATAGTAGTGCTGTCACCTATAAGAATGATGTCTAAAAAAGGGGGTACTGGTGGCTAACGGATTAAAAGTAAATCTGATGTTACAGGAATTGGAATTAAAGTATGACGTTATGATGTGAATTCAGAATAAGTGGAGGCAACACCTTTCCAGACTTTTTTCCATTAAAAAAATGCAGGCACTGTCACTAATGCATTTATAATTTGTGACTTCAATTATATATTTTGATTTAGGAATTATTTTATTTCCAGTTTTCACAACTTGTGTTTTTTATTCATTTATTTCTCTGAAGTTCCTCTATATTTCCTGTGATATAGATGTGTTATGTTCCAGCTTTCATGTAATATTTTCCAATACCAGGTCTTGTCACAATATAGCCTTCAAGCCTTCAATTTTTTTCCATCCAAGTCTGAATTTTTTATTCAATTTTTTTTTTCTTCCCTTTGTCTCAAACAAATTATGTGTTTTTTATCCATACTTTGATGTCAATGATTGAGTCAAACAAGCAAAAAAGGCAGCACTCTGCAGTGCCACAGCATGCAAATATAAAATACGAAAAACGAACTGCATTACTGCATTAGAAATATGAAAAATTGAGAAAGCTTAGCGCATAAAATGGCCAATTTATGTATACCTGGAAGCCACGTTAAGGCGTTTCTCGTTTTACAGGACCTAAACTAATGCCAATCCTCACTTATACCAAATCTTCATCTGCATGGGAACCTATGAATCCTCTCTTTAGACTAAAATCTATATCTCTGTGGAGGGGTAGTCACCCTGCTGTGATTAAAAATGCCTGCGGCTAAAAGGCAGAGTGCTCAGTCAGAAGGTCACTGAATACAAATTTCAAAAAATTGACTGTCACATCCAAACATAAACCAAGGGTGAACAGGTGCTTAACCTAGAGTCACCAACTCATATACACGCAAACAAAAAAGGCAGCACTCTGCAGCACCACAGCATGCAAATATGAAATACGAAAAACTAACTGCATTACTGCATTAGAAATATGAAAAATTGAGAAAGCTTAGTGCCTAAAATGGCCAATTTGTTGACTCTAGGTTAAGCACCTGTTCACACTTGGTTTATGTTTGGATGTGAGTCAGTTTTTTGAAATTTGTATTCATTGGCCTTCTGACTGAGCACTCCGTCTCTTAGCCACAGGCGTTTTTAATCGCAGCAGGGCCACTACCCCTCCCCAGAGATATAGATTAGTTTAAGGTCCTGGAAAACGAGAAACACCTTAACGTGGCTTCCAGGTATACATAAATCAGCCATTTTATGCGCTAAGCTTTCTCAATTTTTCATACTTCTGATGCAGTATTGCAGTTCGTTTTTTGTATTTCATATTTGCATGCTGTGGTGCTGCAGAGTGCTGCCTTTTTTGTTTGAATGTATATGAGTTGGTGACTCTAGGGTGCTGTTCACACTTGGTTTATGTTTGGATGTGACCGTCAGTTTTTTGAAAAATTATTGAGTCAAGGCATTATTTTGGTCAGGCAATCATAGCATAAATACATCTGCCATTCTATGTATGTTTATTTGGTTAATAATAATTGCTTTGTTATATGGTGGAAACATTTTTGTGCCTTTTTATGTTTTTCATGCTTTTGTTTAAATCTTTCTGTCTTTTAACTTCTGGCCATTATAATTTTGATCATATGTGCATTTCACTGCATGCATTGCATTTTTCTAAATTACCGTCATGTGTATCCTCCCTCCGCTCCAGCCAAAGGTTCCAACTTATGAGTGTTGACTTTGTTACAACCTTTTGTAATCGTCCTTTTGTTTAGACAATGTATTTATGTTGAATTGCTGCACATATGCCTTAGTTAGCCTATGACTATGGCTGGCGTCACACTAAACGTATGGAAAATCGGTCCGAGTCTCCCTGCTGAGAGTCGCACAGGTGCTCTTCGTATGGTCATCCGTGTGTAATGCGTTTGCAATGCGATGATGCGATTTTCTCGCACCTATGTATCTGTATGACATCCATATGGCTTTACATTTCTCACTGATTTTCCCCATTGAATTAAATGGCTCAATGGGCTGAAATGAGGAAAATGTGTGCGTATTTATCGCAAGCTACATGGATGGTCCATGTGGCGTCCGAGTTTTTCTCGCACCCATAGGTTTGCATTTGCGGGTCTTGGATGATATACGCATACAATCACAGCATACTGCGATTTTATACGCACGTCGAATATGCCTGAGAAAAAATACGGTGATGTGAGCTGCCCCATAGATTAACACTGGTCCAAGTGCTAGGCGATGTCTTCTTGCATAGCACTCGTCCATATTCTACGGTAGTGTGACACCGGCCTAAGGGTGTGTATACACCTGAAACGCGTCAGGTACGAGTCCTCGCCTTGATTATGATTGAATAAAGAATCCATTTCAGCCCTGGATGTTTGAGCCGGAATTTTTCCCCACTTTTTGTCTCCCTTTCTTCGATCACCAGTGGAAATGGCACCCTCAGGAGGAACTCCGGGCCAAATTTACAGCTACACATTCTCAGTGCGGTAAGCTCCTTCATGCCTCTCCCTCTCCTTGCATCTCACAAAGTCTTAAGGAAGTTTCATTCTCAGTGTAAAGCAATTTCACACACATTGCTTCCTAACACTACAGTCTACTCCAGGGCCGGTGAAGCACACTGTTTCGCCCTGCTTCGTCACAGCCTAGCATATCACCACAGTCCTGATCAGCTAGTCTCTCTACTTGCTCAGCAGTTCTGCATTCTATTTCTTCTACTACTGATGTGCTGGATCTACAGCTCAGGACCAACCACTAATCCCACAAACTCAGTTCTCTTTAGGACTGTTACCTTCAGCATTTTTCAAGATCAAGGTTTCTCGTGACACATTGTCCTATCCAAGGACAGTTTTAAGATGGAAGTCAAGTCTATCTCACCTTCAGTCAGTTCCAAATAGCGCTACTTCCCTGTCCCCTAGTCTCCTTTGCTGTAGTTCACCCAAAATGGCTGCACTGCTCACAGTCACTTCCTTCTACTACTTGAACTTGTACCTATCTGTCAAACTATAGAAAGTGGTCTCTTTCCCTAACCCTAAGCCGCTCCCACTATGGGCCAGTCTCAAAGATTAACACTGTCCTTACCGTAACGTCACTATCTAACTATAGTCACTATCTATACTACTTATCATATGTCCTAAGCCCTAAACTATGTCTTACCTTATGGTATAATACGTTATCACATCCTACACAATAAACATTGCAATATATTACAGCATAATTCAAATGACACAATATATACAAAAGACGCAGGCCATAATTCACACTACGACGCAATTGATGTCTCCAGCGGTAGGAACGTGACAATTCAGTCCACACCTCTTACAATATTATGATGACATTTTGCTTCCAATGTTGCCCTTATACTGCAGGTATACATCTTTCCCATAAAGCAAGAGGGGTGTCAAACTAATTTTCACATCAGCATTATGGATTCCTTCAAAGGGTTGCATGTAATGATAAAGGCTCATCCAGACATCTGTACAACATGGTACAAGCATGGACTGCAATGCACAGTCTGGACAGGGGCTATAAGACATCTGTACAGGAAAAAGAGGAAATGTTTCAGCTTCTGGTAAAATTTTCAGAGTAATCTTTTATTCCATCAAAATATAATAATTCTATAATAATTCTAAAAACTCATATATGAACTTTTTCTGAAACAGTATATTCTGAATTTTCTACTGAAATAACATAAATCGCTGATCTACAAATATGCAAGCACTTATTATGCGAATTCCGTGCAGGCTCAGTGAATCATTCGGCTGACCGTGTACAGAGCGTACCACAGCTCCTGGGCAGGGGAGGAATCAAAAGACAATACTGACATTACAGCAGGGGATCACCAAGGATTCATTTTATGAGGTAAAATATTTCACTGACTGTTTTTAAACAAGACAGCACAGATGGGAGAAGTCAGTACATGGGGAAAGAGAGAGTTGATAGGTGGGTGAACACATGGGGGGAGAGATTATCAACTCTGCAAAGCCTGCCCCCATCGTGACATTACTGCTATCGGGCCTCAATCTAGTTACTATCATATATGCGATTCGCCTGAATACTTTTCATTGTAAAAACTGAAGATTTATTTTGAAATGTCGCTTCGGTGTCTCAACAGCAGTGATAATTTCTGCTACATATGCAGAGAATATACAATGAAAGAAATTACTCCACTTGTTAAGAAAGCATATGAACTATACTTTGAATGTTCAGTTGGAGATCAGGACAAACAGTGGGCACCTCATATATGCTGTGCATCTTGTTCTAGAAGCCTTAGAGCATGACTGAATGGATTAAGACCTTCAATGTCGTTCACTGTCCCAAAGATATGGAGAGAGCAGAGAGATCATGTAACAGATTGCTACTTCTGCCTTACAGATGTAACAGGATATTCAGCAAAGAACAAGAAATCAATAGAATATTCTAATCTTTCTTCAGCCATAAGATCAGTGCCACACATTGAAAGTCTTCGTGTTCCAAAGCCGCCCAAAGTATGGACAATTGAGGACGATGAAGATAAACTAACAATATCAGTGGAAAATGAAACTGCTGCAGACCCAGACTTTGAGCCTTCTACATCTAATCCACATCTGTTCAGTCAAGCTGATCTGAGTGACTTGGTCAGAGATTTGAAATTGTCAAAGAGGCAGGCAGAATTATTGGGATCAAGGCTACAAGAACGGAATCTCTTATTACCATGAACAAGAGTTTCTGTTTTTCGCAGTCGTCAAGAAGACCTTAATCAATTTTTCAACCATGTCGACAGTTTAACCTTTTGCAACGACGTCTTGGGGTTGTTTGGTGCTCTTGGATGCGAACATGACCCGAAGGAATGGCGACAACGGAAATATCTATCCTTCTATACCTATTGGACATGCCATACACATGAAAGAAACGTATGAAAATATGGAGTTACTGTTGACGCACATTAATTATAGAAATTATAACTGGAACATATGTGGTGATCTAAAATTTGTTGCACTTCTTCTTGGACTGCAGCTTGGATATAACAAGTATTATTGTTTTATTTCTGAGTGGGACAGTCGTGCATGAGAAATGAACTATTTCAGAAAGGACTGGCCACTCGCGAAAATCTGGTTTCTGGACAGAAGAATGTTAAATATAATTCTCTCGTTGATCCAGCAAAGATATTTCTCCCTCTTTTGCATATTAAACGGGCTTATGAAGAATTTTGTCAAAGCAATGAACAAAGAATCGGAAGCCTTTTGTCACGATCCATTTTTGGATCTGTGGCAGATTTTTGCTTTTCATATTAATTTTTTTTTTCCTTTCAGGCCATCAGGGGTTAATGTCAGTCTTTTCCCCCGGAGGCCGCTGGTGTAATTACATTGCCGCTGAGTTGGCTGGTGCAGGTGGTGACCACTCCCACCATCCTTTAAAAGGTCACCTGATGTGTTAGCTGACTGTTGGGGATACACTTCCTCTTTGAAGACCAACCAAGCTAGAGTCAGGAGCTTTTCTGGTGCTGCAGCTGTATACTGTGATCTGGTACCTTACTCTGCTGTGTGGTGCTTTGCAGCAGAGATAGCTAAGTTTTGTTTTTTAGTTGATTTAACCCCTAGGCATCTGTCTTTTCTTTCCTTTTGGTTATATTGGTGCAGTTCACTCTATTCCCTGCCTCACCTCCTGGGGAGGGGGTTGGGGATTTAGCTCAGGGCTAAACAGGAGCTAGGGACAGGTTGATGACTTGGGCCTCCCTACCTTCAAGGGTACCCCCAAGTTAACGAAAGACAGGGCACCCCCTTAGCCTGAGGGGCAGTTCAGCAGCCCAGGTTCCTCGTCCCCTGTTTTCCCACTACTGCCCTGTGACACCTTTTCTTACTTGCGACAGAAATTTCCAAGAATAAGTGATGCAAAGATTAAAGGAGGTATTTTTATTGGTCCACAGATCAGAGATATAATGAATGACAGTAGCTTTGATGGTGTTTTGCAAGGTGCTGAACAAGTGGCACGGAGAGCCTTTAAAGATGTGACCTTCAACTTCATTGGCAACAGCAGGGCACCGAACTTTGAACAACTCGTGGACAACAGCATATCATTTGATTAAATGCAATATGTCACTAAAGATGCATTTTCTACATTCTCACTTGGACTTTTTTCCAGCCAATCTTGGTGCCGTTAGCGATCAACGCGGTGAAAGATTTCACCAAGACATTGCGCTGATGGAGAAAAGGTACCAGGGAAAGTGGAGTACGTCAATGCTGGCTGACTATTGCTGGAATCTTATTCGAGAAGCATCTGACATGGATTATAAACGAAAGTTGTCTGCAAAACACTTTTGAACAATTGTTTTTGCTACTAACATCGATGCACATGTATTTAGTGTCTCGGATGTCATAACCGCAATGGGGATGTATAAAAATTCACTAAGGGTGAAAGATGGCTACGACCTAGGGCTGGCGCACTAATGGAAATGATCAGAGATTTGCATACCTTTGTTTGTTACGTATTGTGGTTAGTCATGTGCAAGATCTGTGTATAGTAACTACTCTATGTAACGCTGTTTGTAATGTTTTGTTTGTAATGCTGTTGTAACGCTGCTGTGATACCATAATTTCCCTCGGGATCAATAAAGTGTATCGTATCGTATCGTAATGTAGACTATAAACTGTTGTTTCTTAAAAACCGTACGTGATACAGACTTTTGGAGCAAATATTCGTGTTCAGCATATCAAAATCTATAAGATACAATCAAATTTTCTCAGGGGACCAGAACTTCCCTGAAATTTGTTGCTCAGTGTAATTTTACAGACTAGACCAGTGTTTCCCAAACTCCAGTCCCCATAGCCCCCCAACAGATCATGTTTTCAGGATTTCCTTACTATTGCACAGGTGATAGAATTATTATCAAGGCATCAGAAATTGCCACATGTTATGTTACCTGTGCAATGCTAAGGAAATCCTGAAAACATGATCAGTGAGGACAGGAATTTGGGAAAACACTGTAGTAGACAGTGCCATCAGCAAAGCCTTTGCATTCAAGGAGGCTTTTCTTTGGCCAAGACATCTAAGTGGTGCCCCAAAAGGCATTTACTTGCCACTGATTGGTAACACAGAGAGCCGTCTCTCTCTGCCAAATCCCTAGATGCTAAGGTAACTGTTTAGGGGTTAAAATAGCAGGATTGGACTTATCTCCCATCCCTACTGTTGAAATGGGAGCTTGGCTGTCAGTCAAAGCCAGGCTCCTGCCGTAATCACACAAGCACAGATTCTGTTCCAACACTCTAGTAGTCGATGCAGTCAAGTTGAGTGGTACTCAAGTACTGGGCAACAACCACTAAACAGTGTGATTGAGATATACTCTTTTGCTCAATACACTATTTACATCCACTACTGCTGGAGGTTGGTCTAATTGTTGGGATGCCTGGCATTGTATCTCCACCAATCTGATATTGTTGACCAAACCTACAGATAGGTCATCAATATGATAGAAGTGAAAACAAGAGATGGGTGGATATTTTCTCGGGGGACTTTGGTACATTGGCCTTGTCAGTAATCTCTGTTCACAAGATGGGAAACTCATAAATCTCCTCCTTTCTGGTATCCCATGTGAAGCTTTTGATTAGCTAGACAGGCGTGACATTGTCTGTGTATCATACGCAATTGCGACATCATGCCAGTCCGGCTAACCAAAAGCCACACCAGAAATTCTTAAAAAAAAGCGATTCGCAAGCCTCCTATCCATTGGCCGGAAACTGTAGACCTGTTCAATGGAACAAAGTCCTGCAAAGCTATCTGCCTATCTCTAGTGGAAACCACTTTTAAGTGTAATCTCTATCTAAATCAATGTAAGTTCTAAATAAAAAAACATAACTCAATACCATTCTTGCCACACCATCTAAACCAGAGATCTCAAACACGCGACCCGCGGGCCGCATGAGGCCCCTGAGGCAGGCATCTGTGGCCCGCAGTGCACCACATGTCTTACGCTAGAAGAGGAGGAGTGCGCTGCTCCGTAGTGGCTGTGGCCCTGCATGGTGACATCCCTCTGGCACTGTGTAATGACATACGCCAGGGGATCGGCGGGGGAGGCGGTGTCAGATCATGCTAACCCCCCACTGGCGTGTCTCAATATGTGCATATTCATGACTTTAATGAGCGGTTCCACCTGACCGATGAAGGAAGAATAACTGCTGGAGACTGCGGGAGAAGCAGGGGGGCTGCAGAGATGCTCCAGGAGGGGGTAAGTATATGCGATATTCACCTGTCCCTGTTCCACCGCTGCGTGCTGCTCTGTCCTCTGTGGCTGTGATGTTCAGGTCAGAGGGCGCGATGACGCAGTTAGTGCGCGCCTCACCCTCTGCCTGAACAGTCACTGACAGAGGAGCCGGACGATGAAGCGTTACGCAGCGGTGGACCGGGGACAGGTGAATATCGCAGGTTCCGGGGCCCTGAGCCAGCGGTGACACCGGCACCTGGCCCCCAGCGATGAGAGGTGAGTATGTAATTTTTTTTTATTTGCAGCAGCATATTGGGGCATAATCTATGGAGCATTATATGGGGGTATAATCTATGGAGCATTTTATGGGGGCATAATCTATGGAGCATTTTATGGGGGGCATAATCTATGGAGCATCTTATGGGGGCATAATCTATGGAGCAACTTATGGGGCATAAAATATATGGAGCATCTTATGGGGAATAAAATATATGGAGCATCTTATGGTGTATAAAATATACGGAGCATCTTATGGGGCATAAAATATATGGAGCATCTTATGGGGGTATAAAATATATGGAGCATCATATGGTGGAATAAAATATATGGAGCATCTTATGGGGGCATATTCTATGGAGCATCTTATGAGGCATAATCTATGGAGCATCATATGGGGCATAATCTATGGAGGATCATATGGTGGAATAAAATATATGGAGCATCTTATGGGGGCATATTCTATGGAGCATCTTATGAGGCATAATCTATGGAGCATCATATGGGGCATAATCTATGGAGGATCTTATGGGGGCATAAAATATATGAAGCATCTTATGGGGGCATAATCTATGGAGCATCTTATGGGGCATAAAATATGTGGAGCATCTTATGGGGGCATAATCTATGGAGCATTTTATGGGGCCATAACCTTTATGGAGCAGCATATGGGGCATATTATTCTATGGAGCATTTTATGGGGCCATAACCTTTTATGGAGCAACATATGGGGCACATTATTCTATGGAGCATTTTATGGGGCCATTATTAACCTTTGCGTAGCATTATATGGGGCATAATCTATGGAGCATCTTATGGGGCCATTATTAACCTTTGTGCAGCATTATATTTAGTGTATTTTGCATGGAGCATCTCATGGGGCCATTATGAACTATATGGAGCATTATATGGGGCTCCTGATTCAAAATGGATATTCAAAAACATTTAACCTACTGATGTCTCAATTAATTTTACTTTTATTGGTGTCTATTTTTATTTTTAAAAATTTACCAGTAGCTGCTGCATTTTCCATCCTAGGCTTATACGCAATCAATACGTTTTCCCAGTTTTTTTATGGCAAAATTAGGGGGTCGGCTTATACTCGGGTCGGCTTATACACGAGTATATACGGTAAGCTGTACATCGCAGCTGACAACTTATTTGAACGGCCACAGAGAGAGGGGGAGGTCCGGAGGGAGAGAATTGTTATAGTAGTTCAAATAAACAATTGTTTAACAATAATTTTGTACTGTATTAAGTTTGAATGGAATGCGGCCCCCCAGCTTAAATTTTTTTTTTTATGTGCGGCCCCTTTACTCTGCCAAGTTTGAGACCCCTGATCTAAACTATGCAGTGTATAATATCAAAAGATTGTTCATACGGTATTTAGCTTTACCATACAGCAAAAGGAAGTAAATCCACTTAGATTCGGACTGGTTAATGTACTGGTCTGCCCTGGAATCAGAAGATTAACTAGTTCGAAAATTGACGTCATCCCCAACAGGGCTCAAAAATTCCACCAAATGTTAAAATTAAATTAGAGGGGACGTGCACTGATTTTGTGTATATGGATGATGGTACCTCAAATTTTTTGTTTGGCTCAAGATAATTTAATCTGATTTTTCAGAAATACAAGAAGGATAAAGCTCCATGCCATGTGTCGTGACACCAATGAATGAAATAAGAAAAACGTACACAAAAAACTTGCGGGTGAGAACAATGATATGAAACTTTATTTGGGATTCCAATGCTGACATGTGGGATGTAGCTATGAAATAAATGTATTTTCTATGGCATTTCATTCATTTTAATGACTTCTCATTCTATTGAGAAGATACGTATGTGCACGTTTCTGTAATTGTCCTTATTGAGTTGTTGGTTAAAGAAGCACTCTCATCAAAGTTTTTATCCTCTTAATATATTGCAGTCATCATATTATATAGCACTTTGTACTTACAATTGCTCATTTTGCCCCTCTGACCAGTTAGTTCTCTTTTTCATTAGGTCTATGACATCATGTGATTACAAACTGACTAACTTTGATCGGAGTGCTTCTTTAAATTACATGTTTGAGAAATGATTAAAGTAGTTATATTTGGAAAAAACAGGATTTTTTTCAATAAGCAGAGACATTTTGTACAATGAAAGGTTATGGTTCTTCATGAAATCTTCATAAGTTATTTGTCATAACAGATATCATGCCGATGATAGAAAAAAATCTATTTGATTGCTTTCTTGAATAATTGCAAATTTGGTATTTTTGTTGTCCTGGTTTTTAAATCTAAAATTGTGTAATAATTAATTTATTAGAGATAAAAAAAAAATTAACAGTTCCATCTTTAGTTACTTACAGCATTCCTGTGGATCTGTCACCTCATTTGCTTTCCTATGATGTTCATCAAACATATTTGGCCATCCATTGTTGTCTTCTGGAATAGGAAAGGTTAATCATGTAGTGATTTGTATATACTGCTAACATATCCAAAATTGCAACTATGCAGAACACATAATATAAGCAAAACAATTATAAATTTGTATGAAATTAAATGTCCGAGTATTATGGTCTGTGTCACTGCTAAAATTCCTAGTTTAAACCCTTCCTGACATGCGTGGCATATACACGGCACCGTGGGAGCTGCGTTCCTACAAATCGCCATATATGTAAGGCACCATGATCACCCGGGCTCAAGCTGAGCACCCGCCATGATCAAATGCGGGTGTCAGCTCTATATGAGAGCTGGCACCCTGTAGCAACGCCCATGATTGGTGCTAGCACTGATCACGGGTGTTTAACTCCTGTGATGCTGCTGTCAATAGTGACAGTGACATCATGAGAGACATCCTTTTCTGCTTCCATAGGCACAGCAGGAAAAACGGCCATGGGACGGTGGCCTGTCAGCTCATGCTGAGAGCACAAGCTGACAAGCTTATATCACATGAAGAATGGCATAAAAAATAAATAAAACCAATTCTTCACTTGCTGTTGATTTGTTCTTTCTGCATCCCAAAGATCTCAGTAAGGCTTGGCTCACATTTTTCCTGCGCTCCACGTTATGCGCTTACACCGGGGTTTCCATGTAACCCTCTGAAATACACGATTCACACAGGACCCCAGATGAAAGATTCCCTATAATTCCCTATAATGAGGTAGATGGAGATACTGTGGATGCTGTCTGGTAGTCTATGATCCATCTGTGTCCGTCTTTTTAGGCGTGCATAAAAGCGCAGTCTGCCACAGTTTTGCGCACTTCTGAAAAGAAGAACACCACTGAACAGAGGTCAGACGGAGTCTAAAGTAACTGTGCTGCTTCATTATAGTGAGTACCTCCCTTGAGGGTTTCATCTGAATCACATCACTCAGAGATTTAGATGGAGATCCCGATGTAAGTGCTCAGCATAGATAAATGTGTTCCCAAAGCTTAAACTCAGTCCACAAAAAAAGCAAATCCCCGCTCAGCTCCGTCATCTGTTAATGGAAATATAGGGGGCTCCCAAATTACTGGTAGTACAAAGGCTCTGGAAAAGTGCTATAGCTCCTAACCCCCAAAAGAAATTGAGCAAATTCTGCACTCCCAAGTCCAAATGACCCCCTCCCTTCTAAGCCCCAAGGGGGCCTAAACCACATTTAGCAGCCACATAGTTGCCATTTCTGTAGCAATGACAGCCCACTTAATTTACAGATGCGTGTCTCCAGAAGCTGATCACTACAATGTATTGGGCACTACAACGGTCACAACAACGTATTGGGCACTAGCGTACTGGTGACTAGTACGTACTCATACTAGTGACTGCAACGTATTGAGAACTATAATGGCAGTTTGCAATTTTCACTCAGCAACATCCACTGCTGCTTGTTTCTTGAAAACACCCATGTAGTCAAAATCGTCACTACACTTGGAGATAAATTCCCTAAGGGGTATAATTATGAAAATGGGGTCACTTGAGGGGGTATTCTTCTCTTCTATTACTTAGGGGCTCTGTAAATGGAGTCAGCAAACTATTCTAGCAAAATCTGTGATGTAGGAGGAAAAGAGCGCTCCGTCGTTCCCAAGTCCTGCAGTATAGCTAAGCAGTACTGTACAGTCATATATGGGGTATATCTACATTCAGCAGAAATTGTAGGACAGATATTTTGGTGCCATTTTTACTCATTTCTCAGTGTAAAATCTGGGGATAAAACAAAATCTTGGTGGAAAAATTTAATTATTTTTTCTTCACTGCCCAATAATATAAAATACTGTGACACAGCTGTGGTGTCAATATGATCACTGCACAAGTAGATTAATTCACTGAGAGTTGTAGTTTGTAAAAAGGGGTCACTTATGGGGGTTCTGCTATTCTGACACCTCAGGGGCTTTACCAATGTGACATGGCACCCTCAAACCTGCTCAGCAAAATCTGAACTCCAATATGGCAATTATTCCCTTCTGAGCTTCGCAGTGTACCTCGAAAGTAGTTTTTGATCACATATGGGGAATATGTGTGCTCTGGAGAAATTACACAACAAATTTTTGTGTCCATTTTATCCTGTTACCCTTGCAAAAATAAAAAAATTGGGCTAAAAACATTTTTATTCTGAAAATGTGATTTTTTTTTATTTTCACGGCTCAATGTTATAAACTTCTATGAAGCACTTGTGGGTTCAAGTTACACAACACACATTTAGATAAGCTCCCTGATGGGTATAGTTCCCAAAATGGGGTCACTTGTGGGAAGTTTCCACTGTTTAGGCACATCAGGGGCTCTCCAAATGCAACATGGAGTTCGTTAATGATTCCAGAAAATTTTGCTTTCAAAAAGTCAAATGGTGCTCCTTCCCTTCGGAGCCCTGCTGTGCACCAAAAGAGTAGTTTTCCCCCACATTTCGGCTTACTCAGGAGAAATAGCACAACAAATTGTATGGTGCAATTTTTCCCATTCCTCTTTTGAAAATGAACAATTTGTGGCTAAAAAATATTTTTGTGTGAAAAATGTGATTTCTTTTATTTTCTTGGCTCAAAGTTATAAACGTCTGTGAAGGGGTTCAAGGTGCTCCCCACACATCTAGGTAAGTTCCCTGAGGGAGTCTAGTTCCCAAAATGGTGTCACTTATGAGCTGTTTCCACTGTTTAGGCAAATCATGGGTTCTCTAAACGCGACATGGAATCATGCTAATTATTCTAGCAAATTTACATTCAAAAAGTCAAATGGCGCTCCTTCCATTTAGAGCACTGCCGTGAGCCAAAACAGTACTTTTCCCCCACATATTGGGTGTCAGTGTACTCAGGAGAAATTGAACAACAAATTGTATTGTGCAATTTCTCCTTTTACCCTTGTAAAATAAAAAAATTTGGGCTACAAAACATTGTGTGAAAAACATGTTTTTTTTAATTATCACGGCTCAATGTTATAAACATCTGACAAGCACCTTGGGGTCCATAGTTCTCACCACACATCTACATAAGTTACCGGAGAGGTCTAGTTTCCAAAATGGTGTCACTTGTGAGCAGTTTCCACTGTTTAGGCACATCAGGGGCTTCCCAAACGCGACATGGCGTCGGCTAATTATCCCAGCAAATTTTACATTCAAAATGTCAAATAGCGCTCCTTCCCTTCCGAGCTCTGCCGTGTGCCAAAACAGTAGTTTTCCCCAACATATGGGGTATTGGTGTTCCATTTTTTCCTGTTACCCTTGGGAAAATAAAAAAAAATTGGGTCTAAAGTAAAAATTTTGTGAAAAAAAGTTAAATGTTCAATTTTTCCATCCTCATTCCATTAAATTTTTCCATCCACATTCCATTAATTCCCATGAAGCATCTTAAGGGTTAATACATAGTAACATAGTAACATAGTTATTAAGGTTGAAGGAAGACTTTAAGTCCATGTAGTTTAACCCATATCCTATCCTAACCTGCCCTAACATGTTGATCCAGAGGAAGGCAAAAATAAACCATGTGGCAACAGTAAGCTTCACATTGGGGAAAAAATTCCTTCCTGACTCCACATACGGCAATCAGACTAGCTCCCTGGATCAACGTAATATCAAGGAATCTAGTGTATATAACTTGTAATATAATACAGTCATGGCCAAAAGTTTTCAGAATGACACAAATATTATATTTTCACATGATCTGCTGCCCTCTGGTTTTTATGTGTGTTTGACAGATGTTTTTATCACAGACAGAAATATAATAATTGCAAACATATGAGTAACAAAAGCTTATATTGACAGTTAGAATGAGTTAATGCAGCAAGTCAATATTTGCAGTGTTGACCCTTCTTCTTCAGGACCTCTGCAATTCTCCCTGGCATGCTCTCAATCAACATCTGGACCAAATCCTGACTGATAGCAGTCCATTCTTGCACAATCAATGCTTTCATTTTGTCAGAATTTTTAGGTTTTTGTTTGTCCACCCGTCTCTTGATGATTGACCACAAATTCTCAATGGGATTAAGATCTGGGGAGTTTCCAGGCCATGGACCCAAAATCTCTATGTTTTGTTCCCTGAGCTATTTAGTTATCACCTTTGCTTTATGGCAAGGTGCTCCATCATGCTGGAAAAGGCATTGTTGATCGCCAAACTGCTCTTGGAGGGTTGGGAGAAGTTGCTCTTGGAGGACATTCTGGTACCATTCTTTATTCATGGCTGTGTTTTTAGGCAAGACTGTGAGAGAGCCAATTCCCTTGGCTGAGAAGCAACCCACACATGAATGGTTTCAGGATGCTTAACAGTTGGCATGAGACAAGACTGGTGGTAGCGCTCACCTTGTCTTCTCCGAATGAGGCGTTTTCCTGATGTCCCAAACAATCGAAAAGGGGATTCATCAGAGAAAATAACTTTACCCCGGTCTGTCCATGATGTTTTTTCTGGAGAGAAGTGGCTTCTTTGCTGCCCTCCTTGAGACCAGGCCTTGCTCCAAGAGTCTCCGCCTCACAGTGCGTGCAGATGCACTCACACCTGCCTGCTGCCATTCCTGAGCAAGCTCTGCACTGCTGGTAGCCCGATCCCGCAGCTGAAACACTTTTAAGAGAGGGTCCTGGCGCTTGCTGGTCTTTCTTGGGTGCCCTGGAGCCTTTTTGGCAACAATGGAACCTCTCTCCTTGAAGTTCTTGATGATGCGATAGATTGTTGACTGAGGTGCAATCTTTCTAGCTGCGATAATCTTCCCTGTTAGGCCATTTTTGTGCATTGCAATGATGACTGCACGTGTTTCTTTAGAGATAACCTTGGTTAACAGAAGAGAAACAATGATGCCAAGCACCAGCCTCCTTTTAAAGTGTCCAGTGGTGTCATTCTTACTTAATCATGACAGATTGATCTCCAGCCATGTCCTCATCAACACCCACACCTGTTAATGGAGCAATCACTGAAAAGAGGTTAGCTGGTCCTTTTAAGGCACGGCTGAAATGATGTTGAAATGTGTTTTGGGGGATAAAGTTCATTTTCTAGCCAAATATTGACTTTGCAAGTAATTGCTGTTAAGCTGATCACTCTTTATAACATTCTGGAGTATATGCAAATTGCCATTAGAAAAAGTGAAGCATTAGACTTTGTAAAAATTAATATTTGTGTCATTCTCAAAACTTTTGGCCATGACTGTACTTTTCAAGAAAGGCATCCAGTCCCTTCTAAAATTTTAGTAGGGAATCACTCATTACAACATTAGACGGCAGAGAGTTCCATAGTCTCACTGCTCTTACAGTAAAGAATCTGCGTCTGTGATTATGGCTAAACCTTCTTTCCTCCAGACGTAGAGGATGCCCCCTTGTCCCCGTCACAGGTCTAAGAGTAAAAAGATCATTAGAAAGGTCTTTGTACTGTCCCCTCATATATTTATACATTGTAATAAGATCACCCCTAAGCCTTCGTTTTTCCAAACTAAATAACCCCAAGTGTAATAACCTGTCTAGGTATTGCAGACGCCCCAGTTCTCTAATAACCTTGGTCGCTCTTCTCTGCACCCGCTCCAGTTCAGCTATGTCTTTCTTATACACCCCGGAGACCAGAACTTTACACAGTATTCTAAGTGTGGTCGCATTAATAAACTTCTTGAATGTGGTATTGAACACCTTGAGGGGTGCCGTTTTTAGAATGAAGCCACTTTTGGGTATTTTCTGTCATATATGTCCATCAAAGTCACTTCAAATGTGATGTGAACCCTTATAACTTCCTAACAAAATAAAATTATGTTTCAACAATTATGATGATGTAAAGCAGGCATGTGGGAAATGTTATTTATTAACTATTTTTTGTGACATAACTCTCTGATTCAAGGGCATAAAATTTAAAAGTTTGAAAATTGCAAAATTTTCAACATTTTCACCAAATTTACGATATTTGCACAAAAAAAACAAGTCATATCAAACAAATTTTAACGCTATCATGAAGTACAATCTGTCACCATGGCCCGTTTTAGGCAAAGTGGGGCCCTAGGCAAAAGTTTAAAATGGGGCCCCAAATGCTAACATATTGCACAATACACAAGCATTTCTGTTGTATTTACATGCGATGAGTTCAGGCCACTAAACGAGTGTGATCGACAATACTGAAGTCGTTCGACGCTTGTTTCCCGGCCTCTTTACACCAACTGAGAAAGAATGATGGGCACAGAACAATCACTATTAGATCAATCTGTCCCCATACAGTATCATGTTATCAGCAGCACATCTACAGTTTAAACAGGCGATGTGCTGCTCAGAACAATGATTTTTGTTCCGGCATAAACAATCCAATCACTCAATGAATATGCAGCATTTTGCTTGTTTAGTATAATACACCCCATAGTACTCCATATATTATAATGTGCACCACAGTCCTCCATATTGTAAAGTGCACACCCCATAGTCCTCCATACGCTATGTAACGGATGCGTTAAACAGATGGCACCTAACGCAATGTGAACCAGCCTTAGGGAATTCCCACATGTATTCAGGCTGTCAAGAAGTCGCAAATCATGCAGCTGCGTCGACAGAAACTAAATCTCCGAGCACGCCAAAATACTCGGAGGACACCCGAGCATGCTCGGGAAAACTCGAGCAACGAGTATACTCGCTCATCACTAATAATTAGCAAATTATTTCAGGCTTAGTAATAAAAGCCGTAAAACTACTTTTTACGGACTGTAGCGTCATGCCTATGCTAAAAAAAGTATACTGAAAGTTTTGCAACAATTGTTTTTCAATAGGATTTTAAACAACTTGGAGAGAAAGGGATTTATTAATAAAAAATGAAAGTCACGGCTAGAAGGATTACAGAGATATAAGCAGGTGGACAGCATGGGCATTCTTTTCATGCTGTGTCTATTATGCGCAATATCAGGTATACATTTATAAAAAAGAGCAATTTTCTCAATAGTTTTCTTTAGTAAAATTACTCTAACTTACTATAGACCTTACAAAAGGCTTATAATGTACATGATCTATTGTGGAGAAAGACATGGATCAATAATAATTACAGCTGTATGGATGCACCTACTTTGATGTTTTATTGATGTCGGTAGCCTTAGCAGATAGGTCGTACAAGGTTTCATTATAGAAATAGTTCAGAATATGGAGGAATTTATTATTGCTTTTAGGTCAGTTTTCTGTCTGAAAAAGTAAAAAATTATGGAGTATACCATAATTGAGGAATAATTAGCATTTTTTATTGTTTGTGATGGACTGAACAGTTTAAAAAAAAAGGGAAGGCTTAGCGAGAGACCGCACGGGTGCCAGCTCATCAGATTTCCCGTATTTAATTCCGTAAATTGTGGTAAACAATTTTATTTTACAGTGCACAAAAGGTCGGAGATGCACTAGATCAATTAGGAGGCATATGTATAAAATGCTGGTCTTAGTAAACTCACTCCTGTGTTAGTTGTATAGACACAGCTCTATATTCATTAAAAAAAAGGCATTCTTTTAATTAATATCTTATTACTGCAAACGTCCTCCCCTAAATTAAAGATTGCCAACTCTTTACTAATTTACATTGGAAATCTAGTATAAGGCTATGTGCACACGTTCATTTTCGCGTTTTTTAAGCTTTTTTGCGGCAGTTTTCCGCTGCAAAAACACTTAAAAAACACATTCATTAAGCATCCTATTATTAGAATGCATTCCGCAATTTTTTGTGCACATGCTGCGTTTTTTTCCGCAAAAAAAACACATCGCAAAAAAAAAGCAGCATTGAACCGCTTACTTTCCGCATGTGGCTATGCCCACCTTGCGCAAAGTAAGCGGTTCATGTTCGGTTGGTACCCAGGTTCTGGAGGAGAGGAGACTCTCCTCCAGGCCCTGGGTACCATATCCCTGTGAAAACAATAATTAAAATTAAAAATCATGATATTCTCACCTTCCTGCGGCCCCCGCAGCTTTCCCGCTCCTCAACGACGCTTCCGGCAACTCCCGTTCCCAGTGATGCCTTGCGAGAATTACCCAAGATGACGTAGCGGTCTCGCGTGATGCTACGTCATCTGGGGTCATTGTCGCCGGGAGCGTCGCGGGGACCTGGAAGCTGCGGGGGCCACCGGAAGGTGAGAATATCATGATTTTTTATTTTTTTTATTATTTTTAACATTTTATCTTTTTACTATTGATGCAGCATAGGCGGCATCAATAGTAAAAAGTTGGTCACACTTGTCAAACACGTTGTTTGACTCGTGTGACCTACCTGTCAATCAGTTTTCCAAGCGATGCTACAGATCGCTTGGAAAACGCTAGCATTCTGCAAGCTAATTACGCTTGCAAAACGCTAGTTTCTGGCGGGAACACGCAGGGAGGTGTGGGATTGCCGCGGCAATTTCCGCGGCAATTCTCATACGTGTGCACATAGCCTAAAAGTTGTTTGCAACCAGGGTTGTTAACCGTCTGTGATAAACAAGAGTTTTTTTCCTGTCATCCATGTCTGGCAGAAAAAAAGCCCCAGCTGTGATTTTTTACATTTTGTTTTCCCCTAAGTTTGTACTGCCAATAGCTGAGCGCTGCACACGTAGAACCAGATAGAGCCCAGAGAGCAAGGTTAGGATGTGATACAGCTTCAGAAAATTCTTATCCCAGCCCTAACCCATCTCTTCAACCTATCGCTAACTTCTGGTATTTTCTGGCTTTCGTCCCCACCACTCCACTGAAACTGACCTGACCAAAATTACCAATGACTTAATGCCAAAGCTAACAGACATATTTTCTATACTCGTCCTTCTAGACCTGTCCTCTGCCTTCGACAGTCGACGACTCCCTCCTACTACAAATCATCTCTTTCCTAGGCGTCAAAGATCTCAGCCTCTCCTGCATCTCCTTATACCTCTCCAACTGCACATTTAGCGTCTCCCACTCCCACACTACCTCCTCATCCTGACCGCTCTCTGTTGGTGTCCCTCAAGGCTCTGTTCTAGTACCCTCTCAATATACAGTTAGGTCCATAAATATTTGGACAGAGACAACATTTATCTAATTTTGGTTCTAGACATTACCACAATGAATTTGAAACAAAACAAATCAGATGCAGTTGAAGTTCAGACTTTTAGCTTTCATTTGAGGGTATCCACATTAAAATTGGATGAAGGGTTTAGGAGTTTCAGCTCCTTAACATGTGCCACCCTGTTTTTAAAGGGACCAAAAGTAATTGGACAAATGACTCCAAGGCTATTTCATGGACAGGTGTGGGCAATCCCTTTGTTATGTCATTCTCAATTAAGCAGATGAAAGGGCCGGAGTTGATTTGAGGTGTGGTGTTTGCATTTGGAAGGTTTTGCTGTGAAGGAAACATGTGGTCACAGGAGCTCTCCATGCAGGTGAAACAAGCCATCCTTAAGCTGCAAGAACAGAAAAAAAACCATCCAAGAAATTGCTACAACATTAGAAGTGGCAAAATCTACAATTTGGTACATCCTGAGAAAGAAAGAAAGCACTGGTGAACTCATCAATCCAAAAAGACCTGGGAGCCCACGGAAGACAACAGTGGTGGATGATCGCCGCATACTTTCTTTGGTGAAGAAGAACCCGTTCACAACATCAACTGAAGTCCAGAACACTCTCAGTGAAGTAGGTGTATCTGTCTCTAAGTCAACAGTAAAGAGAAGACTCCATGAAAGTAAATACAAAGGGTTCACATCTAGATGCAAACCATTCATCAATTCCAAAAATAGACAGGCCAGAGTTAAATTTGCAGAAAAACACCTCCAGAAGCCAGCTCAGTTCTGGAAAAGTATTCTATGGACAGATGAGACAAAGATCAACCTGTACCAGAATGATGGGAAGCCAAAAGTTTGGAGAAGAAAGGGAACGGCACATGATCCAAGGCACACCACATCCTCTGTAAAACATGGTGGAGGCAACGTGATGGCATGGCCATGCATGGCTTTCAATGGCACTGGGTCACTTGTGTTTATTGATGACATAACAGCAGACAAGAGTAGCCGGATGAATTCTGAAGTGTACCGGGATATACTTTCAGCCCAGATTCAGCCAAATGCTGCAAACTTGATTGGACGGCGCTTCATAGTACAGATGGATAATGACCCCAAGCATACAGCCAAAGCTACACAGGAGTTCATGAGTGCAAAAAAGTGGAACATTCTTCAATGGCCAAGTCAATCACCAGATCTTAACCCAATTGAGCATGCATTTCACTTGCTCAAATCCAGACTTAAGAGGGAAAGACCCACAAACAAGCAAGACCTGAAGGCTGCGGCTGTAAAGGCCTGGCAAAGCATTAAGAAGGAGGAAACCAGCGTTTGGTGATGTCCATGGGTTCCAGACTTAAGGCAGTGATTGCCTCCAAAGGATTCGCCACAAAATTTTGAAAATAAAAATATTTTGTTTGGGTTATGTTTATTTGTCCAATTACTTTTGACCTCCTAAAATGTGGAGTGTTTGTAAAGAAATGTGTACAATTCCTACATTTTCTAACACATATTTTTGTTCAACCCTTCAAATTAAACGTTACAATCTGCACTTGAATTCTGTTGTAGAGGTTTCATTTCAAATCCAATGTGGTGGCATGCAGAGCCCAACTCGCGAAAATTGTGTCACTGTCCAAATATTTCTGGCCCTGACTGTATACCTTTAGTCTGGGACAACTCCTAAAGTCCCATGGCTTCCAGTACCATCTATACACTGATGATACTCAGATCTACGTCTCTGGCCCTGATGTCAGCACTCTACTATCCAAAATCCTTGGGTGTCTATTAGCCATCTCTTCCTTCTTCTCATCACACTTCCTAAAGCTCAATGTGGACAAAACTGAACTCATAATCTTTCCTCCATCTCACCTGACTCCTCTACCTGAGATATCATACTTTCCCCTGTGCCGCAAGTTCGCTTCCTCGAAATAACCCTCGACACTGCCCTGTCCTTCAAACTGCATATTCAAGCTTTTGCCTCCTCCAGCAGCATCCAACTCAAAAATATTTCCAGAATTCATCCTTTCCTCAACCCTGAATCTACTAAAATGTTAGTGCATGCCCTTATCATCTCCCACCTCGACTAATGCAATATCCTTCTCTGTGACCTCCCTGCAAACACTTTTGCACCTCTCCAGTCCATCTTTAACTCTGCTGCATGACTAATCCATCTCTTGCCTTGCTATTTCTTCACTTCTCCCCTCTGCAAATCCCTTAATTGGCTCCGAACTCCTCAACACAGCCAGTTTAAACTATCAACATTGACCTACAAAGCCGTCCATAATCTACTTCCACCATGTAGCTCTGAACTAATCTCCCGTTACCTTCCAACATGTAATCTCTCGTCTTCTCAAGACTTACTTCTCTCCTCCCACTTGCCGTATATACTAGAGTATAAGCCGACCCGAGTGTAAGCCGAGGCACCTAATTTTGCCACGGAAAACTGAGTAAGCTTATTGACTTGAGTATAAGCCTGGTATGCATTGTCCCCCTCATCCAACAACAATACCAGAGAACCCCCATAAGCAGTCAGGGAGTACACATAATACCAGAGCGCCACAAAGAAGCAGTCAAGGAGTACACAAAACAATACCAGAGAGCCCCCATAAACAGTCAGGGAGTACACATAATGCCAGAGCGCCCCCATAAGCAATCAGGTAGTACACATAATACCAGAGTGCCCCCATAAGCAGTCAGTGAGTGCACATAACAATACCAGAGCACCCCCATAAGCAGTCAGGGAGTACACAGAAACAATGGTAAAAGGGTACATATAACAGTACCAGAGTGCCCCATAAACAGTGTCAGACAGTACACATGAGCAGTCCTGGAGAATACACATAAGTGCCAGAGTGCCCCCATAAGCAGTGCCATATTGTCCCCAGTGTCATATTGTCCCCATAGACAGCATCAGACAGTACACATAAACAGTACCAGAGTGTCCCAATAAACAGTATCAGAGTACACATAAGCAGTGCTAGAATTCCCCATAAACAGTGGCAGACAGTACACATAAACAGTTCCAGAGGGTACACATGAACAAATAGTGCTCAAGGGCCCCTATGAACAGTACCATTGTCCCCCCACTCTCTCTCCTGGCTTTGCTGGATCTCCATCTTCCCTGCATGTTCCTGGGGCAGGCAGCTCTTCCTGCTTGTTCCTGTGCAGAGCAGTCATGTGACCCTGCTTATTAAAGTAATGAATATGCGCTCCATGCCTATGGGAGTGGAGATGCGTCCATATTCATTACTTTAATGAGCGGGGTCACATGACCGCTCTGCACAGGAACAAGCAGGAAGAGCTGCCGACCCCAGGACAATGCAGGGAGGATGGAGATCCAGCGAAGCCAGGAGGGTGACTATTGATGTCTGACTCGTGTATAAGCCGAGGGGGCATTTTCATCACAAAATAATGTGCTGAAAATCTCGGCTTATACACGAGTATATACGGTATACATTCCTCGCCCAATCGCATCCAAGACTTCTCCCGAGCATCCACCATATTCTGGAATTCTGTGCCCCAACAAATCTAACTATGTGCCAGTTTCAGAACTTTCAGACAGAACTTGAAAACAAATTTCTTCAAGCAAGCTTACAGCCTGCAATAACTACTTGCCACCTCACCACCACCAGGGATACTGTCTCCTTCCCCATTATCCGGCAGACTGTAAGCCCTCAAGTAAAGGGCCCTCTCCCTCTGTACCAGTCTATTAGTTCACTGTAATTTAAATTTTGGATGTAACCCTCTCTCATGTACAGTATCAAGGAATAATGAGGGGATAAATAATGATGATAATGTGATTTCATAAAAATTCCACCTTCAGTGCATATTTCTCTGTAGACTTCTATCTGAAGAATGAAAAAAATCACATGCAAAAAAAAATGTCATTCCATTTTTAAGTGCAGAATCAAAGCTTTTCTGTACTCTGAAAACCACATTAAAATGCTGCTTCAGATCTTCGCCATGTAAGCATCAAATAAAGGGGAAAAGGGCTAAAAGAAATGCAGCAAACATGATGTAACACCTGCACATGGAACTGTCAGAGCAGCTACTGGTATACTGGGATTTACAGACACTAAGAAGAGTTTTGCAGCTGCTGTTAAACAGGGACCTTCAGACATTAATGGTTTTTTCCCTGAGCTGCGGGGGACAATTCCCATGGACCCTTGTTTCAGTCAGATGACACAGCTTGGAGGGATAGGAGGGAGGAGGAACTTGGGGGAGGGAGCTGGAGAGGAAGTGAAAGAAAGTGAGAGAGCGGATGGTTCATGTAAAAGATGGAGCGCTGTGGACTTGTATTCCTCTAAAGAGCGGAGCGTTCCCGTCCCCTCTGATAAACCTGCGAATCTGGAGAGAGCGCAGCCCGGTCATCAGGTGAAGCAAGCAACATTAAGGACTCGGAGAGTTCTACCGGCACTCCCACCGTATAAAGGCCTGAATCCTGCCGCCCCCAGTTGGGGTCCAGGGAAAACTACCACCGGTGGAGACGCACCGTGAGTGCCCCTTTTCGAGACTTGTGGTTCAACCAGCCCGTTACAGTGAGTACACTACGCCCCAGACTATTTACCTTCGTGAGCATCTAAGTGCACCAACGGTTATAAATTTGCGCGCCAACATCCGCGGCAACTGGGCCCCAACGTTTGGACTGGGTTAATACAAGAAAAGGGGAACCCTGCTACGTTATATTTGCAGGGTTGGGGAAAGAATTAGGTTGTGATGTGTATATGATTTTTATAGAGCACCGTTACCTGTATTGCATGTTGTTTCTTTAAATACACTTCATTTCTGCTGCATATCCATAAACCAGTTAAACAGTTTTACTCCTGTTTTGGGTGATGTGTACTGAGCTATAGGCAGGGGTTTCCCGAATCAGTCCCTGGCAGAAGATAACATGCCTTCTGCAGTCCTAGAGAGAGCTCCAATCAAGATTCGGGTGGAGGCACTGCGCCCTAAAGAGGTGAGACCCCCCATAACACCCAGCGTACCGTGGTAGCCCTGAAGGGGTGTTACAGTGGAGGCACTGCTGAGATACAGAACTAACACAGGAGTATTTACTATGGAGACTTTAACAGAGCGAGAAGTATATTTGTGGTGTGAAGAGATGGATGTTACAGCTAGACAAAGCTTTGCAGTGAGTGGTGAGCTCTGTGATGCATCTGATGAAGAGATACTGAAAATAGTTAACCGACTCACTGAACTTGCCCACCCTGAAGTGGTCGACCGCAGAAAGGAAAAGGGGGGACAGTTACCCATAGCCCTGATCTCAACCGGGCAGATCTTGAGGAAAGATTACTTCCCATCCATGATAGCCGTGTCCCCAGAGTATGGTCGACAATGGAAGATCACTTGGCCTAATGAGTCCGAAGTTGAGACCCGGCAACAGGAATCAACCACTCAGTCTAGGAAGACTAGTATACGTCCGCCCTCTACTCCCCTTAGAACCAGTCCTGAAGAGACAGCGGCACCTGTTGATGTGCTTATGACAGCTATGGAAAAGTTAGTCAGTCAGTTTGCAAAGATGCAGCCAGAAGGGAACTACCGTCGTTTAAGAACCTTCTCGGGTGCCCTCCCCACCCCTGCTGGAGAAGAAGAATATGATACTTGGAGGGATGTCACTTTACTGTGCTTAGAAGAGTGGCAGTGCACTGATGCCGTGAAGAAGCAGAGAATAGTAGAAAGTTTGAAGGGTACTGCTATGGAAGTGGTGCAGGCTGCTTGGCGGAGCAAGCCACTAGCAACTTATCAAGATTATATGAGTGCTTTAGAAGATGCTTTTGGATCCCCTGAAGATGCTACTGATCTACTCTATAAACTTGGTACCACCTACCAACAACCAGATGAGAAGATGTCCGACTATCTATACCGATTGGATAAGATGGTTCATAGAATAGTATCTAAAGGTGGAGTCAGCCCTAAAGAAGTTGATCAGTGTCGTCTGGACCAAGTACTCAGAGGAGCTCTCACTCATGATCCAATTGCTCAGCGGATGAGGTCTTGTGATAAAGAGAAGATTCCTGGTTCTTTTCATGAGTTGCTTAAGGAAGTTCGCAAGGAAGAGGTTATTTTGGCCGCAAGAGAGAAGACCTCCCCTCGGGTGACTACTGTTGCCTTGAAGCCAGCAGCCGACTGCCGAGAGAGGGAACTGCTGAAAGTCATCGAGAAACAGGGGGAGCAGATTACTCAATTGTTAAGTGCTCAGGCCAAGACAATACAGCGGTTACAAAGTGCTGCAGAGGTAGCCGAGAAGCAGACCCTGGCTTCAGGAAGAGAGAATGATGACCTGTGTAGAGTGGAAAGTAGGAAACCAGAAGGGTGCTTTGTCTGTGGGAGTCCGGGCCATATAGCTCGTCAGTGTCCAAAGAGGTGGAGCTCAAAGAACTCTTCACATTCTCCCCACCTCCCTCCGAGGCAGTCGGGAAACGGGAAAGGGGGCCAGTAGAACCCCATACTGAGCCCCCATCAGCAACTAAGACCTACTCTACCTCTCCATCCAATAGTGCCTCATCGAAAACACTGCCTGAAGGGTTAGTGGGACCAGCCCCGCATGTCCCCACATATATCAATGGTAAATCTTGTTCAGTATTGCTGGATAGCGGATCTCAAGTGTCCATCATTTTTGAAGGATGGTATAAAAGATATTTATCCAATGTGCCTCTGAAACCGCTGTCTGGACTCGTGGTGTGGGGACTGAGTGAACACAGATATCCTACCGAGGATACGTGTCCGTGACACTACGATTCCCAGACTGTTGTTGGAGTGGATAAAGAGATACCCATTATAGCGCTAATCTGCCCGGAGGCAGAGGCAGATGAGAGACCCACACCTGTCATAGTGGGAACAAATGCCAACATTTTCTGTACGTTAGCTCAGTGGTGTCGTCAAGCTGGGGGAGAAAAGTACTCGCAGACCCTATCCATCCACCCAGTCTGTCTGGAAGCCTATGTGAGGATGGAGGAGGAGAAGAGGGAACTGCAGCCTGAAAGCTTTGACCCTTGTTTTGAAGGAAGTGAGCTGAAAGGAGAAGAGAGGAGGCTAGTCATCGACGGCATGATGATGCGGGGGGCGGCTTTCTCCTTGGGCGAATGGGACATGGGCCTCGCCCAAGGAGTAGAGCATCGCATTCGGTTGAAAGATCAAAAGCCTTTCCGAGAGAGATCCCGAAGATTGGCCCCGGCGGATATCGAAGATGTTAGGCAGCATCTACGCGGTATGTTAGACACAGGAGTCATCATAGAGTCTAGTAGCCCATATGCTTCCCCCATTGTGATTGCTCGGAAAAAAATGGAGCTATTCGGATGTGTGTGGATTATCGTACTTTGAACAAACGTACGGTTCCTGACCAGTACACTGTGCCCGAATTGATGAAGCTTTAGATTGCCTGCAAGGGAGCCAATGGTTTTCTGTGTTAGATCTCCGGAGTGGTTACTATCAGATACCCATGTCAAAGGAAGATCAAGAGAAGACCGCTTTTATCTGCCCCATTGGGTTCTTCGAGTTTCAAAGACTGCCTCAAGGACTGACAGGTGCTCCGGCCACTTTTCAGAGATGTATGGACAAAGTAGTGGGGGACATGCACTTACGTGAGGTCTTGGTTTATCTCGATGATCTTATTGTTTTTGGGAAGACTCTGGAAGAACACAACCAGCGGTTGTTCAAGGTGCTGGATCGGTTGAAGGAGGCTGGGTTGAAGTTGTCCCTTGATAAGTGCCGGATTTGCCAGATGACTGTGAAATATGTGGGGCACATAGTCAGCAGAGAAGGAATTTCCACCGACCCCGCCAAAGTGGAGGCTGTGGTAAACTGGCCTAAGCCCACCAAGCTGGGGGAGCTTAGGTCCTTTTTAGGATTCTGTGGATACTACCGAAGATTTGTACCCCAGTACTCTCGGATTGCGAAGCCATTAACTGCTCTTACTCAGGGGTATCCCCCTTCCGGCGGGACAGCCCGCCCCTCAAGGTGAGGGAAAAGAGACTACTTCCGAGTTAATGAACCTTTTGGGGAAAGATGGACACCCTTATGCGACGAGGCATTCGAGAAACTGAAGTCATGTTTGACCCAAACTCTAGTGTTGGCCTATGCAGACGCCAGTAAACCATATGTGTTACATATAGATGCTTCTCTCGACGGACTAGGAGGGATTCTCTATCAGGACCATGATGGCTGTCTACGTCCCGTTTACTACATTAGTCGAGGATTGACTCCCAGTGAACGCAACTACCCAGCTCACAAACTGGAGTTTCTGGCTCTGAAATGGGCTGTAGTGGACATGCTGCATGACTACCTCTATGGGGTACGCTTCGTGGTTCATACCGACAACAATCCATTAACCTACGTGAGAACCACAGCAAAACTGGATGCCACGGGGTACCGGTGGCTTGCCGCACTCTCTCTGTATGATTTCAGCTTAAAATATCGACCAGGGATCAGTAACATTGATGCAGACACACTCTCTCGCCTGCCTAGTGAACCTTTAAATGAGGAAGAAGAAGGAGGATGGATAGAGGTCCCTGCCCCTGAGGTGAAGACTCTGTGCCATAGACATCGAACTGATGCCCTCACTCTGCAGTGCTGTGCTAAATTCTTAGGAGCATCTAGCGAAGCGCTCCCGTTGTCGTACTGTCGAGTGACAAATGTAACCCCAGACTCTCTCCCTCAACTGACTCATAACCAAGTCAGGACGGCGCAGCAGGAGGATCAGTCAGTGGGGGTAGTTCGATGGTGGGTGAAGAGGGGCTGGAGGCCCGAAAAGAATGCATTAAGAACAGAGGAGTCTGTCCTGCTGACTCGGCAGCTAGAGTCGCTAGTAGTAAAAAATGGGCTACTATACCGAGAGACAAGGGGCCAGAAGGGAGGAGTCCGCAGGCAGCTGGTGTTACCCATCCGATTTCGGAAGATGGTCATGAAGTCCCTGCATGATGACCATGGACATCTTGGCATCGAAAAGACTACGAGTCTCGTGGCCGACCGATTCTATTGGCCTCGCATGGAAGCGGATATTGAAGAATACTGCAAATCATGCTCCCGGTGTGTGTTGAGAAAAACCTTGCCTTTGAGAACAGCCCCCCTTGTGAACATTACCAGCGATGGCCCACTTGAACTAGTGTGCATTGATTTCCTCTCCATCGAGCCTGATGAAAGCAATGTCAGTAATGTGTTAGTGGTCACTGACCATTTCACCCGATATGCCCAGGCCTACCCCACTAAAGATCAAAGGGCAATTACTGTGGCAAAAACATTATGGGAGAAGTTCTTTGTACATTACGGGCTGCCTGCCCGCATCCATACCGATCAAGAAAGAGATTTCGAAAGTAGACTAATCAAGGAGCTATGCGCTCTCTGTGGGATCAAGAAATCCAGAACCACGCCATATCACCCCCAAGAGGATCCTCAACCTGAGAGATTCAACCATACCCTTCTGAACATGTTAGGCACTTTAGATCCCAGGAAGAAGGGACACTGGAGCAGGCATGTGAGCCAGTTGGTTCATGCCTACAATTGCACCACAAATGAGTCAACTGGATATTCTCCTTATTTCCTCATGTTTGGAAGAAAAGCCCGACTACCCGTGGATATTAGTTTTGGGACATCCATTGACCGTTCTAATGGGAAGACCTACTTAAAATATGTGTCCCAGCTAAAAGAAGATTTGACAAAAGCTTACAAATTGGCAGAGCAGGCCTCTGGTCGGTCAGGGAAGCGCAATAAGACTCGCTACGACTGTAGGGTTCGAGAACAAGTTTTACTACCTGGAGACAGAGTTCTTATTCAGCTTTTGGGCCTTCCTGGGAAGCACAAGCTTGCTGATCGGTGGTGTCCTGACTAGTGTTGAGCATTCCGATACCGCAAGTATCGGGTATCGGCCGATATTCGCGTTATCGGAATTCCGATACTTAATTCCGATACTTTTTCAATATCGTATACCGGAATCGGAAGTTCCCATAATTCTTTGAGAGGCAATGTGATTTTAGTCAGCCAATGAGGAATCCTACGAAGTGTGGGCACATCCTGTAATGCTGCGGTCATCTTAACTAATGGCATGGCTGTGATTGGCTGCTGAAATGATGTCAGAATGCACTATAAAAGGCGCCGCAGCCATTTTAGCGTCACTGTGCTGTGAACTCAGTAAGGGACAGAACGCTGCTGTGCTGACTCTGAGGGACAGTTAGATATTGCGATTTTGTGTACTACTGTGCTTGAGGCAGGCTAGTTTACCAACCGCTGTGTAAAGCTTCATTTTGCCAGTGTTGTTTTAACAGCTCTGTGCAAGGTGTGTGTGTGACAGTGCAGGTGACGCTGCAGTTTGCTCTGCATCCACCGCTGTTTGTAGGCATCTGCACGTGTCACTGACTCTTTTTTTTTTTTTTTTATTTAGTGGAATTGGTGCAGCTCCATTATATTAGAAAAAAATCAAATCTATTAGTGTGACGTGCTTCCATCCGTATACAATACATTGGTTGCAAACACTATAGAAGTACAGAAAGGAGCTTTTCACAGATAGTGAATAGTTGTGTTTCAGTGTTCACTGCAGTCTGTGAGGTTTTGATTTTTTGAGTGCAGATCACGCTCCAGTTAGTTCTTCAACCACTGCTGGTTGTAGTCTGCTGAGCGTGTGTCACTGCCTCATCCTTCACATTTTTCTCTAATTGGTGCTGCTCCATTTTAGTGGAAAAAAATCTAATCTATTAGTGTGACGCGCTTCCATCCGTATACAATACATTAGTTGCAAACACTATAGAAGTACACAAAGGGGCCTTTAACAGCTACAGAACAGTTGTGTTTCAGTGTTCACTGTAGTCTGTGAGCTTTTCATTTTGTGAGTGCAGATTACGCTCCAGTTTGTTCTTCAACCACTGCCGGTTGTAGTCTGCTGAGCGTGTGTCACTGCCTCATCCTTCACATTTTTCTCTAATTGGTGCTGCTCCATTTTAGTGGAAAAAAATCTAATCTATTAGTGTGACGCGCTTCCATCCGTATACAATACATTGGTTGCAAACACTATAGAAGTACACAAAGGGGCCTTTAACAGCTACAGAACAGTTGTGTTTCAGTGTTCACTGTAGTCTGTGAGCTTTTCATTTTGTGAGTGCAGATTACGCTCCAGTTTGTTCTTCAACCACTGCCGGTTGTAGTCTGCTGAGCGTGTGTCACTGCCTCATCCTTCACATTTTTCTCTAATTGGTGCTGCTCCATTTTAGTGGAAAAAAATCTAATCTATTAGTGTGACGCGCTTCCATCCGTATACAATACATTGGTTGCAAACACTATAGAAGTACACAAAGGGGCCTTTAACAGCTACAGAACAGTTGTGTTTCAGTGTTCACTGTAGTCTGTGAGCTTTTCATTTTGTGAGTGCAGATTACGCTCCAGTTTGTTCTTCAACCACTGCCGGTTGTAGTCTGCTGAGCGTGTGTCACTGCCTCATCCTTCACATTTTTCTCTAATTGGTGCTGCTCCATTTTAGTGGAAAAAAATCTAATCTATTAGTGTGACGCGCTTCCATCCGTATACAATACATTGGTTGCAAACACTATAGAAGTACACAAAGGGGCCTTTAACAGCTACAGAACAGTTGTGTTTCAGTGTTCACTGTAGTCTGTGAGCTTTTCATTTTGTGAGTGCAGATTACGCTCCAGTTTGTTCTTCAACCACTGCCGGTTGTAGTCTGCTGAGCGTGTGTCACTGCCTCATCCTTCACATTTTTCTCTAATTGGTGCTGCTCCATTTTAGTGGAAAAAAATCTAATCTATTAGTGTGACGCGCTTCCATCCGTATACAATACATTGGTTGCAAACACTATAGAAGTACACAAAGGGGCCTTTAACAGCTACAGAACAGTTGTGTTTCAGTGTTCACTGTAGTCTGTGAGCTTTTCATTTTGTGAGTGCAGATTACGCTCCAGTTTGTTCTTCAACCACTGCCGGTTGTAGTCTGCTGAGCGTGTGTCACTGCCTCATCCTTCACATTTTTCTCTAATTGGTGCTGCTCCATTTTAGTGGAAAAAAATCTAATCTATTAGTGTGACGCGCTTCCATCCGTATACAATACATTGGTTGCAAACACTATAGAAGTACACAAAGGGGCCTTTCACAGATACTGAACAGTTGTCTGCAGGGTTCACTGTAGTCTGTGAGGAATAACCACACTTAGGCCTTATAACTTTTCTGACTTTCTTTATCAATCTACCAAGATGAAGAAGTCAGTGAGTAAGGCACGTGGTCTTGGTCGAGGCCGTGGATTTGCAGCGGGGAGAGGACGTGGGGATTCTGTGGCTGCTGCCGCACCCAGTGACACAGCATCCACCAGTTTTCCCCGTGAGCGTTCCTTTATGCGCACTTTTGTAGGAGCTCAGCGTACCCCCCTGCTGCGTGAAGAACAAATTGAAGCCGTTGTTGGTTGGATGGCAGCCAATGCATCGACTTCAATAGCTTCCACCTCCTCTCAGGACCACAGCACTGTTGAACAACCATCAGTCTCTTCACGGCCTGCCAAATTGCCCAGGCAGTCAGAGAGCTCTGTACAGGAGCCAGCTGAGTCTCTGCTTCTGTTCTCAGAATCTGTTGGCTTGGAAACAGGGGCCCAGCCAAGCAGCATTCTGGAATGTGAAGAAGAGGCAGTATGCAGTGATGCGCAACAGCTGTGTCTCTCTGAATCTGAAGAGGCGGGTGAGCCAGTGCCGATGGTCAGCACACCGCAGAACGCATCTGATGATGATGAGACTCAGTTGCCAGTTTCTGTTGAGCATGGTGCTGGCCAGACCACCCAACAACAGCAGGTGTTGGAAGAGGGTAGTGGTGGAGATGATGAGGTCCAAGACCCAACATGGCGTGAGGAACAGGAAGGTGGTGGGAGCAGCTCTGAGGAAGAGATTGCACCAACGGTCCAAACAGTAGGGAGAGGTAGGCTGCAGACTCGCTTGCCTGTAGCCTCCAGTTTGGCACCCGTTCGGAGCAGTTCTCTTCCAACAGCCAAACCGGGCGCTCCCAGGACTTGCTCTGCGTGGTCCTTTTTTGATACAGTTGCAGATGATATTTGCTATGTCAAATGCAAGCTGTGTAATCAAAAAATTAAAAGAGGTAAAAGTGTCAGTAACCTTAATACAACAAATATGTGGAAACATGTGCGGTCAAAGCACTTTGTTGAGTTACAAAGACACACTGGAGATGTAGGCCAACCTACAGCAGCACCTACATCTTCAGCTCGTGTTGGAGCCTCTTCCTCCAGTTCACACACAGCTGGTTCGGCTTCCTCAAAGGATCGCCATGGAAGAACCTCTGTCACTGTTGTCCAGAGACACAGTGTTATTCCACCCACAGCTGCAAGTTCCCTGTCATCCTCACACACCCAGGCCACAAAACAGCCATCAGTAGCACAGGCATGGGATAAAAGACGGCCATACTCGGCAAACCATCCACGAGCACAGGCTCTGAATGCTGGCATTGCAAAACTCCTGTCCCTTGAAATGCTGTCATTCAGGCTGGTGGAGACTGACAGTTTCCGTGAATTAATGGCATTGGCAGTCCCACAATACAATGTGCCCAGCCGATTTTATTTCAGCAGGCAAGCCGTCCTGGTCTGCAAAAGCATGTTGAGGCAAAAATTAAACATGCGCTACTAAACGCCGTCAGTAGCAAGGTCCACCTGACCACCGATGCGTGGACCAGTACCCATGGTCAGGGACGATACCTTTCACTCACTGCCCATTGGGTGAATGTTGTGGAGCCGGGTACAGATCTTGCGAGTGGCGCTGTACGTGTTCTGCCAACTCCAAGGATTGCCGGAATCAAGTCTGTCCACATTGACTCCTCCTCCTACTCCAGTTCCTCAGAATCATCGCTGCAGGAGCCGTCACGGTCTACCTCCACATGGACCCGTGGACGCTTACCTGATGCGACCGATATGAGCACAGCCGTGGCCAAACGGCAACAGGCCGTTCTGAAATTAATTCCCATGGGGAATCGAAGCCACACAGCGCAGGAGGTCTGGAATGCCATCAAGCAGGAGAGCGACGTGTGGTTTTTGCCAGCGAATCTCCAGCCAGGCTTGGTAGTGTGTGACAATGGCCGAAATCTGGTGGCAGCTCTGGGCCTTGGCAACCTCACTCACATACCATGTCTGGCACATGTGCTCAACTTGGTCGTGCAGAGTTTTTTGAGGGACTATCCGGATCTTGATGCACTGCTGCACAAGGTCCGCCTAGAGTGCGCTCACTTGCGACGTTCCAGCATGGCCAGATCGCGCATTGCAGCTCTGCAACGCAGATTGCGCCTTCCTGAACATCGCATCATATGTGACGTATCCACCAGGTGGAATTCAACGTTACATATGTTGGAGCGGTTGTGTGAGCAGCAGCCAGCAGTTATGGAGTATCAGCTGCATCAGGCGCAATCAACACGCAATTTGCGCCGTCCACACTTCACCATTAATGAGTGGGCCACTATGAAGGACATGTGCCACGTTTTGCGTGCGTTTGATGAGTCAACGCGGATGGCGAGTGCAGATGATGCACTAGTCAGCCTGACTGTCCCCCTTATCTGCCTGCTTCAAAAAACACTGCAAGCAATAAGGGATGAGGTTTTGGAAGAGGTGGAGGATGAGGAGTCACAAATTCCATCACCTTCTGGAAAGTCAGCGCAACGTGGTTCCTCACAAAGGGCTGGGCAGGGCTCACTTTGTGAGGAGGATGAGGAGGAGGAGTCAATGGAGGAGGAAGACATCGCTCCAGAGGGAGGTACACAACGCTCTAGTCAGTATGTAGAGCGAGGGTGGGGTGATGCAGAGCAGGCAGAGATAACGCCTCTTGCAGAGGACAGCGTTTCTTTGCCAGTTGGGAGTCTGCAGCACATGGTTGATTTCATGCTGCAGTGCCTAAGAAACGACCGCCGCATCGCCCACATTCTCACGACGTCTGATTATTGGGTGTACACCCTCCTAGACCCTCGCTACCGGGACAACGTCAAAAGCCTCATCACACCGTTGAACCGGGAGCGTAAAATGCGGGAGTACCAAGACACACTGGTGCAATCCCTAATGTTCTACCTTACTGCCGAGAGCACTGCTGCTGCTACTGCTTTACAAAGCAGCTCTGTGCGTCGAGGCAGTGTAGAGAGCTCTGCAACAAGAGGGAGCACACGCAGTGCCTCTGCACAGGGAAAGACCAGTATGTTAAAAATGTGGCAAAGTTTTGTGGCAGCGCCACAAATGTCTACACCATCCGAGAGGGCTCCAGTCAGCGGGAGGCAACGTATCCGTCAGATGGTGACAGACTACTTGGCTTTGCCTCTCAGTGTACTCCCAGATGGCTCTTCCCCATTCAAGTTTTGGGTCTCTAAGCTGGATACATGGCCAGAGCTTAGCCAGTATGCATTGGAGGTGCTGGCTTGCCCTGCTGCCAGTGTATTATCGGAGCGCGTCTTTAGTGCTGCAGGTGGTGTACTAACAGACAGTCGCATGCGACTATCCTCCGATAATGTAGACCGGCTTACTTTTCTGAAAATGAACAAGGCATGGATCTCGCCAGAATTTGTCTGTCCGTTTTCAGATTAAATAACTGGTTCGCAACGTTATCCATGTCTCCTGTTATGTTCATCTTTCTACTACCTGAACTCTACTCCCTGGGCTCCAACACTGCCAGTTGCTGCTCAGAAGTGTCGTGTCCACAGAACAAAACACAAGCTCTACTGTTAGTGGGGTTCAGTAACGCCAGCTGTTCCCCTGCTGTGTCAACGGCAAGAAGTCTCCTGTTCCCGACACATGGACAGAAAAACACATGACCAACATGCTCCAAATAGGGAAGAGCCGTCACCCTGCTTGTTATGCTGAAAACATGAAATTGTGAAGTTTTGCAGGCCTAGAATGATAAATTTTTATGACAAATATGGACAAATAATAATTTGTCATCACAGCGCATATCTGCACATGTCTATTAGAAATGGTAACAAAAAATAAAACATAGTCTACTCTTCACATTTTGAAATTAATGCATAAAAGTACATTTCAGACTTATGAATTAATGCTTTTTAAGGAACTTTATCTGTACCTGTAAGATAATGCAGTCAATGGATGTACGAATCATTAAATCCTCATCATCATCATCACGAGTTTTATTTATGACAGACATTATAAAATACACATACTGATGCCAACTGTAACTTCAAACACCATATATGAAATGGCCAGCATGTAAACATGGTAATAATGTCCAATAATAAATTATTACATCTAGAAAGTGCATCATGCATACTGACAATAGGTAGTTATACCTGCAAGTGCTGTTGAAACAACCACAAGAGATATCAATTAATACTGGTATATAGGTATCACAGTGCATAGTTACTCATGGACAATGTTGATGTAATACTGTATCTCAATTAAGTCAGCGTCAACCATTAGGCTTGTTAGTCTTGTACATTGTTAAAGAGGGAACGTAATTTTTTTGTTTGTCATAGGTGGAGTATTACACATTAAATTATTACTGCTGTATTTTTTTTTGCGTCCCTAGTGCGCAATAACGCAGCCTAACCTCACATTTGATAGTCAGCTAATTGCCACACGCTACCCTACCCTACGCGTGACAGTAGGAAGGTAGTGTTGACGGATAAAGCTTTGCGCAACCAGACATTCTTTTACCCTCTTCAACACTCTACAAGCAAAAAATGCATGATTTCAGCCGCAGACTTTATTGACGTACAGTATAACATCGGCATTACCCATCAGAGGCTGTCCACTGTCTGATACAGACATAGAATATACCTTTGCTATCCGTAGCTTTGTTTCACCTACACTTGCAGGCACACACTTAAATTGTGACAAACAATGCCTAATGTTTTTTTAAATGGTTATTTTTTATTGTACATTATTGTGTCATCAATCACATTGATGAGTCCATGCTGGACATGTCATACATGCTATAGAAAGTTACGATTTTATGAACTTAAATAATTGAAATGTCTGTGACTGTCACATAAAATTTGCGATGATGATGATGAGTGACTATTACAAAATCCATTGTCTTCACTATGTTATGGTTTAACATAGCGTTCCTTAAGCATTATTCATAAAAAAAAAAATGGACTTTTATTCTTAAATTTACAACACTATATTTTGTTACCAATTTTTTGGGTGTTGTGTTGTTCCATTTATTTTTGGCATGTGCATATATGCGTTTATATTGTATTTTCTTTATTTTTCCTTCTTGAAATTAGAAAACATGTGTATCTTTGTACCGTGTTAGCCAGTAGATAGAAAAATATTTAGACTTCAGAGTCAGCAGTGGTTGATACCTTTTAATGGATAACTGAAAAGATGGAAACAAATTGCAAGCTTTCAAGGCTACTCACGTCTCTTCATCAGGAAAGACTAACTAAAAAAATTAAGCATCACATATTTCTATACACAACAGGACACAGGAATAGTGCAATAGGTAAGACAAGTAAGTGACGTGTATCAGAACTGTCATTATCTCACAGGGATGAACATAAATATTGGAACAGTTCCTAGATAAGGATAGAAAGTTTGATTGCCCTCTCATTGGCGTATTTTTTTGGGTTTTCATGACCCTGGAAGGGCATAGACGCAGATTCCTTAATTGATATAGAATGACATAAATCCATGTGATCTATTCATTCCATCACTAACAGTGTCAAAGGTCATGATGAGCTTATATTCTGAAACCTTTGTACGTTTCTCATATTTGAAGTTATATTTTAATACCAGTAATTCCATATCCATCATGCTATGACCGGGCATACAAAAGTCTTTTGCCACAGGTAAATTCATTAATTTATCTGTGATTGTGTGGCGCTGATAATTCATCCTTGTTCTCCTTTTTGTTGCCGGTCTCCCCTCACTTGTCCCTCCCTCACTTGTCTTAGCTATTCCTGTGTCCTGTTGTGTGTAGAAATATGTGATTCTTCATTTTTGGCTTTACTCTTAGCCTGATGAAGACACCTGAGTAGTCTCGAAAGCTTTGAATTTGTTACCATATTTTCAGTTAGCCATTAAACGTTATCAACCACAGAGGACTGTCAAGTATAAATATTTTTCTATTCTTGTAATTGAAATTTATCATTTTATTGTTGTAGTAAAAGTTCATTTATTCTTGTTTGAAGTACATACATTTGCAATGGCCACGTAACAAGGCAATAACTCAATATTTTGTGCCTACACCCTCCTTGACCCTGGGCTTCAACAGCGCCAGTTGCTGCTCAGAAGTGTTAGATGCACAGATGAAAACAATCGCTGATGTGTTTGTGGGGTTCAGTAACGCCTGCTGTTCCCCTGCTGTGTGTCTGGCAAAAATTACTGCTGCTAACTACAACTTCAACTTCAAACGTCTCATACTAGGCCTCTGCCTACACCCTCCTTGACCCTGGGCTTCAACAGCGCCAGTTGCTGCTCAGAAGTGTTAGATGCACAGATGAAAACAATCGCTGATGTGTTTGTGGGGTTCAGTAACGCCTGCTGTTCCCCTGCTGTGTGTCCGGCAAAAATTACTGCTAGCTACCTAATCATGGTGAAAAAAACATGACATCTCAAAGTGTCTAGTGCTACACATAGATATGAGGCTACACCATGATTTCTAAGCTGTAAACATTTGAAACGTCAACTTTCAAACCATAAAATGATTTGTCTTTGTCACAAATCTGTAACAAAATAATTGTGACATATTATTACAGATATGCACATGTCGAAAACAAATGCAAACACAAAAGCCTACTTATGCTATAGGATACTGATGGTCAACCTTGTCACTCCATAGCTTAGACAAATCCAACTCACATCATGATGACTCAAATACTGCAATGTTGGAAGTGCATAATGTGGGTTGAACTTTGACAACTGCTGCAGTGCGAAGGTTATACTTCAGTGTTCTTGCCTTTGAAATAAAAGCATACAAGTAAATATAATATCCAATGTTGATTAAGGGACGTGATGTACACCTGTAATATTGTGCAAACAATGCATGTAGGAATAGTCCTCTTCAACATTACTTATATTTGTGTCATTTTAAAAAATACATATTTGATTAGAAAGTTAACAGCCCATATCATAAAGGTCCTTCATGTAAACATGATAATCGCTAACAAAAATCATGCATTACCTTGGTAAAGTCAATAGTGCTTAGTCACAATAGCAAAATATATACCTGTAAGTGGTGCTGAAAGAACGACAACTGATAGAATAGGTGAATGATATCTATTTATCAGACTGAATAGCGACACCTGTACAATGTCGATATAATACTGTACCTTAACAAAACAGCTGTGTCACACCTCACACGCATTTTTCTTGTAGCTTGTTATGTAATAGGGCACATGCGTGTATGTTTCATCATAGGTGCATGTTTACTGAGTAAAGCAGTCATGACAACGCCTTTGTGTTGTCGGTACGCTTGCGATGATGAACGATGCGCACCGTGAATGTTAGTCTGCGTCATAAGACGCACAGACGCTCCAATACCCAACGCGTCACAGCAGGAAGCCAGTCTGTGCGTCCAAACAAAGGCGCAAGCATACATGCACGTACCCTTTTATAAAGCTATATAAAAAAAAGGATGTAGTAGTAACGCACACTTTATTGAGGTACAGTATTACATCGCCATTCACCATCTGTGGCTATGCAGTCTCATCTATATATACCTTATCTATCCGTTGTCATGCTTGCAAGTCCACAGTCAGGCATAAATAGCTGTTTTCACTATGCACTTTTTAAAGGTTTTTTTTGTTAATATAAATGATTGGCACATATTATCAGTATTACATGATGGAAATTTTAGATATTTTTAAAAACTTTTTAGTGATATTATTCAGCAAATGAAAATGGTGTACATACTGTTACTTATCCATCATTAATGGATTCTGATATGTACTTGTATGCTTTTATTTAAAACCGTATAGCAGATTATTTAACCGATTTTTATTGTGGTTTGCATTGCTTTTCAACATGTTAATGTATGCGTTTATGTTTGTCAATTATTAATTTACATATATTTTTTAAAGTAAAATCATCATCTTATGGTACTAAAGGTTATATTTCTCTTGTTTGGAGTATAGACATTTTTAATTGACACGTAACAAGGAAAATACTTGATCTAGTATTTAAACATCCTCCTTGACCCTGGGCTCCAACACCGCCAGTTGTTGCTTGGAAGTGCTGTTAGCACAGTCTACACTTGCTCCCGTGTTACTGGGGTTCAGTAATGTCAGCTGTTCCCCTGCTGTGTGAACGGCAAAAAGTCCTGCTGCCTCCACCCTGTTCTCTTCTCATCCCTGGGTTACAACACCGCCAGTTGTTTCTCGGAAGTGCTGTTAGCACAGTCTACACTTGCTCCTGTGTTACTGGGGTTCAGTAATGTCAGCTGTTCCCCTGCTGTGTGAACGGCAAAAAGTCCTGCTGCCTCCACCCTGTTCTCTTCTCATCCCTGGGTTACAACACCGCCAGTTGTTTCTCGGAAGTGCTGTTAGCACAGTCTACACTTGCTCCCGTGTTACTGGGGTTCAGTAATGTCAGCTGTTCCCCTGCTGTGTGAACGGCAAAAAGTCCTGCTGCCTCCACCCTGTTCTCTTCTCATCCCTGGGTTACAACACCGCCAGTTGTTTTCTCGGAAGTGCTGTTAGCACAGTCTACACTTGCTCCTGTGTTACTGGGGTTCAGTAATGTCAGCTGTTCCCCTGCTGTGTGAACGGCAAAAAGTCCTGCTGCCTCCACCCTGTTCTCTTCTCATCCCTGGGTTACAACACCGCCAGTTGTTTCTCGGAAGTGCTGTTAGCACAGTCTACACTTGCTCCTGTGTTACTGGGGTTCAGTAATGTCAGCTGTTCCCCTGCTGTGTGAACGGCAAACAGTCCTGCTGCCTCCACCATGTTCTCTTCTCATCCCTGGGCTACAACACCGCCAGTTGTTTCTCGGAAGTGCTGTTAGCACAGTCTACACTTGCTCCCGTGTTACTGGGGTTCAGTAATGTCAGCTGTTCCCCTGCTGTGTGAACGGCAAAAAGTCCTGCTGCCTCCACCCTGTTCTCTTCTCATCCCTGGGTTACAACACCGCCAGTTGTTTCTCGGAAGTGCTGTTAGCACAGTCTACACTTGCTCCTGTGTTACTGGGGTTCAGTAATGTCAGCTGTTCCCCTGCTGTGTGAACGGCAAACAGTCCTGCTGCCTCCACCATGTTCTCTTCTCATCCCTGGGCTACAACACCGCCAGTTGTTTCTCGGAAGTGCTGTTAGCACAGTCTACACTTGCTCCCGTGTTACTGGGGTTCAGTAATGTCAGCTGTTCCCCTGCTGTGTGAACGGCAAAAAGTCCTGCTGCCTCCACCCTGTTCTCTTCTCATCCCTGGGTTACAACACCGCCAGTTGTTTCTCGGAAGTGCTGTTAGCACAGTCTACACTTGCTCCTGTGTTACTGGGGTTCAGTAATGTCAGCTGTTCCCCTGCTGTGTGAACGGCAAAAAGTCCTGCTGCCTCCACCCTGTTCTCTTCTCATCCCTGGGTTACAACACCGCCAGTTGTTTCTCGGAAGTGCTGTTAGCACAGTCTACACTTGCTCCTGTGTTACTGGGGTTCAGTAATGTCAGCTGTTCCCCTGCTGTGTGAACGGCAAAAAGTCCTGCTGCCTCCACCCTGTTCTCTTCTCATCCCTGGGTTACAACACCGCCAGTTGTTTCTCGGAAGTGCTGTTAGCACAGTCTACACTTGCTCCTGTGTTACTGGGGTTCAGTAATGTCAGCTGTTCCCCTGCTGTGTGAACGGCAAACAGTCCTGCTGCCTCCACCATGTTCTCTTCTCATCCCTGGGCTACAACACCGCCAGTTGTTTCTCGGAAGTGCTGTTAGCACAGTCTACATTTGCTCCCGTGTTACTGGGGTTCAGTAATGTCAGCTGTTCCCCTGCTGTGTGAACGGCAAAAAGTCCTGCTGCCTCCACCCTGTTCTCTTCTCATCCCTGGGTTACAACACCGCCAGTTGTTTCTCGGAAGTGCTGTTAGCACAGTCTACACTTGCTCCTGTGTTACTGGGGTTCAGTAATGTCAGCTGTTCCCCTGCTGTGTGAACGGCAAAAAGTCCTGCTGCCTCCACCCTGTTCTCTTCTCATCCCTGGGTTACAACACCGCCAGTTGTTTCTCGGAAGTGCTGTTAGCACAGTCTACACTTGCTCCTGTGTTACTGGGGTTCAGTAATGTCAGCTGTTCCCCTGCTGTGTGAACGACAAACAGTCCTGCTGCCTCCACCATGTTCTCTTCTCATCCCTGGGCTACAACACCGCCAGTTGTTTCTCGGAAGTGCTGTTAGCACAGTCTACACTTGCTCCTGTGTTACTGGGGTTCAGTAATGTCAGCTGCTCCCCTGCTGTGTGAACGGCAAAAAGTCCTGCTGCCTCCACCCTGTTCTCTTCTCATCCCTGGGTTACAACACCGCCAGTTGTTTCTCGGAAGTGCTGTTAGCACAGTCTACACTTGCTCCTGTGTTACTGGGGTTCAGTAATGTCAGCTGTTCCCCTGCTGTGTGAACGGCAAACAGTCCTGCTGCCTCCACCATGTTCTCTTCTCATCCCTGGGCTACAACACCGCCAGTTGTTTCTCGGAAGTGCTGTTAGCACAGTCTACACTTGCTCCCGTGTTACTGGGTTCAGTAATGTCAGCTGTTCCCCTGCTGTGTGAACGGCAAACAGTCCTGCTGCCTCAACTTTAATTTCCATGGGTACCTTCTGCTACCCATCCGGGTTCCAGTACCGTCAGCTGGTTCTCCGCAGTGCCTTTGGCCTAGGTGCCTCCATGTCGGTATCCGAGTTCCAGCAACGTCTGCTGGTCCTTGGTAGTGCTTTGGAGCACAGGTACCTCCTGCTTAGTAACCGTGTCCCAGTAACGTCAGCTGGTCCTCGGTTGTGCCATTGGCTCTTTTCCTTCTGCTGACCCTCCGGGTTCCAGCACAGTCAGCTGGTCCTCGTTACTTTCATTGGCTCTTGTACCTTCTGCTACCCATCCGGGTTCCAGTACCGTCAGCTGGTTCTCCGCAGTGCCTTTGGCCTAGGTGCCTCCATGTCGGTATCCGAGTTCCAGCAACGTCTGCTGGTCCTTGGTAGTGCTTTGGAGCACAGGTACCTCCTGCTTAGTAACCGTGTCCCAGTAACGTCAGCTGGTCCTCGGTTGTGCCATTGGCTCTTTTCCTTCTGCTGACCCTCCGGGTTCCAGCACAGTCAGCTGGTCCTCGTTACTTTCATTGGCTCTTGTACCTTCTGCTACCCATCCGGGTTCCAGTACCGTCAGCTGGTTCTCCGCAGTGCCTTTGGCCTAGGTGCCTCCATGTCGGTATCCGAGTTCCAGCAACGTCTGCTGGTCCTTGGTAGTGCTTTGGAGCACAGGTACCTCCTGCTTAGTAACCGTGTCCCAGTAACGTCAGCTGGTCCTCGGTTGTGCCATTGGCTCTTTTCCTTCTGCTGACCCTCCGGGTTCCAGCACAGTCAGCTGGTCCTCGTTACTTTCATTGGCTCTTGTACCTTCTGCTACCCATCCGGGTTCCAGTACCGTCAGCTGGTTCTCCGCAGTGCCTTTGGCCTAGGTGCCTCCATGTCGGTATCCGAGTTCCAGCAACGTCTGCTGGTCCTTGGTAGTGCTTTGGAGCACAGGTACCTCCTGCTTAGTAACCGTGTCCCAGTAACGTCAGCTGGTCCTCGGTTGTGCCATTGGCTCTTTTCCTTCTGCTGACCCTCCGGGTTCCAGCACAGTCAGCTGGTCCTCGTTACTTTCATTGGCTCTTGTACCTTCTGCTACCCATCCGGGTTCCAGTACCGTCAGCTGGTTCTCCGCAGTGCCTTTGGCCTAGGTGCCTCCATGTCGGTATCCGAGTTCCAGCAACGTCTGCTGGTCCTTGGTAGTGCTTTGGAGCACAGGTACCTCCTGCTTAGTAACCGTGTCCCAGTAACGTCAGCTGGTCCTCGGTTGTGCCATTGGCTCTTTTCCTTCTGCTGACCCTCCGGGTTCCAGCACAGTCAGCTGGTCCTCGTTACTTTCATTGGCTCTTGTACCTTCTGCTACCCATCCGGGTTCCAGTACCGTCAGCTGGTTCTCCGCAGTGCCTTTGGCCTAGGTGCTTCCATGTCGGTATCCGAGTTCCAGCAACGTCTGCTGGTCCTTGGTAGTGCTTTGGAGCACAGGTACCTCCTGCTTAGTAACCGTGTCCCAGTAACGTCAGCTGGTCCTGGGTTGTGCCATTGGCTCTTTTCCTTCTGCTGACCCTCCGGGTTCCAGCACAGTCAGCTGGTCCTCGTTACTTCCATTGGCTTTTGTACCATCACCAACAGGACAAAGAAGGTTAAGACAAACTACAAGATACAGAACAAGAGACAGAAGAACAATAAGCAGAAGATCAAAAAGCAGAAGAACATTAAGTATAAGACCAAAATGAAGAGCAAAATATATGCTCTAAATTCTAAGCAGAAGAAGACTAAGCAGTGTATGGGGGTGAGTCCGTTCCTCCTCGTGGTGCCCCTGGAAAATGCCTGATGCTGCTGCAGGCTAAACTGAACGCGGACAAATACTGTTGTAATTAAAATCTTTCGTGACAGCAAGAACGGAAGGATGAAAATTCAGAGTTTTACAGATTACAAGTACAGGAATGTCTGTCACAAATAAGAATATGATGAAAAGGATGAATAGGAAGAAGATGAAGAAGTAGAATATGAAGAATAATAACTGTTTAATAAGAACAATATAAGTAATGTTAACAAAAAGATGAATAGCAAGAAGTTTTAGAAGATTAAGAAGGTGAAGATGAAGAATAATTTGATGAGAAAGATGATGCTGCTGAAGATTATGAAGGAGAAAGTGTGTGAAAAGTTAAAAAGGTGAAGACCATGGAAGTTGTGAAACAGACATATTTGACAAAATAGAAAAAAGGTTAACAACATTGTGAATTTCTTCGTCAATCCGAACGTATTTCCTAAAAAAAAAAAATTAATGCTATTCCATTGGATTGGGTTAAACATCTATGCCTTTAATGTCTCCTCAACCTCCCCCAATACATTCTACATTACTCTTTGTTGTTTTCCTTCATGTACAATTAACCTACAAGGCAAGAATGGGGTTTTTTTTATTTCGATATTTTGTTCCCATAGACTTACATGGGACTTCCGGTATCGGTATCGGGTATCGCCGATATTTTTTGTGTATCGGCGATACCATTCCGATTCCGATACTTTTGGATATCGGAAAGTATCGCTCAACTCTAGTCCTGACCCTTACGTGGTGATGGAGAAGTTGCCCGGTGTTCCGGCCTACAGAGTGAAGCCCGAAAAAAGGGGGTGGAGCTGTTAAAACCTATCATCGACATCATCTGTTGCCTGTGGGAAAAAACATCCCTTTACCCCCATTGCCAACTCAAGGAGGTCATACAACTCTTCAGTGCAATAGGAGAAGTCCAAGGTGTAAAAACCCACCCCAGACTGGAGTTGCCTCAGGAGGATGTGACAGCGAGTCTGGGGATGAATGGGGACCTGACTGTCAATGGAGCTGTGGCGCTTCCCACGGCTGTGGGGCGCCGGGACATGGCATAGCTTGCCTAGCTAGCCAATGCTCCCACGCCGCCAGTCCACGACGACGTGAGGCATGGGTCCCAGATGATAAGAGAATGTGGACCCACTGGACCACGGAGGGAGACCCGGGCCTGCCCGGACTAGGGAAGGGCAGCGACCGGGATCCGTGGCAGCTGAGCATGTGGGCAAGGTGGCGACCTGCAGGACTAGACAACACCGCACAACTTCAGGTAAGAAGAAACATAAAGTTTACTTAAAGAAACACAGTACATAAACAGAACATAAGACCGGACTCCCAATTCCGCACATCAGAGAAGGGTACACGACTCAGAATCACTGACGAGTGTTGGAGGACATCACGGGTAGATGCAGTCCAGGTTTATCTGGCACGGGCATACTTGGACGGCCTCTCTCTCAGGCCTTAGGCGTAGCACAGGCTCAGCAGGAGAACATCAGACACCGACCTCAGACAGACTTCAGACGATGGCGGGTCATCACGGGTTGATGAAGTCCAGGATCATCTGGCACGGGCATACTAGTATGGCCTCACTCTCAGGCCTCGGGCGTAACACAGGCTCAGCAGGAGAACATCAGACACTGGCCCAGGACGAACGTCAGACGATGGCGGGGTCATCACGGGTTGATGAAGTCCAGGGTCATCTGGCACGGGCATACTAGGACGGCCTCTCTCTCAGGCCTCAGGCGTAGCACAGGCTCAGCAGGAGAACATCAGACACCGACCCAGGACAGACGTCATCACAGGGTAGACCAAGGAGGAACCGGCAGGACATCGGAACATCAGGAACACGGACTGGATCTCAGGGAAACAGGAACACGGATTGGATCTCAGGGAGTCAGGAACACAGACAGGAACACGGACTGGAACATCAGGAACACGGATTGGATCTCAGGGAGTCAGGAACACAGACAGGAACACGGACTGGAACATCAGGAACACGGATTGGGTCACAGGGAGTCAGGAACACAGACAGGAACACGGACTGGAAGATCAGGAACACGGATTGGGTCTCAGGGACACGGACTGGAACACAGGCATCGGACTCCGGACATCTGGTACCGATCAGCAGGCTCCGGACATCAGGTAGAGATGGATAGGATCCGGACATCTGGAAGTGGTCATCGGACATCGGATATCAGGCAGTGGTCATCAGGGATAGGATCCGGACATCTGACACCGATCAGCAGGCTCCGGACATCTGGCAACAATCGGCAGGACCCGGACATCAGGCAGGAAGGATAGGATCCGGACATCTGGAAGTGGTCGTCGGACATCGGACATCAGGCCATGGTCATCAGGCATAGGGTCCAGACATCTGGCAGCGACCTGAAAAGGAACCCCAGCGGTCTGGTGCAAGCCCCGCCAGGCTCAACGGGAGCTGGCCGGGGATTGCACAGAAGCTGAGCACAGAGTAACAGAAACTCAGCACACACCGGACTCCTCCTTCCAAGATGAACTCAGGTTATATAGCAAGGATTCACAGTCACTGGCACAGGGTTCTGGACTCAGCAGGATTTCAGGAACATAACAGAGGACACAATTCAGACAGTCAGGTACAGGATGCGATCCAAGATCAGGGGTTCAGGTAATTAAACACAGCAGGAACAGGCCTGGATATACAGCCTCCAGGAACAGCGATCTGGGTAATCAGCCCCCAGCATAGGCGGAAACACAAGACACAGTTCAGACATTCAGGTACAGGATGCGATCCAGGATCAGGGGTTCAGGTAATTAGACACAGCAGGAACAGGCCTGGATATACAGCCTCCAGGAACAGCGATCTGGGTAATCAGCCCCCAGCATAGGCGGAAACACAAGACACAGTTCAGACATTCAGGTACAGGATGTGATCCGGGATCAGGGTTCAGGTAATTAGACACAACAGGAACAGGCCTGGATATACAGCCTCCAGGAACGGCGATCTGGGTAATCAGCCCCCAGCATAGGCGGAAACACAAGACACAGTTCAGACATTCAGGTACCGGGTTAGATCCAGGATCAGGGAACAAGACACAGCAGGAACAGGGAATCAGCTCTCCAGAGCTGATCAACTTCAGAGCAGGAGCTGAACACACAACCACATACGGCTAGGTTCAGGGATTCAGTGTGGATTCAATGTGAAGCTCTGGCAACGCCCACTAGGGCTGGGGAACTTTATATATGAGCTGCTTCACAGCGATAGGCTGGAGCAGTAATTCTAGTAAACACCCAATCCACATAAAAGCAGGACAGGTGTGGGCCGCGCCCCCTATGCAGAGCCAGACAGCACAACACAGAGGGAACCCAACAATGGCTGCCGCCACACACGTAGTAAGTCATGCACCACTGCAGAGGACTTTGCAAGCTACGGACGGCTTTCACAGCAAGTCAGGAACCGCACATGCGGGCGGTCATGCAAAGCAGCGGAGCCACTCACGCAAGTACGGGTACGCAGCAGAGCCGGGAACTGAGCAGCATCCATATAGGTAACAGACAACAGTATCCCAGCTGGTTAGGGGGAAAGGAGCAAAAGGGTTAATGCAAAAAACATGCAGAGTAACGCTGGAAAACAAAGTACAGAATACCAGCGTTACAGGAGCTACAGGTGGATCGAGGACCCATGCCCCATGGGCGTAGACCCTGAAAACCAGACCCCTGAAGTAGAAACAAAGAAAAGGGACATTTGTCAGGAGGCGAGTGCACCCCGCCCACAATTGGAGGAAAGTTCAGAAGAGGGACATTTATTGAATGAAGAGATTCACCTGGTGGAGCCCGTTCTTGAGAGACAAGAGTCGGGGACTGAGGAGGTGGGCCCCCCAGTACACACTCGTCCCAAGCGGGACATTAGGCCACCCATGATGTTGACTTATGACAGAATGGGACATACCACTGAGGTCCCCAGGTTGATACACCCAAATTCAAATTCTGTTTGGCCTTATTTCTCGGTATCTTCCATGTGTCCAGGAGGTGGTTTGTATGCATGTAAATTTGGTGTTAGTCAGGATGCCTTAACCCCCATTCATGTTTCAGGTGGTGAGTCCTCATGTCGTGATGGGACACTTTCAATGACTCACCAGGGCAGGGGGAGAATGTAACACCTGCACATGGAACTGTCAGAGCAGCTACTGGTATACTGGGATTTACAGACACTAAGAAGTGTTTTGCAGCTGCTGTTAAACAGGGACCTTCAGACATTAATGGTTTTTTCCCTGAGCTGCGGGGGACTACAATTCCAATGGACCCTTGTTTCAGTCAGATGACACAGCTTGGAGGGATAGGAGGGAGGAGGAACTTGGGGGAGGGAGCTGGAGAGGAAGTGAAAGAAAGTGAGAGAGCGGATGGTTCATGTAAAAGATGGAGCGCTGTGGACTTGTATTCCTCTAAAGAGCGGAGCGTTCCAGTCCCCTCTGATATACCTGCGAATCTGGAGAGAGCGCAGCCCGGTCATCAGGTGAAGCAAGCAACATTAAGGACTCGGAGAGTTCTGCCGGCACTCCCACCGTATAAAGGCCTGAATCCTGCCGCCCCCAGTTGGGGTCCAGGGAAAACTACCACCGGTGGAGATGCACCGTGAGTGCCCCTTTTCGAGACTTGTGGTTCAACCAGCCCGTTACAGTGAGTACACTACGCCCCAGACTATTTACCTTCGTGAGCATCTAAGTGCACCAACGGTTATAAATTTGCGCGCCAACATCCGCGGCAACTGGGCCCCAACGTTTGGACTGGGTTAATACAAGAAAAGGGGAACCCTGCTACGTTATATTTGCAGGGTTGGGGAAATAATTAGGTTGTGATGTGTATATGATTTTTATAGAGCACCGTTACCTGTATTGCATGTTGTTTCTTTAAATACACTTCATTTCTGCTGCATATCCATAAACCAGTTAAACAGTTTTACTCCTGTTTTGGGTGAGTGTGTACTGAGCTATAGGCAGGAGTTTCCCGAATCAGTCCCTGGCAGAAGATAACAGTCCTTCTGCAGTCCTAGAGAGAGCTCCAATCAAGATTCGGGTGGAGGCACTGCGCCCTAAAGAGGTGAGACCCCCCATAACACCCAGCGTACCGTGGTAGCCCTGAAGGGGTGTTACAATGAAATAATGAAAGATTGTTACTGTATCGTGTGGTGTGGACACCGGCAGAAAACAAGCAGTAAATAAACCGCAGCATTTACACTACATGTGAACACGGCATCAGTGTTACATTTTTATTACATTTTTTATAGGTTTAATATAGGAAAAAAAATCAATCACAGCATTGTTTTTTCACCATTATAGATCACTGTAAATAATCTAACAAGGTTGGTCTTAGGGTTTGTTTCCCTTTCCCTTCATGCTACGCTCCCAGGGTTTATCGCAGGGGAATCTACCTATTCTCAATTGGCTCCGGCTGCGTCACCAGATGCCAGTTGCCCGGTGACAGGAGGCTGGGAAGTGCTCTGCAAACGTTTACTCCCATTTACTGGGATCTGGGTGAAGAGTATCCCAGCCCTTTAAGGCTGGAGAAGCTAGTACCAAGTGCGTCTGTGGCTGTGCCTTTGCTCGTTTGGTGCCAGTCTTCCTGGGTCTCTCTGTGATTGCACATAACACCAGAACAGCGATTGGGGAAGTCTCGTTAATTCCGGGATGGTTGACAGTTATGATTCAAGGTTTTTTCTGCTGTATACACACATGGTTGAGAGCTATGCCTGTGATTGCTGCATGCACATCTAACATCTTCAGACTTCTCCGAATCAAGAGACTAAGAGGAAGCATTAGTGCCAACTGGTGGGTGAGTGACTGTGTGAGGGTCACCAGTACGCACCTGAACATTGACAGTTTGGATCATCAGTAGTGTTGAGCGATAGTGCTCGATATCTAAAAATATCGTATCGAAATTGTATCGCCGATAGCACTAAATATCGTCGATATCCGATTTCGATAGCGGAAGTCCCATGTAAGTCTATGGGAACAAAATATCGCAACAAAAAAAAACCTTTCTTACGTTGTAAACACAAAATATACACACATAGAATACACACATTATATATATATATATATATATATATACATGTCATTGTGACATATATATACATATATTTATAGTTTATACACTTCTACATAGTAAAATAGACTCTGATTCAATTGCCGGGTAAAGCAGTGACATACCCCATAGAAGTCGACGGGCTCGGTGCCGAGTACCCCCAAAACCTCTGGCTCTGTGCGACTCAACTTGGGCGTCACGAACAGGATTCTGTAGCTCGCTATAAGCGAGTCCTGTGTGCCTGAATTGAACTGGTTTTGTGCTTGAGAATTGCTAAAATCATCAGAGAATGTATTTGCCATTTTTCCGCCATATCTGCGTCACGACGAGGCACTGGTGAAGAAGAAGGGCGTGCTCTTCATGGGTGTACTGTACACTCACTCAGTGACGCGAAAACGATGGCTCTAAATGGTACTGCAATGTAAGATCGTGCCCCACAGCTCTTCAGTTCCGCCTCCTCATCCTCCTCAGTGTGTGGAAACTAACACGAAGGTCCCGCCTCCCTACAAAAGAGGGGCCCTCTCCAGATGCTAATGACACATGTGACTTGGCAGAGATGGCTAATGGACACGAGCAGAAGTGTGAAGGGATGGAGCAGTCAGAGCTCTCCCCCCACGGAAGCGACCCGATCGCCACGGAACCACCGTTGGGCACCCGGCCTGGAAACCCTCCTACGCTGCAAGAAGCGGCGGATACCCTAAGAGGCCTGGCCCGGCACCGGGAGGAGGTCGCCAGGATGGAAGCGAGCTGGCGTGCCCTAAAACTAAACGGCGCCAATCCCTCTTACCTGAAGTGTCTGTACCGGAAGGTGAGGCACCCGTTCTAGTAGAGGAGACCTTGCAATGTGATCCGGTTGACGTTGTCGCAGTGGAGGCACCCGTTCCTGCAAAAATCGCAGCACCGTCAGCACCCCAGATCCCGCTGTCTGCCCCCGTCGCTGAGACAGAAGAAGCGACACCCGTCCTCATGGAGGAGGCCGCGCAGGCACCAGAGGTCTACCTGCCTGTACCGGAGCCCCGGCTGTCATCTGATTTAGAGCCGTCTGCTTCCTCCGCAGGGGAGCGCCGCCAGGACTGGGGGGCGCCAGGAGAGCTGCCGCAAACCGGATACTGTAAGCTGCAGTGGAGTGGTGGAGACATGGAGCAACTGGTGGAGAATTACAACCGGCGTCAGGAGGAAGAGTGGAGACGTTGGGAGCGGGAAGCAGAGCGACAAAGGGAGCAGCGAGAAACCCTAAAACTTCGGCAACGTAACCTGGAGAAGGACCGGGCAGATAAGGACCTGATGAGAAAGGATAAAGGAACCCTGTGTGAGCCGCGGCGTAAGGGTGCAGTACGGAGCTTTAAATTGAAAGGTGGTGGGGCTTCATCAAGGAGCCTGGACTTTATTTAGAAGTCTTTGTGAACCGGCGGGACGTGGAGGCTCACCTCCCAGAAGGACACCCGGGAGGGACCTGTTGCCAGGAGACTTGGTGACTTACACCCGACACTGGGGTTACAATGGATGGTACGCCCTAAATGTTACCAGGTGCGACCCCTACTCCCCAGTGTGTCAGGAACCTGTGAGACCCTCGGAGCCTTCAGCCTCCCACATCCAGGCCTCTGCAAAAGTGCCCACCCCACGCCGTAAATCTCCCAAGCCTCCCTCAGTGGTCTCCTCAGCAGCCCCAGCTATGGACATGATAAGTATAGCTGGCCCGTACCCGGCGCCTGTTAGGCCCCCTGGGGTTCGTTCAGTCTGGGACATAGGGCTCCAGACCCGGAGGGAGATGAAAGAGGTGGCCACACAGACCCAGATAGCGGGTCACGACTTGACTGTACAGGCCACACGACGTCATCAGGTCCTGGTGGTCCTTGGTGCCTCGGATGTTTGGCAAGCATCAGAAGAGTACCAGGTGGTACCTGGAACACCCCTGCCAAAGAAGTATAAATAACCCGGACAGGGTCCCTGTATGTAAATAGTTAAATTGTTGATAAATAGTTAAATTGTTTATGTACCCGGACGGGTGAATGTTTATAAAAAAGTTTTTTAATTTAATAAAAAAAAAAAAACACAGTTTTCATTACTTTTATTACAGTCTCATCCTGCGACGCCATCGATCTCCTGTAAAAAAATGAAAAAAAAAAAAAAAGTATACCACCTGACCGACGCAGTCCATAGTAACGAGTGTCCCACGACGATCCAGCTCTGCTACATCAGAATCCCGGCGCAGCACAGCTGATTACCTGCTTCCCCGGCGGTGACGTCATCGGACTGGTTTACGGCCGGGATTACCCTGCAGTCACTGCAGTTATCGCGAAAAACTGCATGTGACCGCCAGGGAGAAGATAATGGCGGCCATCAAGCAGTCCAGGACGTGACCGCCGGAGATCTTCTGCCAGGTAAGTGCCGCTGACTCCTGAAAGACCCGACCGACGGACACTCACAGTGACAGTGACAAATCCGATTCCGGTATTCGATAAGACGAAAATATCGAAACGAATTATCGAAAGGCCGATAGAGCTAATATCGGCCGATAGCCGATATTTGCATTATCGTATCGCTCAACACTAATCATCAGCATTGTTGCTCTGCTCGCCCAAACTATATTCTTCTCATGAGAGAATTGTAAAGGCACTAAGCCTGGCCAGAGCCGGCAAATAGTCTGGCTTCAGAGCAGCGCTTGCAAGGTCTACAACAAAGACTTTGCACGTGCGCGCTCCTTGTCTAGAGACAATGTACCTTGGATAAACTGCAGCAGTGGCCAGTAACCTAGACAACTGTCAGTGCAAAATAAAAGTAAAATCCATCTGTTCTTTAGAACAAAGAGGATTTTTATTAAGGGGGCAATGGTTGTGCTTATTTTTTTAAAAAAAAACTCTTTGCAATTTTTTCCATCTATAATGCTGAAAACAATTGTTTTTCAGTATCAAAATAAGTAATCCGTCAATGAATGGTGGATCTGAGAAATTCAGCTAGATTCAAGCACGGTTATTCACAGACTTATAATGTCTTCGCGATGACAAGTGAACATGGCTGATTTATGAACAGAACAGGCCAGAAAGAAACTGGAGTATTTTGTGAAACGTTCTAAGCTCCAACCGGTGGAGGTGATGACTGTAGCAGACAACATATTTTGTGTTCCTGGTGAACTTCGAAAGGAAGGCAAGTTTCAAGTAATATGAAACAATAGTGCGGAAAGTTATAGCACAATTGAAGTGAAGGGAAACGTTTCTGATAGAGTTAAAATTCACTGAGGAGGAGAAGTAAAGACAAACCACTGTTTCCAAATGCTCATCGATTGCAGAATGTGTGTTCCACATGACATTTTTTGACTCGGTTAAATAGCGTGCACAGCTGATGTGAACCGAAGCTTTGATGAAAAAATCACAAAATGTACTTCTCAGGCATGAAGTGTCTGTCACTAACGCAGGAAGAAAGTTTATACATTGCTTAGGAGGAAATCGAGCACAGCAGACAGCAACCTCAGTCTGAAAACAATGAGTGGTGGTATTTTATCAAGCTTCAGTAGAATATCTGGTTTGGATTCTAGCAATGGTCAATGGGCAGCATCCGCAGGAAGTTTGTTCTCTTAAGCTTTCATGGGTTTCAATCGAAACTTCAGATTTCCTCTCCTCAAAAAAATAAATCATATTGATGCATAAGGGCAAGTTACTATCCCCTTGTGCGAACTATGACCTTCTCATATCTCCAATTTTATGAAGACTAAAGGTTAAGAGAACATTAAAACCAAGGACTTCTGTTTCACTGTTTCCCAGTAAACATTTCATATAAAATCATTCCTCAAGTGTTGTCCTGAATATGTCTGAAAATGCGATGGAGTTTGAGGGGTGTTGGCCTTAATGAGGGGCTAACCTTTTAGTAAAATAAGAATGTAGAATGGTCTTTCCCGTTAAACATAATTAGTGTCTGGTGGCCGTTATTGACAGAGTGGTTGTCCATTCTTGGATGGCAGAAGAATGCATGCATTCACAGATGTTGAACTCAACGAAAGATGACAAACTTGAAAATTGCACAGTCCTACATGAGACAATGAGCTTGATGGTTAATCTGTTTTATGAGGAGGCATCGAGCTTAAGAGGTTGTCTGGGTATACAGTATTGATAACATATCTACATAATCGGTCATCAATAGCAAACCGGTGGGGGTTCGACAAAGCGATCAGCAGTTTTCTGCTCCTGCACCGGCTATATGTAGACACTTTGAATGGAGCTGCTGAGTACCGGTGCAATCAAAATGTAATGATGGAAGTCTACTGTTGCTGGCTACAGCGGCACTGCTTCTATTCTTTTGAATAAAAGCTTTCCTGCGGTATTTGGCAATAGCCACGCAAGTTTGATTTCAGTGAACATGACAAATAACACCAGTTCTGACCACTATAGCTTGTAACCTGCATTTTTCACCAATTTTCCACTCAACAAACAATTTTCAGTTGTCTCTAACCTAGTGAGTTAGATTACTGCTCTCCTGTATCTATGTAGGACATGTTCAGAAGCATCAAAGACATTAGCATTAGCCCTTTAAGGACCAGACAATTTTAATTTTTGTTTTGTGCTTTTGTTTTTTCCTCCCCTTCTTTCAAAAACCATTTGGGTTTTGCTTTTATAGCATTCAGTGTGTAGTAAAAATGACTCTGAATCATGATTCTCCAGGTCAGTATGATTACGTTGATACCAGACTTGCATAGATTTTGTTTAAGTGGAGAAAAAAATTCAGAAGTTTGTAAAAAAAAATTTTTATTTATATTGTAATTTTCCAAGACCAATAACATTATTTTTTTGCAGATTGAGCTGTTTGAAAAGTTGGATATTTGCACTGCAAACTGACATTTTTCTTGATACCAATTTGGGGTATAATTTGGGGTCAATAATTGACATTTTGTTAGCTTTTTATTGCATTTTTTAACGAAAGAGTAGTGACCGAAAAATCACAATTCTGCCGATTTGATTTTTTTTTCCCATCACAGTCTTCACCAATCGGGTTCATTCGTTTTATATTCTGATAGACTGGACCTATATGGATGTGTTGTTCTTTTTAGTTTCTTATTTTTAATGGGAGAAAAGAACATTAATCAAATTTTTATATTTTTAAATTTCATTCAAGATTCTAAATAACTATTTTTTTAATGATTTAGTCACCTTAATCTGTGGTCATCTAGTCGCTTATATAATATACTGCAATACCATATTTTGTGGCATTGCAGTATGCAGAGAAAATAGCAGTCTTCACTAAAAATGTGGCTGACTTTCACAGGAGTACCAAGATGGCAACCAAGATGGACTTCAACAGTCTCCTGACTGACGTGATAATCCATAGGCACTCTATGATCTTGTCACATGGGGCCCATAATCCCTGCAGTCACGTACATATAGGTGATTTTGTGTTAAGGAGTTTAAAAGGAATTGACTCATGCTCAGGAATACAGAAACATGTAAAATTGCAGTGCTTATAAATTAATCTACTTTGTCATTTCATTATTATTATTAAAAATCCCCTCTTCTCAACAACAGAGGGATTTTTAAATGTATTGTTTATTGCCTAGACTCACTCTATAGGGAACCTCTGCAGTCAATGAACGGTGGTTGGACTCCTAGGCAAAGAGAGAGGAGCTTATAAGATCTTTGCTATTGAATTTGTAATCAATGCTCTGAAGCTCATCAGATTCTTGGATCCAGAAAGCTCAGTGACAAGGCCCTCTTCTAAAGCTGCAGAGGCAAAACATCAGAGAGTCCAGATCAGCGGTTCAACCATGCAACCAGCCCAAACAGTCAATCATGAAGAGCACATTGATTCCTGGCAAGCTGGAAAATGGGAGGCAGGGAATTTCTGCGCTGCTGAAGAGAAGTTGAGAGCAATCCTTGCAAGAGAAGTACTGTGCAGTGTTGATGTGATTCCAGCCCTGGGTTGAGATAAACACTTACAAGAAAGCACCTTGAATCTTTGTGTATCTGTGCCTCTCAGCCTCAACTCTTCATTCCCTTCTCCTTAGTGAACTGGAGTGAAGGGAGTTATTACATCTATCCCCTTATTTGTGCCTCTAGTTTACAATCCCTTTAGGGTGGTTTATTTCTGTGTTTCTGTGTTATTTCTGAAAATGACACTTTTTTTTAGCTTTTCTACTGGTGTTTGGTTGGCTTTTCTTTTGTTATAAAATGCTGCCACATGTTAGCTGTAAAACAACAGAAAAATATGAAAACCTCTGGAAACAGTGTATTTTTATTGGTTTGTTTCCACTTAATTGGAGTGTTCTTTTTTTCCAAACTCAGCATGCTCCAAGTAAGACATTTTTTTAGGTGTTATTTCGTAAGCTTCTCTTTAAGGAAAGGAAAGAGTATGTGTTTTGCATAAAATGAAATAATATACCGTATATACTCATGTATAAGCCGACCCGTGTATAAGCCGACCGCCCTAATTTTGCCACAAAAAACTGGGAAAACTTATTGACTCGCGTATAAGCCTAGGGTGAAAAATGATTATGCCCCCATATGATGCTCCACAGATTATGCCCCCATATGCTGCACAGATTATGCCCCCATATGCTCCAGATTATGCCCCCATATATTCCACAGATTATGCCCCCGTATGATCCACAGAATATGCCCCCATATGCTCCAGATTATGCCCCATATGTTCCACAGATTATGCCCCATATTCTCCAGATTATGCCCCCATATGTTCCATATTATGCCCCCATATGTTCCACAGATTATGCCCCCATATGCTCCAGATTATGCCCAATATGCTTCAGAGATTATGCCCCCATATGCTCCAGATTATGCCCCCATATATTCCACAGATTATGCCCCCGTATGATCCACAGAATATGCCCCCATATGCTCCAGATTATGCCCCATACGTTCCACAGTTTATGCCCCATATGCTCCATATTATGCCCCCATATGCTCCAGATTATGCCCCATATGTTCCACAGCTTATGCCCCCATATGCTCCATATTATGCCCCCATATGCTCCAGATTATGCCCCATATGTTCCACAGCTTATGCCCCCATATGCTCCAGATTATGCCCCATATGTTCCACAGCTTATGCCCCATATGCTCCAAATTATGCCCCCATATGCTCCAGATTATGCCCCCATATGCTCCAGATTATGCCCCATATGTTCCACAGTTTATGCCCCCATATGCTCCAGATTATGCCCACATATGCTGCACAATTATGCCCCATAGTATAGGCCTCATATGCTGCTGCTGCTGCTACTGCAAAAAAAAAAAAAAATGACATACTCACCTCTCGTCGCTGGGGGCCAGGTGCCGGTGTCCTGAGCAAGCGGTGACACCAGCGCGCTATGGGGGACAGGTGCCGGTGTCACCGCTCGCTCAGGACCCCGGCACTTGTGATATTTACCTGTCCCTCGGTCCACCGCAGCGCACTGCTCCCTCGGTCTGACTCCTCTGGCTGTGAATGATCAGGCAGGGGGCGGGGCGCGCACTAACGACGTCATCGCGCCCTCTGCCTGAACATTCACAGCCAGAGGAGAGTCAGACCGAGGGAGCAGTGCACTGCGGTGGACCGAGGGACAGGTAAATATCACTATACTCACCCCTCCGCCGCGCGTCCCTGCAGCCTCTCCTCTTTTCCGGCGCTTTCCGCAGCGCTTCAGCGGTCACGTGGTACCGCTCATTAAAGTCATGAATTTGTGCATATTGATGACTTAATGAGCGGTGCCATGTGACTGCTGCAGGAAGGAGCCGGAGATCGTGGGAGAAGCAGGGGGGCTGCAGAGACCGCACCGGCGGAGGGGTGAGTATGATCCGACACCCCCGCACCCACGCCGATCCCCGTATATGAACAGCGTATAAGCCGAAAGGGGGACTTTCAGCCCTAAAAAATGGGCTGAAAATCTCGGCTTATACATGGGTATATACGGTAAGTTTAAATTAAGACAATGTGGATGAAGGACCAGTGTAAGCATGCTGTGCTGCGAGCCCTGATACCTCATGCAACAGCTCAAACTGTTTTTCTGTTCCGCCACACTCACGTGGCACAAATATCAGCTTTGTAGACTACTTTTGTTATAAATATTTAAGGATAGTAACACAGGTAGTTGACTGAAAGTAAGTGCAGGCCTGCCAGTCTGAGAGTCCTACTGCTACAGGCAACAAACATGGAGGAGACCCAACTTGGAGTCTCCACATTTCAAAAAATTGTCACACACCAGGAAAGTGGCATCAATTTAATCAGAGTAGAAATAGCATACTGGTCCTCTGGATACCACTTATACTACAGGCAACCCACCAGATGGAGACCCAACTTGGAGTCTCCACACTCCAAAAAATTATTAGTAATATCAGCAGCAGTAACAACAGCAGGCACAGAAGCCACGACAAAGGTGTCGAAGACTATAATAACGTGAGATCAATGCACCACACTAAAAACTATAACATAGCCTCGTCTGTGACTGGAGTGCAAAAGTCATTGGAGATCCATGACTTGTTCATCTTGATGAAAGTTAGGCAGTCTACACTTTCAGGGGACAGCTGGATGCAATTATCCATCAGGACACCAACAGAAGTGCTGAAGACTAGAGATGAGCGACTTTGCCTCCGGGAGGGTCGAGTCGGGTTTCGGACCACCCGACTTTCCCAAAAGTCGAGTCGAACGAAATCGGCCGCCTATCAGAAAAAGTCGAAAGTCCGACTGAAACTCGACCCAACCCCAATGCAAGTCAATGGGAAAGAAAAGTCGGCAGGGAATGGAGGACAGTAAACACTCCTACAGTGTCCATTTCAATGCCAACGACATCAATTCTTATTACCGTATATACTCGTGTTATAAGCCGAGATTTTTAGACCATTTTTTAGAGCTGAAAGTCCCCCTCTCGGCTTATACGCGAGTCATATACCGGGGGGTCGGCGGGGAGGGGGAGTGGGGGTGTCAGATCATACTTACCCCTCCGCCGGCGCACCTCTGTAGCCCCCCTGCTTCTCTGATGATCTCCAGCACCTTCCGGCAGCGGTCACGTGGTACCGCTCATTAAAGTCATGAATATGCACATATTCATGACTTTAATGAGCGGTACCAAGTGACCGCTGTAGGAAGGAAGAGCTGCCTGATATAGCAGGAGAAGAGGAAAGGCTGCAGAGACCACGCCGGCGGAGGGGTGAGTATACCGATATTTACCTGTCCCCATGCCACCTGCTGCTCCCCTCTGTGTCCTCATGTCCTCTTGCTGTTATGATCAGGCAGAGGGCGCTATGACGTCGTTAGTGCGCGCCGCGCCCTCTGCCTGAGCATTCACAGTCGAGGACCCGGAAGGAGGGAGCAGCGTGCAGCGGTGAAACAGGGATCGGTAAATATTGCAGGTGCCAGGCCCTGAGCCAGCGGTGACACCAGCACCTGTCCCCCATAGGGCGCCGGTGTCCCCACCTGCTCAGGACACCGGCACCTGGCCCCCAGCGACGAGTGGTATGTATGTCATTTTTTTTGCAGCAGCAGCGCTGCAGCATAAGTGACCTATACTATGGGGCATAATCTATGGAGCATATGGGGGCATAATCTGTGGAACATATGGGGGCATAATCTATGGAGCATATGGGGGCATAATCTGTGGAACATATGGGGGCATAATCTGTGGAGCATATGGGGCATAATCTGTGGAGCATATGGGGGCATAATCTGTGGAACATATGGGGCATAATCCATGGAGCAAATGGGGGCATAATATGTAGAGCATATGGGGGCATAATCTGTGGAACATATGGGGCATAATCTGTGGAGCATATGGGGCATAATCCGTGAAGCATATGGGGGCATAATCTGTGCAGCATATGGGGGCATAATCTGTGGAGCACCATATGGGGTCCATTCTATGGATCATCTTCTGGGGGCATAACCTTTATGGAGCAGCATATGGGGAGTATTTTGTATGGAGCATTTTATGGGGCTCCTGATTCAATATGGATATTCAAAAACCTTTACTGTTGTGAATGTGTTTGAGATGAGTTCTGAGCAGAGGCTTCCTCTGGTGGTTACAAGCGGTGCTGGTCTGTCCAGTGAAGATTGTGAGGACTGGGAATCAGGTGTTACTGACTGGTCTTATATAAGGGAGTCACCTTCCCATCAGGGTTGCCGGTGATCAATTGTTCTGGTCTGAATCCTTCATTCCTGTTTCCCTTGTAGCCTGCTGTGTCGTGTCTGCATCTCCTGCTTACAGATAAGACATTTTCTTCTTTTTGTTTTTGTGCTATATTTTTGCATTTTGTCCTGCACTTCTGTGGGGCCTTCAGGGTCCCCTCCGGGGGCTTTTGCCCTCTCAGTTTAGTTCAGCCACTGATGTTTGTACTTTTGCTTTTTCCAGTTTTTTCAGTGGCTGCTGTTTTGATTTTGTTACACCAGAGAACTAATTTAGGTGGTAGAGGTCGTGTGATCTCAGGTGATTTTGAAATTAGTAGAGTTGGTGCTTTTCAGGGTTTTCTGGGATTGCAGTAAGTACCCTTCCTTTCCTTTTCTATTTAGTTAGTTTGGGCCCCAGCGTTTGCTCATACTATTTTCTTTCTGTGTCAGTATTTCTTCTTGTCTAACCGCCATTACTTGTTTGGGGGCTTTCTATTATCTTTGGGGTTCTGCTCCGGGGCAGATAGCTTTCCTATTTCTATCTTTAGGTGTAGTTAGTTTCTCAGGCTGTGACGAGGCATCTAGGACCAACGTAGGAACGCTCCACGGCTGCCTCTAGTTGTGGTGGTTAGTCAGGGTACTGCAATCTCATAGATTCCAACTGCTCTGGTGTATTGCCTTTTTTTACCTGCACTCCTCAGCTACCGAAACATAACAGTATCACCGGCCTAAAAATTGAAAATTGTATGGTACTCACAGAAGGGAAAAAATATTGTGAAAGAAAAAGGTTGTCAGAGTTGTCAGAGATATTTTTCTGTTTGTTGCATTTTTTTCCCTCTGTATCTCTGGGTGCTGGGGAGGATCTTTTCTCTCAATGGAGTTTGCACGGTTGTCTGGCCGTGTGGATCAGCTTGCCACTGAGGTTCAGAGTATTGCTGCATATCTTGCTAGGTTGCCTGTTGTGGAACCTAGGATTCCCATGCCAGATTTGTTTTTAGGGGATCGAGCTAAGTTTCAGAATTTCAAAAATAATTGTAAATTGTTTTTTGCCTTAAAATCTAAGTCCTCAGGGAACGCAGCGCAGCAGGTTCAAATTATCATCTCTCTCCTGCGCGGCGATCCTCAGGATTGGGCTTTTTCCCTCACACCTGGGGATCCTGTTTTGAGTGATGTTGATGCATTTTTTCAGCCTTTGGGGTTATTGTACGATGAGCCTAATGTCACTGATCAAGCTGAAAAAGCCTTGTTGGCATTAAATCAGGGGCCTTATGACGCTGAGTTATACTGTCAGAGATTCCGTAGGTGGGCAGTCCTGACCAAATGGAATGACGACGCTTTGGCGGCCCTTTTTTGGAAGGGACTGTCAGATAATGTAAAGGATGTTATGGTGGGATTCCCTGTCCCCTCTGGTCTCAATGATTCTATGTCATTAGCGATTCAAATTGACAGACGTTTGCGTGAGCGGAGAAGTATGCGTGGAATGGTGTTGCCTTGTGAACCAGCTTCTGAACCCATGCAGTGTGATAGAGTGGTGTCTGGGGCACAGCGTCATGAGTTTCGAAAGCGCAATGGGTTATGTTTCTACTATGGTGATGCCTCTCATGCTATTTCAGTCTGCCCTAAGCGGGGAAGACGTTTTGCACGCTCAGTTGTCTTGGGTAGTGTTCAGACTAAGTTTTTATTAACTGTCACTCTGATATGCTCTCTGTCCTCATTTTCTGCTCAGGCTTTCGCTGATTCTGGAGCAGCTATTAACCTGATGGATTATGATTTTGCTAAACGTTGTGGGTTTCCCTTGATACCCCTACAGAAGTCTATTCCCCTACTGGGGATCGATTCTACCCCTTTGGCTGAGAATAAACCCCAGTTTTCTACTCAGGTGATAATGAGGGTTGAACCTGATCACCAGGAGTGCTGCAAATTTTTGGTTCTGTATAATCTGCATGACATTATCGTGCTGGGTTTCCCTTGGTTACAGTCTCATAATCCTGTTTTGGATTGGAAATCTGTGTCTGTAACCAGTTGGGGCTGTCAATGTGTTAATACCAACACTCCTGTTTTTTCTGCCTCCCCCCAGGCTCAGGATGTTCCTGAATTTTTGATTGATTTTTCTAATGTGTTTAGCGAAAGTAAATCTGCATCCTTGCCTCCCCATAGGAGCTATGACTGCGCTATTGAATTAGTGCCTGGTAGTAAATTCCCTAAAGGTCGCCTTTTTAACTTGTCTGTACCTGAACATGACGCTATGCGGTCTTATATCAAGGAATCATTGGAGAAGGGTCATATCAGACCATCCTCTTCACCCTTAGGTGCCGGTTTTTTCTTTGTGGCCAAAAAAGATGGTTCATTAAGGCCGTGTATTGATTATCGTCTCTTGAACAATATTACTGTGAAATATCAATACCCGTTACCCTTGATTTCTGACCTGTTTTCCAGGGTGAAAAACGCTACTTGGTTTACCAAGCTTGACCTCAGGGGGGCGTATAACCTTATTCGCATTAAGCACGGGGATGAATTGAATGGAAGACGGCATTCAATACCCCTGAAGGGCATTTTGAGTACCTAGTGATGCCCTTTGGGCTCACTAATGCTCCTTCCGTCTTCCAGTCCTTCATGAATGACATTTTCAGGGATTTTGTGGACAAATTTCTGATTGTTTATTTGGATGATATCTTGATTTTTTCTAATGACTGGGACTCTCATGTGAAACATGTTCGAACTGTATTCCAGATTTTGAGAGAGAATGCTCTGTATGTGAAGGGATCAAAGTGTCTTTTTGGCGTACAGAGGATCTCATTTCTGGGATTCATTTTGTCCCCATCTGTTATTGAAATGGACCCGGTCAAGGTTCAGGCCATCTGTGATTGGGTCCAACCTACTTCATTAAAGGCTCTTCAGAGATTTTTGGGTTTTGCCAATTTTTATCGTAAATTTATTGGTAATTTCTCGGTTATTGTTAAACCATTGACTGATTTGACCAGAAAGGCTTCTGATGTGGTGAAATGGTCTCCTGAGGCAGTCTCTGCATTTCAGGAACTTAAGCAGAGATTCACTTCTGCTCCTGTTCTACGGCAGCCTGATGTTTCTCTGCCGTTTCAGGTGGAGGTTGATGCCTCTGAAATTGGGGCAGGTGCCGTTTTGTCCCAAAAAGATCCAGAGACCTCTAAAAATAACCCTTGTGCCTTTTTCTCTCGAAAATTTTCTCCTACTGAACATAATTATGACGTGGGTAATCGGGAGTTATTGGCCATGAAGTGGGCTTTTGAAGAGTGGAGACATTGGCTGGAGGGAGCCAAACATCAGTTGGTGGTCCTTACGGACCATAAGAATCTGGTCTATCTGGAATCTGCCAAGCGACTCAATCCTAGACAGGCCAGGTGGGCCTTGTTTTTCACACGTTTTAATTTTGTGGTTTCCTTTCTTCCTGGCACTAAGAATGTTAAGGCGGATGCCCTCTCGAGGAGTTTCCTTGCGGACTCTCCTGAGTTATCTGATCCTTCTGTTATTTTAAAAGAGGGTGTAGTTCTTTCCGCCATCTCGCCCAATTTGAGACTTGCTCTGGAGGGGTGTCAGGAGGATAGGCCCGAGTGCTGCCCTGTTGGAAAATTGTTTGTCCCGGACCAGTGGAAAAAGAGTGTGATGTCTGAGATTCATTGTTCCGCATTGGCTGGGCATATCGGAATTTTTGGTACCAGAGACTTGGTTAGTCGGTCCTTTTGGTGGCCTACCTTGTCTCGTGATGTCAGGGAATTTGTGCAGTCCTGCGGGACTTGCTCTCGCTCCAAGCCTTGCTCTCGCTCTAGTGGTTTGTTGATGCCATTGCCTGTGCCCAAGAGACCATGGACCCATATCTCTATGGATTTCATTTCCGACCTTCCTGTTTCTCAGAGAATGACCACCATCTGGGTAATTTGTGATAGGTTTTCCAAAATGATACATCTTGTGCCATTACCTAAGTTGCCTTCCTCCTCTGAATTGGTGCCGTTGATCCTTCAGCACGTGGTTCGTTTACACGGCATTCCTGAGAACATTGTGTCTGACAGAGGAGTCCAGTTTGTTTCCAGATTTTGGAGGACTTTTTGTTCTAAACTGGGTGTTCAATTGTCTTTCTCCTCGGCATTTCATCCTCAGACCAATAGTCAAACTGAGAGAACAAACCAGACATTGGAGACTTATCTAAGATGCTTTGTGTCTGCTGATCAGGATGACTGGGTCTCTTTTTTGCCTTTGGATGAGTTTGCTCTTAATAATATGGCTAGCTCTGCCACTTTGATGTCTCCGTTTTTCTGTAATTCTGGTTTTCACCCTCGATTTTCTTCAGGACAGACGGAGGCTTCTGTCTGTCCAGGTGTTGACTCTGTTGTGGAGCGTATGCAACAGATTTGGGACCAGGTAGTGGAGAGGTTGTCCCTCTCTCAGGAGAAGGCCCAGCGGTTTGCTAACCGGCATAGGACTGATGGTCCTCGGTTTAGAGTGGGGGACTTGGTCTGGTTGTCCTCAAAGAATATTCCTATGAGAGTAGCATCTCCTAAATTTAAGCCTAGGTTCATTGGACCTTATAAGATCATGGAGATTATTAATCCTGTTTCTTTTCGTTTGCTTCTTCCAGGGACATTTAAGATCCATAACGTGTTCCACAAGTCCTTGTTGAAGAGGTTTGTTGAGCCAGTGGTTCCTGATGCTGTGCCTCCTGACCCTGTTTTGGTTGAGGGCAATCTGGAGTATGTGGTTGAGAAAATATTAGATTCTCGTTTTTCTAGACGGAAACTCCAGTATTTGGTTAAATGGAGAGGTTATGGTCAGGAAGACAATTCTTGGGTGTTTGCTTCGGACACCCATGCTAGGAGACTTATCCGTGCGTATCATAGAACTCATCCTGACCGACCTGGTTGCTCAAATGAGGGTTCGGTGACCCCTCCTCAAGGGGGGGGTACTGTTGTGAATGGGTTTGAGATGAGTTCTGAGCAGAGGCTTCCTCTGGTGGTTACAAGCGGTGCTGGTCTGTCCAGTGAAGATTGTGAGGACTGGGAATCAGGTGTTACTGACTGGTCTTATATAAGGGAGTCACCTTCCCATCAGGGTTGCCGGTGATCAATTGTTCTGGTCTGAATCCTTCATTCCTGTTTCCCTTGTAGCCTGCTGTGTCGTGTCTGCATCTCCTACTTACAGATAAGACATTTTCTTCTTTTTGTTTTTGTGCTATATTTTTGCATTTTGTCCTGCACTTCTGTGGGGGCCTTCAGGGTCCCTTCCGGGGGCTTTTGCCCTCTCAGTTTAGTTCAGCCACTGATGTTTGTACTTTTGCTTTTTCCAGTTTTTTCAGTGGCTGCTGTTTTGATTTTGTTACACCAGAGAACTAATTTAGGTGGTAGAGGTCGTGTGATCTCAGGTGATTTTGAAATTAGTAGAGTTGGTGCTTTTCAGGGTTTTCTGGGATTGCAGTAAGTACCCTTCCTTTCCTTTTCTATTTAGTTAGTTTGGGCCCCAGCGTTTGCTCATACTATTTTCTTTCTGTGTCAGTATTTCTTCTTGTCTAACCGCCATTACTTGTTTGGGGGCTTTCTATTATCTTTGGGGTTCTGCTCCGGGGCAGATAGCTTTCCTATTTCTATCTTTAGGTGTAGTTAGTTTCTCAGGCTGTGACGAGGCGTCTAGGACCAACGTAGGAACGCTCCACGGCTGCCTCTAGTTGTGGTGGTTAGTCAGGGTACTGCAATCTCATAGATTCCAACTGCTCTGGTGTATTGCCTTTTTTACCTGCACTCCTCAGCTACCGAAACATAACACTTTGCCCTATTGATGTCTCAATCTGTGACCACTCTGTGGCAGCAGAGATCGACAACTACCTAACTGCCTGTTACTTCTTAGGCCCTAAGTAAAAAAACATTAAATAGTCTTGAATGACCCTTTTAAGTATCATCCACTGGTTTCATATTTCTAAATTGATGACACTGATTAAGACCTTTTATTATACTCACCTTGGGGGCAGTCCAGTCCAAGGGATGTCGCTCTTCTTGGTCCGGTGCCCCCCTTTTTTGCGATGCCATCCTCCTTCTTGCTTCATGTGGATGACACGTCCGTGCGTCATCCATACAGTCTCCCCCGGCATCGCGCTCTTACGCAGGAGCACTTCTCTGCCCTGATGAGGGCAGAGCAAAGTACTGCAGTGCACAGGCGTCAAGAAGCTGCAACGCCTGCGCACTGCAGTACTTTATGCTGAATGACTGGACCGTCCCGCAGGTGAGAATAATAAAAGCTCTTTTTCTTGTTTTGCAGGTTGGGTCGGGGGCATATATACAGCATAATAAAGCGCTATATATCAGGCCTGAAAGGTGTTGGCCGTGTATATCACATTGGACAAATCTGGTGACAGGTTCGCTTTAAGTGTACCATACCAAACACTGCTTATGTAGGTTTTTTTTGGGAGTGGGGCTGGAGGGTGACCTACTTCTGCAAAGTGACCCACAGGAGGAGTGAATTTGATTATACTGTATATGTTCTCATAATTTTACGCAGAAAAAAACAGATACACTCGTACATACAGCTAAGCGGTCTTTACCTCATTCCTAAGAAAGGAGTTGCGGCAGTTACATAGCTATCGAGGGTGAGGGGGGGGGTTTGAGGGTGTGGTCACTCTGGGCCTCATGCTCAGAGGGGCCCCCCCCGGACCTACACTAGCCTTAACGGCATCGGCGTGCGCAGCAGGGGAACGGAATAAAAATGCGCCTCACAACTTTCAGATTTACATTGATAAAACATGTAGAAAACCATGTACCATTTCCTTTACACTTCACAAATGCTTACTCCACAGTGTTGGTATATAATATCACATAAAATCCCATTAAAATACATTTAAGTTTGTGGGTGTAACGTCACAAAATGTAGAAAAAGTTCAAAGGGTGTGAATGCTTTTTCAAGGCACTGTAAATTCTACTAATAACCAATAATGAAACTTTCCAGTTCTGATTACAGCACACCTATTTATTCACAATGTGGTCCAATAATCTCTGTGTGATCCTTTCTTGTGAACCTTATAGCCCTATGTGAGGCTGCTACAGTAATTCCTACTGCATCATATGGTAATTATTAGACAGAAAAGACAACAACCTGCCCTGAGGAGTCCGATAATGATTTATGGAATGATAATAGAGCTCTCTGGTACACAGTGTGCTGCTTCTGTGTATACTCTGTTAATTATGGGCGACTTTTACACATTCTTGGCATTGACACTCCGACATTCCTCAGTGCTGTGCAGAATCTCCATTCTGATTTTTCCTGGTCTACAGGCAGATCAAGAATGGTGGCGCATGGTCAAAAAATGAGTGGTAGCTACTCCATTCAGATGTCAGTTGTTCTCTTACGAGTTCTATCCGTGATATATTTTAGGGATAGAACTTATACTCATTATAGTTTATGGGGTTGTTCACAAGTTTGTGGTTTTTTGCAGTGTTGTCCACACCAAAACATGGCGGAATGTCTAATTTTCATTTGTATCTTGGATCAATGCAAGTTTAAGGGTCAGTGAAAAAAAAAAAAAAAAAATAATAGTGAAAAATCATTGTCATCTGAATGAACTTATGATCCTATATGGGTGAGGCCATACTATGACTGGAGATAGCCATTACAGCAGATTTGTCACTAAATTTCACAAAACAAACTACATATTGTGACGCTAGTCATACAAAAATTTCCTTTCTTAGATTTAACCCTATAGGCACTCATGTATTTGTGTAGTAGATCCAAAAAAACTTCCCTATCACTCCCAATCATCTTCTCGAACAAATGGGGTAATGTATTTTGAGGCGTAAATAATAAAGTTTGGCATGTTTTTATTACAGACTGAAATTACATGTTTAGATGCATTTGACATAATAGATGCACAATGTTATGGAGATAAACTCTCCCTCTGGTTTTTGATTTTCTATTTGTAGATCCTATATATTTTATGTTATATTTTTTTAATTCCATAATGTATCATATTTTGGGAGTCGCAATTCAAAAAATCTTTGATACAAAACAAAAACAAAGCAAACCCTTTGCTGATATCATGGCTTGGAAAAAGATTACATTTTCATAATGTGTGAACAGGTCTTACACTTGTGATGACCACATCCATAGAAACCTTTCATGTATGATGATTTAATGGGTGTGCGATGTCATAGAGATGTTCTCACTCTGGTTTTGAGTTTTCTGTTGTGGATCCTACATATTTAGGCTAAGTGCACACGTTCAGGATTATTTGCATTTTTTTCGTGTTTTTTCGCGGGAAAAAACGTGTCAAAAACGCATGATTTAAGCATCCTATCATTTAGAATAAATTCCGCAATTTTTGTGCACATGGTGCGTTTTTTCCGCGAAAAAAAAACGCATCTCGGAAAAAGAACCAACATGTTCATTAATTTTGTGGAATTCTAGCTTTTTCCCGCTATATTATTGACCTAGAGGCTAAGTTCACACGTTGCGGAATTTCCACGGAAATTTCCGCGGCAATTTCACACTTCTCTGCTGCGGGAAATACGCATTTTATTGGTATGCGTATTCCCACCAGAAACTAGCGTTTTGCAAGCGTAATTAGCATCGCTTGGAAAACTGATCGACAGGTTGGTCACACGAGTCAAACATAGTGTTTGACAAGTGTGACTAACTTTTTACTATTGATGCCGCCTATGCCGCATCAATAGTAAAAAGATCTAATGTAAAAATAATTAAAAAAATAATAAATCGTGATATTCTCACCTTCCGGCGCACCCCGCAGCCTTCCTGGTCCTCAGCTACGCTAACGGCAACTCCCGTTCCCAAGGATGCATTGTGACAGACCCAGATGACGTAGCATCACGCAAGACCGCTACGTCATCTGGGGTGATTCTCGCAATGCATTACTGGGAACGGGATTGGCCGGGAGCGTCGCTGAGGACCAGGAAGGCTGCGGGGGCCGCCGGAAGGTGAGAATATCTCTATTTTTTATTTTAATTATTGTTTTGCCAGGGATATGGTACCCAGGGCCTGGAGGAGAGTCTTCTCTCCTCCAGGCCCTGGGTACCATCCGCACATGAACCGCTTACATTGCGCATGGTGGGCATAGCCACATGCAGAAAGTAAGCGGTTCAATGCATTCCTATGGCGGTGGAATCGCCACGATTACGCGAAATTAATGAACATGTTGCTTTTTTTCCGCATGTGCACAAAAATTGCGGAATCCATTTAAATGAATAGGATGCTTAATGCTTGCGTTTTTTTCACGTTTTTGCCACGGGAAAAAGCGAAAATTCCTGACGTGTGCACTTAGCCAGAAAGTTCAGGAAAAAATCGCTGTAAAAACGTGCAAAATCCGCACAAAAAACGCGAAAAAACCTCGATAAAAACCATGCGTTTTTACCGCGGAAAAAGTCCGTTTTTGCTCAGGAAAATTCTGCAAACATTCCTGAACGTGTGCACTTAGCCTTAAAGTTGAATTCCTTACATTCAATAATAAATATTACACGATCCGAACTGCAATTCAAAAAATCTTTGATAGAAAAACTATACTATTATCATGGTTGTAAAAGGATTTTGTTTTCTTAGGAGTCTTTCACACGTCAGTGAGTCCAGTACGTGTGGTTACAGTATTCACGGGTACCGGAGACACATACATATGTAGACCCATTCAAGTGAATGGGTCTGTGCACATGTCAGTGTGTGTCTGTGGGCAAAATGCGCTGACATGTCCATTTTTTAACAGCAACATAGTCCGCAAAACATCCTGCACACATGCACACTGATGACACACGGGTGACATCCTTGTGTCATCAGTGTGACACATACCGGCGCATGGGAAGCAGTGGTAATGTAAGCACTATTCCCCGGCGCCAGGAGCTGAAGACGGTTCTCATCATTCTCCCTGCTCTGCCGGCGTTCAGCGCAAGCAGGGGAGAATGTAGAGAGTTTTATTCGGCTGATAACAGCAAGAGCAGGCAGCGTCTGATGCACTGGCGGACACCAAGAGAAAAGGGCCCCTGTGCAAGAATTATACATGGGCCCATTACAGCCAAGAGCTCTTAAAAATGCAAAACTGCACCGGCTTTGGAGGTAGAAATGGGCCCCTTAACCTCTTGGGCCCCTGTGCGACCGCACAGGTTTCACCAATGATATGTCCGCCCTGGTCTGATGGGACTCTTACTCCCATCAGCCTACACCTGCTGTTGCTAATAACAGTGAGAGTCAGCGGCGGCTGATGGGAGTATTTACTATGACTATAAATAAATTTAAAAAACGGCATGGGTTCCCCTGTACTTTTGATAACCAGCCAGGAAAAACTGACAGCTGCGGACTGCAACCCACAGCTGTAACCAACCTTGCTAACGCTGACAGCTGAGGGTTGCAGCCCACAGCTGTCAGTTTTGCCTGGCTGGTTATCAATAATACAAGGGAACCCATGCCATTTTTAAAAAAAATGTATTTATTTATAGCGCAGGCAGCAGCTGATGAATACTCCCATCATCTGCCGCCTGCTCTGTTATTAGCGGCAGCAGGTGTGGGAGTAGTATTCCCATCAGCTGGCGCCTGTTCTCGCTGTTATCAGTTGAATACAACTCTGAACATTCTCCCCTGCTCACTCTTATCGTCGGCAGAGCACAGGAAAATGATGAGAGTGGTCTTCAGCTCCCGGCGCTGGGGAACAGCGCTAAGTATACTGCTGCTTCCCAGGCTCTGGTATGTGTGGTAATGATGCGGCACACAGTTGCCACACGTATGCCACACACATGTATGCCACAAATATTACACACACGGACCCACGGACACTGTTATCTCCAATACTGTTTTTTTCTAATATGTGAATAGGTTTTACATGGGTGATGACCACACCCCATAGAAACCCTTTACTGATAGCCAGGTATTTGATTGATTAGTGTTGTTATAAGGCTTGTGCAGAGTGAGAGATAAAACATTTCCCAAGGTTGGCGCTTTTCTGGGAACAATCCTGATATCATCTTTATAAATTGTGTCCATCTTGTTATCATCTCTCAAAATATTCAGATTTAGATTTACAATGGCAGAAATATCTTTAAAAAATGAATTGTAAGGAAAAACTAAAGTAGGTTTATACGGCTTATTGTTTTCCTGTTTTAATTTATTAGCATTTGGTATTTTGTTAATTAAATCACATATGGTTTTATTTTTAACAATGTTAGGTGCTCGCTATAGGGACCAATAAGGGTAACCTCTATTTTTAAATCTACAGTGGGTTTGGAAAGTATTCAGACCCCTTTAAATTTTTCACTCTTTGTTTCATTGCAGCCATTTGGTAAATGCAAAAAAAATCATTTTTTTCTCATTAATGTACACTCTGCACCCCATCTTGACTGAAAAAACAGAAATGTAGAAATTTTTGCAAATTTATTAAAAAAGAAAAAATGAAATATCACATGATCATAAGTGTTCAGACCCTTTGCTCAGTATTGAGTAGAAGCACCCTTTTGAGCTAGTACAGCCATGAGTCTTCTTGGGAATGATGCAACAAGTTTTTCACTCCTGGATTTGGGGATCCTCTGCCATTCTTCCTTGCAGATCCTCTCCGGTTCCATCAAGTTGGATGGTGAACGTTGGTGGACAGCCATTTTCAGGTCTCTCAGAGATGCTCAATTGGGTTTAGGTCAGGGCACAGAGTTGTTCTGAAGCCACTCCTTTGTTATTTTAGCTGTGTGCTTGGGGTCATTGTCTTATTGGAAGGAGAACCTTCTGCCAAGTCTGAGGTCCAGGACACTCTGGAAGAGGTTTTCATCTAAGATATCTCAGTACTTGGCCGCATTCATGTTTATTTCAATTGCAATCAGTTGTCCTGTCCCTGCAGCTGAAAAACACCCCCATAGCACGATGCTGCCACCATCATGTTCACTGTTGGGATTGTATTGGGTAGGTGATGAGCAGTGCCTGATTTACTCCACACATACCCCTTAGAATTATCGCCAAAAAGTTCTATCTTCATCTCATTAGACCGGAGAATATTATTTCTCATAGTCTGGGAGTCCTTCATGTTTTTTTAGCAAACTTTATGCGGGCTTTAATATGTCTTGCACTGAGGAGAGGCTTCCGTCGGGCCACTCTGCCATAAAGTTCCGACTGGTGGAGTGCTTGTCATGTGTGCATCGCCACGAAGATCGTCGCGGTTGCACATTCTGACTTCTCACAGCTGAGTTGCTGTTTCTTTGTGTTTGGCAGTTAGGGAGTTAATTCTGTCTGTGCTCAGTTCTGGGACTGGGTGCAGTTTCTCCCGGCTGCAATTAATTATTTGTTGATTGGTTTCCTTTAAATCTCTGGTTGTCTGTGTTGGGAGTTGCCAGTGAAATTCTTCATGCAGACCACAGATAGGATTGTATCTGTATAGACTTAAGTTAAAGAGCTCCTTAGTTGTTTTAAGCTCACCTTGCTTAGAGTTTAATATCCCAGATCATTTATGTTCCTTCTGTGTTTGAGTGTGTATGCAAGTCTGTGTTTTCTCCAGTCTGTCTTATATGTCTAATCTGTGTATTTAGCAGAGATCAGCCCATATCCCTTTGGTGGTAATCAGTATCCTTCTTAGGACTGATTACAGGGTTCAGGGACTGATAGGAGACAGGGTTAGGCTGGAGACTTGGACCTCTGAACCATTATCAGTACCTCCAAGGTGAGGGATTAGTTAGGACCCCAGTTTAGGGTCAGGTTAGACCCCCGGTCCTCCTCTTTCCTGTGACAGTGTATCAAGTCCTCAAGATTAACCCTGAGTTCAACGGATATCGTGTCAGGTAAATCTATTCTATATTTACATGCTGATGTTGCTAATCTATATGTTGCATAGAGTGTTGTTCTTTTAAGAATAGTTTACTGACATCGTACACATATCATAAGACCGCGTGACAGTGCTGCAGTAATAGTTGACTTTGTGGAACTTTCTCCCATCTCCCTACTGCATCTGTTGAGCTCAGTCACAGTGATCTTGGTGTTCTTCTTTACCTCTCTCACCAAAGCTCTTCTCCCACAATTGCTCAGTTTGGCTGGATGGCCAGGTCTAGGAAGACTTCTGGTGGTCCCAAACTTCTTCCATTTAAGGATTATGGAGGCCACTGTGCTCTTAGGAACCTTGAGTACTGCAGAAATTCTTTTGTAACCTTGGCCAGATGTGTGCCTTGCCACAATTCTGTCTCTGAGCTCCTTGGCCAGTTCCTTTGACCTTATGATTCTCATTTGGTCTGACATGCACTGTGAGCTGTGAGGTCTTATATAGAGGTGTGTGCCATTACAAATCAAGTCCTATCAGTTTAATTAAACACAGCTTGACTCCAATGAAGGAGTAGAACCATCTCAAGGAAGATCACAAGGAAATGGACAGCATGTGACATAAATATGAGTGTCTGAGCAAAGGGTCTGAATACTTATGACCATGTGATATTTCAGTGCTTTCTTTTTTAATAAATTTGCAAAAATTTATACATTTCTGACTTTTTTCGGTCAAGATGGGGTGCAGAGAGTACATTAATGAGAAAAAATGAACTTTTTTGCATTTACCAAATGGCTGCAATGAAACAAAGAGTGAAAAATTTAAAGGGGTCTGAATACTTTCCGAACCCACAGTATGATATATTAGAGTGGATTCCTGTTGGAAAGGGGTTTATTGCTACCCTTTCTCTTTGCTCTTGTGAGCTCACCAAATTGAATAGCTTTAATGGTCTGGAGGGAATGGAAGCTATCTGCATGCAGGAGAGTGTTCCCTGATGTTGACTTTCTAAAAGTTTTACTAGTAATGGGTGAATCTTGAGAGCCTTGAAGTTCCATATCTAGAAATGTAATGGTGTGCGGATGACATTTTCTGGTGAACTTTAGATTACATTCATTGTTATTCAGATATGATAGAAAAGGTGTTATGGCAGATACATGTACATTCCAGAAGAAGAGCTGGCCATTAGTGATGAGCGAGCTTGTTCAGATATCGTGTTATTCAAGAATGCTCGGGTGTTATCTGAGTACTTTGAGTGTGCTTGAGTAATATATTAGATTCCCTGAGGCTGCATGTTTCGTGCTGTTAGACAGCCGCAACACATGTGGGGATTGCCTAACATGCAACCATGTGGACTAGAACATATTACTCCAGCACGCCCGAGATGCTTGGATAACACCCGAGCATGCTCTGATAACTTAATATCCTACCATGCTCATCAACCAGTACAGGTCATCTATGTATCTGCCATACCACTTAAGGGAATCGCAAAAGGGATTGCTAACATCAAAAATAAACCACTCCTTCCACCGTGCCATAACCAATGGCAACGGATGGGGAAAATTTGTAGCCCATCGACATGAAACATTTCTGATTAAAAATGAAATAATTGTGTGCCAGAAGAAAATGTAAAACTGTTTTGATAAATTCCTGTAAATCCAATGCATATTGACTATGTTTGTTCAGGTGATGATTGATAGCTAGTAATGGTATTTTATGAGGGATATTTGTGTAAAGCGAAACTATGTTACAACTCAACCATGACCATTTGTTGGACCATTTAATATTTTGTATTGAATTGAACAGATCATAGGTATCCTTTAAATAGCCTGGTAAATGTTGAATCAAGGGCTGTAAAGCTGAATCCAGACACTGGCTCTACACCCTTTTCATGACCTTGTGACTGGTTGCTCACAAAGCAATTCTTCTACAGAAGAGTCCTACTTAAGTTTTCCAAAAACTTGGTGGCCCTACCTAGAAGATGCGACAGAGATAAAGTATCTTACCAGAAGTGCTCAATCATTGATTAAACTCTTCATGTAAAGTTATTTCTCTTCCTGCTGATACGTAATAGTCACATCTGTGTAACACATTTAGGAATGGAAACCAACAAAAGCCCTAAATGCTAAATGATCCTGTCAAGTAAAACTTTTAAAATTTCAATAACTAAAAATATTTTGGAATATGAATCTAAAAGCCATTTAAGCAATCTCCAACAGTATTGAATAATAAAACTAATGAAAATGTTCCTACATATTAAGAATTGTGACAATTGTGATAAAGTCGAGGCCATTAATTCATCAAGATGAATGTAAAAGTTGTAAAAGTTGATATACTACTCAAGACGTTCCTCTCAGTGATGTAGACAACATGAGCTGCTGAGCCTAGCGACTGAATACAGGGGTCACGAGAAATATAGTCGTGATGTCAACATTGCAGCTTATGAATCAAGGCAGCGGTGGAGACACAGCCCTGGATCGTGGAGGACAAGTGGCAACTGTGATTGGGATTTTATAGGAATCAGTAGGCACATCAAGTGAGATAGAGTTAGCTTGAGAAGGGTGTTAGTTCCTCTGGAGCAAACCACTGAGCTCCTGTAGATCAACAGTAGACAGAGTGAAGGAACCGCACACCTAAAGGCACTTGCAGATCCTTCAAATAAGATTTATTGTTAGTATTTCAAATCCATTGGTTACACTGCGGTAAGTGTACATCTGGATCCTGGTAGTCCCTGTTTGGGAGAATCCCATCCTGCAGTCTATATACATTGATCAAAGCCTTTACATTTGATGAAGTGTCTTCACCCGAAACATTAACGTAATACTGTATTTACCGCGGTGTAACCAATGGATATAAACTATGGAAATGAACTACTGACAATAAATCCTGTTTGAAGCATCTCTGAATGCCTTAGGTGTGCAGTTCCTTCACTCTGCCTACTATTGAGATTTCATAGGTCTGCCACCCTATCTTCACACGTACAAAATTTAAACCAGAATACAGTTTACAAAGCTGATTCAATCATATCTAGTCTATGGAATAATCCCTGAACTAACCAGTCTGTAGTAAAGATTTCCATACTTGAGACAAATATGAATGGCATTTCATCAGTTTGGACTAATGGTTGTTTATCAATGGAAAGAAACCACTCTCAAAACTACATCGGCCGCGTTGCATTGTTTGGGCCAACAATATAGCAAGTGCTTTGTTAGAACAGCACTGGCGCCCCTGCAGGTGTCCCCTTCCTCCTCCCAGCAGAAAGCATGTTCACTTACTCATTCACACTACCTCGGAATCTGTTTCCTCCCAGGACCTGTGCACGACACACACGTCTCCTGGTAGCGTGCTTAAAGGGGCAGCACCCACTTCTGCAAATTACCCCATTCAATAGCTGGGAGACGTCTGAAATTTAAGGCACCCTCCCTAATGGGAGGCGCCTTATCAACTTTAGTATTAAGTGTGTTTCCTGCTACCAAGTTATTAGGTCCCTGTACCTGTGCTCCCTGAACCCGATCCTATCTGTCTGCCCTGTCTAAACCTGATCCTTTCCGTCCTGTTTGAATCTGATCCTGTCCATCCTATCTGAACCTGATCTTGCCTGCCCTGTCGGAACTGGCTCCTGTCTGCCATGCTGTAACCTGTTCTATTTTTTACTGCCTGATCCGTCTTGTCCATACCTATACCACTACCCTCTCCAGTCCAGTCTGAACCTACATCTGTGATCCTGTACCTGAGTCCATCCTGTGTTCCTGAACTTGTCCTGTCCATTTCTGATCGAATACCTGTCCTGTCTTCCAGCTGCACGTCCCTTGTTATCCAGTTCCTGGCCAGTCCTTCTTCCCTGTCCCTTTGGAGTTCAGCTGTCGCTGCTTCATGGTCTATCCTGGAGTGGCACCTGGCATCTACCTGGGTTTAAGTTTAACCACATCATTAGGAGGTCTAGTGAACAACCAGGTGGTCACTTAGTTACATCCCTCCAGGCTATCCCTGGACAGTGGCACAGTGGTTTCACAACCACATGCGTAACATGCTTCGGATGAAAAAAATCCAAGACACCTGATCGGTGTTATGGACCATATTGGACATTCACTGGTCAGCCATCAGGCAAAACAAACAAACATTTTTTTAACCCCTTAAGGACTGATCCACTTTGTATGTTAATGACCAAACTTTTTTTTAAATCTGACCAGGGTCATTTTATGAGGTAATAACTCTGTAACGCTTCAACGGATCCCAGTGATTCTGAGATTGTTTTCTAGTGGCATGTTGTACAGTTGTACTTCATCATAGTGGTAAAATTTGTTCCATATAACTTGCTTTTATTTGTGAAAATATCAGAAATTTGTCAAAATTTAGAAAATTTCACAATTTTCAAACTTTTATTTTTTATGCCCTTAAACCAGAGTTATGGCACATAAAATAGTTAATAAATTTCCCACATGTTGAATTTACATCAGCACAATTTTTGAATCATATTTTTTTTCTGTTAGGATGTTAGAATGGTTAAATGTTAATCAGCAAAATAATTTTTCCAACAAAATTTACAAATACATTTTTTCTAGGACCACATTACATTTGAAGTGATTTTGGGGGCCCTGTATGGTGTTACACCATTCTAAAAACTGCACCCATCAAAGTCCTCAAAACCCTTCAGATGCTTCACAGGAATTAATTCAATGTGGAAGGAAAAAAATAAACATTTGACTTTTTTCAGAGACATTTTACTTTAGCCCCACATTTTTTATTTTCTCAAGGGTAACAAGAAAAAATGAACCACAAAATTTGTTTGTGCAATTTCTCTTTGTATGCTGATATCCCATGTGTGGGGTAAAACTACTGTTTGGGTGCATAGCAGGCAGGACCGGCTCCAGGTTTTTATGGGCCCCGGGCGAAAGAGTCTCAGTGGGCCCCTTTAACACAGACCACGATTCATGATGCACAGATACTGCAGAGAAATATGGGTATAGCACAATGCCAAACACTTCACTTCTTCCATTACATGAGTGATATCTATTGTAAATTGTACAATAGCTCAAAAACCGCCAAATCCTCACAGCGCACAGTACAGACTGGACAGTACAGTCCTCCATACAATATTATGGGCACCACATAGTCTCCCCCTCATCACCCATATAATACCCCATGCAGGATGTCACCCCCCATCCCCCATATAATGCTCCATACAGAATACTGGACCCAATATAATGCTCCATACAGAATACTGGTCCACATAAATTGCTCCATACAGGATACTGGTCCCCATATAATGCTCCATACAAAATATGGATCTCTCCTCTGCACTGTGCTGCGTTCTGCACTGTTACGGCTCAGGAAAGGGCGCTGTGGAAAGACTCCCCATTATCATCATCATTGCCTCCCCATCATCATCATTGCCTCCCATTATCATTATCATCATTGCCTCACCATTATCATCATTGCCTCCCCATCATCATCATCATTGCCTCCCCATTATCATAATTACCTCCCCATCATCATCATTGCCTCCCCATTATCATCATTGACTCCCCATCATTGCCTCCCCATTATCATCATTGCCTCCCCATTATCATCATCATTGCCTCCCCATGATAATCATCATTGCCTCCCAATCATCATCGCCTCCCCATCATCATCATTGCCTCCTCACCACCATCAGTGCTCCCCCCACCACCATCACACATACAGCACCACACACAGACAGCATTGCAGCACTCTCACATACACACACACAAAGCACTGCACTACATACACACACACAGGCAGACACACACACACACTGATACACACAGACACATACACCTCACATGTCCGGTGCCCGCACTTACTCTCTGCCACAGCCGGCTGCTGAATGATGACGTCATCCAGCGGCGCTGCTGTGAGAGGAAGCGCGGGCGCCCTGCAGGCGCCCCTGAAGCCCGGAGCTAAGGAGGCAAGGGGAGAGGTAAGTATTGTGCCGGCTGCTGCCGGGGCCCTGAGCAAGCGGGGGGGCCCAGTGGCGGTGCTGGCACCGCTCTCATCTGCTAACGGGCGCCGGGGTGCCTGATGGCGAGTGGGCCCCCATGCCTGCTCAGGGCCCCGGCACTTGCCTGGGTATGCCGGGTGCTGACGCCGGCCCTGATAGCAGGGATCGGAAGGGAAGGAACACCGTTCGACTTTTGGCACACAAAAATAGCTGGATATGAGAGCGGATGCCGTGTCGCATTTGGAGAGCCATTGATGTGCCTAAACAGTGGAAATCCCTACAAACAAACCCATTTTGGAAACCAGACCACTCAAAGAATGTATCTAGATGTGTGGTTAGCACCTTGAACTCCAAGGTACTTCACTGAGGTTTATAATGTAAAGCATTGAAAATAAAAAAATCCCATCTTTCCCACAAAAATGTTCTTTTAGCTCCAATTTTTTATTTTTACAAGGGTAATAGGAGAAAATGGACCCCCATATTTATTGTGAAATTTCTCCAGAGTACGCCAATACCACATATGCGGGAGAAAACTACTTTTTGGGCACACGGCAAGGCTCGGATGGGACGGAGCATAGTTTGATGTTCTGAACGTAAAAATGGCTGGAATCGAGAGTGGACGCCTTTGGAGAGCCCCTAATGTTCCATAAACAGTGGAAAACCCCGCAAGTGACCCCATTTTATAAACTAGACCCCTCAAGGTACTTGTCTAGATGTGCGGCGAGCATCTTGACCCCCCCAGATGCTTCACAGAAATTTATAAGTTAGAACCTTAGAAATAAAAAAAATCACATTTTTTCCAAAAAAGGTTCTTTTAGCACAATTTTTGTTTTATTATCACAAGGGTAACTGGAGAAAATGCAGTGAACGAATTTTTGTGCAATTTCTGATGAGTGCAACAATATCTAATATGTGGTCGAAAACTACTTTTGATGCACAGTGCAAAGCTCAGAACGGCAGAAACCCCCATAAGTGGCATCATTTTGCCAACGACTGTTCTCAATAAATTTGTTTAGCGAGCATGTTAACACCACATGTGCCTCACAGAAATTCATACCATTGGGCGGTGAAGAAAGAATAATTACATTTTTAAACCTAAAATGTTGTTTTAGCCCCAAATTTTTAATTTTTATAAGGGCTAATAGGAAAAAGTGGACCTCACAGTTTGTTGCTTCATATTATAATGCAGATTTTACCGTTATGATTTGTGGGTGCCATAACCCACTGAAGGAACCGCTGAGGAGCCAGAACAGCAGAATCCCCATCCGTAAGTGACCCTATTTTACAAACTGCACCTCTCAATGAGTTGAACTAGGGATGGAGCGCTATTTGCTTCCCAGAGAACAGATTTTCCTAGAAATAGTTTGTGGACTCCATGTACAAGCCTCTAAGTGCTGGAAGAGCAGAATACCCCCCCTCAAGTGACTCCATTTTGGAAATTATACTACTGCCAAACATGTGAATGCTAAATGTGGTTTAGACACACTGTGGGGCTCAGAAGGGAGGGGGCATTTGATATTGAGAGCACAGAATTCGCTGAATTTCTTTTGAGGGGCGAGGAGCCATTTCACTTTTCCAGAGCCTTTGTAATACCAGTAAAGTGGAAGCCCCCTATATTTCCATTGACAGTTGATGGACCTGATTGGGGACATTTTTGTGAATTGCGTTGAAGCTATAATTGGGAACATTTTACATAACATTTTGAATCACATTTATCCTGCACTCTATGCTGAGAAAGTACATCGCGGTTTCCATCTAAACCTCTGATGACGTGATTCAGATGAAACAACCGAGGGATCCATTCACTATAATGAGGCAGCACAATTACTCTGGACTCCATCTGGCTTCTGTTCAACATTGTCCTTGTTTTCAGAAGTGCACAAAACTGTGGCAGAACGCGCTTTTATGCATGCTTAAAAAGACAGGCGATTATTGGCCAGACGGCGTCCACTATGTCTCCATCTGCCTCATTATAGGGAGTTTTATGTCATGGATTCCATCTGAATCCCGTATTTCAGTGATTTGCACAGAAGCCCCCCGGTGTAAGCGCTCAGCGCAGAATGCAGGATATATGTGAGCCGAGCCTTACTATGATCTGTGAGAGGCAGAATGTACAAATCAAAAGCAGGTGAAGAATTGTTTTTATTTATTTTTACAACTTTCCTCATTCTGTAAAAGTGATTAGACCACTTTATTCTTCGGGTCGGTACGATTACAGAAATACCAGATTCATATAGTTTTTTCTGTTTGGCTGCTGTCACAAACTAAAAGATGCTTTTTTTGCAAAAACTAGTTTTTGCATTGCCATATTTTGAGAGGTATAATTTTCCTATATTTCTTCCGACAGAGTCATGTGAAGGCTTCTTTTTTGCGGGATGAGTTGACGGTTTTACTGGTATCATTTTCGAGCACATAACTTTTTCTGATTGCGTTCTATTCCATTTTTTGGGAGGCAGAATGAACATAAAACAGAAATTTAGGAGTTGTTTTTTGGGGATTTTTTTAATATCGTTTCGCAAGTGGTAAAATTGATAAGGCAGCTTCATTCTTCGGGTCAGTATGATTCCAGTGATACCAGATTTATATCATTTTTTATGTTTTTGCTCTTTTACACAAAAAACTTTCATAGAAAAAAAAATATTTTTGCATCACATTATTCTGAGAGCTACAACTTTTTTATTTTTCCACTGTTGGAGCTGTACGACAGCTTGTTTTTTGCAAGACATGATGATGTTTTAAGCTTTTTTATTACATACGTCTTTTTGCTCATGTTTTATTCCTTTTTTTTTCCAGCGGTATGATGAAAAAGATAGTTTGCCAGGTTTCTTTTTTGTACAGCGTTCAATGAAGGGGTTAACTAGAATGACAGTCCTTTTTGTTTATTTTATTTTTCTGCATTAAAATGTGCATTTATTGCAATTTTTTAAACTTTTATTTTTAATTTGTTTACTTAGTCCCTCTATGGGACTTTCACTTTTTTGCATTTATACCTATACAGAAGATTAGATTATGCTTTGAGCATGTTCTAAGATACTTTCTGGAGCTTTGTGACCTGCGGGTCATCATGACCATCCTTGGGTCACCATGGTAAAGATCGGCCCCCATGATGACGTCACGGGGCGCTGATTTGAAGGGAGAGGGAGCCCCCTCACTCTTCCTGCCTCCTAAATGTTGCGACTGCTCTCGATCGCAGCATTTAGGGGGCTAAACAGCCAGGGGCCGTGCTCCTGCTGTTATCGGGCATGATCATGCTGTGATCGGTCAGTCAGATGCGGGAACCCATAACATGGGAAACTGACACCCGCTCATGATGTGCCATGTCCTTTATTGGTCTTAAAAGGGTTAACTGAGTTAGCCAATGATCATTCATTGTGGCCAAAATTGCAAATGTGTATGGGGGCTCTAATACATTGTTGCAAACCAGCTGTCAGTGATATTGCACAGCTACTGTTGATTTTTATGTAGTTTACAGAATGGATTCAGTTCTACTATTTTCTGCTGCTAAAGAATTTTTTTTTCATCCTGTTTGTTATGTGTGTTATTTTAGTCGTGTTGTGATTGTAAATTGTATTAATGGGTAAAGTATGGGTATAGACTTTCTTTTGCTGAGTTGTGCCAGTTTGTGGTTGTGCGAGTGCACTTCTGGCCAGCAGATTTTTTTATATACTTTAGATGAAAGCTGTTCCATGTAAGTAGGCCAGACTGTGGGTTTATGATAAATTTGTGTTTATTTGTTATTATTTTTATTGTAGATAGTAAAAGCGGAATGATAGTTATTTCATGAAGTCTGTCTAGATTATTAGCAAATCACTTTGTAAACTGGATGAGTTAATGTGCATTGGAACGGTCTCCTGGGTTTCCCCAGAAAATTTGGCAGAAAATTGGACTACACAACTGAATAACAATGCTTGTAAAAGACATATTACTTGCATACTCAGATGATTCCACTAAACTCTTTTTTTTAATATAATTGTCATTTCATATGTATCTTGCAATAACTGTATCCTACATTTATCATGTTACAGCATTAGCCATTTGGTAATAGCATTGTGGAGCTTAGAATGATGCCTCTGGATATACCATCAGACTCACTGACATATGCTATTCATATCACATATCACACGACAAATCATTTATAAAAGAGCTCACCACATTGGTCTTCATCTGCCCCATTTTCACAGTCCTTTACACCGTCACAATGGAAAGCCTGAGGAAGGCATATTGTGAGGTTTCCGCATGGAAAGTGGCCCACTTTGCACACAGTGTCAGAAAAGGAATCTGTAATTATTGGGAGAAATGAACAGTTATCAATATGGTTTTCACATACTGTAGACACTACTTAAAACTTCACATAAATATGTAATATACACTCAGTGTTGGATTGGAGTGCCGAGAGTCCACCAGTAACCAACTTCAGGGCCTAACTTTTCAGCTATATGCAAATGTGACATTATCCGCAATCATAAATTTATATATCAATGATCTGGGCGGATTGATAAATGAATAAGATGCTGCTTTTGCCTGTACATAGTGATTCAAGTACAGTGGGTTCGGAAAGTATTCAGACCCCTTTACATTTTTCACTCTATCATTGCAGCTATTTGGTAAATGCAAAAAAAGTTCCTTTTTTTTCTCATTAATGTACACTCTGCACCCCATCTTGACTAATAAAAATCTGAAATTTTTGCAAATTTATTAAAAAAGAAAAACTGAAATATCACATGGTCAAAAGTATTCAGACCCTTTGCACAAACACTCATATTTACATCACATGCTGTCCATTTCCTTGTGATCCTCCTTGAGATGGTTCTACTCCTTCATTGGAGTCCAGCTGTGTTTAATTAAACTGATAGGACTTGAATTGTAAAGGCACACACCTGTCTATATAAGACCTCACAGCTCACAGTGCATGTCAGACCAAAAGAGAATCATGAGGTCAAAGGAACTGGCCAAGGAGCTCAGAGACAGAATTGTAGCAAGGCACACATCTGGCGAAGGTTACAAAAGAATTTCTGCAGTACTCAAAGTTCATAAGAGCACAGTGGCCTCCATAATCCTCAAATGGAAGAAGTTTCGGACCACCAGAAGTCTTCCTAGACCTGGCCATCTAGACAATCTGAGCAATCGTGGGAGAAGAGCCTTGGTGAGAGAGGTAAAGAAGAACCTCAAGATCACTGTGGTTGAGCTCCAGAGATGCAGAAGGGAGATGGTAGAAATTTCCACAAAGTCAACTATCACTGCAGCCCTCCATCAGTCTGGCCTTTATGGCAGAGTGGCTCGACGGAAGCCTCTCCTCAGTGCAAGACATATGAAAGTCCACATAGAGTTTGCTAAAAAAAACACATGAAGGACTCCCAGACTATGAGAAATGAGATTCTCTGTTCTGATGAGACGAAGATAGAACTTTTTGGTGATAATTGTAAGCGATATGTGTGCAGAAAATCAGGCACTGCTCATCACCTGCCCAATAGAATCCCAACATTGAAACATGATGGTGGCAGCATCATGCTATGGGGGTGTTTTTCAGCTGCAGAGACAGGACGACTGGTTGAAATTGAAGGAAACATGAGATATCTTGGATGAAAACCTCTTCCAGAGTGCTCTGGCCCTCAGACTTGGCCGAAGGTTTACCTTCCAACAAAACAATGACCCAAAGCACACAGTTAAAATAACAAAGGAGTGGCTTCAGAACAACTTCGTGACCATTCTTGACTTTCCCAGCCAAAGCCCTGACCTAAACCCAATTGAGAATCTCTGAGAGACCTGAAAATGGCTGTCCACCAACGTTCACTATCCATCTTGAGGCAACTGGAGAGGATCTGAAAGGAAGAATGGCAGAGGATCCCCAAATCCAGGTGTGAAAAATTTGGTCCATCATTCCCAAGTAGATTCATGGCTGTACTAGCTCAAAAGGGTGCTTCTACTCAATACTGAGTAAAGGGTCTGGATACTTATGACCATATGATATTTCAGTTTTTCTTTGTTAATAAATTTGCAAAAATTTCTACATTTCTGTTTTTGTCAGTCAAGATGGGGTGCAGAGTGTACATTAATGAGAAGAAAATTAACTTTTTTCTATTTACTAAATGGCTGCAATGAAACAAAGAGTGAAAAATTTAAAGGGGTCAGAATACTTTCTGGACCCACTGCATATAGTGCCAACTACTGCTCATATAAGAGGGTGGTAGCCCACTCTTACACAGGGGCCCACCTGAGGATTCTCCTGTTCTCCTGTGAGCCAGTCCAAGCTTGTATACACTCCACTTCAATGAAATTGCAACACCAAGAAGGAAAAGTCATGGAATTATGAAAATACAGGATTGATAGACATGGCCAATGGAAATAATATCAACAAAGGTTTCAAAACACCTCCTTATGAGCTCCATGTGCAGAAATATACAGACATCTTGGCTGCTATCAATTTGGTTATTAATGGTTGTCTAAGGATTGTTCTGCCATGCTAATACACTTAGGCACGCAAATCACCAAGATCAACTGCTGTCAGCTCTCTGATGACCAATGACGTCTCAGATGTGCTTGATAGGAGACAAGTCCGGAGACGCCATGGTAGCATGTCTCGGCCAAGCAGGTAGATCTCAGTAGCATGAGCAATAACATCTCGGCTGAAGCATATGCAGCTACATACAAATTTGTGAGATATAAGACTCATTCATCAAAGCAATTTCACCAGAATTCTTGCATAAATAGCTTTGAAAAGTTGCAAAATTTTGGAACAACTCAGAGTTGTGCTAAAATTTTGTGATTTTTGGCCTTTTCACACAAGTTTCTCCCATCTATGCAAAAATTGCCAGAACTGAGTGGATCTGGGGCATGATAGAAGCACAGCAGGGGCATGACACCATAGCTCATCTAATTCATGACGAGCTGTCGTGTTACTTACACCAGTACCTACTGGTGTAAGAATTTTGGTGTTGTGCACAAAGGTGACGCCACTAGTCAGATGCTCCAGATTCATGAAGCGGGATGCATCTTTTCATGAATCGGGAACGTCTGACTCCAGCATGCCCACTCATCAAGACCAGCAAGAAAAATCTCCGGTCTTGATGAATTAGGACATGAGGCTTTTTTATTTTGTGCTTATTCTTATTGTATTTACAAAGTAAGCGTGGCTTATAGGATTCTCTGTGGGTATATATTTAGGCTGCTCTGCACAATGGCCTTGTAAGCATCACTCCCTGGGTAAAGACCATAAAAATGAACAATGATTTTTGCTCCGGCTTAACCAATCCAATCACTCGATGAATATGCAGTATTTTGCTTGTTTAGTATAAAACACCCCATAGTCCTCCATATATTATAATGTGCACCACAGTCCTCCATATTGTAAAGTGCACAGCCCATAGTCCTCCATATAATATAATGTGCCTCATAGTCCTCCATATAGTATAATACACTCCCTATAGTCCTCCATATAGTATAATACCCTCCCTATAGTCCTCATATATTAAAAAACACTCCTCAGTCCTCCATATAGTACAATACACTCCTCATATTCGTCCATATAGTATAATACACTCCTTATAGCCCTCCATATATTAAAATACACTCAGTCCTCCATATAGTATAATACACTCCTCATAGTGCTTCATATTGTATAATGCACTGCCATAGTCATCCATGTAGTACAATTCACTTTCCATAGTATAATGCACCCCATAGTTCTTCATATAGTATAATGTATTCACCATAGTCCTCGATACAGTACAATGCAGCCAGCAAAAATTATAATGCAGCCACCTCACAGAGTATAATGCAGCCACCCCACAGAATACAATTTAGCCCCACCATACAATATAATGTAGCCCCCCATAGAATAAAATGTAGCCCCTCTCATATACTATAATGCAACCCCTCCATAGAATATATGGTAGCCCCCTCATAGAGTAAAATGCAGCCCACTATAGAATATAATGCAGCCCCCACAGAATATAATGCAGCCCCCTTATATAGTATAATGTAGCCCTTCCATAGAATACAATGTAGCCCTCCTCATATAGTATAATACAGCCCGCATAGAATACAATGTAGCCCCCCTCATAGAGTATAATGAAGCCTCCATACAATATAATCTAGCAGCCCCATAGAATATAATGCAGCCCCCCATAGAATACAATGTAGCCACGGCACACAGCAGGTACGCAATGAAGTGACGTCATGGCACACCCGCAGTGTCAGAGACAGAGGGGAATGATGGGAGAGGGAGCATCAGCTGACGCTCTCTTCTCCATTATTGCTTTGCACTGTATCGGCATCATAGATGCCGTATAGTTGAAAGCAGCATGGTGGGGAGAGTCAGCGCTGGCAGCAGGCAGGCCCCCCTTACTAACGGGCCCCATAGCGGATGCGTGATGTGCCGCTATTAGCAGCACGCCACTGGCTGGGGTCCCTGGGGGAGCAGGGTCAAAAGGCAGCTGCCTGGTCTGCCTGCTGCTAACGCCGACCCTGGGAAGGCGCATATGATGGGGTACATTATTACAGGATGGGAGTATTATTACAGAATAGGGGACATTATTACATGGGGGCGAACACATGTCTTTATAGAATCTAGAATGTTGCAAAGGCCCATACATCTGATCAACATATAGGTGGGATCCCATGTCCAAATTTAGCAACAGGGCTAGTAAAGCTTTAATTACATCCCTGATTTTGGTGCTCTTCTCTCTTCATTTTTCAATGCTGTCCATAAACTAGTAGAAATGTGTGGTTGCTCTGCAGCATAGTGAACCTGATTGTGGTATTTGCATATGAGTGGAGGCACCTGTAAGCACTAGAAATTCAGGGATAGAGAGAAGACTGAACCATATCTGCACATTCTTGACCATACTGGATTGTCACACATGGACATTACCAATGTCAATATAATTCCCAAACAGAGGAGACGTCTATGTATATTGATAACCTATAAGGCGCAGTCAGACACAGGTATAAATCAGACCAATATCGGACGGCAATGCAATGTCTGGTCGTCAGCTTTCCTGACCGATTATACTGTATGGAGCATTGTACGAGGCTAATATATTGTATGGAGAATTATATGGGGTCCGTTATACTGCATGGAGCAATATATAGGGCCCATATTGATGTATGCAGCAATATATATTGTCCATAATACCGTATGGAGGACTATGTGGTGACTATAATATTGTATGGAAAACTATGTTGTGCCTATAATACTGCATGGAGGACTATGTGGTGTCCATAATACTGTATGGAGGACAAGGTGATGTCCATAATACTGTATGGAGGATTATACTTTCCAGTCTAAAATAAAAAGTCTGCAGTCATTCTGTGTGACTGAAGACTTCTGAGTCCCCCCAGTGCACGCACTGTGAGCTGCGTGGATTTGCCGGTTTCTGTGCTATTGTACAATTTTTCTCTTAGATATCACTCATGTAATGTAAGAAGCAAGTAAAATTTTTGGCATTGTACTATACCTATATTTCTTTACTGCATCATGAATTGTGGTATTTTTTAAAGGGCCCAGCTGAGACTCTTTCGGCCGGGGCCCACAAAAACCTAGAACCGGCCCTGATTTTGGGAAAACTGAGGACATGACAGTGAATTTCATTTCATTTTTGGAAATAGAAAAAAGTTGTCACATTGTTCTTGTTAGAGTAATGGCATGATTTGTCATTTTTTTTTATCAAGTTGTACATTGTAATCTTTGATAAAATTGTTTCCATTAACTGGATTTGTTTTTGAAGTTTAAGGATGCTATGGGCAGACTCTCTTGTTTTCTTAGTACTCTTTTCATTTGACCTCTTGGAGACGCAGCTTCTTTTTTAAATATGCTTATGTTATTTTTCTCCTTTTTAGAACCATAATTTTTTTCACCCCTAGCAATATAAAGACTTTTTCCTTTCCAAGATTAGTTACAGTTTTTAATGACACCATTCTTTGTACTACATAATAATACTTCTTTTATTTAGACTTTACTATTTAAAATCGCAGCATATTTTGATCAAATTGAATGGGCCCATCTGCCAACTTCAAGGGGACCCCTGGAGAGGGGAACCAACATTAGTAGATTTACTTTATTTGGTCTTAGTTCTATAAATTTAAAGGGCATGATAGGATCCCGCTCCACCTGCTCTTTAAATGCCCAGGTGAGGTCAGTCTCATATTTTAGGTTCCCAACTATACTGCTTGCCTTGTCGTTGGCAGATGAGCTCAAACAAGTTTATCAAAATGTGTCAATTTTAAAAGAGTAGTCTATATAGCAGTAATGCAGAATACATGCAGCTCATATATTCAATGCTCATATATACTTTAGTATACTCATTATATGTGCATTTCACTTAATCTGTCATCAAGCTGTTGCAGTATACATATAAATACTGGGAACAGTATAACATTACATTCCATATAACAACATACAATGGATATGAATAGCCTAGACACACCAAAAATTCACATATAAGCTCATGTTACATAGTAGTTAGATTCTATTTAACTTCATATATTGTTTAGCTTTTCTAGTAGCATTTTCCTGACATTTTCTTAGTTACATTATTAAGCAAAAGTCATGGTCCGTAAACAGCTTACAACACAGCAAAGGGATCTTATTTTTGAAAGTTATCAGTCAATAGATAGATACTCACTTTTGCCAAGACACTTTATGATTACTTTTATTTTTTTTATTTTTTTTTTAGTTTCTATTCTACTTATTAGTCCCCTTAGGTAGGTACTAGAACCTGAGATTGTCTGATCACTTGTGCTACATAACACAATATAGTAAAAATAGTATAGTATTGTATATTTTAAAAATCTTCTTAGAAGCCTGGCCACAGTTTGGGTTTCAAAGGAGCTCCATGATGAAAGGCGTTAAAGTTTTCAATGGATGTCATAGCAACTCATCGGCGTTTCGCGAAGGTATCACAGGATGCTGATGGACGAATAGAATGATGCCCCCCTTGCTAGCGCATTGTTAATGCCCCTGCCAGAGTTTGACAGCGGCAATTTACAATTTAACAGTCACAGATCGAGCTTGGCACCACCTCTTGCTGTTAGGGGCAGGTCCTAGTAAGGTGTTACAGCCATTATCAACTGGGTATGGCACCCCGTGAGCCAGCTACATACACCCGATACCGACTTAAGTCATACATGTAAGGTGGATATCGACAATGGGTTAATTAAGGTGGAGGGAATTATGAACAGTTCCAAATATCGATGAATTTTGCATGAAAATCTTCAGGCCTATTCTAAGAAGAAGATCAGAGTTTTGGAATCGCCCAGCAAGAGTCGAGACCTGAATCCAATTGAAAATCTGAGGGTTGACCTTAAGAGGATGCTGTACACAGGAGATGCCCTCAAAATATGGCAGATTTGAAGCTACTGCAAGGAATAGTGGCCAAAGATTACTAATTCTAGATGTGCCATGCTCATAGACTCCTACCCAAAAAGACTGAATGCTGACATAAATTCAAAGGGTACTTCAACAAAGTATTAATTTAAGGCCTAATACTCCTCTGCGAGGAAAATGGACAAGTGCAATCCGATAAAAATTTGGATTGCACTCTGACCAATGCTAATCTATGAGTATCTGCTCAACTCCCAATTTTTTTCTCAGCTCAGATCAGGTTCATATCCAATGAACTCCTTTGACCTCACTGATGTCACCGCAAACATGAGAAAGTTCTCACTCTCGCGGTGCCATCAGAAAGATCTCTGGAGTTCAAAGCCAATGACCTCCTTTAACCTCAATTACGTCAGCGTGAGGACCGTGAGAACAGGTATAACGGCGCTCGCGCTGACGTCTGTGAGTTGAATTGAGTTCATTGGCTGTAAACTCCCAGGACCTTACTGATGACACGGAGAGCGTGAGACCTTTCTCACGCTCGTGGTGACGTCAGTGGGATAAAAGGAGTTAATTGGATTTGAACTTTGCTCAACTTTACCACGTCACCGCAAGGCACTGAGCTAAGCAGGCATGTGCAGCTCAGTGTCTCTACTGGATGGCAGGCTGAATAGTCGCATCATGCAACAATTCAGCCTGCTATCTAGATGTAGCAGAGCTAGACGCATCGCAGGACAATTGGATTATTTTCTTCTCGTTGGACAGATGAATAATATCGTTGTTTATTATTTTAATTCTTTTACAGGAGACATTGGCTTCAGTGGATTGGGCGTTGAGGTGAGTTTAGCTAGTTTGGTTTAAATTAGATTAATTAAATTAGTCTGTGTCATTATTTCAATTAAATGACTTTATTGTGGGTGTTTTTTTTTAAATATCACTATGGGGTTACTAATGGGGCGTCTTATAGACGCCTTTCAGTTACTAACCTCTGGGCTTGATGTCATCTGACAATACAAAAGTGACATCAACTCCCCCAATTATCACCCGACTCGCCATCGTACCAGGGCAAGTGGGAAAAGCGAGGCTAAGTGCCAGAATTTGGAAAACACAAAGAGAAAAGAACATACTATGCACCAGGGAACACCTGAATAAGGAGAATAATCTTATTTTTATTGAAAAAACTGCGTATAAACACACCATGAAGTTAAAAACATTTAAAATAGAACAAACAATCACCCAACAAAATGAGGGTTCATGGCCCCCTAAGACACCTCAATCAATACATGATATAACATAGAATCAAATATGGCTATGCAAGTACATAATACAGAGTCAATACAATCATATGTCTCCCCTAAAGGCCTAAATATACGACAAGAATATATAATTTTGCTAAGATATAGGTATTATAAAGTTGTACTTTAGTCTGCACTAAATCACAAAGGCTTATGCACAGAGCAAGTAGATAACTTAAATAAAGCACAAAAGGTTAAAGTACAAAACCATAAAAGATGACTGAACCCATATCAAAGCCAATATATGGTAGAAGTATTCAAAATAGCATGATCGCCCGTAGAAAACAACCAATATTACCAAACCAGAGGGGGAGAGGGGGAGAAACAAGGAAAGGCAAGGAGGCCAGAGCCCAACGCGTATCGCCACCTTAGTGGCTTCGTCAGGGGCAGGAGTGGTGGTGACACAGAAAAATCGCTATTTATAGAACACAAATAATCGAAAACTTACAGCAGCTGAGAACTGTGTGTGGACGCCATAGCGGAACACGCCGAATACCGGAAATGGAGAAACAGGAAGCATGCGGCAGGTGTACCAATATGGCCGAAAAGAATCATGACTGCGCATGCGTTCATATTTATTAGATGTTTAGAGAAACAGAAATGGTGGCCCACAAATTAACATATCGGCTGTCGATTTTTTATATCTTATAGGACGCAGATAAACAGGTAATCACACTGTAGAAAGAAAATGCACAAATGGGTGTACAAAAATGTCCGCCGGCCCCATAACAGCGCATGCTCCCATGATAGTAAGAGAGACCAATTGTCAAATCAGGGCTGCTAATATCGTACGGCGCATGCGTAGTGCAAAGCAATGCAGCAGCAAATCGCTAATGTCATACAATGTAAATATGAACAAAATTACACCGGATCACATCATTATTGAATGGACAAGCAAAATTAAATCATTCTTTACGCTATACACTAAATTGTAGTATATAACAATTTAAGCATACTGGTGGCCTCAGAGGTCAGATTTGCCGGATGTAAAATAGCCGAAAACCACCGGTGACTGTATACCTCACATACGTCTTCAAGCTATCAGTATCATGCAATGTAAATACCATACAAATTTTAAGGGCGGCGCAAACTCGTATATACATACACATGAAATCTGCACAGCCCCGCTTATCCAAATATGTATATATTAGCATACGCAAAGTAGCACACAAATATAGAAGGCACGGTCTCAATCCATTAGAATAGCATGTCCCACATGGTAGTATGCAGGTCACAAGCTTATATCTCCAAAAAAAGGGGCCAATTTGAGGCTAAAAGCCCATTTAACTTCAATAAAGCACCGGTATAAACAATATTTCAAACAGGACAATGACAGGTAAGTATAATGATGTCAGTGGCGTTTTTGATAGAATATACGCATAAAGAACCAAATAATTATTGATTCTTCAAGCGATACCTCATCTGTGCAGAATTTGAATGACGGTGATTTCATTAATACGTTACATATTGAACATTGGACTACTTACAAAATGTGTTGGATGGTGATTGAATCCACAAATTTAAAGAAACACTTACATCTCTTACTCACCGAAAAAACATTATGCCCTGGCTTATCCAAATTAGAAAGCCTGCATGCGGTAAAGGGCAAAATCAAGTGATATAGAGAGACCAAAAATTGAATTAATCATGCCCCTCAGCAATAATAAACAAACAGAGGAATGTAATAATGTCAATGACTCATATTGAATACACATATATTAATTGACATAAACGCATCACAATCGCTAGTGAATGATTATATATTCATAATCTGAAACCTTATTCGTATAAGGCTAGGCGCAATCAACACCCAACACTAGATGATATAATGAGCAATTGTAATGATGTAGATGACACATATAATTAATATAGAGGCTGAGCATTTTAATCCAAAATTAACATAGAATCGTGGATCACAAAAGGGAACAATAAAAGTACCATCAAAAATAGTGTAGATAAATTATCAACCCATAATCATATGGTCATTGGGAGGGCCAATACAGGTATGAAGTTGATGCTAGATTCAACCACACATCGCCACAGTGCCGTGCACAAGATGATATCTCAAATGATGTACACATGCATAAATATTGATGACACATACATGCAATATTAAAGCTAAACATTGTGTTCAAAATTAACACAGAATTATGAATCACAGAATGAACCAATAGGGAGGCTATCACAGATAGATGGGCTATCAACCCGTACTCATGTGATCACTACAAAAGACCATACAGGTGTATATTCAGCCACGCATTAACACAATAAAGCGCACAAAGTAATATCTCAGATCGTATATATATGCAAAAAGTGATCTAAATCATGTCTTACACTAAACTGATGACAAACAAAAACCACCATGGTTAAAGCCCATATATTAATTCCACCAAATGGTGACCATATTGTAACGACAAATATTATACATTAGATAAAGTACCAAGGAAAAAAGATCTTAGAACAAAAATGAGCTCAATGAATGCCTTAAAGGTCAATAAAGAGCCAATTGAAAAAGGATAGAAAAACTGGTATATTTTATATCTGCTTATAATATCCAGTAAATAATAACTCCTCATTTAAGTCTTTGGGAGAGAGACTCTGAAGGTTATATATCCATTTACTTACACAGCGAAGCAGAAGATTAACAATATCACCCCCTCTGATATTGACATGCACACTTTCAAGTCCCATAACTTTAAAACTTTAAGTCCTGCCGCGATGATGTTCAGAAAAATGTCTTGCTACTGAAGAGATGGTCTTGTTCTTCTCCCGATCCTTCTGGGCTGTCGCAATATTTGATAGATGTTGTTGCGTTCTCCTCCTAAGCTCCTGTGTGGTCTGGCCCACATATATGTTAGGGCAATCGCAGAAGATAGCGTAGACCACATTACGAGACCTATAATTGAAAAATTCCCTGGGCTTAATCTGAAAAAGAAAGAGTAGATATCGAATAACCATTTTGTCCAATCATATATTGGCATACATTGCAGTTGCCGCAAGGAAATGATCCAAAAATCCTACTTCCGCGATTGAGTTTTACGGTGGGACGTTGATAATGGCTATGACAAAGGTTGTCTTTCAGATTTTTGGCCCGTCTTGCTACCACACAAGGAGACTCCGAAACATGAGAGGCAATCCTCTTGTCGCTCATCAAGATATCCCAATTGTTAAATAACATATTATGGATATCAGACCATTGGTTGTTGAAAGTTGTAATCAAGGCCAGTGGTCGAGAAGATTCACGTACCTTTTTGGTCAGAAGATCGTTTCTGTTTTGATGGGATGCAAATTGAAATGCTCCTGATATTGTTTTGTTGGGATATCCTCTTTTTCTAAAACGAGAAGACAAGTCCTTGGCTTGGTTGAGGAAGTCAGACCCAGAACTACAATTTCCTCTGAGACGGAGAAATTGTCCTTTAGGGATACCCATCTTAAGATGGTGGGGGGTGGAAGCTGGAAAAATAAAGGAGACTGTTAGTGGCTGTAGCTTTCCGGAAAAGAGTACAAGCAATCCTTGTCTCGATAATTGAAAACTTATGGTCCAAAAAGTCAATGGAGGAGTCTGAAAGGTTGGAGGTAAGTTTAATATTAGACCTATTACAATTCAGATCCTCAATAAATGCATGGCAATCTTCAATCGAACCCGTCCATACAAACAGAATGTCGTCAATATATCGTTGCCAAATTAGTACATTTGGCACAAAAGCACGATGTTTATAGACCACCAACTCCTCCCACCATCCCAAAAAAAGGTTTGCATAAGATGGTGCACAACGTGCACCCATCGCGGTCCCTGACAATTGTCTGTAAAACTTCCTATCGAAGACAAAATAATTTTTGTCCAAGATGAAATATAGGAGTTTCAGAATGAAATTATTGTGTTCCACCGATCTCTCGGGATCCTTTGTCAAAAAATACGAGACAGCTTGCATACCCAACTGGTGGGGAATGCTCTTGTAGAGCGATTCCACATCCATACTCACCAGAAGGGTGCCATCCGGGATAGCCAAGTCTTCAACAATTTGCATCAAATGGGTCGAGTCCCTGGTAAAAGATGTTAGAGACATAACTAGAGGTTGAAGGAAGTGGTCAACATAAATGCAAGGCCGCTCAAAAAGGCTACCAATACCGGAGATGATCGGTCTACCCGGTGGATCCGAGAGAGACTTATGAACTTTTGGGAGTGCATAGAAGGTGGGGACAACCGGAAAAGGTGTGGCAAGAAAATCAGCTTCTCTCTTAGTCACAACATTATGATCAAGAGCACTGTTGATAAGAGAATCAATTTGTTCTTTAAAGAACTTTGTCGGATCTGATGGTAGAACCATGTAGCAATGTTCTCCATGTAGTTGGCGTGTCACTTCTCTTAGATAGAGGTCATGTGGCCATAAGACCACATTTCCCCCCTTGTCTGCCTCACGTATTACAAAATCAGTATTATTCCTTAGGTTTGACAAGGCTTGTCTCTCCTTCTTACCTAGATTGTTTTGCTTATGTGGATCCAACTGTAGTCTGTCAATATCCTTACACATCTTTTCAAAGAAGATTTGGACAGCTGGAAATAAAGAAAAAGATGGAGTAGCTTGAGAAGGGAGACGCCTGGTAAATCTCTTATCAATCCCCAAAGAGTCATTTTCTTGTAATAGGTCTAAAAGATCATTAAATACCTGTCTTTCATTGTCAGGAAGGTCATCTATAAGGGAAGGTTGATGATAGAGTAATTTAAACGTAATTTGTCGACAGAAAAGATAAAGGTCCTTACCCAAAACAAATTTGTTAAGTGGATTCATAGGGGAAAATGATAATCCCTTAGATAAAACCTATTTTTCCAAATCTGACAAAACATACGTAGAGAGATTAATAATCTGCAAATTACCTTCCCCATTAGGATCCTGAGAAATATCCATCAGCGCCTCCTGTTGAACCGTGTCTCCCTCCTGTAGGTTGGTGACCACTTCTTGTAATTTCTGCCTTTCTTCCTGTTGAGGTCTGCTCTTTCTCCTCCGGCCCCTCCGGCGGCGCCCACTGCGTCGCTGGGGTCCGAGGACAAAAAATCACTAGATGATGCTTCCTGTCTAGAAGATGACTCTCCCATGTCTTTGGGGACATCTGAGAATTGGCGTTTGTTGCCACGATGGACCCACCTATAGACTCTTCCACTATTGAAGTCGGATTTATCTCTATTGAATTTACTTCTTTTACGAGAGACAACCTCCTTTTCAAAATTATCGATCAAGTCCTTCAGTTTGAGTTGAAAGGGATTTACTAAAGACACTTTGTCAAAATCCGTGAGCTTGGTCTCACAAGCCTTGATCTCATCCTTGATTTTTATTAGTAACATTTGGTCATGTTCTATAAGCATATCAATTAAAATGGTGGAACATTTAGCCAGCCCGGTTTCCCAGGTGGTTTGAAATTCCGTAGACGCCTCCCAAGCAGGGAAAATTTGAATACGAAGACCACGGGGAATCAAGCCCGCCTTTTTGTATTCTTCTAGGCTTCTAATGTTCCACCATATTTTGGTTAAAGATTTATGTAGGTTAATAATTTTAGAGGAGAGTGTTTGAAAATCAGACTCTTTTGATTCCCCAAACCAGTAGTAGTAGTGCCAGAATTGGCGCATCGCATAGAGGCGCCATTTTTGGGGCAGCTGAGAGCTGATGTTTTAAGTCTGGGAGGGGGCCAATATCCATGGCCCCTTCCTAAGCTAGCTCCCTAGGCTTCCTAGGCTCATCATTACCGAAGCAGGTATCATCACTGGACTTCCAGCACATGTATCCTGCTCATCACTACTCAAGTAAGCTACATATGCTCACGGTTTCGCTGCTTGGAGACTGCATATTTACAGATCTATATACATACCAAGGGGGCCACCCAACCATATATTTCTGTATGCTATCACCCCATATGCTCCTTCAATTCACCTGCGATTGTTTGCATACAGATTGGATATCTCATATTAAGGGCTCTAGTGCGGTATCTTTCTACATATATATATATATATATATATATATATATATATATATATATATGGGTGTCTCAATATGGAAACTGCTGCTGGTAACAAGCTATTGCGCGGTACCACCAGTGGAACACCGTCGCACCACACACACACAAACACACTCTCTATACGCCGTGCGCACCACACTCACAGTCATGCAGCCTCTTGCGCGGTACCACCAGTGGAACACCGTCGCGAACACGCTGCCGCCAGGATCAGGTGAATGATTCACTGAATGCCACCATCTTTGTACAGGAGGAGCACATGCCCAGTTTTAATGTGACCGCCGTTATCTGTCTGCACAAAGATGGCAGCGGTCTGATTCACTGCGCCTGCACGAATTAGGCGCAGGTGCAGTGAATCATTCGGCTGATCCCAGCGGCAGATTCACAACGTGTCTACAGGCAGAAGAAGCCAGTCACATTAAAGGGGTTTTCCCACGAATGAAAGTTCATTTTAAAAATTGACTGTGTCTGACCGTGTACGGAGCATACTACATGTCCTGGGCAGGTGAGGAAGCAAAAGACAATACTGACATTAAAGCAGGGAATCACAGAGGATTCATTTTGTGAGGTAAAATATTTCACTGAGTGTTTTTAAAAAATATTTAACCTCACAAAATTTATCCTCTGCGATCTCCTGCTGTAATGTCAGTATTGTCTTTTGATTCCTCCCCTGCCCAGGAGCTGTGGTATAGCACATGGGGTACACAGTTCAGAAGAGATCACATGAGAGGAGAAGACAGCAGATGCGGGAGAGAGAAAGCGCACAGGGGTGAGAGAGACAGAGCACAGTGGGGAGACAGCTCAAACGGGACAGCACATGAGGGGAGAACACAGCACAGGAAGGAGAGAGACAGCAGACAAGGGGGATAGCACATGGGGTAGACAGGTCAAAGAAGAGAGCACAGACGGGAGAAGTCAGCACATGGGGAAAGAGAGAGTGGATGGGTGAGCACATGGGGGGAGAGATTCTCAATGCCGCAAAGCCTGCCCCCATCGTGACATTACAGCCTTCCCGATGCGAGAGCATCGGGCCTCCATCTAGTATATATATATATATACATATATATACAATTCTGCTCAAAAGTTTACATACCCTGGCAGAATGTTTGCTTTCTTGGCCTTTTTTCAGAGGATATGAATGATAACTAGTGTTGAGCATTCCGATACTGCAAATATCGGGTATTGGCCGATATTCGCGGTATCGGAATTCCGATACTGAGTTCCGATACTTTTTGCACATCGAATACCGGAATCGGAAGTTCCCATACATAATGCTATACATAGTCAATACTGTAAAATCACACTGACAGCTCACAAAACACTAGATATATACACATAGAATACATATATATATATATATATAATTATACACATGTCATTGTGACACATATATATATATATATATATATATTTATAGTTCATACACTTCTACATAGTATAATAGCCGCTAATTTAATTGCCGGCTTTTGTGAAATTTCAGACCCGACATGAAATGACACATGGTTTACATACAGTTAACCATGTCATTTCATGTAGTTCACTAACAATGACATGAGTGTATGTGTGCAAAATTTCATACAGCTAGGGTTTAATTAAAGGTGTAAATTCATTGAAAAAAAATGCGTGGGCTCCCACGCTATTTTCTCAACCAGACAGACAAAGCCAGTGAGTGGGGGCAGATAATAATAGCCTAGGGAGGGTGCATTTATTTTGTGCCCCCCCTGGCTACTAACATCTGCCCCCAGCCACCCCAGAAAAGGCAAATCTATAATTAGATGCGCCCTTTCTGGCACTTAGCCCGTCTATTCCCATTGCCCTTTAGCGGTGGCTAATGGGTTAATAATGGGTTAAAGCCACCTTGCTATTGGAAGGTGACTTAAAGCCAGGTTAATAATTGAGAGTTGTCAATTAGACAACTCTCAATTATTAATCCTATTGTATGAAATAAAAATAAAACACACACACTTTAATTAAAAATCATTTTAATGAAATAATCACACAGTTTTTGACCATCTTTAATTTTACGCGTATTCCTTGCGAAGCTTAATTGATTGCTTCCCAGGCTAATCAGTTCACTTCAGGTCAGCCGGGACTCCCTCTGACATCACTGATGCTGTGCGGTGTCCCCGGCTGACCTGAACTGATTAGCTTGGGAAGCCATCAATTAAGCTTCCCACACTAATCATTTCCTCTCCTGTCGGCCGGGAAAGGAAATCATTCATTCGGGGGCTTACAGCTGTGCTGCCAGCATTAGCTGCGCTGCTTGCTGTAAGCCAGTTAACCCTTTGTGAAGGATTACAGCATGGGACCTGACTGAGCACCGGATAGGTAAGAATAATGTTGCTTTATTATTTATGTTTATTACAGAAGAACAAGGGCTTCGCAAGGAATACGCGTAAAATAAAAGATGGTCAAAAACTGTGTGATTACTTAATTAAAATGATTTTTAATTAATGTGTGTGTTTTATTTTTATTTCATACAATAGGATTAATAATTGATAGTTGTCTAATTGACAACTCTCAATTATTAACCTGGCTTAAAGTCACCTTCCAATAGCAAGGTGGCTTTAACCCATTATTAACCCATTAGCCACCACTACAGGGCAATGGGAATAGACGGGCTAAGTGCCAGAAAGGGCGCATCTAATTATAGATTTGCCTTTTCTGGGTTGGTTGGGGGCAGATGTTAGTTGCCAGGGGGGGGCACAAAATAAATGCACCCTCCCTAGGCTATTATTATCTGCCCCACTCGCTGGCTTTGTCTGTCTGGTTGAGAAAATAGCACGGGAGCCCACGCATTTTTTTTCAACGAATTTACACCTTTAATTAACCCCTAGCTGTATGAAATTTTGTACACATACACTCATGTCATTGTTAGTGAAAACCATATATCAAACTACTAGTGTTGAGCGATACTTTCCGATATCACTAAGTTTCGGATCGGAATGGGTATCGCCGATACCCAAAATAGAAAAGATACCCAAAAAATATTGGCGCTACCCGATACCGATACCGGAAATCCAATGTAAGTCTATGGGAACAAAATATCGGAATTAAAAAAAAACATTCTTGCCTTGTTGGTTAATTGTACATGAAGGAAAACAACAAAGAGTGTTTTCCTTCATGTACAATTAACCAAGAAGGCAAGAATGTTTTTTTTAATTCCGATATTTTGTTCCCATAGACTTACATTGGATTTCCGGTATCGGTATCGCCGATATTTTTTGGGTATCTTTTCTATTTTGGGTATCGGCGATACCCATTCCGATCCGAAACTTAGTGATATCGGAAAGTATCGCTCAACATTACAAACTACTAGTGTTGAGCATTCCGATACTATCGGGTATATCGGGTATCGGCCGGCATTACCCGGCAATTGAATCAGAGGCTATTTTACTATGTAGAAGTGTATGAACTATAAATATATGTATATATATATATGTCACAATTACATGTATATATATATATATGTATTCTGTGTGTGCATATTTAGTGTTTACAAGGAAAGAAATGGGTTTTTTTTTAGTTCCGATATTTCTGTCCCATAGACTTGCATTGGATTTCCGGTATCGGAATCGGGTATCGCAGACACTTTTTGGGTATCGGCGATACCCATTCCGATCCGATACTTCTTGATATCGGGAAGTATCGCTCAACTCTACAAACTACATAAAATGACATGGTTAACTGTATGTAAACCATGTGTCATTTCATGTCGGGTTCTGTACAGTCATGGCCAAAAGTTTTGAGAATGACACAAATATTATATTTTCACATGATCTGCTGCCCTCTGGTTTTTATGTGTGTTTGACAGATGATTTTATCAAAGATAGAAATATAATAATTGCAAACATATGAGTAACAAAAGTGACAGTTAGAATGAGTTAATGCAGCAAGTCAATATTTGCAGTGTTGACCCTTCTTCTTGAGGACCTCTGCAATTCTCCCTGGCATGCTCTCAATCAACTTCTGGACCAAATCCTGACTGATAGCAGTCCATTCTTGCACAATCAATGCTTTCATTTTGTCAGAATTTTTAGGTTTTTGTTTGTCCACCCGTCTCTTGATGATTGACCACAAGTTCTCAATGGGATTAAGATCTGGTGAGTTTCCAGGCCATGGACCCAAAATCTCTTATGTTTTGTTCCCTGAGCCATTTAGTTATCACCTTTGCTTTATGGCAAGATGCTCCATCATGCTGGAAAAGGCATTGTTGATCGCCAAACTGCTCTTGGAGGGTTGGGAGAAGTTGCTCTTGGAAGACATTCTGGTACCATTCTTTATTCATGGCTGTGTTTTTAGGCAAGACTGTGAGAGAGCCGATTCCCTGGGCTGAGAAGCAACCCCACGCATGAATGGTTTCAGGATGCTTAACAGTTGGCATGAGACAAGACTGGTGGTAGCGCTCACCTTGTCTTCTCCGAATGAGGCGTTTTCCTGATGTCCCAAACAATCGAAAAGGGGATTCATCAGAGAAAATAACTTTACCCCAGTCCTCAGCAGTCCACTGCCGGTACCTTTTGCAGAATATCAGTCTGTCCATGATGTTTTTTCTGGAGAGAAGTGGCTTCTTTGCTGCCCTCCTTGAGACCAGGCCTTGCTCCAAGAGTCTCCGCCTCACAGTGCGTGCAGATGCACTCACACCTGCTTGCTGCTATTCCTGAGCAAGCTCTGCACTGCTGGTAGCCCGATCCCGCAGCTGAAACACTTTTAAGACGCGGTACTGGCGCTTGCTGGTCTTTCTTGGGCGCCCTGAAGCCTTTTTGGCAACAATGGAACCTCTCTCCTTGAAGTTCTTGATGATGCGATAGATTGTTGATGAGGTGCAATCTTTCTAGCTGCGATACTCTTCCCTGTTAGGCCATTTTTGTGCATTGCAATGATGACTGCACGTGTTTCTTTAGAGATAACCATGGTTAACAGAAGAGAAACAATGATGCCAAGCACCAGCCTCCTTTTAAAGTGTCCAGTGGTGTCATTCTTACTTAATCATGACAGATTGATCTCCAGCCATGTCCTCATCAACACCCACACCTGTGTTAATGGAGCAATCACTGAAAAGAGGTTAGCTGGTCCTTTTAAGGCAGGGCTGCAATAATGTTGAAATGTGTTTTGGGGGATAAAGTTCATTTTCTAGCCAAATATTGACTTTGCAAGTAATTGCTGTTAAGCTGATCACTCTTTATAACATTCTGGAGTATATGCAAATTGCCATTAGAAAAAGTGAAGCAGTAGACTTTGTAAAAATTAATATTTGTGTCATTCTCAAAACTTTTGGCCATGACTGTAATTTCACAAAAGCCGGCAATTGAATTAGCGGCCGGCTATTATACTATGTAGAAGTGTATGAACTATAAATATATATATATATGTGTAACAATGACATGTATATATATATATATATATATGTATTCTATGTGTATATATCTAGTGTTTACAAGGAAAGAAAGGGTTTATTTTAATTCCGATATTTCTGTCCCATTGACTTGCATTGGTTTCCGTTATCGGAATCGGCGATATCCGATACTTTTTGGGTATCGGTCCGATCCGATATTTCCCGATATCGGAAAGTATCGCTCAACACTAATGATAACACCAAAACTTTTTCTCCACTCATGGTTAGTGGTTGGGTGAAGCCATTTATTGTCAAACTATTGTGTTTTCACTTTTTAAGTCATAATGACAACCCAAATATCCAAATGACCCTGATCAAAAATGTACATACCCTGATGATTTTGGCCTGATAACATGCACAGAAGTTGACACAAAAGGGTTTGAATGGCTACTAAAGGTAACATCCTCACCTGTGATCTGTTTGCTTGTAATCAGTGTGTGTAGATAAAAGCTGAGGGAGTTTCTGGGATCCAGACAGACTATTGCATCTTTCATCCAGCCACTGACATTTCTGAATTGTGAGTCATGGGGAAAGCAAAAGAATTGTCCACGGGTCTTTGGGAAAAGGTGTTGAACTGTATAAAATAGGAAAGGGATACAAAAAAATATCCAAGGAAATGATAATGCCAGTCAGCAGCATTCAAACTGTGATTAACTAATGGAAAATCAGGGGCTCTGTAAAAACAAATCCACGGTCAGGTAGACCAAAAAAATTTTGTCCATAACTGCCAGGAAAATTGTTCAGGATGCAAAGAAAAACCCACAAATAACATCAGCTAAAATACTGGACTTTCTGAAAACTAGCGGTGTGGCTGTTTGAAGATGCACAATAAGAAGGCACTTGAAGTAAAATGGGCTTCTTGGTCAAGTCGCCAGAAGAAAGCCATTACTGCGCAAATGCCACAAAGTATGTCGCCTACAATACGCAAGACAGCACAGAGACAAGCCTCAAAACTTCTGGAACAATGTTATTTGGAGTGATGAGACCAAAATTGAACTTTTTTGGCCACAACCAAAAACATTACATTTGGAAAGAGGACAACAAGGCCTATGATGCATGGAACACCATTCCTACTGTAAAGCACAGAGGTGGATCGCTGATGTTTTGGGGATGTGTGAGCTACAAAGACACAGGAAACTTGGTCAAAGTTGAAGGAAAGATGAATGCAGAACGTTATCACCAAATACTGGAGGCAAATTTTCAATCATCAGCCCGGAAGCTGTGCATGGGACATACTTGGATGTTCCAACACAACAACTATCCAAAGCACAAGGCCAAGTCGACCTGTCATTGGCTACAGCAGAACAAAGTGAAGGTTCTGGAGTGGCCATCTCAGTCCCCTGACCTCAATATCATTGAGCCACTGTGGGGTGATCTAAAGTACGCAGTTCATGCTAGACAGCCCAGGAATTTACAGGACCTGGAGGCTTTTTGCCAAGAAGAGTGGGCAGCTTTACATCTGAGAAAATAAAGAACCTCATCCACAACTACCACAAAAGACTTCAAGCTGTCATTGATGTTAGAGGGGTCAATACATGACATTAAGAAATGGGATATGTGAACTTTTAATCAGGGTCATTTGGATGTTTTGGGTTGTCATTATGATTTAAAAAGAGAAAACACAGTAGTTTGACAATAAATGGCTTCACCCCACCACTAACCATGAGTGGAGAAAAAGTTTTGGTGTTATCATTCACATTATCTGAAAAAAGGCCAAGAAAGCAAAAATTCTGCCGGGGTATGTAAACTTTTGAGCATAACTGTATATATATATGTCTTGAAAAATATGTACGGGCACACGGATGACACACTGATGGCAAATACAAACACACAGATGACAGATGGGTCGTGAAAACGGACACAGTGATCACACACTGAGGGAAAACATTGATGATATTGATACCATTTTTCACAAACTTGTTTTACACAAAATTTGTGAAGAAGGCCTTAATGTGGAATGAAATAAACAGAAAGGCTATGATCATTAATCAGATTGGACTTGCAACTTCTAAGCCCCTAGCAACTATAAAACTAGCAGTATGTGTCTGGTTGAATTAACTTGCTATTTTGCTTAGTTAACATGCTGTCTGGATAATCTCATTACCTGGTGACATAAGATCCTGTCCAATAGTGAAAGGACTTATGCCAGCGAACTATATAAATATTTACAAGGTTTCATTCTGGGGCCATTTCCAGTAAAGTTTCTACATACTGCATTTTTTTACAGATTTTCTTAATGAAGTAGAAATGAAGAAAGCAGGATGACAGTAAATCATCAGATCTTCCTCTTGGCATCTTGAAATGATGAGGTATAAAGCAAAATCGACAAACACCATTAATTATTGATAGCGGAATGTACAGTTTGGCCTGTAGCCCGTATCTAAAAAGGGATGATACGCCTTTTCTGCAAATTAAATATTTGATAGATGTTTAAGCAAGTAATTCATATTCACCCGGATCTTAGCGAATCGTGGTTTCATTAATGATATGAGACATGATGATGAGGTCCATAAGTCAGGTAATTACAGTATGTGGAACTTTCAAAGATGTATTCACTTTCCCTGTTTGCCGTCATCTTTACTGTCACTATAGCAGTGAGCAACAGTGCGGCTGGACGGTTTCACAACTCTCTGGAGGCAATGGCAATACAACTCAGAAGAAGCACATATTTATTTAGCTCCATCATATTCTTCAGCACTTTACATACTTTATCATCACTGTTCCATTGGGGCTCACAATCTAAATTCTAAAGTATGTCGTTAGATTGTGGGAGGAAACCAGAGAATGTTACCTGGAGGAAACCCACGCAAACACGGGGAGAACATACAAACTCTTTGCAGATGTTGTCCCTGATGGGATTCGAACTCAGGACCCCAGCGCTGTTAACAACTGAGCCACCTTGCTACCCAAAGGCTCCAATTAGGAGGTAAGAGACTACTAGTACAGAACTCTATAGATATGTATAACTTTGACCAGAGATGACAATGTGTAATAAATTATTGACATTTTCTTTTATGAACGCCTACAGGACAGAAATATACAGAATGTTGGTGTCTACCAATGGATAGCCATGAGAGCATCCCATGAAATATATTCTGCCTCCTTATAAATGGAAGAAGAGATGAGCGAAAGTTTGAAAATCTATTAGAAACATGTATTTGTTGCATGTAAGACCACGGAGAAACAAATGCAAATTAATATCTCAGCATCGCAACCTGCATTGTGTAGTGTCGGCGTCCCTGCCTTCTGCCAGGCAGGGACGCTGTTCCCCTGCAGCAGCGTCCTCTGCCAGGCAGGGACGTCGCCCCCCTTACCCTTCCTCAGCGTCCTCCTTCCGCCCTGCTGGGGCCGCGCGCTCCTTCCCTGCTGCTGGACTTAGGGCGCGCGCCCGCGCCCTCCCCCGCTCTTAAAGGAGCCGCGTGCATTTTTCAAATAAGTCCCGGCCAATGCCGGAGGACTCCACCCTATATTAAGGGCTTCCTCCTTAATGGAGGTGCCCGAGCAATGTTGTTGTTGCACTGTTTCACTCTGCTTCAGCCCTCAGGTCCCGTTACCAGTTACCTGCCTGTTTCCTGCCCGTTTGCTGTATGCTACCTGTCCGCAAGTCTACCCGGAGGTTCGGACGTCACAAGTGGTGATCCACGGCTATTCCAGAGACTCTTGCCTGCTCACTTGGAAGCGATCATCTGCCATCTGACTGCAGCCCTACCCGGAGGTTCGGACATCACAAGCGGTGATCCCCGGCTATTCCAGAGACTCTTGCCTGCTCACTTGGGAGCGATCATCTGCCATCTGACTGCAGCCCTACCCGGAGGTTCGGACGTCACAAGCGGTGATCCCCGGCTGTTCCAGAGACTCTCGCCTGCTCACTTGGGAGTGTCCATCCGCCATCTGCCTGCTAGCCTACCGGGAGGCTTCACCATCTCAGGTCGTATATACCTGTCCATCTAGAGACTGCCCCGGTTACTTGCTGTGACAACCTGCCTGTCAATCCAGAGACTGCCCCGGTCACTTGCTGTGACAACCTGCCTGTCTATCCAGAGACTACCCCGGTCACTTGCCGTGACAACCTGCCTGTCAATCCAGAGACTGCCCCGGTCACTTGCCGTGACAACCTGCCTGTCTATCCAGAGACTGCCCCGGTCACTTGCCGTGACAACCTGCCTGTCAATCCAGAGACTGCCCCGGTCACTTGCCGTGATCCTTTCCCGTATAACCAGAGACTGCCCCGTCACTTGCCGTGACTTCCTGTCCGTCTCCCTGGGCGCCACCCGCTCTCTTACAAGTATAACCTTCTTGTATAAATAAAGCTCAGAGGTTCCACCTACCTGACCCGTTACAGTTTGCTCGGGCCATGGAACCCGGTGGCACCCAAACCCCTTCGCTATCTGACCTGTGTCATGAACTGTCTCGTCAGAGGTCTCAACAGGAGTCCATCCTGGGTCATCTGCGGTGTGTTAATTCCCGCCTGGACACTCTGAATACTTCCCCGACAACCACCGCGAGCACCATGACTCGCAATCCGGCAGTTCCGCTGCTTACCAACTCCGTGGTTTCTATTCCAGGACCTCGACTTTCAGCTCCTCCTCGGTTTGGAGGCGACCCTGCTCTGGCTCGGGGTTTCATCAACCAATGTACCCTGCATTTTGAACTCCTGGCACACCAGTTTAACTCTGACCGGGCCAAAATTGCCTTCATCATGTCACATCTCACCGGAGAGGCCCTGGCCTGGCTAAATCCTCTTTGGGAAAGAGAAGATCCTCTGGTGTCTAACCTGTCTGCTTTTCTCTTAGCCTTCCAGAAGGTATTCGATGAACCCGGACGGAAGACCTCCTCTGCATCATCTCTGCTGCGTCTTCGTCAGGAGAGTATCACCGTGGGTCAATATGCCATAAGGTTTCGTACCCTTGCCTCAGAGCTGGCTTGGGATAATGACGCTCTGATAGCTGTCTTCTGGGAGGGCCTGTCCGGCCGCATTAAAGATGAACTTGCCGGTCGGGACATTCCAACCTCTCTCGATGACCTAATAACTCTGGCCAATCGAATTGATCTACGGTTCCCGGAGCGAGCCAAAGAGGTCACCCGTGAGAGAAGGTTTCCTCGCCTAGCTCCTTCATTTCAGAGACCTGTAACTCCTTCCGTATCTCCTCAAGTGCCCCCGGCAGAGCCCATGCAGGTCGACCAGACCAAGATGGTCAAAGCCCGTCAGGACTCACGCCGTGCTGAGGGGAGTTGCTTCTACTGTGGCAGTAAGGAGCACCGGATCCGTACCTGCCCAGAGAGGTCGGGAAACGCCTGTGTCTAGGTTCGCTCGGAGAGGTCCACCTAGACAAGAATAAATCCTCTTCATCTCTGCTGCTGTCTGTCTCAATTCTCCTCGGTGAGAACCGTTACTTCGAACTAGCCCAACTTGATTCTGGAGCAGCTGGGAATCTCGTTTCACAGGCTCTGGTAGAGAAATATCGCATTCCCACCAAACCTCTGCTTGAACCAGTATCTGTTGCTGCTGTAGATGGGGGTCTTCTACCACATCCCATCCAGCTTATCACCGAGGCTATAACCCTGCAGGTGGAAATGTTACATTCTGAGAGTATCTCATTTCATGTTCTACCTGGACTCTCTCACGCTTTCTTACTAGGTCTGCCTTGGCTCCAAAAGCATGCACCCGTGCTCGACTGGCAGACTGGAGAGATTCTTCGCTGGGGACAGGACTGTCATCAAACGTGTCTGGTGCCTGTTCATCCTGTCCGTCCTTCTCCTACACCTGCTAATCTACCAGGACTCCCGATTCCATATTGGTCTTTCGCTGATGTCTTTAATAAAAAGGAAGCAGAGACATTACCCCCACACAGACCGTATGATTGCCCGATCGACCTGCTACCTGGTACTACGCCTCCCCGTGGGCGTATTTGCCCATTGTCCGCTGCTGAGACCAGGTCGATGTCCGAATATATCGAGGAGAACTTGGCCAAAGGATTCATCCGGAAATCTACCTCCCCAGCGGGAGCAGGTTTCTTCTTCGTAAAAAAGAAAGACGGATCTCTCCGTCCCTGTATTGACTACAGAGGCTTAAATTTGATCACGGTGAAGAATAAGTACCCTCTTCCGCTCATTCCAGAATTGTTTGATCGACTTAGAGGGGCGAGAATCTTCACCAAACTGGATCTTCGTGGGGCATACAACCTGGTTCGTATCCGTCGGGGAGATGAATGGAAGACGGCATTCAACACCCGGGACGGCCACTACGAGTATTTGGTGATGCCCTTTGGTCTCTGTAATGCTCCAGCAGTCTTTCAGGAGTTGGTCAATGACATCTTTCGGGACCTCCTCTACTCTTGCGTTGTGGTGTACCTAGACGATATCTTGGTCTTCTCTCCGGACCTCCAGTCTCACCGGAGGGATGTTCGTCAGGTTCTGCTCAGGCTCAGGCAGAATCACCTCTTCGCCAAATATGAGAAGTGCCTCTTTGAGCAGACCTCGCTTCCGTTTTTGGGCTACATCATTTCTCAGACAGGCCTACGAATGGATCCGGAAAACTGTCTGCCATCGAGAAGTGGCCTCGACCGGAGGGGTTGAAGGCCATTCAGCGGTTCCTGGGATTCGCCAACTATTACCGCCTCTTCATACCGCACTTCTCTTCCAGGACTGCTCCAATCTCCGCGCTCACCCGCAAGGATGCTAACCCCAAACAGTGGACGCCCGAAGCAGAGGAGGCCTTTCTTTCCTTAAAACAGGCCTTCTCTTCCGCTCCAGTGCTGCATCGCCCGGTCGGCAACAAGCAGTTCTTCCTGGAGGTGGACGCTTCCTCCTCTGGAGCCGGAGCGGTACTCACTCAAAAATCTTCATCCGGGAGGATGGTATCCTGTGGCTTCTTCTCCAAACTCTTCTCCTCCTCCGAGCGCAACTACTCCATAGGAGACCGAGAGTTATTGGCCATCAAGTTGGCATTGGAGGAGTGGCATTACCTACTCGAGGGGGCTCTTCATCCGGTAATCATTTACACGGACCACAAGAATCTGGCTTACCTCCAGCATGCTCAGAGACTTAACCCTCGCCAAGCCCGGTGGTCCTTGTTTTTTGCCCGCTTCGATTTTCTCTTGCATTTTCGCCCGGCTGACAAGAACGTCAAGGCTGATGCCTTGTCCCGGTCTTTCCTGGTGTCAGATCTTGAGGAAGAACCTAAACATATCATCGATCCCGCCAGAGTGATGCGGGTGGCTCCCGTGAGTCTAAATCGTCTCCCTCCTGGTAAGACGTTCGTATCAGTAACCGACCGGAAGAGAATCCTACACTGGGGTCATTCGTCTAAACTAGCTGGCCACGCTGGTCAGAAAAAGACCCTCCAACTCATAACCCGGCATTATTGGTGGCCTACCCTGCACAAGGACGTAATAGACTTTGTATCTGCCTGTGTCTCCTGTGCCCGCAACAAAGTTCCGAGACACCTGCCTGCCGGCCGTCTTCTTCCGCTTCCTGTACCCGCTGCCCCCTGGCAGCATATAGCCATGGACTTCATAACAGATCTGCCCGTTTCTGCCGGTTGTACGGTCATTTGGGTGGTCGCTGACCGCTTTTCCAAGATGGCTCACTTCATTCCTCTGCCAGGTCTTCCGTCTGCACCCGAGTTGGCTAAAGACTTTATCCGCCACATCTTCCGTCTCCATGGTCTGCCTCGTCACATTGTGTCGGATCGTGGGGTACAGTTCACCTCACGTTTCTGGAGAGCCACTTGTAAGTTGCTAGACGTCACCTTGGATTTCTCCTCCGCTTACCACCCGCAGTCCAATGGACAAGTTGAGCGAATCAATCAGAATCTGACTAGTTATCTCCGGCACTTCGTTAATGCCCACCATTCTGACTGGGTGGAGCTCCTGCCTTGGGCCGAATTCTCTTACAATAATCACGAGAGCGAATCTTCCTCCAAGTCTCCGTTTTTTGTAGTCTTCGGTCAGCACCCTCGGATCCCTGTTCCTGTCACCATCTCTGTGGACAATCCAGCTGCGGAATCTCTGGTTAGAGAATTTTCCTCCATATGGGAGAGTACCCGATCCGCACTCATTCAGTCATCCGAGCGTATGAAGAGACATGCTGACAAAAGACGTCTGGATCCTCCTCAATTCCGTCCTGGGGATAAGGTCTGGCTTTCGTCCAAGTATGTCCGGCTCAAGATTCCTTCCTACAAGTTAGGCCCTCGGTTCATCGGTCCCTTTGAGATCATCAGTCAGATCAACCCGGTGTCCTATAAATTGAAACTCCCGGCCAATTTGCGCATTTCTAACTCTTTCCATGTATCTCTCCTCAAACCGGTGGTACTTAACTCTTTTTTCAAGTCTACAGGTACACCTCCTGCTCCAGTGTCTGCTGATGATGAATTTGAGGTAGAGAACATTCTGGCCACCAAAAGGGTAGGAAGAAAGACTTATTTTTTGGTGGATTGGAAGGGGTTTTGTCCTGAGGAGAGAACGTGGGAGCCTCGGGAGAACATCCATGCCCCTCTCATCCTAGCTAAATTTCTTTCTGGCCTAAAGAGGGGGGGGCCTAGAGGGGGTGGTACTGTAGCGTCGGCGTCCCTGCCTTCTGCCAGGCAGGGACGCTGTTCCCCTGCAGCAGCGTCCTCTGCCAGGCAGGGACGTCGCCCCCCTTACCCTTCCTCAGCGTCCTCCTTCCGCCCTGCTGGGGCCGCGCGCTCCTTCCCTGCTGCTGGACTTAGGGCGCGCGCCCGCGCCCTCCCCCGCTCTTAAAGGAGCCGCGCGCATTTTTCAAATAAGTCCCCGGCCAATGCCGGAGGACTCCACCCTATATTAAGGGCTTCCTCCTTAATGGAGGTGCCCGAGCAATGTTGTTGTTGCACTGTTTCACTCTGCTTCAGCCCTCAGGTCCCGTTACCAGTTACCTGCCTGTTTCCTGCCCGTTTGCTGTATGCTACCTGTCCGCAAGTCTACCCGGAGGTTCGGACGTCACAAGTGGTGATCCACGGCTATTCCAGAGACTCTTGCCTGCTCACTTGGGAGCGATCATCTGCCATCTGACTGCAGCCCTACTCGGAGGTTCGGACGTCACAAGCGGTGATCCCCGGCTATTCCAGAGACTCTTGCCTGCTCACTTGGGAGCGATCATCTGCCATCTGACTGCAGCCCTACCCGGAGGTTCGGACGTCACAAGCGGTGATCCCCGGCTGTTCCAGAGACTCTCGCCTGCTCACTTGGGAGTGTCCATCCGCCATCTGCCTGCTAGCCTACCGGGAGGCTTCACCATCTCAGGTCGTATATACCTGTCCATCTAGAGACTGCCCCGGTTACTTGCTGTGACAACCTGCCTGTCAATCCAGAGACTGCCCCGGTCACTTGCCGTGACAACCTGCCTGTCTATCCAGAGACTACCCCGGTCACTTGCCGTGACAACCTGCCTGTCAATCCAGAGACTGCCCCGGTCACTTGCCGTGACAACCTGCCTGTCTATCCAGAGACTGCCCCGGTCACTTGCCGTGACAACCTGCCTGTCAATCCAGAGACTGCCCCGGTCACTTGCCGTAATCCTTTCCCGTATAACCAGAGACTGCCCCGTCACTTGCCGTGACTTCCTGTCCGTCTCCCTGGGCGCCACCCGCTCTCTTACAAGTATAACCTTCTTGTATAAATAAAGCTCAGAGGTTCCACCTACCTGACCCGTTACACATTGGCTTGACTATTGAGGCACATAACACTCCGTTAGGGTTAGTACACATGAGAGTACAAAACATCGTTCAGTGTTTCATCCAGAATAGTGGGACGATTATTTTCTCATTTCTCATTTGTCATCCTGATACAATCCGTTTTCTTACAGCAGCAGCTATTAATCATTTACAAGATCATTTGCAGTTTCCTATGTTATAGAATTGTAATTTATCTGTAAAAAGGTCATGCTATGTTGTGACTCGCTATGGCATGCAATTTTTTTGGTGCACCCATAAACCTAAATGGGCAAGTCTCACCCGATTTACAGAAGAAACCAGACCATGCTGCGATTTTTATCATATGTAAATTCGGTCAGTGAAAAAAATTGTTCACCTGCACTGCCCAATTGAATAACATTGATCCTATTGCTTTCCGTTTTTTTCATGGACAGCACTTGGACCATAAATGTGGTAGTCCTTATTGAAGGATAATTTTTAATAAAATACTCATCTCTGGAGTGTTACTGCAAGGGTGCATACACCTGAGGATGGTAGTGTCTTAGACATTGGCTAAATGTGCATGTATAGAATAACGACGTAAGTTGGTCGATACAGTAACATGCTTTGCACATGGCTCCTTAGTTTATGGCGACATTTTATTGTGCACCAATGAAACAAAAAAAAAAATACCATTCCTTTGGTGAAGTCTGGCATCAGGGTCAGCTTACTCCTGGTACAGATGGACTATCTGATGGGTACTTTGGCAAGGTTAGATTTCAACAAAGTGTGGACCAGACTAAACTTATAAATGGGGCCTCAAATGCAGAAACATTGTACTAACAGCACATTCATATACTATACAAAGTCACAACTATTTTACAAAGAACAGTATTACCAATAATACCACTATACAAAGCCTAAATAATACTGTCACACCATGATCATTATACCATAACTGCTCAATAGTATTACTATACTGTGTACGAAGGCTAGTATTACCGCCATGCCTAGATCAAAGTGTGCACAGTAGCTCTGTAGACTGTATAAGTAATTGCAGTTGTGGCGGCCGCACCTCTGCCTGTAGTCCCTCTCTCCCTGCAGAGACATCAGCGTACTCACTGCCAATCCTCCCATCCTGCTCCTTCCGGGTCTGCTACTGCCCTCTGTGTTTAGAGCGCGTGCACACCCTTCCTCTTTCTTAAAGGGGCTGCACGCATTCCTCTAAAGTGTCCCCAGCCAATAGCTGGAGATCTCTTACTATTTAAACCGCCTCCTCCAACATGAAGGTGCCTGTGCAATGTTGTGAGTTTGTTCCTAACGCGCTTGTCAGTTCTCAGGTTCCTGTACTTGCATCCGAGTCTGCTGCACCCGCCAGTGCTTTCTTCAACGGTAGCCGAGTCTGCTGCACCCGCAAGTGCATCCTTCAACGGTAAACGAGTCTGCTGCACCCGCCATTTCTCACCTCAACGGCATCAGAGCCAGCTGTACTCGCCAGCGCTCACCTCAATGGCAGTAGAGCCAGCTGCACCCTCCAGTGCTCACATCAACAGCAGCAGAGCCAACTGCATCCGCCAATGCTCACCTCAATTGACTCGCCCCACAATTGTGGATACCAGGGCTATGGGGTACTCGGAGCCGAGCCCATAGAAGTCTATGGGAGTTGTCACTGGCAGCGGGACTCGGTCCGTGACCCTGGCAGTCAAGCGTTGGGGGATATTTACAGGGGATTATTAGGATAGGTAGTTTGTGACGCCACCTGTGGCTTCTGGTCAATTGTACCAGCGCTGCTGTAAGGGTCTTCACAGGGGATGTTATGGGGCAGCTAGATGGTGGGTCTCCCACAGGTGAGACTGGTCCCTGGAAGTCTATAGGGATGATGCAGGGTGTAGTAAGAATTCAGTCACACACAATGCAGCTTCTTTTCATACCTTTTACTGGTAGATGGTTCATGCAGGTCCCGGGGAGCTGGTCGGGGTGGAGAATGCACATTCGGGTAACCGCTGAGCAGGTTAGAGGCCTCCTTAACTTCAATATGTATCTGAGTCCAAACTTGCGTGAAGCGAAGTTAACTCCTTCAATATTAACTACGCCCGGCCGACATAGTGGTAGAGCCTTTTCAGTGGTAGAACTAAGTCCATTTCTGCAGCGTCCCGCTAGACTCCTGTTCTCCTGACTCCAGTTACGTATCGACACATTGAGCTGCCTTCTGCGACCTGTAGTCCAAAAGTCTCCGGTTTTCTTATCACTAAGCATGAAGCTCTAGCAATGCCTCGGACTCCGGTGTCCGGTGAATTAGTGCAGGTAATCTGGTACCTGAAGCACTTCTCTGTCCTTCTCCACTGCGCCCTTCGCCCTGCTCTCGCTCTTAGCATAAGCACTTGTAGCTTTCGATGGAAAAGTCAGATTTCTCCAGAGCTCGCTGAGCAGCTCTCAGTATCCTCCTTGTTTCAGCTTCTGCTGAGGTACTGATTAAGGGTAGCTCTGACTAGGCTAGGATGATGCACTTCACCCGTACTAGCCTCCACTTCTTTGTCAGGTGAGCTACGCTAGCTCTGCGAGGATTCAGTCCTCTCTCCTCTCCAAGTCCAGACTGAACTGGCACTGAACTGCACTGTCTGAAGACAGGAAACTGACTGGTCTGAGCTCTTCTCAGACAGGAAACTTGAATGGTCTGTACTGTCCTAAGACAGGAAGCTTGAATGAGCTCTGCTACATGTCACGCCCTCCTATACCCCTAGTGGGTGTGTCTGAAAGTGTGAGTGAAGTGCATGAATAGCAAGCTTTTGCGATTACCTTCCTGTGCATTCTCCTGGATTTTATGTGTGCCTGTATAGCTGGGCCACACATCCCCCCTTGGTTAAACACAGCACTCCCGGGCTGTAAAAGAGAAAAAGAAAACATTTTTGTTTTGCATTAACAACAACATTTTAACTCTTCCCATCCGGGAGGTAAGACTTCTTGAACGTTACAATTTGTACATTAGAAGAATACAAAAGTATCAAAAGGATCAAAATATCAAAACATTCTCATTATACAGGATACTTGTGGAGGACCGCACCAAAAACCTCCCACGTGGGTCCTGGGTGGGCTGCAGGACTTCTGACTGCAGACCTCACTCTAGGCCCACCATACGGGTTTTTCTTCAGAGGTAGATAGCAATGGTTTCGTGTAAAACCAAGATAATGCACCGTAGTGCAAACTATTTACATTGAAAGTTTTTGGGCTGGCACAGTCCACAGCCACGCAGTCCATTGGCATGGTTAAAACACATTTCAAATAATTACATTAATACTTTTTCAAACTTTATACAATTTGTCAGTGACAATAAACCCTGTCTGGGTCTTGCTAAACTAGTTTACTAGGACTACTCCTGATAGCGAATAGGTAGTTTACCTTTAGTGATACGTTCTGACCTACGTGGGGTAGCGTCAGGTATAGTATTCTCTAACCTTTCTGTTCTGCGTAACGGCAAACGGTAATACTGTCTCAACCTTTCTATGGATCTGGCAAGCGTGCTAGTGACTGGACGAGGCGGTACTGCTTCACCAGCTTCACCAGGGGATTCCACTTCTTGTGGTGCTGCTTCTTGCGGGTCCGCTTCTTGGGGTTCTAATGGTTGAGGGTCTGCCGGAATAGGTTCTTCTGGAACTGGCTCAACGGGCACAATTGGTATTACTGGAGGTAGAGACTCCTCTTGCGGTTGATAAAACTGCAGCACAGGAATAATTACAGCGTCTCCCAATCTGGGCCAATCCGCAGGTAAATCTCCCAAATCCGTGTGTATGACCGCTTCAGCACTCTCTTCTTGATGAACAACAGGGTTTTCTTCATGGAGCTTTAATGGGCCAGGACACAACTTTAGATGATCTCTAGACACAGTTGCAGTCGTTTTTCCTCCATCCTTACTAATGGTACAGACCTTTCTGTTATCAAAATTGGAATTCTGCACGACATATGGCTCCTGTTCCCACTGATCATCCAACTTGTGCATTCTTCTTTTCCTTTTGAGCACCATTTCTCCAGGCATTAAAGGCTTAGCGGGGGCATTTTTGTTATAGTTCATCTCTTGTTTTTCTCTTACTTTGTTGAGACTGTCTTCCACGCAGGCTTGTACTCTCCTGTACTGTTCCTGTCGAGTTGTGTCCCAATCTTCAGCACTGTCATCAGCCTCTGGTTCTACCACTCCCAGTTCCAAATCCATTGGCAGTCTTCCCGGTCTTGCTCTCATAAGGTAGGCTGGAGTGCAGTTGGTGGAACTTACTGGTATGTGGTTGTACAAGTCAACCAGGTCAGGTAACAAGTCTGGCCACCGATTTCTTTCTTCCAGGGGTACAGTTTTCAGTAAATCCATGACAATGTGATTCATCTTTTCACAAAGGCCGTTGGTCTGAGGGTGGTATGGTGTTGTTCTGATCTTTTTACATCCATACAATTGACAGAATTCCTGAAACAGTTCAGCTTCGAATGCAGGACCTCGATCAGTCAGCACCTGTTCTGGATATCCGTGTGGTCTGCAGAAACTTGCTTGGAAGGTTCTTGCTGCTGTCTCTGCTGTCATATCTTTGACAGGGGCGACCACCAGGAATCTGGAATAGTGATCCACCATGGTCAGGGCATATGAGTATCCTGACCTGCTTGGGGACAACTTGACGTGATCCAATGCCACAATCTCCAAGGGACGAGTCGTCCAGATAGGCTGCAGGGGTGCTCTCTGACTATGATAGTCTTTTCGTCTGAGGCCACAGGGTCCACAGTTCCGGCACCACTTCTCGATGGAGCTGCGCATCCCTACCCAGTAGAACTGACACCTCAACAGGGTCTCCAGCTTTTTCCAGCCAAAGTGTCCTGCTTGATCGTGGTAAGCTTCCAACACCATTTGGATGTCTGCTTTGGGGACCACTATCTGCCAAACCATTTCATGGGTCCTTGGGTCGACGTATCTCCTGCACAACTTCTCACGGTATATGAACAACCGGCTTCTCTCATTCCACAGGAGCTTTGCTGGTATGGGTGCGTCTTTCTCCAAGGAGGAACCTTCCTGTTTTATCAACTCCTTGATACGGCTGACCACTGGATCGCTGTCCTGAGTCTCCTTCCAGCTGTGATGAGGTAAAGGGTTCAACATCTCACCACACCACTTTCTGTAGACTCGTTGCTCTTGGACCATCCCATTTCGGTGGAACGCAGGTAGCTCGATTTCTTCCAGATCGTCTGATTCTTCCTCCGTGTCGGATTCATGCGGCATTCTGGACAAGGCGTCCGCGTTAGCATTTTTACGGCCCGCTCTGTACTTGATGGTAAACTGATAGTTTGACAACCGAGCCATCCAACGTTGCTCCATGGCTCCCAGCTTGGCTGTTTCCAGATGCGTCAAGGGGTTGTTGTCTGTGTACGCAGTGAACTTGTTGGAGGCAAGGTAATGTTTGAATCTTTCGGTAATGGCCCAGACCAGCGCCAAGAACTCCAGTTTGAAGCTGCTGTAGTTTTCTGGGTTTCTCTCAGTTGGCCTGAGCTTTCTGCTTGCATACGCGATGACTTTTTCTTGGCCGTTCTGCTTCTGACTGAGGACTGCTCCTAATCCTTCGTTACTGGCATCAGTGTACAGCAGGAACGGTTGGTTGTAATCAGGGTAGGCTAAGATTTCATCACCGGTCAGGATCTCTTTCATCTCTTTGAATGCCTCAGCTTGTTCTTTTCCCCAATTGAATGGAGGGTTTCTGCTCTTGAGAGGTTGTCCGACCAGGAGGTTCTGTAAAGGCGCCGCCTTCTTAGTGTAATCTTTCACGAACCTCCTGTAGTAACCTGTTAATCCCAGGAACTGACGCACCTCCTTTAGATTCTTCGGCTCCGGCCATTTATGGATGGCTGTGACCTTCTCGGGGTCCGGCGCTACTCCTTCGGAACTGACAATATGTCCCAAGTACTGTACCTTCTGTTTGAGCAGGTGGCATTTAGAGGGCTTTAGTTTCATCCCATACTTGGACAGTGACTCGAATACCTCTGCCAGGTGCTTCAAATGATCTTCATATGTCTTGGAGTACACAATCACGTCGTCCAGGTACAGCAACACGGTTTCAAAGTTGAGATGTCCTAGGCAGCTCTCCATCACTCTCTGGAATGTTCCTGGGGCACTGCTGAGGCCAAACGGCATTCTGTCAAACTCGCAGAGTCCCATTGGGGTGGTGAAAGCAGTTTTCTCCCGATCCTCCTCAGCCACAGCTACTTGCCAGTACCCACTAGTAAGGTCGAGGGTAGAAAAGTAGTTAGCCGTTTTCAGAGCAGCTAAGGATTCCTCTATGCGTGGTAATGGGTATGCATCTTTATGTGTTATACGATTTACTTGCCTATAATCTACACACATTCGCATGCTACCATCCTTTTTCTTAACTAGAACTAGAGGTGCTGCCCAGGGGCTACAACTATCCCTTATCACCCCAGCTTCCTTCATGTCACGCAGCATTTCCTTAGCTTTCTGATAGTGGGCTGGAGGTATAGGCCTGTACCGCTCTTTGATGGGAGGATGACTGCCTGTAGGGATATGATGCTGTACTCCCTTAATTGTCCCAAAGTCAAGTGGGTGCTTGCTAAATACTTGTGCGTACTCTTGTACCACCCGTAGTACCCTCTGTTTCTGGTGGACGGAAGTGGTGTCGGTCCCAATATGAAGCTGCTGACACCAGTCCGCTACCGGGGTTGCCGGATCATTATCCTCCGCTGGTTGGCGGGAGGCTAAGGACTCGGTTGTGAGGATAGAATTGTTATCTACGGCATGTAATTTAGCAACTGTAGCATAACGTGGCAAATTTACTTCATCGTCCCCCCAGTTGAGAAGTCGTACTGGTACTCTCCCATTTATTACTTCCACTACCCCTCTAGCAATCATGAGTGTAGGTCTGTGCTCTGAACGATGGGGCTCTACTACTGCTTGGTAGTTCTGTCCTCTCAGACCTATGGCTGCTCTACACCATATTAACATTTCACTCATTGGGGGTATTACAATGGGGTTCGAGTCTGTGACCCGTACATTACCGATTTCACCATCTGTAAGCTTCGCTTGCTGCTGGCACATCAGGGCCCGGATCTCCCTCTGGATCACTCCCTTCTGCTTTGGCCTGGCAATTTCAGCGAGCTGTTGGAGCAAAAACACAACTTCTCCCAGACAGTTACTGATAACGTTAGTACCTAGTATCACATTTAAGGCATTCTCCTCATTTACAGTCTTTAACACTAAAAGTCCCTGATCCTTCAGCTCCACCCTGCCCACTTTTACGTCCACGTTTTTGGCTCCAATTACTTCAACAGGGAGACCATTGGTGGCGTACACTGTCAAGTCAGGGTTTGGGGGCTGGAGACTGTCCATGGACCAAAATGTATTGTAAAGGACATCAGGTATGATGGTCACCTGAGACCCAGTGTCCAGCAGTGCAAGGATTGCAATCCCGTCCAGAATCATGGACAGGTAGGGCCGTCCACCCACGAACCTGCGGTTCCAGTCCAAGGGGCCTGATGAGTCTACTCCTGGGTGTTGGCCCTCTGACCCAGGATCGGCTCGTTTAAAGGACATTGCTGAGCCATATGACCTTTGTGATTGCAGCGGTAGCAGATGATCTCCCGCCGAGGATGATGTTGATCAGGAGTCGCTCCTTGGGGTGGCGTGGTCCTCCTCAGGTGAGGCGACGTCCTCCATTTCCTCCGGTTCATCCAAGGGACATCCTCCGGACAGTCGGCTAGTAGGATCTTTCCTCCTTCCTCTTTCCGCAGTTGCAGGGCATCCATTACAGTGGCCAAGTTCAGCTGGCGCACTTCTGAGCGCAGACATTCCAACTCACTAGGGGGCGCCACCTGCGTTTTAGCTTCTGCCACCTGCGGGGAAAAGGTGGGTACTGCCGGCTTAAGAGTGGCTTCACCCGGGTGATACTGATTTGCCACCTCAGGCTTTTCCAGGGGTCGCAGTCCTTTTATTGCCATGTCCTTTAGGGCATCAAAGGTGGCATCTGGATGATCCAAGGACCACCAGTTTACAGTCCTGCCTTCCTCTGGAGACCTCAGTCCCCGCACGAATTGCTCTTTCAACATTTGGCTCTCATCAATGGGACTTGTAGGGTTAGCCTGTTTAAGAGCTCGCAGGGCCCCCTGTAGTCGGCAGGCGTAGTCCCTAATACTGTCACCCGGTCCCTGGAAGCACTGATAAAATGCCATCCGGAGATCCGTTTCTGTGCGGTCCTCAAAGATGGCCTGTAGCTTTAAGAGAATCGCAGGTACTGACTCCTGGTCTGCAGTGGGCCAAGTCTCTACTTCTCTCTCAGCCGCACCAGCTAACTGTCCTATTACCACAGCAGCTTTTTGCTTTTCAGTCATTGAGTACATATCCAAAATACTACATATCTTCCGTTTAAATCCTGGCAGGGTGTCTGGCTCGGCGCTGAACTAGGGAGCCACTTCGCTCCAGGCATGTATGGGAGCGTTAGGGGCATGAGCGGGACCACCGGACCAGGTGAGGAGCCCGCACCTCCATCCCGCACTACAACGCCAAGCGGTGGGCTATTGGGGCCACCGGCTGGGGCCGCTCCGTCTGCCAGTTGTTGCGACATGTTGATGCCCCTTGGTTAATCTGAGCCTACCTCTTTCACAGGCTGCAGCGTCGCAGGCACAGCGGTGTAGACAGGACCTTTTCGCTGGCGCTCTGATGATGCCGCAGTATCTTGGGATGCAGTTTGCGATGCGGATTGCAACGCAGATTGTGATGCAGTTTGTGATGCGGATTGCAATGCAGATTGTGATGCAGTTTGCGATGCGGATTGTGATGCAGATTGCGATGTAGTTTGTGATGCGGCTCGCGATGCAGATTGCGATGCAGTTTGCGATGCGGCTCGCGATGCAGATGGGGGTGCAGGTTGGGGGCGTGTCCAGCAAACTGCGCGTTATTTTAGGTACGCCCCCCTTCTTCACCAGCGCCTGAGGGCGCGAATATGGCGGCCAAAATGGCGGAAAATGGCGCCAAACACAGCAAACAGTCTTTTTCACCAAACAGTTCAATAAAGGCACACAGGACTCACACTTGCAAGCTTTCGTATCCTGTTCGTGACGCCAAGTTAATTGACTCGCCCCACAATTGTGGATACCAGGGCTATGGGGTACTCGAAGCCGAGCCCATAGAAGTCTATGGGAGTTGTCACTGGCAGCGGGACTCGGTCCGTGGCCCTGGCAGTCAAGCGTTGGGGGATATTTACAGGGGATTATTAGGATAGGTAGTTCGTGACGCCACCTGTGGCTTCTGGTCAATTGTACCAGCGCTGCTGTAAGGGTCTTCACAGGGGATGTTATGGGGCAGCTAGATGGTGGGTCTCCCACAGGTGAGACTGGTCCCTGGAAGTCTATAGGGATGATGCAGGGTGTAGTAAGAATTCAGTCACACACAATGCAGCTTCTTTTCATACCTTTTACTGGTAGATGGTTCATGCAGGTCCCGGGGAGCTGGTCGGGGTGGAGAATGCACATTCGGGTAACCGCTGAGCAGGTTAGAGGCCTCCTTAACTTCAATATGTATCTGAGTCCAAACTTGCGTGAAGCGAAGTTAACTCCTTCAATATTAACTACGCCCGGCCGACATAGTGGTAGAGCCTTTTCAGTGGTAGAACTAAGTCTATTTCTGCAGCGTCCCGCTAGACTCCTGTTCTCCTGACTCCAGTTACGTATCGACACATTGAGCTGCCTTCTGCGACCTGTAGTCCAGAAAGTCTCCGGTTTTCTTATCACTAAGCATGAAGCTCTAGCAATGCCTCGGACTCCGGTGTCCGGTGAATTAGTGCAGGTAATCTGGTACCTGAAGCACTTCTCTGTCCTTCTCCACTGCGCCCTTCGCCCTGCTCTCGCTCTTAGCATAAGCACTTGTAGCTTTCGATGGAAAAGTCAGATTTCTCCAGAGCTCGCTGAGCAGCACTCAGTATCCTCCTTGTTTCAGCTTCTGCTGAGGTACTGATTAAGGGTAGCTCTGACTAGGCTAGGATGATGCACTTCACCCGTACTAGCCTCCACTTCTTTGTCAGGTGAGCTACGCTAGCTCTGCGAGGATTCAGTCCTCTCTCCTCTCCAAGTCCAGACTGAACTGGCACTGAACTGCACTGTCTGAAGACAGGAAACTGACTGGTCTGAGCTCTTCTCAGACAGGAAACTTGAATGGTCTGTACTGTCCTAAGACAGGAAGCTTGAATGAGCTCTGCTACATGTCACTCCCTCCTATACCCCTAGTGGGTGTGTCTGAAAGTGTGAGTGAAGTGCATGAATAGCAAGCTTTTGCGATTACCTTCCTGTGCATTCTCCTGGATTTTATGTGTGCCTGTATAGCTGGGCCACACACCAGCTGCACCCTCCAGTGCTCACATCAACAGCAGCAGAGCCAACTGCATCCGCCAATGCTCACCTCAATGGCAGCTGAGCCAGCTGCACCTGCCAGTGTTCACCTCAACGACAGCCGAGCCAGGTTCACCCGCCAGTGCTCATCTCTGTCAGACTATCTTGTCTGCACCTGTGATTCCTGTCATCTTCTCTGCCTGCATCTCTTGGACATTTCCCAGGGACATTCCAGCTATCCATTTCTAGGGGTCAGCCGCCATCTACCCAGGGTCAGTCCTGGAGTAGCACCTGGATCACCTCCCTTGTCTCTTCACGGACTTCGGTGTCATTAGCTGCTGCGTGTCCGTGGTCGGATTGGGTGAGGCTCCTAGTCACGCCCCTCCAGGTCTTACTTAGGTTTTGGCACAGTGGTTCCACCACCCAGCCTGGTACAGCAGTATTCTTAAAGAGGACCTGACACTTGAACAAAAACTAAAATACCTTTATAAAATCCCTGATTCTGTCTCATTACCATTTTGAAATCCATCTCAATGTGCAACATGTAAAACCTCTGCTTTAACTCCGACTGAGCGTTTCCTCATAGTCTTCTCTGAGGAAGGTGTGCTTTACCCCTCTCTCCCTGATTCTGCCACTCTCGATTTGGCAGCATCTGAGA
>JARQOD010000002.1:59394738-59539352 GCA_033576555.1 Oophaga sylvatica
GAAGCATTTTCCCATCTAAAAGATAAATTTACCACTGCACCTATCCTAGTACATCCCAACCCCGAGCTTGCCTTCATAATAGAGGTGGATGCTTCAGACTGTGCCGTTGGAGCTATACTCTCTCAGAGAACAGGTGAGAAAAATGTCTTGCATCCCTGTGCCTTCTTTTCCCAGCAGTTGTCTTTGGCTGAGAGGAACTACGATGTGGGCAATAGAGAGTTGTTGGCCATTATTGCCGCCTTCAAAGAATGGAGACACCTTCTTCAGGGAGCTGCACAGCAAATAGTCGTCCTGACAGACCATCGTAACCTTGAGTTTATCAGGTCGGCTAAGTGCCTGACTCCTCGCCAGGCTCGCTGGAATCTTTTCTTAAACCAATTTAATTTTATCATCTCTTATAGACCAGGATCGCGCAATGGAAAGGCTGATGCACTCTCTAGGATTTACTCAGCAGAGACACGTCCAATTACTCCTCCTAAGACTATTCTTCCTGACTCTAGATTCCTAGGAGTAATTCATAATCAAGACCTACTTAAGGACATCAAGGAAGCATACCATGCGGATTCCTTTTTGGCACAACCCCCAAGGGACGTAAGTCTTGTCTTTAAGAATGGTGTGTGGATTCAGGGACAACGTCTGTATATTCCTGAAACAGTCAGATTAAGAGTATTGCAACTCATTCACGATTCCAAGATAGCTGGGCATAGAGGAATTCTAAAGACACAGGAATTTCTTTCTCGTTTCTTTTGGTGGCCCACTTGCAGGAAGGATGTTTTGAATTATGTCACTTCATGTGAGGTCTGTGCAAGATGCAAAACACCTCGCTCCTCACCAACTGGTCTGTTACAGCCTCTTCCCACCCCATCCCGCCCGTGGGGATCCATTTCTATGGACTTCATTGTGGAGTTACCAACCTCTCAGGGGAAGAACACCATTCTAGTGGTGGTTGACCGTCTAACAAAGGCAGCTCATTTTATCCCTTGTGTCGGCTTACCCACTGCAAAACAGACATCAGATTTGATGATTAAAGATGTGTTTCGCTTACATGGAGTACCGGATGAGGTTATTTCGGATCGAGGGGTGCAATTCACTTCTAGGTTTTGGCAAAATTTCTGTGCAGCATTGGACATTAAAGTAAACCTTTCTTCTGCTTTTCATCCCCAGACTAATGGACAGACCGAACGAACCAATCAAACCCTGGAGCAGTATCTCCGCTGCTTTATCTGCCACCTACAGGATGATTGGGTGGATCTACTTCCATTAGCTGAGTTCTCGTATAACAACTCTCAGAGTGCCTCCACTAAACAGTCTCCTTTTTACTCTAATCTAGGTTATCATCCTAACATTCTACCACGATTTCCCATAGAAACGCCTTTACCAGCAGTGGCTGAAAGAATCACGTCTTTACAGAAGAATATGGATCTTCTAAAGGAAAATCTGGAATCGGCTCAAGAAAGGTACAAGAAAGCAGCAGATAAATTTCGTAAACCTGCACCAGCTTTCAAGGTAGGAGACTTGGTCTGGCTGTCAACCAGAAATCTTAAGTTAAGGATTCCATCGTCTAAGTTGGGACATAAGTACATTGGACCCTATAAAATCAGTAAAATTATAAGTGCCGTTGCTTGTCGTCTTCAACTGCCCAGAACTATGAGAATCCACCCTGTCTTTCATGTATCCCTACTAAAGGTTGCGACACCCAATACGTTTCCTGGACGTTCCTCTCCTTGCCCTGACCCAGTGCTAGTCGATGGTCAGGAAGAATTTGTGGTGGAAAGGATTTTAGATTCCAGGTTGTATAGAAATCACTTACAATATCTGATTAAATGGCAGGGCTACCCAGTGGAGGACAACTCATGGGAACCGGTCAATAACGTTAATGCTCCTCGCTTGCTCCGTCAGTTTCATCAGAGGTACCCACACAAGCCTGGTCTGAGGTCATCCGGAGGTTGTCCTTAAGGGGGGAGTAATGTAAGGTTCTATGTATATATTCCTGAAACTCAGTTTGTTCGTCAGCCATTTTACTTTCTGTCTTGCTGCAGCTATCTTGCCCTCAGTCAAAATGGAGTTTCCAGCTTGCATGTTCCCGCCCTGATTCTCTCCTTTGCTTCTTAAGCAGCCACAGCTGAGCAATCAGTGCTTCAGAATCTAGCCTGCAGTGAACCTGTGACTTGACTCCTGTAAGCCTTGGACCTTGTACTCCAGCTATTCCTACTGAGGAACTCTGAAGCACTTGTGGACTCTGAACCCTGCTCTTTGAAAGACCCACGTTTGCATGGACTTACGGTAACAGAGAAGAAGATCCTGAATCTGTATTGGAGAGTGATTGCTGAGCTTGGATTACTCTGGCCTGCTGTGTCTCCTGTTTCTGTGTCTGCAAACTGTGTGACTATTTCTGCCAACTTGTATGAAGTAATACAGGACTTTTCTATATCAAACCTGTGACTCCTGTGTTTTCATCGCACCCAAGCACAAGACGCTATATGAACTGTACTACATACATTATACTCTGTAATGATTTCAAACCAATAGGCCTAGGCCATTCCTGCACAGCTTGAACTTTCACCGAGTCCATCTCAAAACCTTCGCTGGAGATAATGTAGCCCAAAAAACTAATTCTCTGTACAGCGAACTCACATTTCTCCAGCTTAGCAAAAAGCGAATTGTCCATTAACAACTGTAATGCCTCACGCACACTCCACCAATGAGACTCCAGATCCGGTGAATAAATCAAAATGTCATCCAAATACACAACCACACTTTTGCCGATCAAAGATCTAAGGATGTCATTAATAAGATTCTGAAAAAATGCAGGAGCGTTGGTAAGACCAAAAGGCATAACCAGATTCTCAAAATGCCCCACAGGAGTGTTAAACGCAGTCTTCCATTCGTCACCCTCCTTCATGCGCAAAAAATTGTATGCCCCCGAAGATCAATTTTGGAAAACCATTTGGCCCCCACTAACTGGTTAAACAAATCAGGAATCAATGGCAGTGGGTAAGGATTGCGCACAGTAATTTTATTAATCTCACGAAAGTCCAAACAAGGACGTAAACCGCCGTCCTTTTTTTTAACAAAAAAAAATCCAACAGCCACAGGAGACTTAGAAGGTCTAATGTGACCGGCGGCCAAGCTTGTCTGTATGTACTCCTCCAAAGCCTTTCTCTCAGGAATAGTCAAATTAAATAAACGACTTTTAGGAAGAGTCGCTCCAGGGACAAATTCAATAGTACAATCATAGTCTCTATGAGGGGGCAAAATCCGCGATTCCTTCTCAGAAAAAACTTTCCAAAAATCCTGAATAGGAACAGGTAATTCCCCTTTATCCACAGCAGCAATACGCCCGTTACATTTGTCATAACACTTGGGACTCCAGGACTTAATTTCATTGGTAGACCAGTCCAATACAGGATTGTGTAATTTTAACCAGGGTAACCCCAAAATCACTGGAGAAGGCAAATTATTCAAAACTACCAAACTACCAAATCCAAATTCTCTTGGTGAACACCATTAATAGTGAGAGGAAATTCACAGATCTTGTGAGCAACATTCTTCAAGGGAGAACCATCAACAGAAACCACAGCAATAGGGGATGACAAAGGTTTAGGTTTTAATTTAAGTTTTTCCAAGAATTCCCCATCAATCACATTCAGAGTGGAACCACAATCGACAAATACCCGAAAATCCATTAATTCTTCCTGAGCAGCAGTAGTAGTGGCAGAAAGAAAAACGCCCTTAGTATTTAAACAGGCTATACGTCATATAATAACCCCAAAGCAGAAAAAAAAACTATCCACTGATCTAAAGCATGGATCACTAGGTTGCAGAGAAATGGCCCAGTCCTGAGGTTCTTTGCGCAAAAGTGACATTATGAACCCTATGCGCTGAGATTCATTACCAGAGGATCTGGGTCTCAAACGGAAATACAACAAGCAAGCATTTTTAAAAGAAAAAAAATCTTGTTGTTCACCAAAAAATAAATCAGGCAAACGTACCTTTTGGCTCCACGAAATGTGCTCCAGAACAACTACTCACATGTTGCTGGATCTCAGCCACCTCCAGAGAGAGTCCCTGCAGGCGTTGAGCCAAATCCTGAACCGACACCATGATGAAAACTGGAAATCTTTCCTTAGTGATATTTTTGGGCTGGACTGTTATGATCTGCTACAAGCACTGATGAAAGAAGGGAGGTCTGTCCCTACAATAGAACTAAGCTGGATCCCTACGATGTAACGGGGAGAACAACACAAAGAGAAACAAGCAGTCAAGAGGTAGAAAATATAGAGAAAGTAGAAAACACTTTATTAATGTAACAAGATAAAAGTATAGCACAGCGAAACAATACTGCATGTGCCCAAGAACAGATACAATAAGCAAGGGAAGCCGCGTGTGGTGAACAAAATGCAATAGTAGCTCATGCTACTTATAGCAGATAGTATATAGCATAATTACAATGCATAAATGCCCATATAGAAATGGATACATATATATACAACAGTAAGTAGGTGTGCATACAGTAATAGAATTAATGGTGATGTAATACATACCAAAACGGTCACAGTGTAACACCACACCGGCTGCCCCTGCCACCCCAACGCGCGTTTCGGAAGGTTCCTTCCTTCCTTCTTCAGGGGCAAGGTCGCAGCAGGGCCGGCTATGTTTAAATACCTGTATACCCGAGAATAGCGTCTGTATCCAATTAGAAAACCACCTCTTGCAATTACAGAAAAGCCGAAACACATTTGCATCTGACACCAAGCATGGCGTATGTAATTAATTAGTGCCGTAACCATAACATCCAGGACCACCGCGCTGTTAATGGAGTACGTCAGAGCACATGGGCCCCATGCGGGCTGGCGTCCCCAGTTCAGCGGTGCGGGTTACCGGAAGTATAGGGGCGGACATGCGCAATAGCGCAGAATTGACACAGGAATAAAAAACACTTCCGGACATGCGCAGAAGTAGTAACGGCAGCCATTATTATGAAGACCAGATGCAGAGATATCCCGGTGTAAGCCGACAATTGAAGACATGCACAGTGATGCTATCGGTAATACTTATAAAACGACAAATACCAGAATATCATTGTCTATAAAATATATATTCTCTTGATGGAATAGAGGACAATGTCCACATATGAAATATAATGACTAAACCAGGAACGAATGGAGAGAGCATACATGATAGCATTTGGTGGACACAGAGGTATACAAAAGTCATGATACATCGTAAACAGACCAAAATAAAAAAAAAAAACATAAGACAACATAATAACCATATACATAAAAACACAACCAGAACTAGAGTGAGAGCGAAACAATTATATACATAAAATTGAAGGAATCATGACAGTTGATAATAATCGCAGGTCATGAACGTATAATGCACTCATATTGGTATATCCATACCAGAAGACAACCTAATTGTATAAATCGAAATAATTATATCTAAACTAGTACATGTATGGCAACATACACTATACAGAATCGTGAAATAGGTCAAGCTGCCCAAAATAAATAGAACAAGTATCATGACGAAACAATTATCAGGCATCTTATAGATACTGGCATAGTGCCATGCCGATGTCGGAAATAATAATCGGAGAAATCTCCATAAGGAATTTACAATACATAACATATAATGGGCGGGCAGACCAAATAATTAGATAGAAACTTCAATAAATCATGGAATCACATATAGGCCGAAGTGATGATATTGATGGATGCCTTGCTGGACGAGGATGAAATCAGGGACACACGAAAATGGAGCTCACACTCAAAGCTGGAATTAAATAAAGGATAAAATCAATGAATATGCACCTAAACACATGCAGGTATAAGATGGAATACACAAGATGCACAGCAGCCTACAATCTACAAAAAGGGAGCAAATGAAAGACATTCATTCAAACCGTCCGGGTGGACAGTTTGTAACCGCCAGATCCAACGCGTCTCCAATCTGGCTAGACGCTTAGAAAGCTGACCACCTCTAATATTGATCCAGAGGGCATCAATGCCCCTGACCATTAGTAATGTGGCATCACAGTTGTGATAGATCTTAAAGTGTCTTGGTATTGTCTTAAGAGTGGTCGCATCCATGTGAGTAGATGCCGCCTGTATCCCCAAAACGTGTTCACGGATACGGACTTTTAATTGTCTGGTCGTGAGGCCGACATATATCAGTCCGCATGGACATGTGGCATAGTAGATGACGTATCTGGTGGTGCACGTGATACGTTGTCTAATCAAGAATGATTTCTTACCGCTAGAATCCGTGAACGAGTTACATCTCTCAACATTTGGGCAGGCGACGCACCCACCACATGGAATGCAGCCTACCCTAGGGACAAAATTATCAAGAAAGGTGATTTGCCGTTGTCCTGAATAATGGCTGTGAACCAACTGATCACGTAAATTTTTGGCACGTCTAAAGGTCAGCAATGGTTTCTCAGGGAGAAATTTCTTCATTACCGAATCAGTCATTAATATGGGCCAAGCTTTCACAAAAGCAGCTCGCACCTGATCAGTTCTTGAATGAAAATTGGTGATGAAACGGATCTTATTGTCCGATGAGATTCCGGACCTCGGATTAGCCTTGTAAAGCAAATCATGACGAACAGAATATTTGGCTCTCTGATAGGCCCTTTTTAAAAGTCGACCACTATAGCCTCTAGCCAGAAACCGTGTCCTTAATTCTCTCGCCCTTGATTCAAAATCATCATCCGTGGAGCAGATCCTGCGCAAGCGCAGGAACTGTCCCACCAGAATTGATCTAATCATATGGTCAGGGTGACCTGAGGACGCATGCAACAGAGAATTGGTCGACGTTTCCTTCCGAAAGATATCCGTCTGTAAAAGACCAGATTGATCCTTCTTGATTGTCACATCCAAAAAATCGATGGAATTGACATCCCACACGAATGTTAAATGGATGTTAAGATCATTGCTGTTTAAGAGAGATATAAAATGTGCAAGGTCGGTGGCTGTGCCCTGCCATACGAAGAAGATGATGATTTTGAATCAAGGGCGAGAGAATTAAGGACACGGTTTCTGGCTAGAGGCTATAGTGGTCGACTTTTAAAAAGGGCCTATCAGAGAGCCAAATATTCTGTTCGTCATGATTTGCTTTACAAGGCTAATCCGAGGTCCGGAATCTCATCGGACAATAAGATCCGTTTCATCACCAATTTTCATTCAAGAACTGATCAGGTGCGAGCTGCTTTTGTGAAAGCTTGGCCCATATTAATGACTGATTCGGTAATGAAGAAATTTCTCCCTGAGAAACCATTCTTGACCTTTAGACGTGCCAAAAATTTACGTGATCAGTTGGTTCACAGCCATTATTCAGGACAACGGCAAATCACCTTTCTTGATAATTTTGTCCCTAGGGTAGGCTGCATTCCATGTGGTGGGTGCGTCGCCTGCCCAAATGTTGAGAGATGTAACTCGTTCACGGATTCTAGCGGTAAGAAATCATTCTTGATTAGACAACGTATCACGTGCACCACCAGATACGTCATCTACTATGCCACATGTCCATGCGGACTGATATATGTCGGCCTCACGACCAGACAATTAAAAGTCCGTATCCGTGAACACGTTTTGGGGATACAGGCGGCATCTACTCACATGGATGCGACCACTCTTAAGACAATACCAAGACACTTTAAGATCTATCACAACTGTGATGCCACATTACTAATGGTCAGGGGCATTGATGCCCTCTGGATCAATATTAGAGGTGGTCAGCTTTCTAAGCGTCTAGCCAGATTGGAGACGCGTTGGATCTGGCGGTTACAAACTGTCCACCCGGACGGTTTGAATGAATGTCTTTCATTTGCTCCCTTTTTGTAGATTGTAGGCTGCTGTGCATCTTGTGTATTCCATCTTATACCTGCATGTGTTTAGGTGCATATTCATTGATTTTATCCTTTATTTAATTCCAGCTTTGAGTGTGAGCTCCATTTTCGTGTGTCCCTGATTTCATCCTCGTCCAGCAAGGCATCCATCAATATCATCACTTCGGCCTATATGTGATTCCATGATTTATTGAAGTTTCTATCTAATTATTTGGTCTGCCCGCCCATTATATGTTATGTATTGTAAATTCCTTATGGAGATTTCTCCGATTATTATTTCCGACATCGGCATGGCACTATGCCAGTATCTATAAGATGCCTGATAATTGTTTCGTCATGATACTTGTTCTATTTATTTTGGGCAGCTTGACCTATTTCACGATTCTGTATAGTGTATGTTGCCATACATGTACTAGTTTAGATATAATTATTTCGATTTATACAATTAGGTTGTCTTCTGGTATGGATATACCAATATGAGTGCATTATACGTTCATGACCTGCGATTATTATCAACTGTCATGATTCCTTCAATTTTATGTATATAATTGTTTCGCTCTCACTCTAGTTCTGGTTGTGTTTTTATGTATATGGTTATTATGTTGTCTTATGTTTTTTTTTTTTTTTTTTGGTCTGTTTACGATGTATCATGACTTTTGTATACCTCTGTGTCCACCAAATGCTATCATGTATGCTCTCTCCATTCGTTCCTGGTTTAGTCATTATATTTCATATGTGGACATTGTCCTCTATTCCATCAAGAGAATATATATTTTATAGACAATGATATTCTGGTATTTGTCGTTTTATAAGTATTACCGATAGCATCACTGTGCATGTCTTCAATTGTCGGCTTACACCGGGATATCTCTGCATCTGGTCTTCATAATAATGGCTGCCGTTACTACTTCTGCGCATGTCCGGAAGTGTTTTTTATTCCTGTGTCAATTCTGCGCTATTGCGCATGTCCGCCCCTATACTTCCGGTAACCCGCACCGCTGAACTGGGGACGCCAGCCCGCATGGGGCCCATGTGCTCTGACGTACTCCATTAACAGCGCGGTGGTCCTGGATGTTATGGTTACGGCACTAATTAATTACATACGCCATGCTTGGTGTCAGATGCAAATGTGTTTCGGCTTTTCTGTAATTGCAAGAGGTGGTTTTCTAATTGGATACAGACGCTATTCTCGGGTATACAGGTATTTAAACATAGCCGGCCCTGCTGCGACCTTGCCCCCTGAAGAAGGAAGGAAGGAACCTTCCGAAACGCGCGTTGGGGTGGCAGGGGCAGCCGGTGTGGTGTTACACTGTGACCGTTTTGGTATGTATTACATCACCATTAATTCTATTACTGTATGCACACCTACTTACTGTTGTATATATATGTATCCATTTCTATATGGGCATTTATGCATTGTAATTATGCTATATACTATCTGCTATAAGTAGCATGAGCTACTATTGTATTTTGTTCACCACACGCGGCTTCCCTTGCTTATTGTATCTGTTCTTGGGCACATGCAGTATTGTTTCGCTGTGCTATACTTTTATCTTGTTACATTAATAAAGTGTTTTCTACTTTCTCTATATTTTCGACCTCTTGACTGCTTGTTTCTCTTTGTGTTGTTCTATACTATGTATGCAGTTGGTCCATCTAGTCCGATATATATTCAGTTCACTAACTTTTGACATTATGTCAGTATAAGCCCCATGCTATGATATATTCAGTAACTGAAATGTTGATCTATCATTTTATTTGATGTAACGGGGAACCTGATCCTGCGATCAGACCCGCTAAAGTCCTCAGCTAGTCTGAACGAAGACCTATAGATGTGAGGGAGGGATCCCTACAAGGACTAGGGACTGGGAGAAAAGATGGACACCTCCTAACAGAAGTTGTAGCAGCAAAAAGCAAAACAAAGAACATAGAACATAGAGGTCAGAAGACCAAGCAAAAACTGTCTAAGTTAGGTAACAAAGCACCTGGCTAGCTTAAGAGTGTAAGTTACGATGAAGTCCAGCAAAGCCAGAAGGGTGGAGCCGGATTAAATAGGCCACAAAGTCATGTGACCAGCAAGATAAAAAAAACTAACAGGAGAGTTCTAACAGTCACTCTCAACAATGGGAATGCATCCTCCGGATGCACTACAAGCCACGATTCTGTTCCAACGTTAGAAACTTTTAATGAACATGAGGTAACATGAGGTAAATAAAGTAATGCTTCCCGCGTTTTCCCTGCATCTTCCTTTGACACAAAAATTTTTTTAGGGATTTGGCTTAGGACCCCCCTTTTGGACACTTTGTTGTACTGTTCTATGTGCCTTGTTTTAAATGATTTTTGGTATAATAACATTTTTGTGGATTTTATTAGTATCATTGTATGGTTCTCTTTAACGGCGGTTTATAACTTAAGTCCGTATTTTGGCTGTATGTTATTTTGAAGTGCCATCACTTATTCTGTTTGGACATTTTTGAGATATAATTATCAAACTAAAATAGCCAGTGTTGGTTGGTTAGAAATAGCATCGCAAGTCCATGTGAGGCGGGCAAATTTTCCTGTGCTAGTATTTCTGCTAATTTTTTTAAGCAGACAAAAATTGTGCATCAAAACCAAAAAAGGCAGACTTGATTGGTTAGAAATAGCATCGCTATATTGATATTGCAGTGTAAGAAGTCCATCTGAGGTGGGCAAATTTTCCTGTGATAGTAATACTGCAAAGTTTTCTCAACCGGGATATATCATACATAATTTAAAATGGGTAAGGCGCATGGAAAGGGATGGGGAAGTGGATGTGATGCGGATGTGAGCGCAGAGGCTGAGGACGTGAGCAAGGTGAAACTGTGCCTGTCGTGGTAGCACATTAAACACACACATCATGTCGATCTAGCTTCCTGTCCCACTTTGTACGGGGGCCCAGAAGAACACTCTTGAAGCCAGACAAGTGTAAAAGGATTGTTGGATGGATAGCAGATAATGCTTCCAGAAACTTTGCCAGCACCATCCTGTCTTCCACATGGTCCAGTCTCAGTAGCTGTGATTCTGGGCCACAAAATGCTTACTCTGATCCTACTTCCTCCCACCATTCCGAGTGGCCAGAGACAAGTGATCCCACACTTGGACACTCCAAAGAGCTGTTCACATTTCCATTTATAGATTCTGGACTCTCACCCTGCCCGTTTCAAGCGGGACATGAGGTGATCGCATGTAGCAATAATCAAATATTTGAGCAGCCACGTTCACAAGAAGTCGATGATGGGAAAATTCAGTTACTGATGCAAGAGGTGGATGATGATGAGACACAATAGACAACAAGTGATGTTGTTACGACAGTAAGTCAGGAGGAGGACCATGGTGCAGAAGTGGAAGATGAGGTAATGCACAATGAAGTCACTGACCCAACCTGGGAAGATGACTTGCAGACCAAAAACAGCAGCGCACAGTGGGAGGAATCCGCAGCACAACAACAGTGAGGAAGAGGCAGTGGGGAGGCCAGAGACATAAGGCGGACAAGTGTTCCTCAGAGCACCAACACGTGTGAAGTTGCCAAGCCAAGGGTTAGGTTTTCCTGAGTCTGACGCATTTTTAAAGACAGTCCAGTTAACCCATTAAAAGCCAATTACCAGCCTAACCACCACCAGCATGTTCAGGCACATGCAAGCAAAGCCCCCGAGTACTTGGATCGAACGCCAGGGTCCAGAAACAGTGTCTGTGGGTGACACCACTGCCTCTTCCTCTGTTCTACGTACACGCCAATCCCATGTCCATGATGTAGGCGAAGATGCCTCCAATCCTGCACCTGTTGTTGCACACTTGCAACCACCATCAGCAACCATGTCCTTGTCTCAGCGCAGCGTTCAATTGTTACTACTCCAGTCCTTGGAGCAAAAGCGTAAATACGCACCCATCCACAGGCTACAATAGTAAAATGGCTACATTTCCAGACTGCTTGCACTAGAAAGGCTTGTGGAGATGGAATTTTTCTGGAATCTCATGGCGGTGGCCGTCCCTCGGTACTCGGTCCCCAGCCAACTCTTTCTCCCGGTGTGCCATCCCTGCCTTACACAAGCACGTGTCCCATAACATAGAATCATATAATCGTAGAATAGTAGAGTTGGAAGTGACCTCCTGGGCCTTCTGGTTCAACCCCTGCTCAAAGCAGGATTCTCTAAATCACACCAGACAGATGTCTGTCCAGCTTCTGTTTGAAGACTTCCATTGAAGGAGAACTCACCACCTCTCGTGGCAGCCTGTTCCACTCATTGATCACCCTAACTGTCAAAAAGTTTTTTCTAATATCTAATCTGTGTCTCCTCCCATTCAGTTTCATCCCATTGCTTCTAGTCTTTCCTTGTGCAAATGAGAATAAAGATGATCCTTCTACAATGTAACAGCCCTTGAGATATTTGTAGACAGCTATTAAGTCTCCTCTCAGTCTTCTTTTTTGCAAGCTAAACATTCCCAAATCCTGCAACCGTTTCTCATAGGACATGGTTTGCAGACCGGTCACCATTCTGGTGGCTCTTCTCTGAACTTGCTCCAGTTTGCACCTGTCGTGCACTGATCAACACCGTTACTGAGAAAGTCCACTTAACCATGGACACCTGAACAAGTGCCTTTGGCCAGGGACATTACATTTCCCTGACGGCACACTGGGTGAACTTTATGGAAGCCGGGACTCAATCAGATCCTGGGATGGAACACGTACTACCGACACTAAGAAGTGCAGGCCCTGGTTGCCCCCACCTTCTACAGCAGTTCCTGAACCTCCTCCCCCTTCTTACCCTCCATCTCCAAAATGTCAACATCAGTTGCAAGCTGGAAGCACTGCAGCACTGCCTCGGCCAAGTGGCAACAGGCTCTGCTGAAGCTAATTTGCTTAGGTGATAAACCGCACACCACAGTAGAATTGTTGAAAGGTCTAGTAGACCAGACTTATCTGTGGCTCTCGTCCCTGAACCTACTACTAGGCACAGACATGTGTGACAGTGGAGAGAACCCGGTGGCGGCTCTGAAGCTTGGCAACCTCGCACATGTACCATGCCTAGCCCACGTGCTCAACTTAGTGGTTCAGTGGTTTCTCAAAACCTACCCAGGTCTGCCTGAGCTACTTGGGAAAGTACACCATGTGTGTGCCCATTTTCACAAGTCATCTACAGTTACAGCTGCCCTGGCAGAGCTGCAGCAACATTTACAACTTCCAGCTCACCAACTGGTGTGTGATGTCACCACGTAGTGGAACTCAAAGTTACATATATTGGCAAGGCTTTGTGAACAGCAGAAAGCAGTAGTTAAATACCAGATACATCATGCACATCAGTATTCTGGTCAGCCTCCGTATATATGAGCTGATGAGTGGACATGGATGTCTGACATCTGTGTGGTTCTCCAAAACTTTGAGGACTTAACCAAGATATTGAGCGGCAATGATGCCATAATCAACGTCACCATCTCAGTTCTCTGTCTACTGAAACGCTCATGGCTCACAACAATTAAAGAGAAGGCTTTGCAGTTGGAGCAAGTTGAGATGGAGCAAAAAAAAAATAAACAGGGTGATGCTACGCAGCCCAGCCTCATCTCATCTTCTCACCGTGAATTGGGTGATAATGAGGTGGTTGAGGAACAGGCAGACAGTATTACCCACACTACCTTCATCCCATCTGCTTAGTGCGGATGGTCTGAAGATGAGGAGGAGAGGGAGGATGAGGAGGAAAACATGGACAGTTGTCCTCTTGGTGGGGACAGGGAAATCTTGGCTGTTGGCAGTCTGTCGCGAATGGCTCGGTTTATGTTCCGCTTCCCTTCACGTAGCCCTCACATTGTATGCATTTTGGCCAACACCAATTGGCATTGGTTGGTCAACCTTCTAGACCCATGCTACAAGTAGACCTTTACATCTCTCCTTCCCATGACGGAGAGGTCATGTTTCAGTAACAGAAGGCACTAGTTTAAGAATTATTTAAATAATTACCATCTGACAATGCTGGCGGCAGAAGTCACAGTTCTTTGGACAAACAAGGAGTGGAGACAAGGGAGACACACAACAGACACAGCAGAGGAAGGGGAACACTCTCCCCCCAGTGTCCAGGCCCTGATGTGTGGGGTAGTCTGCCAAGGAGGGAAAAGTTTTGGAAGATGCTGTAGGAGCACGTTGCCGACCGTACCAGCGTCCTCTGTGATTCATCTGTACCTTACAACTATTGGGTGTCCAAACTAGACACATGGCATAACTGTCTTTCTAGGCCTTGGAGCCCCCAGCAGTCAGCTTTCCCTCTGCTGATTATGAAAAATACAGGGGACCCTCACACTTTTTTCAATTACTTTTTTAATTTTCAACAAGAAAAGTAAGGTCACCTGAGTACATAGCAGCTGTTTCTTTTGCTTTGCACGTGCTAGTGCCAGACTGATGAATAGAGATGAGCGAACTTGTTCAGAAAACCTCAAATTCGTCATGAACGTAGCACATCTGGATTCATGATGTCACATGGCACCAGACCAAATTTCATAATCAAAATCTTTTGTGCTAATTCTGTGGTTCCGCCACCAGCTCACATTTCATAATAAAAATCCTTTGTGCTAAGGCTGGTTTCACATTTGCGTATCTGTGTGCAGCGTTTGATCCGCATAGATCCGCATAGATCCGCATGCATCATGCGTACATATCTTTAACATGGTATATGCAGGGACATGCATTTGCATGAGTCGTTTCGCGGTGTCCGGCGAATGCAACACGTTGCATTTTTTAAAGCGTCAAAAATCCTTCAAATATGCTCAGTCATCAGCATGCAGATGAGTGCATCAAAACAATGCATTACTGTCTATGGGAACGCATTGGTATGCAAGGACATTTGCATGGATGCGTTCAATACGCATGCAGACTTCGGACTGCGCATGTCCAGGAACTGATTACAGCACCTGAAAATATCGAACGCATGCGCAAAAACACCGCAAATACTTCTCAAAACGCATGCAAACGCATGCACATGCAGAGGGTTTTTTTTGCATCATGTGTAAGCTGATATGGATAAGAAATGCTGCATTAGCATGTGTTTGCTTGCGTTTTGGCGTTTGCACATGCAGATGATACCCTGTGCACACAAACGCTAATATGAACCTAGCCTAATAATGTGTTGCAGTCAACAGGCATCATTTCAGAATCAAAATAGTTTGGAATAATAATCTGGTGCAGGCACCAGGCTTCATTTCATAATCCAAATTGTTTGGGATAATAGTCTGGTGCAGGCACCAGACCTAATTTCATAATCAAAATCTTATGTGCTAATTCTGTGGTTCCATCACCAGTCCATAATTTGTAATATAAATCCTTTGTGCTAATTATGTGTTGCAGGAGCTCGTTTAGGATAATAGTCTGATGCAGGCACCAGGCCTCATTTAATAATCAAAATAATATGGGATAATAGTCTGGTGCAGGCACCAGACCTCATTTCATAACCAAAATCTTTTGTGCTAATTCCGTGGTTTAGCCACACTACATCAGCCAATAAATACTGATTATTAATTTAGTCACAGGTGACAGGTCTAGACCTACGGTTGTGAAACAGCTGGGTAAAAGAGGGGAAAGGTACATACAGTCATGGCCAAAAGTTTTGAGAATGACACAAATATTATATTTTCACATGATCTGCTGCCCTCTGGTTTTTATGTGTGTTTGACAGATGTTTTTATCACAGACAAAAATATAATTGCAAACATATGAGTAACAAAAGCTTATATTGACAGTTAGAATGAGTTAATGCAGCAAGTCAATATTTGCAGTGTTGACCCTTCTTCTTCAGGACCTCTGCAATTCTCCCTGGCATGCTCTCAATCAACTTCTGGACCAAATACTGACTGATAGTAGTCCATTCTTGCACAATCAATGCTTTCATTTTGTCAGAATTTTTAGGTTTTTGTTTGTCCACCCGTCTCTTGATGATTGACCACAAGTTCTCAATGGGATTAAGATCTGGGGAGTTTCCAGGCCATGGACCCAAAATCTCTATGTTTTGTTCCCTGAGCCATTTAGTTATCACCTTTGCTTTATAGCAAGGTGCTCCATCATGCTGGAAAAGGCATTGTTGATCGCCAAACTGCTCTTGGAGGGTTGGGAGAAGTTGCTCTTGGAGGACATTCTGGTACCATTCTTTATTCATGGCTGTGTTTTTAGGCAAGACTGTGAGAGAGCCGATTCCCTTGGCTGAGAAGCAACCCCACACATGAATGGTTTCAGGATGCTTAACAGTTGGCATGAGACAAGACTGGTGGTAGCGCTCACCTTGTCTTCTCCGTATGAGGCGTTTTCCTGATGTCCCAAAGGGGATTCATCAGAGAAAATAACTTTACCCCAGTCCTCAGCAGTCCACTGCCTGTACCTTTTGCAGAATATCAGTCTGTCCATGATGTTTTTTCTGGAGAGAAGTGGCTTCTTTGCTGCCCTCCTTGAGACCAGGCCTTGCTCCAAGAGTCTCCACCTCACAGTGCGTGCAGATGCACTCACACCTGCCTGCTGCCATTCCTGAGCAAGCTCTGCACTGCTGGTAGCCCGATCCCGCAGCTGAAACACTTTTAAGAGACTGTCCTGGCACTTGCTGGTCTTTCTTAGGCGCCCTGGAGCCTTTTTGGCAACAATGGAACCTCTGTCCTTGAAGTTCTTGATGCGATAGATTGTTGACTGAGGTGCAATCTTTCTAGCTGCGATACTCTTCCCTGTTAGGCCATTTTTGGGCATTGCAATGATGACTGCATGTGTTTCTTTAGAGATAACCATGGTTAACAGAAGAGAAACAATGATGCCAAGCACCAGCCTCCTTTTAAAGTGTCCAGTGGTGTCATTCTTACTTAATCATGACAGATTGATCTCCAGCCATGTCCTCATCAACACCCACACCTGTGTTAATGGAGCAATCACTGAAAAGAGGTTAGCTGGTCCTTTTAAGGCAGGGCTGCAATGATGTTGAAATGTGTTTTGGGGGATAAAGTTCATTTTCTAGCCAAATATTGACTTTGCAAGTAATTGCTGTTAAGCTGATCACTCTTTATAACATTCTGGAGTATATGCAAATTGCCATTAGAAAAAGTGAAGCAGTAGACTTTGTAAAAATTAATATTTGGGTCATTCTCAAAACTTTTGGCCATGACTGTATGATACCGATAAGTTGAATGCGTGATGCTTGCGGCGCCGGGCCCCACTTCGTCAGGGGCCCCATAGTGGCTGTGTGGTGTGCCGCTATTAGCGGCACGCCACTGGCTGGGGGTCCCTGAAGGAGTGGGACCCTAGGCGGCTGCCTGGTCTGCCTGTCCCTAACGTCGGCCTTGTGTACGGCATAGCGGGAGGTGACTTTCCACAAACAAGTACAGCGTGATGATGGCGCCAGCTTACCAGCAAAGCCAGCGCCATCATCAGCTGTATATTATATGTATATAAACCCTCCTGCAACAGCAATGATCGATATTAGCACTGATCATTGTCAATATTGACCGCGGTATCTAAATGGTTATTTGAGAGAGAAGCGGTTTTTCATCATATTGACGCACAAAAAATGGAGTAAAAAGTGAACAAAAAGTTGGATAAAAAATAAAATGGTATCACTGAAAACGTCATCTAGTCCTACAAGCAGTGAGCCCGTCAACTTAAATTTTTTATGTGTGGCCCATGTTCCCAGCCAAGTTTGAGACCCCTGTTGTACTCCAATATGTACTAGGATGCTCCCAGCCTGCACATATTGCAGTGCTGTTTCATGTCATCCTTGTGTCTCCCTAAAATTGCTCATCTGTGCTGAATATGTTATGTTTTAAAGCACAGATACATAGATCAGCAATCTCAGTGTGGTGCAGGGATGACTTGAATCATCTCTGCAACATGTGCAGGCAAATAACATCTCACTGTGCTCATTCGTATCCGTTGAAAGCTGAAGAATATTCATTAACCCTTGGTCAGTCGCATCTCTGGCAATCCCGAGTTCAGGTGCAAGGTGCCTGATAGGCACACGTTAGAGAACAGCCTACAATGTCTAATTATCTCAACTTCTGGGTAAAAGTGATCACTGACCTTCATAGGGATGTATTAAAAGAGAGTACACAAAATCAGATGCAAAAAAAACCATTTAATTAACATAAACATAATAAAACAAAAAGTAGCATGTGAGGGCATTTATAAGAAAACCCCCTTATTTATAAGAAAACTCAATTTATTTCTATGAATGTCCATAAACTTTGCATTATTCATTCATTAAACAAAATATATAATTGTGATGAAAAAAAACAAAGTACGAACCTTCAAAAGTGAAAATATTCAGGCACAATGAGCCTGAGAGGCCATGGGGTTCACACCTGCTCTCTACAAGGATGATGGTCAAACTAAGTAATGGTGGGGTGTTCAAGCATCACCTAAAAGGGAATATCTGGGACTTCAAAAAAAGGCATGTAGTTTCTAACAGAGGCAACTACCTGTCCATTGTACCTGGTGACGGTCATTGACCGCTCCTGCCATTGATTGAGCTGCTCCCTGTCAGCAGAGGAGCAGTTTCTCTTTCTGTTGACAGGGCGGAACTACTGATGTCATGCTGATTGGCAGCCATGTCACTGCTGCCTAATTAGGGAAGCCAGCTGTCAATCAGCATGACACCAGTAGTACCGCCCTGTCAACAGTGGCGGTGGTGGAACAGGGTGTTTTAGAGAATCTTGGATGGATGGGAAAGGAAGTCAGAGGAGTTCTGCATTGGCAAATTCAAGCCTAAGTACACCTCCGGCCATGGAGAGAAATGCATGTAGGTTAGTAGAGGTAATAGGGCACAAAAAGCTGTAAAATAGGCTGTGACAGCCCTGAAAATTGATTAGGTCACAGAAGCGCTAATCAAAGATACCCATGCTGAAAAGACAGACACTCATTATTTTAGTTTTAGTGTATAATCTGTTATAATGTTTTATTAGAAAAGGACAATGCAAGCAGATCTAATGAAATTTCTACTATTTCTGCAGTTGCATTTAATCAGTGGTCACTTTGCTAAACAAAAAGCAATATATGTGCAGTGAGCTGTGGAAATGTATAATGGGTTTTTCCAAGAGTATATTATTTTTTAACTACGAGCCTAAAAACTAACAGCCAGGTATAACATTCTGGAGTATATGCAAATTGCCATTAGAAAAAGTGAAGCAGTAGATTTTGTAAAAATTAATATTTGTGTCATTCTCAAAACTTTTGTCCATGACTGTACAACATGAGTGGAAAAAAAGCGAGGTCATGGTGGAAAGAGGAATAGGCTTGGTGTTCAACATGTACATTGGTGTGATCCACCTTGTTTATGAGGCTCAGAAAGAGCATATGCTCCAGTAGATGGCAAGCACTGAATCAAGTGGCCTCTTCTCCTCTCTCACTCATCCCGGCTGAAGGGAGTAAAATAAGTTGAGTTTCTGTGGCCGTAGACCTGTGTTTGAAGACTTGGAATGGTGACGGAGGAGGAAGAAGCAGCAGATTGGGATGATGGGACGGCCGATAGTTGGCGAGGCCCGCTAGTCTGTATTTTAGCAAAGTGAGATTCCCATAGTAAGGCATATTGATCGCGCATATGCCGGTTTATGCATATAGTAGTCAAATTGTTGCAATTTTTGCCTCGACAGAGGTTTTTTTGCAAATTTGTCAGATAACATGAGTTGGGTCATCCTTTGCGGTCTCAAAAAAGGTTCAGGCTAGGCAACCCTTGCAAACCCTGCGAACTGCACAATCTCGACTGATGCTGGTCACAGCCAGAGTTGGGGCTGATGATGTAGTGCTTGTCATGGTTACATCACTTCATGTCTGTGTGTGAAGCCACAACGTAATCTCCTTGTCTCCTTCCTCTGCTGAGCTGCTCAGCTATGTACCTCATGGTTCACACCAAGTGCCAAGTGGGATCTACAACCTCATCATTATCATCTCTGTTCTAACACTCCTCACCCTGAGAGTCACCCTCCTCCTCTTCCTGCCCTGACACCACAGTACAGTCTGCATGCGCCTCTGGTATCTGAATCTTATCAGGATTAGAGGTGAATATTTCATTGTTTGGTTCAGATTACGATCGCCGAATTTGCAATATTCGCTGATTAATTCGTTGAATATTCGCCGAATATAACCGAACGCCATTCACTTCAATGGGAGGCAAAAACATTGTCCTTGACATTTAATGACACGTTTGTTTTTAACTTTTTGCAAGCAATGGATTAAATGAAAAGCTAAAATTTGAATTTTTATGGAAATCACCTGGTGCTGGTTTTTCCTCTTTGCCTGCATTTCCAAGTGGACTCCAGCGACATTGAACCTTGCATCCTTGGTCCTGTGATACTCTGGAGAGCACTGAGAAAATCCTTTTCCCCTTTTCCTATCTTGCAAAAACAAATGCATGCACAACACCTTTATAACGGCCCTGTCATGTATAGTGTACAGTTCCTATAGCGTCTTGTGCTTGGGTGCGAGGAAAACACATGAGACACAGGTTGATATGAAATGACTTGTATTACTTCATACAAGCATGCAGAAAAGGTCACACAGCCTGCAGGAACAGAGGCAGGAGACACAGCAGGCCAGAGTAACTTCAAGCTCCACAACAACTCTCCAAAGCAGGTTCAGGATCTCTTCTCTGTACCGTAATTCCTCTGCAAACATGGATTCACCAGACAGCAGGTTTCCAGAGTCCAAAAGTGTTCCAAAGTTCCTCAGTAGGAAATAGCTGGAGTCCAAAATCCTAGGTTTTCAGGAGTCAGGTCACAGGCTGACTGAAGCTTGATTCAGGAGCACTGATTGTTCAGCTGAGGCTGCTTAAGAAGGAAGAGGAGAGAATCAGGGCGGGAACATGAAAGCTGGAACCTCCATATTAACTGAGGGCAAGATAGCTGCAGCAAGACAGAAAGCAAAATGGCCGACGGAAAACTGAGTTTCAAGGAACATGTCAAAAGAGACAAAGAACCTTACATTACTCCCCCCTTAGGGACAACCTCCGGATGACCTCAGACCAGGCTTGTCAGGGTACCTCTGATGAAACTGGCGGAGCAGGCGAGGAGCATTTACATTATTGTCTGGCTCCCATGAGTTGTCCTCCACTGGGTAGCCCTGCCATTTAATCAAATATTGCAACTGATTTCTGTACAACCTGGAATCTAGAATCCTTTCCACCATAAATTCTTCCTGACCATCGACCAGCACTGGGTCAGGGCAAGGAGAAGAGCGTCCAGGAAACGTATTGGGTGTTGCAGCCTTTAGTAGGGATACATGAAAGACAGGGTGGATTCTCATAGTTCTGGGCAGTTGAAGATGACAAGCAACAGCACTTATAATCTTACTGATCTTATAAGGTCCAATGTACTTATGTCCCAATTTAGACGATGGAATCTTTATTGTAAGATTTCTGGTTGACAGCCAGACCAAATCTCCTACCTTGAAAGCTGGTGCAGGTTTACGAAATTTATCTGCTGCTTTCTTGTACCTTTCCTGAGCCAATTCTAGATTTTCCTTTAGAAGATCCATATTCTTTTGTAAAGAAGTGATTCTTTCAGCCACTGCCGGCAAGGGCGTATCTATGGGAAATCGAGGAAGAATGTTAGGATGATAACCGAGATTGGAGTAAAAAGGAGACTGCTTAGTGGAGGCGCTCTGAGAGTTGTTATAAGAGAACTCAGCCAGTGGAAGTAGATCCACCCAATCATCTTGTAGGTGGCAGATAAAGCAGCGGAGATGTCTTGACCCGCACCACAATTGTGGTTTACCAGAGCAATGGGGTACTCAGAGCCGAGCCCATGGAAGTCTATGGGTTGTCACAGGTAGCGCTGGCTCGGTCTGTGGCCCTGGCGGTCAGGCGTATGTTGGGGGGGATATTTACAGGGATAGGTATATATACAGTTCGTGACGCCACCTGTAGTTCTCTGATCACTAAGACCAGCGCTGCTGTAGATCTCTGAGGGCAGGGGCGGAACTATAGTGGAAGCAGGGAAGCAGCTGCCACAGGGCCCGGGCTAGAAGGGGGCCCGTCCCTGCTGCAGCTGCCCTGTGATTTAGGAGCAAAAAGGGGGGCCCGAGCACGCTGGCAAATGGATCCGCACTCGGGCCCCCTCCCAACATTTTGTTCAGGCTTCTGACTCTGAACGCTGATGCATAACAACACTGTGTTGTTTTAAAGAGACACTACAGTGTTGTAAATGCAGACAGCGAACAGAAATGAGCACTGTAGCTTTAAGCTGCGGCCCAGTGCATTATGGTCCGTCTGTCACAGCGTGTGTGCATGTGGGGGCGGACAGCAGACGGCCAGGCAGACCACATGAAGCAGCAGGCTGACTGGACAAGCAGGTGGAAGCCCGGGCGAGCAGGGTGAGTACCGTGAGTCTCTCAACAGTGAGAAGAGGCTTGGCTGCTCAATGGTGACTGGGAGGGCAGGTGCAGGCAGGATCTAACAGGGCCCACATTCAACAGGGCCCAGGCCCCAGGCTGCAGTGCAGGGGGCCCACATTCAACAGGGCCCAGGCAGCAGGGGGCCCACATTCAACACAGGGCCCAGGTAGCAAGGGGCCCGCATTCCAACAGGGCCTCGGGCTCCTGGGCCCTGTTTGACGCAAGCCTCAAGTCACCACTAACCTCCCCCTGGGCCCTGTTGGGCACGGGACCTCAGTCACCAGTAGCCTCCCCCTGGCCCAGTAACAGCCTCATGGTTGCTACAAGTGACGAGTGACACCCTGATCTCTGCTACATGTGACAAGTAACAACCTCAGCTCTGCTACATGTAACAAGTAACAACCTCAGCTCTACTACATGTGACAAGTAGCAACCTCGGCTCTGCTACATGTGACAAGTAACAACCTCAGCTCTGCTACATGTGACAAGTAGCAACCTCGGCTCTGCTACATGTGACAAGTAGCAACCTCGGCTCTGCTACATGTGACAAGTAACAACCTCAACTCTGCTACTTGTGACAAGTAGCAACCTCAGCTCTGCTATTTGTGACAAGTAACAACCTCAGCTCTGCTCATGTGACAAGTAACAACCTCAGCTCTGCTCATGTGACAAGTAGCAACCTCAGCTCTGCTACATGTGACAAGTAACCTCAGCTCTGCTACATGTGACAAGTAACCTCAGCTCTGCTACATGTGACAAGTAACAACCTCAGCTCTGCTACATTTGACAAGTAACAACGTCAGCTCTGCTACATGTGACAAGTAGCAACCTCGGCTCTGCTAGATGTGACAAGTAACAACCTCAGCTCTGCTACATGTGACAAGTAGCAACCTCAGCTCTGCTCATGTGACAAGTAACAACCTCAGCTCTGCTCATGTGACAAGTAACAACTTCAGCTCTGCTACATGTGACAAGTAGCAACCTGAGCTCTGCTACATGCGAGGAGTGACAGCCTCATCTCTGCTACATGCGCGGAGTGACAGCCTCAGCTTTGCTATACAAGTAGCAGAGCTGAGGCTGTCACTCCTCATATGTTGCAGAGATGAGGCTGTCACTCCTTACATGTAGCAGAGCTGAGGCTGTCACTCCTCGAATGTAGCAGAGCTGAGGCTGTCCCTACTCACATGTAGCAGAGCTGAGGCTGTTCCTCCTCACATGTAGCAGAGCTGAGGCTGTCACTCCTCACATGTAGCAGAAATGAGTCTGTCACTCCTCACATGTAGCAGAGCTGAGGCTGTCACTCCTCACATGTAGCAGAGCTGAGGCTGTCACTCCTCACATGTGTAATTGGTGAGGGCGTGGTGCAGAAGTACGGTATACAGAACAATCTTAGATTATTCTGTATACCGGACTGTTGTTCTACTGAATAAATCATCTGTTTTGAAAGCAATTTGCAGGCTGGATTACAAGTTTCTTCACATATTTACTCTGGAGAAAGCCTACCTTTGTCACTACCTCAGTTGCTTCCTGGGAGTTGGTTCCTTTCTGTTATTTCACTATCATTACTCCAAAAACCTCTAATTTTGGATAATAAAGGTATCTTTCTTAACACAACTTGGGTAGACCGGGATTGGCAACGCACGCGAGGGGGGGGGCCCCATTGTGAAGTTTGCTGTGGGGCCCTGCCGTTCCTAGTTACGCCCCTGTCTGAGGGGATGGTGAGGCAGCTAGATGTCGGGTCCCCTACAGGTGGGACTCTTCCCTCAGGTCGATAGTTATGGTGGGGTTGTGCAGGGATGCAATCAAATAACTCAGTCTCACACATAGAAGCTTCTTTCCATACCTTTTACTTCAAGTTGTTCAGGCAGGTCCCAGGAGGCTGTTCGGGGTGGATGAATGCACGTAGCGGTAACAGTTGAGCAGGTTACAGGCCTCCTTCTCTTTCCAAATGATGAGTGAGTCCAAGCTTGCCTGTAGCTAAGTTAACTCTATAGTTTTCAGCTTTTCCCACTAGCTGTACTGCCCGGCCGGTTTTGTGATAGAGCCTTATAAGTGGTGAACTAAGTACTTTCTTTTGCCGCGCGCCGGACTCAGAAGTCTTGTTCTCCTGACTCGGTTACGTACTGGCACTCTAAGGGCGGCTTTCTGCAACCTAAGGTCCAGTAAGACTCTGGCTTTTCTATCACTATGCCTGGAGCTATAGTGACGCTTCGGTCCCCAGTGACCGGTGACAATGTGCAGGATAATCCGATCCTTAAGGCACTTCTGAATCCTTCCCACTATGCCCTTCGCCCTGCTTCTGCTTTCAATGTAGCACTGAAGCGTGAAGATAGAAAGTCAGTTTTCTTCCTTGGTCTCACTGAGTAACTCTCAGTTTCCTCAAAGTTCAGACTGAGTAAAAGGTAACTCTGACTAGACTCGGGATGATAACTAGTCATCCGTTACTAGACTCCACTTCGTTGAATTGGCAGGAACTAATCTTCTGCTCACCCAGAGCTCTGACAGGAATCCTCACTGTCTGAGAAGAACTAGCCCTGACTGCTCTGTACGATGACAGGAAGCTAGACTGACTCTCTCCTGTGCTACACGTCACTCCCCTATACACCCCTGTGGGTGTGTCTGAAGTGTAAGTGAGTGTCAGGCTTTAACTGTTACCTTACTGTGCATTCTCCAGATCCTGTGTGCCTTACATACCAGGGCTACACATTCCCCCTTGGTAAAATACAGCACTCCCGGGCTGTGAAATATAAGAAGAAAGACATTTTGTTTTCCATTTAAACAAGTAACATTTTAAACTCTTCCCATCAGGGAGGTACGGATTTCTTGAACGTTGCATTATAACAATAGGCATAGAAAAATACAAAATACTAAATAGACATTTTCATATAAATAGATGACGATATTCTTGTGAAGGACCCGCACCAAACCTTCAACGTGGGTCCTGGGTGGGCTGCAGGACATCTGAATGCAGACCTCACTCAGTGCCTCACCATACGGGTTTTATGTTCAGAGGTAGGTGTGCTGGTAGAGAATGCACAAAGTGCAACTATATACAAGATTAGTTCTTGGGCTGGCTCAGTCCTCAGCCTCAGAGTCCATCATGAAACATTTTCAAGTAATTTACATATCATAACAATACTTTATACAATTATCCATACTTAGTAAACTAGTTTGCTAGGACTACTTTTGATAACGAATAGGTATCTTCCCTTTCGTTGTACGTTCTGATCTACGTGGAGTAGCTTCAGGTATATTAATCTCTAACCCAACTGTTCTACGTAACGGCAAACTATAGAACTGCCTCAATCTTTCTATGGATCTGGCAAGCGTACTGATGGCTGGGCGGTGTGAGTCAGCTTCACCAGGGGTTCCCATAGCATGGGGTGCTGCTTCCGATGATTCTTCCTCTTGAGGTTCCGCAGGTTGGGGTGCTGCTGGAGTAGGTAACTCCTGAACTGGCTCAACTGGCACCATGGGCACAACTGGAGGTAGAACTTCCTCTTGTGGCTGATAAAATTGCAACACCGGAATTATTACAGCATCTCCCAGTCTCGGCCAATCTGCAGGGAAATCTCCCAGATCCGTGTGTATGACCTCTTCTTTTCTTTCTTCTTGATTGATGACAGAGTTCTCTTCACGAAACTTTAAGGGTTCTGGACACAATTTCAAATGGTCTCTGGACACAGTGGATATTGTTCTTCCTCCGTCCTTACTGATGATACAAACTTTTCTATTGTCATATTTGGAATCTTGTACGACGTAGGGTTCTTGCTCCCACTGGTTATCCAATTTGTGCATTTTCCTTTTCCTTTTCAATACCACTTCTCCAGGCATCAAAGGCTTGGCAGGAGCATTCCTGTTGTAAATATCTTCCTGTTTTTCCCGTACCTTGTTGAGACTTTCTTCTACACAGACTTGCACTCTTCTGTATTGCTCTTGCCGATTGATGTCCCAGTTTTCAATAGCGTCATCTGCCTCTGGTTCTACCACTCCAAGTTCTAAATCCATTGGTAGTCTTCCGGGCCTTGCTCTCATAAGATAGGCTGGAGTGCAGTTAGTGGAACTTACAGGTATATGGTTATACAAGTCAACCAAATCAGGTAGTAAGTCCGGCCATCGATTTCTGTCTTCCAACGGTATGGATTTCAACAAATCAAGGACAATGTGGTTCATTTTCTCACAAAGACCGTTGGTTTGAGGATGGTATGGTGTTGTTCTAATTTTCTTACACCCATACATGTGACAGAATTCCTTGAATAGATCAGCTTCGAAAGCAGGTCCTTGATCGGTTAATACTTGCTCCGGATACCCATGCGGTCTGCAGAAGCTTGCTTGAAAGGTTTTTGCTGCCGTCACTGCTGTCTGATCCTTAACTGGTACAACCACCAGAAATCTAGAGTAATGGTCCACCATGGTCAAGGCGTATGAGTATCCAGATCTACTTGGCGACAGTTTGACGTGGTCCAGGGCCACAATCTCCAAGGGACGAGTCGTCCGGATAGGCTGCAGGGGTGCCCTCTGACTACCGTAGTCCTTTCTTCTGAGACCACAGGGTCCACAGTTCCGACACCACCTCTCGATGGAGCTGCGCATCCCTACCCAGTAGAACCGGCACCTCAAAAGGGTCTCCAGCTTTCTCCAGCCAAAGTGTCCTGCTTGATCATGGTATGCTTCCAACACCATTTGGACGTCTGCCTTGGGGACCACTATCTGCCAGACCATCTCGTGGGTCCTGGGGTTGACGTATCTCCTGCACAACTTCTCACGGTATAGGAATAACCTGCTTCTCTCGTTCCACAGGAGCTTTGCTGACATAGGTGCATCTTTTTCCAAGGAGGAACCTTCCTGTCTTAACAACTCCTTGATACGGCTGACCACTGGATCGCTGTCCTGAGTCTCTTTCTAGCTGTGATGGGGTAAAGGATTTAACGTTGCACCATACTGCTTTCTGTAGACTCGATGCTCGTGGACTACCCCTTTCGATGGAACGCAGGTAGCTCAATTTCTTCCAGGTCGTCCGATTCTTCCTCCGTGTCAGAGTCATGCGGCATTCGGGACAATGCGTCAGCATTAGCATTCTTTCGGCCTGCCCGGTACTTGATAGTAAACTGGTAATTAGACAACCGAGCCATCCAACGCTGCTCCATGGCGCCCAACTTGGCCGTTTCCAGGTGCGTTAGCGGGTTGTTGTCTGTGTACGCCGTGAACTTGTTGGAGGCCAGATAGTGCTTAAATCTTTCAGTAATGGCCCAGACCAGCGCCAGAAACTCCAGCTTGAAGCTGCTATAATTTTCCGGATTCCTCTCAGTTGGCCTGAGTTTTCTGCTGGCATAAGCGATGACTTTTTCTTGGCCATTCTGCTTCTGACTGAGAACTGCTCCTAAACCTTCATTACTAGCATCGGTGTACAGCAGGAACGGTTGGCTGTAATCAGGATACGTCAAGATCTCATCGCCTGTAAGGATCTCTTTCATCTTTTGGAATGCTTCAGCCTGTTCCTTACCCCAATTGAAGGGAGGATTTCTGCTCTTTAGGGATTGGCCTACTAGGAGGTCCTGTAGAGGCGCTGCCTTCTTCGTGTAATCTTTCACGAACCTTCTGTAGTAACCCGTTAGTCCCAGGAACTGTCGCACTTCCTTGAGGTTCTTCGGCTCCGGCCACTTCTGGATGGCAGTGACTTTCTCTGGGTCCGGCGCTACTCCTTCCGAACTGACGATGTGCCCCAAATATTGTACCTTCTGTTTGAGTAGATGGCATTTTGAGGTTTCAACTTCATCCCGTACCTGGACAGGGACTCAAATACTTCTGCCAGGTGCTTCAGATGGTCCTCATATGTCTTGGAGTACACGATGACGTCGTCTAAGTATAGCAGCACGGTTTCAAAATTGAGATGTCCCGGCAGTTCTCCATCACTCTCTGAAATGTTCCTGGGGCACTGCTGAGCCCAAACGGCATTCTGTCGAACTCACAGAGCCCCATTGGGGTGGTGAAAGCCGTTTTCTCACGATCCTCCTCAGCCACAGCCACTTGCCAGTATCCACTAGTCAGATCAAGGGTAGAAAAGTAGTTAGCCGTTTTCAGAGCAGCTAATGACTCCTCTATACGTGGTAACGGGTATGCATCCTTGTGTGTTATGCGGTTCACCTGCCTGTAATCCACACACATTCTCAAGCTACCATCTTTCTTTCTAACCAGGACTAGAGGTGCTGCCCAGGGACTACAACTATCCCTGATTACTCCGGCTTCTTTCATATCTCGCAACATTTCCTTAGCCTTCTGATAATGGGCTGGGGGTATAGGCCTATACCGCTCTTTGATGGGAGGATGACTGCCTGTAGGGATATGATGTTGTACTCCCTTAATTATCCCAAAATCAAGTGGATTCTTGCTAAATACTTGGGCGTACTCTTGCACCACCCGTAATACCCCTTGCTTCTGGTGAGCGGGAGTGGTGTCCGTCCCAACATGGAGTTGCTGACACCATTCCGCCACCTGGGTTGCCGGGTCATTGTCCTCCGCTATTTGGCGGGAGTCTAAGGACTCAGCCGGGAGAATAGAATTATTGTCAACAGCATGTAGTTTAGCAATGGTTGCATAACGGGGTAAGTTTACCTCATCATCTCCCCAGTTGAGAAGCCGTACCGGTACTCTTCCATTCACCACTTCCACTACTCCCCTAGCAGTCATAAGTGTAGGTCTATGTTCTGAATGGTGGGGTTCTACTACAGCTTGGTAATTCTGTCCTCTCAGACCTATGGCTGCCCTGCACCAGATTATCATTTCACTCATTGGGGGTATCACAATGGGATTCGAGTCAGTGACCCGTACACTACCAATTTCGCCGTCTGTAAGCTTCGCTTGCTGCTGACACACCAGGGCCCGGATCTCTCTTTGGATTACTCCTTTCTGCCTTGGTCGGGCAATCTCAGCGAGCTGTTGGAGTAAGAACACAACTTCTCCCAAACAATTACTGATAATGTTAGTACCCAAAATTATATTTAAACCGTTCTCCTCATTTACAGTCTTTACTACCAGAAGCCCCTGGTCTTTCAACTCCTCTCTGCCCACTTTTACATCTACACATTTTGTCCCGAGTACTTCTACAGGAAGACCATTAGAAGCATACACGGTAAAGTCAGGGCTCGGGGGTTTAAGACTGTCCATTGACCAGAACTTAGTATATAGGGCATCAGGTATTAGGGTCACCTGAGACCCAGTGTCTAACAATGCCGGAACAGCAATACCATCTAGAATGATAGACAGGTAGGGTCGTCCACCCACATACCTGCGGTTCCAGTCTAGGGGGCCTGACGGGTCTCCTCCTGGGTGTTGGCCCTCGGACCCAGGTTCTGCCCGTTTAAAGGACACTGTGGAGACATATGACCTTTCCGGTTGCTTCGGTAACAGGTGATCTCCCGACGAGGAGGGTGTTGATAAGAGGTCGCTCCTGGGGGTGGCGTTGTCCTCCTCCGGGGGGGCGACGTCTTCCTTCTTCTCCGGTTCATCCACGGGACGTCTTCTGGGCAATCAGCTAATAAGATCTTCCCTTCTTCCTCTTTCCGCAGCTGCAGGGCACTCATCACAGCAGCCAGATTTTTAGTCAGCTGGCGCACCTCTGAGCGCAGACAGTCCAATTCACTAGGGGGTGTCACCTGCGTTTTGGTTTCGGCCACTAGCGAGGAAAAGGGGGTTGCCGCCGGCTCCAGAGTGACTTCACCCTGACGATGTTGGGTTGCCACCTCAGGTTTGCCCAGGGGCCGCAGCCCTTTTATTGCCATGTCCTTTAGGGCATCAAAGGTAGCATCAGGGTGATCTAAAGACCACCAATTCACAGTTCTGCGTTCCGCTTGGGACCTCAGTCCCTGCACAAATTGTTCTTTCAGCATCTTATTTTCATCAATGACACTTATGGTATTAACCTGCTTGAGGGCTCTCAGGGCCCCTTGTAGTCGGCAGGCATAGTCCCTTATGCTGTCACTTGGTTGCTGTGAACAGTTATAGAATGCCATCCGGAGATCTGTTTCGGTGCGATCTTCAAAAATGGCCTGTAACTTTAAGAGGATTGCAGGCACCAACTCCTGGTCCGTGGTAGCCCAAGTCTCCACTTCTCTCTCAGCAGCGCCAGTTAGCTGCCCTATTAATACTGCAGCTTTTTGCCTCTCAGACATAGAGTACATTTCCAGGACACTGCATATCTTCCGTTTGAATCCTGCTAAAGTGCCTGGCTCGCCGCTGTACTGGGGAAGCCATTTCGCCCCAGGCATATATGGAAGCGTTAGTGGCATGAGCGGGACCACCGGACTGAGTGCTGGGCCTGCGCCCCCATCTGGCGCTACAACGCCACGCGGTGCGGAGTCGGGTCCTCCGGCTGGGGCCGCACTGTCGGCCGGTTGTTGCAACATATTAGCGCCCCCTTGGTTAAACGGAGCCTACCGGTTTCAGAAGCTGCTATTTCCCAGGCACAGCAGTAGGAACAGGACCTTCGTCGCAGGCGCTCTGATGTCAGAGCGTCCACTTCCTGTCGCAGGACCTGCCGCTGAGTCAGAGCCGGGGGCGTGTCCAAGACTTTGCGCGCTCCTTCAGGTACGCCCACCTTCTTCTCCAGCGCCTCAGGGCGCGAATATGGCGGCAAATATGGCGGTATTTGGCGCCAAACAATAGCAACAGTCTTTTTCACCAAAACACTCCACGGCACACAGGGCTCGCAATTCTGCAAGTTTCGGATCCTGTTTGTGACGCCAAGTTGTCTTGACCCGCACCACAATTGTGGTTTACCAGAGCAATGGGGTACTCAGAGCCGAGCCCATGGAAGTCTATGGGGTTGTCACAGGTAGCGCTGGCTCGGTCTGTGGCCCTGGCGGTCAGGCGTATGTTGGGGGGGGATATTTACAGGGGATAGGTATATATACAGTTCGTGACGCCACCTGTAGTTCTCTGATCACTAAGACCAGCGCTGCTGTAGATCTCTGAGGGGATGGTGAGGCAGCTAGATGTCGGGTCCCCTACAGGTGGGACTCTTCCCTCAGGTCGATAGTTATGGTGGGGTTGTGCAGGGATGCAATCAAATAACTCAGTCTCACACATAGAAGCTTCTTTCCATACCTTTTACTTCAAGTTGTTCAGGCAGGTCCCAGGGAGGCTGTTCGGGGTGGATGAATGCACGTAGCGGTAACAGTTGAGCAGGTTACAGGCCTCCTTCTCTTTCCAAATGATGAGTGAGTCCAAGCTTGCCTGTAGCTAAGTTAACTCTATAGTTTTCAGCTTTTCCCACTAGCTGTACTGCCCGGCCGGTTTTGTGATAGAGCCTTATAAGTGGTGAACTAAGTACTTTCTTTTGCCGCGCGCCGGACTCAGAAGTCTTGTTCTCCTGACTCGGTTACGTACTGGCACTCTAAGGGCGGCTTTCTGCAACCTAAGGTCCAGTAAGACTCTGGCTTTTCTATCACTATGCCTGGAGCTATAGTGACGCTTCGGTCCCCAGTGACCGGTGACAATGTGCAGGATAATCCGATCCTTAAGGCACTTCTGAATCCTTCCCACTATGCCCTTCGCCCTGCTTCTGCTTTCAATGTAGCACTGAAGCGTGAAGATAGAAAGTCAGTTTTCTTCCTTGGTCTCACTGAGTAACTCTCAGTTTCCTCAAAGTTCAGACTGAGTAAAAGGTAACTCTGACTAGACTCGGGATGATAACTAGTCATCCGTTACTAGACTCCACTTCGTTGAATTGGCAGGAACTAATCTTCTGCTCACCCAGAGCTCTGACAGGAATACTCACTGTCTGAGAAGAACTAGCCCTGACTGCTCTGTACGATGACAGGAAGCTAGACTGACTCTCTCCTGTGCTACACGTCACTCCCCTATACACCCCTGTGGGTGTGTCTGAAGTGTAAGTGAGTGTCAGGCTTTAACTGTTACCTTACTGTGCATTCTCCAGATCCTGTGTGCCTTACATACCAGGGCTACACAGAGATACTGCTCCAGGGTCTGATTGGTTCGTTCTGTCTGTCCATTAGTCTGGGGATGAAAAGCAGAAGAAAGGTTTACTTTAATGTCCAATGCGGCACAGAAATTTTGCCAAAACCTTGAAGTGAATTGCACCCCTCGATCCGAAATGACCTCATCCGGTACTCCATGTAAGCGAAACACATTCTTAATCATTAAGTCTGATGTCTGTTTTGCAGTGGGTAAACCGACACAAGGGATAAAATGAGCTGCCTTTGTTAGACGATCAACCACCACTAGAATGGTGTTCTTCCCTTGAGAGGTTGGTAACTCCACAATGAAGTCCATAGAAATGGATCCCCACGGGCGGGACGGGTGGGAAGAGGTTGTAACAGACCAGTTGGTGAGGAGCGAGGTGTTTTGCATCTTGCACAGACTTCACATGAAGTGACATAGTTTAAAACATCTTTCCTGTAAGTGGGCCACCAAAAGAAACGAGAAAGAAATTCTTGTGTCTTTAGAATTCCCCTATGCCGGCTATCTTGGAATCGTGGATGAGTTGCAATACTCTCAATCTGACTGTTTCAGGTATATACAGACGTTGTCCCTGAATCCACACACCATTCTTAAAAACAAGACTTACGTCCCTTGGGGGTTGAGCCAACAAAGAATCCGCATGGTATGCTTCCTTGATGTCCTTAAGTAGGTCTTGATTATGAATCACTCCCAGGAATCTAGAGTCAGGAAGAATAGTCTTAGGAGGAGTAAGTGGACGTGTCTCTGCTGAATGAATCCTAGAGAGTGCATCAGCCTTTCCATTGCGCGATCCTGGTCTATAAGAAATTACAAAATTAAATTGGTTTAGGAAAAGATTCCAGCGAGCCTGGCGAGGAGTCAGGCACTTAGCCGACCTGATAAATTCAAGGTTACGATGGTCTGTCAGGACGACTATTTGCTGTGCAGCACCCTGAAGAAGGTGTCTCCATTCCTTGAAGGCGGCAATAATGGCCAACAATTCTCTATTGCCCACATCGTAGTTCCTCTCAGCCGAAGACAACTGTGGGAAAAGAAGGCACAGGGATGCAAGACATTCTTCTCACCTGTTCTCTGAGAGAGTATAGCTCCAACGGCACAGTCTGAAGCATCCACCTCTATTATGAAGGCAAGCTCGGGGTTGGGATGTACTAAGATAGGTGCGGTGGTAAATTTATCCTTTAAACAGGAAAATGCTTCCTGCGCTTGCGGGGTCCAGGAGAACCTAGACTGTTTCCGGGTAAGTTGGGTGATAGGTGACACTACCTCAGAGAAATTCCTAATGAAACATCTATAGAAGTTGGCAAACCCGATGAAGTGCTGCACCTCCTTCACATTTCTAGGAATTGGCCAATCCTTGATGGCTTGGGTCTTGCTTCCATCCATACTAATCCCTTGCGTAGATAGTACATACCCCAGAAATTGAATTTCGGTCCTATGGAATTCACACTTTTCAAGTTTGATGTAGAGATGGTTTTGTCTTAGGCGTTCTAAGACCATTCTCACATGTCCATGATGTTCCTCTGTGGAGTTAGAAAAAATTAGAATATCATCCAGATAAATCACCACAAATGTACCTAGGAGATCCCTGAAGATGTCATTCACCAAGTGTTGGAAAGTGGCTGGGGCGGTACTCAGACCAAAAGGCATAACTAGATATTCAATGTGTCCATAGCGTGACCTGAATGCAGTCTTCCATTCATCCCCAGGTCTAATACGGACCAAGTTATAGGCCCCACGGAGATCCAGTTTAGAGAAAATTTTGGCGTGCCGCACTCTCTCCAACAACTCAGGGATTAAAGGCAATGGATAACGGTTTCTAATAGTAACCTTATTGAGTTCCCTATAGTCTATGCAGGGTCTCAGAGATCCATCTTTCTTCTTCACAAAGAAGATGGGTGCACCTGCGGGAGATGAAGAGGGGCGTATGAAGCCTTTGGCTAGATTTTCATCTATGTAGTCCTTCAAAGCTTTTAGCTCGGGCCCCGCTAGGGGGTAGATCTTACCAAAAGGTATCTCGGCTCCAGGCAATAATTCGATTGGACAATCATATGGACGGTGAGGAGGAAGCTGATCAGCGTTCTTCTTGTCACATAAATCCACATAGTCCTGGTATACAGCTGGTAGTTCAGGGACTGACATGGTTCCTTTAGGAACAGAGCAAGCTGAAACTCCTTGACTCATCTGTTTCTCCGGAAAGTGTAATTCCTTGGTCTCCCAGTTAATCGTAGGATTCTGCGCCTGTAGCCATGGTAGCCCTAGAATAATGGGAAAGTGGGGAGAAGAGATAAGCATATAAGACATATTCTCCTGATGATCTTTACCCATAAGGACCCTCAAAGGCTCTGTTTCCTGATCCACTGGTCCAGAGGTCAGCAGGGAGCCATCCACAGTCTCCATCTGTACTGGAGTAGCCTTCTTCACTGAACGTATCCCCTGTTTCAGAGCAAAGGAGATATCCATAAAATTTCCACTTGCTCCTGAGTCGATCATAGCAGAGCTAGACACCCAGACTGAGTCAACCCAGAGTTTGATGGAAAGGAAGCAATGAGAATTGTTTCTTTTACAACTCAGCTGGGACACCGCTGAGGAAACTTGAAAAATTGCAGCGTTTATACCGTCATTGTCCCCAGAACTAACAGAGTTTAAGTCTGAAAAATCAAGATCTCTTGCAGCAGATCTCTCTGGAATCTGAGGCTCGGACATGACAGAGCTCCTCTCGCAACACTCACAGTGAATGACTGCTGCAGTAGTCTTACGAGAACGGCTGGGGCAGTTTATAATGAAGTGCCCTGACTTACCACAGTAAAAACATAGATTTTCCTTTATACGATGTTCTTTGCGTGCATCACTAACCCGTCTTTGTAAAGAGTCCACCTGCATGGGTTCAGGTTCTGGTTCCCTTGTGATCCTACTCAAAGGTTCCTTAGCTGAGGAGGGAGGTAGGAAAAGGTTAATGCGATTATTTTCGAACCATCTATCTTGTCTGCGTTCAGTCAGACGAGCATCAATACGGATACAATAGTTAATAAAGTCACCTAACGCAGTGGGAGGGTCGGCACGAGCAAGTTCATCCTTAATCAGTGGAGACAACCCTTTCCGAAAAATAGATTTTTTGGCGGAAGTGTCCCAAGTGGTATCAAGAGCCCATCTCCTGAAATCCAAGGCATATTCGGCTACTGAACGCTTACCTTGGCGCAAAGTTAACATGGCTGCTTCAGCTGTTGCACCTCGATTGGGGTCATCAAACACCTGCCCCATGGCTGAAATAAAAGCATCAAGGTGATTCAAACAATCATCCTCAGTCTCAATCAGAGGGTTTGCCCACATCAAAGCCTTATTGGTAAGCAACATCATTATAGTAAGCACTTTGGATCGTTCAGTGGGAAATTGTGAAGCATGTGCAGAGAAAAATAGATTGCATTGCTTAATAAATCCCCTGAATTTCTCACGTTCACCGCCAAACGAAAAGGAGGTAACTTGGGGATCCCAGAACTCGGGGTTATGGCAGGAGCCTGGACTCGTTCCTCTAGAGCCTCAATCCTGGCTCGTAATTCCTGGGTAGTTTGTCCAAACACTTGCAAATTATGATTAGTGAGGTCCTGTAGGCTTGCAAAACGGGTCTTTATAGTCTGTATATCTGCAAGGATTGTATCAGTCACTCCGCAAAGTTCCTTTATGCGGGCCTCCATCTTCCAGATCTTTTAAGGCAGAAGTGCTGGAAGGAGAAGAGAAAAGGAAAAAAAAAAAACAATAGTGTTTACCTGTGGTAACACTCCAGAGTAACATTTAAGGGAATGCGCTCACCTGGAATGGTTGTGAGAAGTCACAACCACTGTCATCACAGAAGGTATTAAACGGACATCTGATATCCACAGTCACAGCAGACACGGCTTTCCCAGACCCAGCAGACACTAAACATTGGCTCCTGAATCTTGTCATGTATAGTGTACAGTTCCTATAGCGTCTTGTGCTTGGGTGCGAGGAAAACACAGGAGACACAGGTTGATATGAAATGACTTGTATTACTTCATACAAGCATGCAGAAAAGGTCACACAGCCTGCAGGAACAGAGGCAGGAGACACAGCAGGCCAGAGTAACTTCAAGCTCCACAACAACTCTCCAAAGCAGGTTCAGGATCTCTTCTCTGTACCGTAATTCCTCTGCAAACATGGATTCACCAGACAGCAGGTTTCCAGAGTCCAAAAGTGTTCCAAAGTTCCTCAGTAGGAAATAGCTGGAGTCCAAAATCCTAGGTTTCCAGGAGTCAGGTCACAGGCTGACTGAAGCTTGATTCAGGAGCACTGATTGTTCAGCTGAGGCTGCTTAAGAAGCAAGAGGAGAGAATCAGGGCGGGAACATGAAAGCTGGAACCTCCATATTAACTGAGGGCAAGATAGCTGCAGCAAGACAGAAAGCAAAATGGCCGACGGAAAACTGAGTTTCAAGGAACATGTCAAAAGAGACAAAGAACCTTACAGGCCCCCAAATGCTGCCAAAACACATCAAATGAGGGACAGACACCAGGAAAGTGGACTCAATTCACCCACAGTACAGATTTTAGCATGGCACTGCAGCAATCAGCCAGGCATGAGGTATCGGGGTCTGGGACAGCATTTACAGCTTTCAATTGAATGTCACAGTAATACGGGGTTGGTGAGGGATCAGTGTAGGGCTCCTTTGCTGGGAACCCTGATACCACATGTAACACCTCTACCTGCTTTGATGTTGAGCCACACTCTGGTGGCACAAATATTAGTTTTCTAGACTACCATTGTCAGAAAAATTTAAGGATAGTAACACGGGTAGTTGAGTCCAAGGTAGTGGAGGCCTGACTGTCTTGGAGGCCTACTGCTACAGGTAACACACATGAAGGAGACCCAACCAGGAGTCTACACATTTACAAAAATGAGTGGCAGACACTAACAAAGTGTCAACAATTGCAATAAAGTAGAATTAGTATAGCGGGGAGCGACACCTCTTCCACTACAGAATTTTATGCCCCAACACGTCCAATTATTCACCACATTTGGAACTTTCAAACGGATCTTGAAAACACATCTTTTCAAGAAAGTTTGAAGCCTGATATAACCTGACTTACCACCACTGGAGCTGCCGCGACACCCCCAACCTCTCGTCTCCTTCACCATTATCGATTCCTGAAGACTGTAAACCTGCAACCATGTAACCCCTTGTCATTTACAGGATCATGGAATCAATGGTGTCCAAAAAATAAATGATATAATTGTAACCTGTCAGTAAGTTTTTACACATTAAATTGTGGTATGGGTGTGTAGGCGCTAATATCAATTTTTTTTACAGAGATTTGATGTTCAGTTTGAGAAATCTAGCGTAGAAGCCAATTGCAAATCAGACAGGAAGTGCACTGGAGGCGTGTCATTGCACTAGGAAGAAGCCTTCCCGGTGCATTGACACACCCTCAATCCACTTCCGGTCTGATTAGTTTTTAATTTCTATGCTAGATTTCTCATGATTAGGACATCGGATCTCAACAAAAACAGTATCAATTTTATCGGCGGACAAGCACCTCTATTATTATTATTATTATTATTTATTTATATAGCGCCATTAATTCCATGGTGCTGTACATGAGAAGGGGTTACATACAAAGTTATAGATATCGTTTACAGTACACAAATTTACAATGACAGACTGGTACAGAGGGGAGAGGACCCTGTCCTTGCGTACTTACATTCTACGGGATAATGGGGAAGAAACACAAGGTCGGGGGTGCGGCAGCTCTGGTAGTGGTGGCGGCGAGGCGGCAGCTCGGGTGGTGGCGGCGAGGTGGAAGCTCGAGTGGTGGCGGCAAGGCGGAATGGTTATTGCAGGCTGTAGGCTTTCCTGAAGAGATGGGTTTTCAGGTTCCGTCTGAAGGATCCAAGGGTGGTGGATAATCGTACATGTTGAGGCGTGGAATTCTACAGCCTTAACGCTATTTCCATATGGATGAAGACCTAATATTTAAAAGGAACCTGTCACATGAAAAAACACTATTGACCGGCAGATTTGGGGTTAATCATGATCTGCCCAGCACCCACACTTAGACAGCCATTGACAGGAGGAAATTAACTTTATTCCTCGTGGTAGCATTCGGGTTTCAATCACGGGGGATGATGCCGGTGTGGGTTTAGTCACCACTCTGTGTATAGAGTCCGGCAGCTGTACTCGCATCCCCGGCACTGAATGACAGCCGTCCCTAATGCTGAGCTGCTGTCAGTCAGTGCTGTCAGTGTGGTTACAGCCACCGCTCTCTATACAGAGTGGGGACTGAACCAGCGCCGGCACCACTCCTATGAGTGGAAACTGAACGCTGCTGGGGGGAATAAAGTTCATACTATCCCGGCAGCGGGGATTTAAGTGCGGGCACCGGGCAGGTTAGTAATGCTATCAACCTGCAGATTAACTGCAAATTTTCAGGTTAATAGAAGTGTTTCAAATGATAAAAGTAGAAAATAAAATCTACGCACTCCTAAGTGGAAGGTCATTACCACCGTTAAATTCAAACAGCAAACGATAATTATTTCTGTGGCTATTCCAGGACGCTTTGACTTTACAAGCTCTACCCTTTCAAAGACATACTGATAGGGAATTTAGATAGTGAGCCCCATCGGGGACAGCGATGATAATGTGAGCAAACTGTAAAGCGCTGCGGAATATGTTAGCACTATATAAAAATAAAGATTATTATTTATTATTACCCTTTGTAGGATTGATTAATGCCTGTCATTCGTTTCCTAGGCAAATACTTAATGGAAAAAGGACACAGAAAAAAATATGCAATGAAATGGGAAATCCCATCCTAGATAGAATCTTTACGACATCCGGAGCTAATAGATGGTAAATGTGGCCAACTCTTAGGTCTCTCCTACTGCGACTACCATGATGACAGCATTAACTGTGGACATGATCGTTAACAGCAGTGGATGGAGAACCTTTCATTTCCCAGTACAGACTCGATGCAGAATCCATGGCTTTGATTCTGATGTGTCGCTGTATTCTCCAGCACACAAAAGTCAGCACAGGCTGTAACACACAGCAGTGTAATGAGCATCACTTTGCCAAGCAGGATCTCCTTTGGTAGCTATGAGCTGTGCCATCTGAGCATGCTCTTCAATGTGAGAAGCTTGCACAGGGCTCCTCTGTCTCAGAGTAGCTTGTGAGATATCTTAAGAAAGCAGAAGTACAAGTCCATCAGCCTTTTTTACTCTTACACCATGGTGGCTCCCATGATTCTTCTTCTTCAGCTGGTCCTTTTACTACACATTAAAGGTAAGACCTGCATTGTGTCATTCTGGAATTTCTACTTGCTTTCTCCATATGACTCTTTTAATTCCTGGCATGTGGGTGCCAGGTGAGGGGAATACAACTAATTTAAAGGGCATGTCTGTGCAGTCACCGAACAGGGTGCTATCTTGTCTTTTTAACCTATTCTTAGTTGCTCATCCATTAATTCACTTGGATAGAGATATAGCAGAGCTGAATTTGTCATCTTCCAGTTTCTTTTGTGATAAAGGGCTTTATCTGCAGCTACATCTGATTAAGATTTAAATAGGTAAATCCATGATTTAAGGTCATTCCTGCTAAATGATAAAAATCTAGAGTTGATATCGTAGTATGGAGAAATTAAGATGATTGAAATATGTGTTTTTATGTATAGTCAATCAGCCCTGATTTATGGAATTTGTAATAATTGTGCTTTCAAGTGATTATTTTGCAAAGTTCTCCGCATCCTATCATTCATTTTTTGTCGTCTCTAGAACGGGCATGGTGGAAGGAGTTTGTAACATTTCAGCATTCATGGCTTTACAGGTTAATACATATTATTTAGCCTTTATACTTTTGCTGTTTTGACATTTTGTGTTCATATTTTTTGATTGGTTATGATAATATGGCTCTTGGATTTTGTATAAATGCAGAGGTACAGAACTAGACAGTGGTTAGTTATCTTCCTTGTCTTCATCCTCAGTGATGACCCTGGGTTGCATTAATTTAATGTAGGTAAAATTTTGCGAGGCTCAAATAGAGCAATGTTATCTATGTTATTATTGCTTGTTATTTATTATGCATTGCTTCTATAGCGCCATTATATTCCGCAGCGCTTTACAGACAGTATCAGCACTTGTCCCCATTGGGGCTCAAATCTAAATTCACTATCAGTATATCTTTAGAATGTGGGAGGAAACTGGAGAATCCAAAGGAAACCCAGGGAAACACGGGGAGAACATACAAACTCCTTGCAGGTGTTGTCCTTGATGGGATTTAAACCCAGGACCCAGCGCTGCAAGGCTGCAGTGCTAACCACTTTAAAGTTTAAGGTTCTTATTGGTACAATCATATTTTTATGGTAAATGTGTATGTAATATTACTGAGAAAAACGTCATTGTGCATGCAGGGTGAATAAAAACTCGCATTGTTTTCACCTTTAACTTTTGGAGTGCCATCTCTATTTTTTTTCTCTTTATCCCTGGAGGATCTTTGCTCTCTCTTGCTCTTAGAGGACTTTTTTTCATACTCACTTGTGGAATGTGCTCTTTGTTATTTATTTTCTAATATGCAATTTAGAGAGAGAAAGAAAAACAGAAAAGCAAATATTTTGTATACTATTTTTTTCTGTGTGTTGTATTTGTTTATTTTTATTGTTAATGTTTATTACATAGTTTCTTTTCTTAGAAAGCGGCATGGCTTAATGTCTCTATTCTAATTACTGATCACTTTCAGTTTTTTTACTTAGAATGCGGCGTGGCTTAATGTCTTTAATTACTGATCACTTTCAGTTTTCTTCTTAGAATGCGGCGTGGCTTAATATCTCTAATTACAGAACACTCTCAGTCTTCTTCTAGATTAATGCATGGCTTAATGTCTTTAATTACTGAGCACTCTCAGTTTTCTTCTTAGAATGCGGCATGGCTTAATGTCTTTAATTACTGATCACTTTCAGTTTTCTTCTTAGAATGCGGCATGGCTTAATGTCTTTAATTACTGATCACTTTCAGTTTTCTTCTTAGAATGCGGCGTGGCTTAATGTCTCTAATTACTGAGCACTCTCAGTTTTCTTCTTAGAATGCGGCATGGCTTAATGTCTTTAATTACTGATCACTTTCAGTTTTCTTCTTAGAATGCGGCGTGGCTTAATGTCTCTAATTACTGAGCACTCTCAGTTTCTTCTTAGAATGCGGCATGGCTTATGTCTTTATTACTGATCACTTTCTTTTCTTCTTAGAATGCGGCGTGGCTTAATGTCTCTAATTACTGATCACTTTCAGTTTTCTTCTTAGAATGCGGCATGGCTTAATGTCTTTAATTACTGATCACTTTCAGTTTTCTTCTTAAATGCGGCGTGGCTTAATGTCTCTAATTACTGAGCACTCTCAGTTTTCTTCTTAGAATGCGGCATGGCTTAATGTCTTTAATTACTGATCACTTTCAGTTTTCTTCTTAGAATGCGGCATGGCTTAATGTCTTTAATTACTGATCACTTTCAGTTTTCTTCTTAGAATGCGGCATGGCTTAATGTCTTTAATTACTGAGCACTCTCAGTTTTCTTCTTAGAATGCGGCTGGCTTAATGTCTTTAATTACTGATCACTTTCAGTTTTCTTCTTAGAATGCGGCGTGGCTTAATGTCTTTAATTACTGAGCACTCTCAGTTTTCTTCTTAAATTGCGGCATGGCTTAATGTCTTTAATTACTGATCACTTTCAGTTTTCTTCTTAGAATGCGGCGTGGCTTAATGTCTCTAATTACAGAGCACTCTCAGTTTTCTTCTTAGATTGCGGCATGGCTTAATGCCTCTATTTACTGAGTTCTCTACATAATGTGCACATTCATGATGAACCTGAAATTTTATTGATCACTTTATATAAAGACTTTAAACCTAAGTTCTCACGAGCAGTTTTTGGTGAGTTTTTGATGTTGCAGATTTTCTGCACCAATTTTGCACCTATTAACTTGTGTTTTTTCAAAAATACACAGTGTAAAAAATTCACCAAAAACTCATTGTGGGAATGTTCCCTAAATGTGATGTTGCCGTCTGTACTAGCACATTGTTTTCTACATTACCCTTGAGTCTGGTAGAACGTCACCTTGGATAATGCTTCCACGCTTTAAGTGCGATGGCCTTAAACCCTGTACAATTCACTTTCTCACTAAATGTAACAGATGAAATAAAAATGTATTGACAAAAGACTTAGAAACAGATGAACCCATCTAAAGTGGAGGGAGAGGAATTTTACTCCGAGACCTGAGCACAGATCTGTCTTACAGGCAGGACATACATAACACATTAGCTCTCTGCTGGACTTGGGCATCTGTACAAATAATAATCAAAGCAGTGGAGAAGTGTGTTTCATGGACAGAAAATGTGCAGGAGAGAGGACTTGTTCTGGCACGGATATCTTGCAAGATTTGACTAATTGGATCTAATTGCCAATAGGCTAGGAATTTTTCATTTGAATTACTCCGGTGGATCCCAGATCTAAGATATTTGATCTAAATGTCCCTAGTTACAAATCCCATACGGCTTCTCAGTTAGAAGGAATATTCCATAGTATTGTAAATACTATATACTAAACTATGGTGTTTACAAGGAATTAATACAAAGATTAGTTTTTAATGTAACAAGAAGTTCATTCTTGTAAAACGAATAAATTCTGCAATAATACGGACGCTTTCAAAACATATATATATATTTTATCTAACAAGTATAAAATTTCCATTATATATAAAAAATTATATACATATTGATAATTATTATGTATGTACATGCAATTTTAATATCCTCAGATATATTCATAAGAAACTGAATCTAACACTTCCTAGTCTGATAATGTCATGATTTTCAATAACATTTCTAATATGTAACTCTTCTCTCAAAAGATAATATTTTATGCTCTGACATCCTCGTTTCACATTTATAACACACCATACAGATATTATAAGTTTTATTGAGTTTAATAATCTTTTTTTTTTACAATACGTCATGGTTACATTATGTGCTCGGCCATAAATTAACTTTATAATTAGTAGAAATAAGATGTAAATGTATTTTTTTTTATAAAAATGGAAAGTCTAAGCAGAGCCAGTCTTCACAAAATTCACATACCCTAGACAAATAAACCCAAATACTACCCTTTTTCATATATACTGATCAGCTATAGCTTTGTATATTAATATCTATATAAAAATGTGTTTTTTCAGCTCACCTCTCAAATGCTTAGTTAGAGCCATGGGAAGTGTAATCGTAGAAATAGTAAAGACAGGACATCCTGTAGATGGTAACAACATGAGATTCGTACATGAACTGTATATATATATATATGTAAATATATATATATATATACATATATATATATACAGCTCTGGCAAAAAAATAAGAGACCACTTTCAAATGTTCAGTTTGTCTGGTTTTTCTCTTTATAGGTATATTTTTGAGTAAAATGTAAATTGTTCTTTTAGTCTATAAACTTCTGATAACATGTCACCGAATTTCCAAGCAATAAATTTTGTATTTTTTTCTGACAAAGAAAAATGGTCAAAATATAAAAAAAAAACCAGTGCTTTCAGACCTCAAAAAATACAAAGAAAACAGGTTCATAATCCTTTACAAATAACAATACTAATGTTTTAACTCAGGAAGAGTTCTGAAATCAATATTTTGTGGAATAACCATGATTTTTAAAAACAGCTTTCATGCGTCTTGGCATGCTTTCCACAAGTCTTTCACACTGCTTGTGGCGCAAAAATTTAAGCAGTTCTTCTTTGTTTGATGGCCTGTGACTATCCATCTTCCTCTTGATTACATTCCAGAGGTTTTCAATGGGGTTCAGGTCTGGAGAATGGGCTGCCCATGACAGGGTTTTGATGTGCTGGTCTCTTAATTTTTGCCAGAGCTGTGTGTATGTATATATATATATAATATATATATAATATTATATATATAATATATACTACCGTTCAAAATTTTGGGATCACCCACACAATTTTGTGTTTTCCATGAAAACTCATACTTTTATTAATCAAATGAGTTGCCAAATGAATTTAAAATCTAGTCCAGACATTGACAAAGTTCGAAAAAAGATTTTTATTTGAAATAATAATTTTATCCTTCAAACTTTGCTTTTGTCAAAGAATGCTCCCTTTGCAGCAATTACAGCATTGCAGACTTTTGGCATTCAAGCAGTTAATTTGCTGAGGTAATCGAAAAATTTCACCCCATGCTTCCAGAAGCCCCTCCCGGAAGTTGGTTTGGCTTGATGGGCACCATATGGTCAAGCTGCTCCCACAACAGCTCAATGGGGTTGAGATCTGGTAACTGCTCTGACCACTCCATTACAGATAGAATACCAGCTGCCTGCTTCTTCCCTAAATAGTTCTTGCATAATTTGGAGGTGTGCTTTGGGTCATTGTCCTGTTGTAGGTTGAAATTGGCTCCAATCAAGCGCTGTCCACAGAGTATGGCATGGCGTTGCAAAATGAAGTGATAGCCTTCCTTATTCAAAATCCCTTTTACCTTGTACAAATCTCCCACTTTACCAGCACCAAAGCAACCCCAGACCATCACATTACCTCCACCATGCTTGACAGATTGCGTCAGGCACTCTTCCAGCATCTTTTCAGTTGTTCTGTGTCTCACAAATGTTCTTCTGTGTGATCCAAACACCTCAAACTTGGATTTATCTGTCCATAACAATTTTTTCGAATCTTCCCCTGTCCAATGTCTTTGTTCTTTTGCCCATATTAATCTTTTCCTTTTATTAGCCAGTCTCAGATATGGCTTTTCGTTACCACTCTGCCCTGAAGGCCAGCATCCCGGAGTCGCCTCTTCACTGTAGATGTTGACACTGGCGTTTTGCGTGTACTATTTAATGAAGCTGCCAGTTGAGGACCTGTGAGGCATCGATTTCTCAAACTACAGACTCTAATGTAGTTGTCTTGTTGCTCAGTTGTGCAGCGGGGCCTTCCACTTCTCTTTCTACTCTGGTTAGAGCCTGTTTGTGCTCTCCTCTGGAGGGAGTAGTACACACCGTTGTAGGAAATCTTCAGTTTCTTGGCAATTTCTTGCATGGAATAGCCTTTGTTTCTAAGAACAAGAATAGACTGTCGAGTTTCACATGAAAGTTCTTTTTTTCTGGCCATTTTGAGAATTTAATGGAACCAACAAATGTAATGCTCCAGATTCTCAACTAGCTCAAAGGAAGGTCAGGTTTATAGCTTCTCTAATCAGCCAAACTGTTTTCAGCTGTGCTAACAGACTTGCACAAGGGTTTTCAAGGGTATTCTAACCATCTATTAGCCTTCTTACACAGTTAGCAAACACAAAGTACCATAAGAACACTGGAGTGATGGTTGTTGGAAATGGGCCTCTATACACCTATGAAGATATTGCATTACAAACCAGATGTTTGCAGCTAGAATAGTCATTTACCACATTAACAATGTGAGTGTATTTCTGAATCATTTAATGTTAGCTTCATTGGAAAAAACTGTGCTTTTCTTTCAAAAATAAGGAAATTTCTAAGTGACTCTAAACCTTTACACGGTAGTGTATATATATATATATATATATATATATATATATATAATAACATACACACAGTGCTCAGCATAAATGAGTACACGCAAACAGATCTGCAGAAAAACTTAAGTTTCCTTTCGAATCAACATTTTCTATGGGATACCGTACTACAACATACTCCACAAATGTGGTCCACTGATGGCAAATGAGATTTGTTATTTTTATTTTCACATCAAAAAAGTAATCTTTCTAATAAATTAACTAAATACCATGTTGCAAAAATGAGTACAACCCAATAAAAGTCTAAGGAGCAAAGCTAAAGTTTACATTACAAAATTCAAATTAGCAAAAATTCAGCCACCAGTAAGTCTAATTATCCATTAAGCAGACAGGCAACTACAAAAAGGTATTACATAACAAAGAACACCCATTCCCATTTCATGCTGTCAGCAATTAGCACCACATGGAAAAGAAATGTCACAAGATCTGAGGGAAAAAAATATTTCTTTACACAAGCAAGATGAAGGCTATAAGAAGATCAGCAAAGCTTTACTTATCAGTCAATACTGGAGCAAAAATTATAAAAGATTAACAAAGATGAATCTGTAACCATCATACAGGGATATTCATGCCAACCATGGAAGTTAGCATCTAAATAGAAGAATTTTCTGATGAGAAGCTTTGAAGAAAATCAACATGCAAGTTCACTGTAGTTAGTTAAAAAAGTAAAAAACCTGGATAAGTGATTCCCTTTACACAATACAGCATACGCTGCAGAGGAAAGGTTTGCATTGGTGTTGCCACCGAAGGAAGCCTCTTCCAAATCCCGTGTGCAAAAATACCTCACCTATAATTTGCCAGGGTCTGTACTGAATAATACAGGATGAAGACTACAGGGATTGTTTACTCTAGAGTGATGAGAACAAAATAAAAGTTTTTGGAACTGATGGCTTCCAATTTGTATGAGGTTGCAAAGGTGATTAGAAAAATGCCTAGTCCCTACAGTGAAACATGGTGGTGGCATTGTCCTTATGTGGGGCTACATGAATGTTGCTGGGGTCAGGGAGCTACAATTCTTTCATGGCATCATCAATTTGCAGATGTACAGTTCTATATTGAAAGAAAAGATGCTACCATCACTCCATACCCTTGACAGATGCACATTTCTCCAACATGGCAATGATCCAAAACCACTAAGGCCACTGTTGCATTTATGAAGAAGAACAGGGTGAATGTGATCCAGTGGTCACAAGTATCTCTCCTGATCTGAACTCAACCAAACACCTATGGGAAATTCTGAAGAGACAAGTTTTGTATAACTCTCCATCCGGCATCCAGGTTCTAATAGAGGTTATTCTTGAAGAATGGAAAAAATAGATGTTGCAATATGTCCCTAACTTTTTCATTCCATGCTTTGAAGACTTGATGTTGTTCTTGAAAATCATGGAGATCATACAAAATACTAAATGTAATTGTCTTTGTTGTTGGGTGTATTCATTTTTGCATCAACTAATTTCAGTAAAAATTTATTGACCTTACTTTCACATTATAAGTTAAAAAAGATATATTAGACTCAGTCTTGTAAAAATTTTAAATTGACAAGTACTTTTGACAAATTGTACTTGTGTTGACTGAGATATTAATTAAAATTTTACCTTTCAGGATATATAACATCAACATGACATTAAAATATTGCTTTTCCTTTCTCCCCTCCTCACACACGCATATTGCCGAAGCAATTATGACTCATTGAGAAATAGACTTCACAAACAAGACCTTGGAATTTGTTCTGTGATATCTGGCACCAAAGTGTTAGCAGTAGATCTCTAAATCCTGTACATTGTAAGCCCCATGTTTCAGATTTGTCCTTTCAGCAAATACCACATATGCACAGATTAAGATCTGGAAAATATGGAGACAAGTCCTCAACAAAACACATTTTGACATGTTCCTTAAGCCATTACAGAACAATTTGTGCAATGTAGCAGAGAAACGTTACTCAGGGCCGCTCCAGGTTTTTTTGGGCCCCGGGCGAAAGAGCCCTCAGTGGGCCCCCTTAACACAGACCACGATTCATGATGCACAGATACTGCAGAGAAATATGGGTAAGCACAACGCCAACACTTCTCTTCTTCCATTACATGACTGATACCTATTGTAAATTGTACAATAGCTCAAAAACCGCCAAATCCTCACAGCGCACAGTACAGACTGACAGTACAGTCCTCCATACAATATTATGGGCACCACATAGTCTCCCCCTCATCACCCATATAATACCCCATGCAGGATTCACCCCGCCATCCCCCATATAATGCTCCATACAGAATGCTGGACCCAATATAATGCTCCATACAGAATACTGGACCACATATAATGCTCCATACAAAATATGGAGCTCTCCTCTACACCCTGTGCTGCGTTCTGCACTGTTACGGCTCAGGAAAGGGCGCTGTGGAAAGACTCCTCATTATCATCATCATTGCCTGCCCATTATCATCATCATTGCCTCCCCTCATCATCATTGCCTGCCTATTATCACATCATTTCCTCCTCTCATCATCATTGCCTGCCCATCATCATCATCATTGCCTCCCTATCATCATCATTGCCTCCCCATTAGTATCATCATCATCATTGCCTTCCCATTATCATTGCCTCCCCATCAACATCACATCATTGCCTCCCTATCATCATCATTGCCTCCCCATTAATATCATCATCATCATTGCCTTCCCATTATCAATTGCCTCCCCATTAATATCATCATCATTGCTTTCCCATTATCATTGCCTCCCCATCATCATCATTATCATTGCCTCCCCATTAATATCATCATCAACATTGCCTTCCCATTATCATTGCCTCCCCATTAATATCATCATCAACATTGCCTCCCCATTAATATCATCATCATCATTGCCTTCCCATTATCATTGCCTCCCCATAAATCATCATTATCATTGCCTCCCCATTAATATCATCATCATCATTGCCTTGCCATTATCATTGCCTCCCCATTAATATCATCATCATCATTGCCTTCCCATTATCATTGCCTCCCCATCATCATCATCATCATTGCCTCCTCACCACCATCACCTCCTCCCCCCACCACCATCACACATACAGCACCGCAGGCAGCACTCTCTCACATACACACACACAGGCACGCACACACACACATCCACACACAACACGCCTCACCTGTCCGGCGTCCCGCGCGCTCTCTGCCACAGCCGGCCGCTGAATGATGACGTCATTCAGCGCACTGCTGTGAGAGAGGAAGCGCCGGCACAGGCGCCCCCTGGAGCTCGGAGCTGCGGCAGCGGAGGCACGGGGAGAGGTAATTTGCGCCGGCTGCTGCCAGGGCCCTGAGCAAGCGGGGGGGCCCAGTTGCGGCGCTGACAACCGCTAACAGGCACCGGGTGCCCAACGGCGAGTGGGCCCCCCGCCTGCTCAGGGCCCCGGCACTTTCCCGGGTGTGCCGGGTGCTGACACCGCCCTGACGTTACTGTATACTGCTACAAGAGGCTATTATCTCCTCCTCTACCCCCTCTTATCTTTTCTTCCCACAACCGCATACAAAACTTCTCCCGTGCCTCTCCCATACTCTGGAACTCTCTACCCCAACACATCAGACTCGCGCCTACCATGGAAACCTTCAAAAAGAACCTGAAGACCCACCTCTTCCGACAAGCCTACAACCTGCAGTGATCCTCAGTCTACTGAACCACCGCACGACCAGCTCAACCCTCTCCTAGTGTATCCTCACTAGTGTTGAGCATTCCGATACCGCAAGTATCGGGTATCGGCCGATATTTGCGTTATCGGAATTCCGATACTTTAATTCCGAAACTTTTTTTCCATATCGTATACCGAATCGGAAGTTCCCATAATTCTTTGAGAGCAAATGTATTTTAGTCACCAATGAGGAATCCTACGAAGATGTGGGCACATCCTGTAAGCTGCGGTCATCTTAACTAATGGCATGGCTGTGATTGGCTGCTGAAATGATGTCAGAATGCACTATAAAAGGCGCCGCCGCCATTTTAGCGTCACTGTGCTGTGAACTCAGTAAGGACAGAACCTACTCTGCTCACTCTGAGGACATTAGATATTGCGATTTTGTGTACTACTGTGCTTGAGGCAGGCTAGTTTACCAACCGCTGTGTAAAGCTTCATTTTGCCAGTGTTGTTTTAACAGCTCTGTGCAAGGTTGGTGTGACAGTGCAGGTGACGCTGCAGTTTGCTCGCAATCCACCCTGTTTGTAGGCATCTGCACGTGTCACTGACTCTTTTTTTTTTTATTTTATTTAGTGGAATTGGTGCAGCTCCATATATTAGAAAAAAATCAAATCTATTAGTGTGACGTCTTCCATCCGTAACAATACATTGGTTGCAAACACTATAGAAGTACACAAAGGAGCTTTTCACAGATAGTGAATAGTTGTTTTCAGTGTTCACTGCAGTCTGTGAGGTTTGATTTTTTGAGTGCAGATCACCGCTCCAGTTAGTTCTTCAACCACTGCCGGTTGTAGTCTGCTGAGCGTGTGTCACGCCTCTCCTCACATTTTTCTCTAATTGGTGCGCTCCATTTTAGTGGAAAAAAATCTAATCTATTAGTGTGACGCGCTTCCATCCGTATACAATACATTGGTTGCAAACACTATAGAAGTACACAAAGGAGCTTTTCACAGATAGTGAATAGTTTGTTTCAGTGTTCACTGTAGTCTGTGAGCTTTCATTTGTGAGTGCAGATTACGCCCATTTGTACTTCAACCCGCCGGTTGTAGTCTGCTGAGCGTGTGCACTGCCTCTCCTTACATTTTTCTCTAATTTGGGCGCTCCTTTTATGGAAAAAAATCTAATTTTTTTTGTGTGACCGCTTCCCCGAACAATACTTGGGTTGCAAACACATAGAATACACAAAGGGGTTTTTTTCACAGATATAAAATTTTTTTTCATGTTACTGTAGTCGGGATTTTTTTATTTTGTGATTGCAAAAAATCGCCCCCTTTGTATTCAACCACGCCGGTTGAACTGCGAGCGGTGTTACGCCTATTTTTTACTTTTTCTCTAATTGGGGGCTGCTCCATTTTAGGGGAAAAAAACTAATCATTATTACGCGCTTCCACCGTATACAATAAAGGTTGAAAACACTATAGAAGTACACAAAGGAGCTTTTCAAAATAGTAATAGTTTTTTTTCAGTGTTCATTTTATCTGTGAGTTTTTTCATTTTGGATGCGTTTTAAACCTCCCCTTTTTACTTCAACCCTGCCGGTTTAGTCTGCGAGCGGTGAAATGCCTCATCCTTCACTTTTTTCCAAAAATTTGGGGCCCAAATGGGGAAAAAAAAACTAATCTATTAGGGGACGCCTTCCATCCGTAACAATACATTGGTTGCAAACACTAAAGTTTTTTAACAAGGGGTTTTTTACAGATAGTAATAGGGTTTTTTCACTGTAGTCCCTGTAAAACTTTTCATTTTGGGGGTCAGATTACCTCCTTTGAATTCAACCACTCCGGTTGTAGTCTCTGACGTGTGCCCCGCCTCATCCTTCACATTTTTCTCAAAATTGGGCTGCCCATTTAGTGGAAAAAAAAAATCTTTAGTGGACCGCTTCCCCCCTATACAAAACTTTTGGTTCAAACACTATAAAGTACACAAAGAGCTTTTTCCCCAATAGGGAAATTGGTTTCAGTGTTCCTTATCGTGACTTTTCATTTTTGAGTGCAGATTACCTCCATTTTTTTTTTAACCACTCCCGGGTTGTTCTGCTGAGCGTGTGTCACTGCCCTCTTCACAATTTTTCTCAATTTTTGGGGGCTGCTCCATTTGGGAAAAAAAAAACTAATCTATTATGTGACCCCCTTCCTCCGATACAAAAATTTGGGTTGCAAACACATAGAATACACAAAGGGGCTTTTCACAGAATGAATAGTTTGTTTTTCCATGTTACGTAGTCTGGAGCTTTTCATTTTGTGAGTCAGAAAACGCTCCATTTTTACTTCAACCACTCCCGGGGTTTTACGCTGACGGGTCACTGCCTCACCTTCACATTTTTTTTTAATTGGGTGGGGCCCCAATTTTTTGAAAAAAATCAAATCTTTTGTGACGCCTTCCACCATACAATACATTGGTTTTTCAAACAAAATAGAATACACAAAGGGCCTTTCACAAAACTAAACATTTTCGGGGGGGCACTGTAGTCTGTGAGGAAAACCAACGGGGCCTTTTAAACTTTTCTATTTTTTTTTCAATCTCCAAGATAAGAAGCAGGAAAAGGCACGGGTCGTGGCGGGGCCGGGATTTGCAGCAGGGGGGGGGGACGGGGGGTTTTTGGGTGCCCCCGCACCCATTGACAGGGGCATCCCCTTTTCCCCGGACCCATGGCCCTTTTTGGTGGGCCAGCGAACCCCCCCCTGCGGAAGAAAAATAAACCGTTTTGGTTGGAGGGACCAAAAGGGCTCATTAAAATACCTTCCCCCCCCCCCCGGCCCAAAAACATTTTTAAAACCCCCATAAACCTTAAAACCCCTGCCAAATTGCCCGGGGCGTCAAAGCTCTGTACAGGACCACCCTGAGTCTCTTTTTCTTTTCTCAAATCTTTTGGTTTTGGAAACAGGGGCCCAGCAACAGTTTTCTGGAAAGGGAAAAAGGGGGAGTTGCAGTGATGCCAACAGCTGGCCTTTTTAATCGAAGAGGGGGAAAACCAGTGCCGATGGCACCCACACCGCAGAACCCTAGATGAGAACTCTTTTTCCAGTTTTTTTTGAAAAAGGTGCGGCCAAAACCACCCAACAACAGCAGGATGGAAGAGGTGGTGGGGAGATATGGGCCAAAAGACCCAACGGGGGCGTGGGAAAACAGGAAGGTGGGGAGCACCTTTTGGGGAAAGAAACCCCGCCAAACCCCGGGGGAAAGGGGGAAGGCCCCCGACCGCTTCCTTTTAGCCCCCATTTTACCCCTTTCGGCATTCCCCTCTTAAAACCCCCAAACCGGGGCCCCCCCCCGGGACTTCCGCGGTCCTTTTTTATACATTCCCCAATAAAAATTTGCTATGTCAAACCCCAGCTGTGTAATCAAAAAAAAAAAGATTAAAAGGTCAGTAACCTTAATACAACAAAATTTGGAAAAAAGGTGGGGTCAAAGCATTTGTTTTTTTAAAAACAAAACCCGGGGAGAGAGGCCAACCTACCGCACACCTACATTTCCCCGCTCCTGTTGGAGCCCTTTTTCCCCAGTTCACACACACCCCGGGAAAGGTTTTTTTCCCCAAAGGATCGCCAGGAAGAACCCGGTCACTGTTGTCCAGAGACACAGTTTTTTCCACCCACGGGGGCAAGCCCCCCTTTCCCCCCCACACCCCCACCACAAAACACCCCAACGTACACAGGCGGGAAAAAGACGGCCATCCCCCGGCAAACCATCCACGACCCAGGAAAAAAATTTTGGCTGTCCATTGAAAAACTCCTTCCCTTGAAATGCTGTCATTCATTTTTGGTGGAGACTGCCTTTTCCCCCGTAAAAAAATTTTGGTTTTTGGGCACCCCCCCAATCCCCTTTTTCCCCCAGCCGTTTTTAAAAACCCGCAAAAAAGGGGCCGGGGCCCCTCTGAAAAAAGCATGTTGGGGGGAAAAAATTTAAACATCGCAAAAAAACCGCCGTCAAAAAAAAGGGGCCCACCTGACCACCGATGCTGGACCCTACCCAAAAGGCCGGGGCCGCCCCCTTTTTTTCACTGCCCATTGGGTGAAGTTGGGGGAGCCGGGTAAAAAAAAATCTTGCGGGCGTTTAAAACGTTTTCTGCCAACTCCAATTTTTTCCGGGGAAATCAATCTGCCCTTTTTGACTCCTCCTCCAACCCAGTTCCTCAAAATAAATCCCCCCCCGGGAACCCCGGGGGTCTACCCCAGGGGGGCCCCGGGGGACGCTTTCCTAAACGACCGATATGAGCACACCCGGGGCCAAACGGCAACAGGCCGTTCTGAAATTAATTCCCATGGGGAATCGAAGCCACACACGCAGGAGGTCGGGAAACCCCCAAAACAAGCAGGAAGGGGGGGTTTTGGGGTTTTTTGCCACGAATCCCACCGGGGTTAAAAAGGGGGGCAATGGCCGAAATCGGGGGGCACTCGGGGGCCCTTTGGGAACCTCACTAAAAAAACCAAAACGGGGGCCAAAAAGGCTAAAAAATTGGTCGTGCAGAGTTTTTTGAGACAAAACCGGATTTTTAGCAATGCCCCCAAAAGGGTTTTCCCCCTAGAGTGCCATTTTCGATTTTCCCCCAAAAGGCCAAAAACGCGCATTGCAGCCCCCAAAAAGCAGATTGCCCCTTTTCCCGAACATCGATCACCCCAGGGGGCGTATCCACCGGGTTTTAAATTTTTTAAATTTTTCATAGTTGGAGGGGTTTTTTGTGAGCAAAAACCAGCAGTTATGGATTTTCAGCTGCATCAGGCGCAATCAACACGCAATTTCGCCGTCCACACTTCACCATTAATGATTTGGGGGCCAAAATATGGGGGGAAAAATTTTTCCAAAATTTTTTCGGCTTTTTATAGTCAACCGGTTTGGGGGAGTGCAGAAACACTATCCCCCTTTACCCCCCCCCTTTTCTGCCGCTTAAAAAAAAAACCAACAATAAGGGATGGGGTTTTTTAAGAGGGGGAAAAGAGGTTTTAAAAAAATTTCCCTCACCTCGGAAAAATCGGGGGCCCCCCAAAGGGGGTTCCCCCCACAAAGGGCTGGGCAGGGCCTCACTTTGTGAGGAGGGGGAGGAGGGGGAGTCAATGGAGGGGGGAAACATCCTCCCCCGGGAGGTACACAAAAGCTCAGTTTTTTTTTTTAGACAAGGGGGGTTAAGCCCCAAAAAGGCAAAAGATAACGCCTCTTGCGAGGACACGTTTCTTTTTGTTTTGGGGGTCCCCCCCGCACATTGGTTTTTTTTTTAAGCGCAAAGGGGCCCCCAAAAAGACCGCCGACCCCCCCCATTCTCACACTCTGATTATTTTTTTAAAAACCCCCCTAAAAAACCCCCCCACCGGGGGGAAAAGACAAAAACCCATCACAAAACCGTTGAAAACCCGGGGGTAAAATGCGGGGTAAAACCCCCCCCACACTGGTTTTAAAAAATAATGACTAAACCCCTTTTTGCCGGACACTGCGCTGCTACTGCTTTTCAAAGCAAGCTCTGGCTTTGAGGGATTTTAAGAGCTCTGCAAAAAGAGGGCACACCAGTGCCTCTGCACAGGAAAGCCAGTAAGTTCAAAATGGGGCCAAAATTTTGGGGCAGCGCCACAAATGTCTACACCTCCGAGGGGGCCCCTTCCCCGGGGGGGAACGTCCCCCCCCCGATGGTGACAGACTACTTGGGTTTTGGGGCCCCTCAGTGTACCCCAAGGCTCTTTCCCCCCCTTTAATTTTTTTTGGGCTCTAAGCTGGGTACATGGCCAAAGCTTAGCCCCTATGTTGGGGGTGGGGGGCTTCCCCCTGCTGCCAGTTTTATTACGAGCGCGTCTTTAGTGCTGCGGTGGTACTTAAAAGAAACCCCGCATGCACTACCCCGAAAGTAGAAACCCTTTTAAAATTTTTTTTAAAATGAAAAAGGCATGGGTCTCCCCAAATTTTTCTGTCCTTTTTTTAATTAAATAACGGGTTTTGAAAATTTTTCCAGTCCCCTGTTTTTTCACTTTCTACCACCTGAACCAACCCCGGGGCTCCAACACTGCCATTTCGCCAGAATGTCGTTCCACAGAACAAAACCCCAAACTCTCCCGTTATGGGGTCATAACCCCCGCGTTCCCCCGGGTGGCAACGGCAAAAATTTCCCCCGTTCCCACACAGGGGCAAAAAACACTGACCACCCGGGCCCCAAAAAGGGGGAAAGCCGCACCCCTTGTTAAAGCTAAAAAAAATGAAATTGTAAATTTGCAGGCCTAAAATGAAAAAAATTTTTTTGAAAAAAATAGGGCAAAAATTATTTGGGGGATCACCCCGCAAAACTTTACATTCTATTAGAAAAAGGTTTAAAAAAAAATAAAAAAAAGTCTCCTTTACCCTTTTTAAATTAAAAACCCAAAAAACATTTCAACTTAAAGAATTAATGCTTTTTTGGAACTTTTTCTTTTCCTGTAAGAAAAATGCACTCAATGGAATTTTTAAAAATTACATCCTCCCCTCATCATCACACGATTTTATTATGACAGACATTATAAAATACACCTACTATCCAACTGTAAATCCCAAAAACCCAAAGAAATGGCCACAAGTAAACCCTGGAAAAGTCCCAATAAAAATTATTACATCTGAAAGTGCATCATGCATACGACAATAGTACTTAAACCCGCAATGCTGTTAAAAAAACCCCAAGAGATAAAAAAATTTTTAAATGGTATAAAGGGACACGTGCATTTTAAACCCCCGGGCAATGGATTTTAAAAAAGAACTAAATTTTAAATCATGTCAACCTTTGGCTTTTTTATTTTTAAAAATTTTTTAAAGGGGGGAACGAAATTTTTTTTGGTTTGTCCCTAGGGGTAGTATTACACTTTAAAAAATTTTTTCTGCGTACTTTTTTTTTGGCTCCCCCAGGGGGCAAAAACGCACCTAACCCCACATTTGATAGTCAGAAAATTGGGCCACACGCTACCCCAAACCCCCACCGTGACAGTAGGAAGGTAGTTTTGACGGAAAAAAAGCTTTGGGGGGCCAAACCCAAAATTCTTTTAAACCCCTTTTTAAAAACTCAAAAAAAAAAAAACAATTTTCAGCCGCAGACTTTTTTACACAGTAAAATGAAATTTCCCTCAGACTGTCCACTTGTGAAAAACCAAGAATATACCTTTTCCCATCCAGCCTTTGTTCCCCCTACACTTTTTGGCCCCACTTAAAAATTTTTGACAAAAAGCCTAATGTTTTTTTAAAGCTTTTTTTTATTTACATTTTTTGTCATAATCACATTTATGATTTCCCTGCTTTTTCATTTTCATACTGCTATAAAAAAGTTCCCCTTTTTTGAACTTTTAAAAAATTGAATTTCTGGACGTCACATAAAATTTTTCGATGAGGGTGAAGAGTGAAATTACCCAAAAAATTGGGCTTCACTAGTTATGTTTAAAATTTCGTTTCCAAAACCCTTAAATTTATAAAAAAAAAAAATTTTCTTTTATTTTTTAAATTTCAACCTTTTAAATTTTTTTTCCAAAATTTTTTGGGGGTGTTTTTCCAAATTTTTTTTTGGCAGTGCATATAAACGTTTATAATTTTTTTTTTCTTTTTTTTTCCTTTCTTGAAATTAAAAAAAGGGATTTTGTACCTGTTTTGCCATAGTAAAAAAATTTTAAATTTTAAAATCACAGTGGGTTATTTTTCCCTTTTTGGATAACTGGGAAAAAATGGGGAAAAAAAATTTCAAGCTTTCAAGGCTACTCACGGGGTCTTCATCCCGGGGGAAAACTAACTTAAAAAAAAATTAAGCTCACAAAATTTTTTTACCCCAAAAGGGGGCAGGAAAAAGTCAATAGGAAACAAGTAAGTGACGTGTAAACCAAAAAATCATTATCTCACAGGGAAACAAAAAATTCGAACATTTTCCCCCAAAAAGGTGAAAGTTTGATTGCCCTCTCATTGGGGGATTTTTTGGGGGGTTTTTTTAAAACCCGGAAGGGGGATGACCAAATTCCCTTTTAAATTAAAAAAATACAAAAACCATGTGAAATAATTTTTTTCCATCAAATAAAAATGTTTAAAGGTCAGAGAGCTTATTTTCTGAAACCTTTTACGTTTCTCTTTTTTAAGTAAAATTTAATAACATAATTCCTAAAAAAGAGCAACCGGGGGGAAAAAAAGTCTTTTCCCCCGCAAAATCTTAATTTATCTGTGATTTTTTTGGGGGGGTATAATTATCCTTGTTTTTCCCTTTTTTTTTTGGTCTCCCCCACTTTTCCCTCCCTTTTCTTGGGTTAGCTATTCCTGTTCCTGTTTGTTTAGAAAAAATTTTGGGGGCTTCATTTTTGGCTTTTTTTTTTTTTCCTATGAAACACCTTTTATCCGAAAGCTTTTAATTTGTTTCCCTATTTTTTATTAAACCAATTTAAAAAATTTTAACCACAGAGGGGGGTCAAGTAAAATATTTTTAAAATTCCCTTTGGGGGTTTAAATTTATATTTTTTGTTGTATAAAACTTCATTTATTCTTTTTGGGAAATACATACATTTTAATGGGGGCCCCCCAACAAGGCAATAAACCATAAAATTTTATGCCTACACCCTCCTTACCCGGGGTTCCGCCCAGTGCGCTCAAAAGGGGTTTTTTTGCCCCAAAAAAACAACGGATTGTTTTTGGGGTTCATAACGCCTCTTTCCCCGCTGTGTTTTCCCGGCAAAAATTACGCTGCACTACAACTTCAACTTCAAACGCTCAACTGTCCCCGCCTACACCCTCCGAAACCCGGGGTCCAAAAACCCCCCAGTTGTTTCTCGGGGAAAGCGTTAGCACATCTACACTTTCTCCCGTTTACGGGGTTCATTTAAATTTAGCTGTTCCCCTCTTGTGAACGCAAAAAATCCGTGCCTCCACCCTTTCCTTTTTCTCCCCCCGGGTTTTTAAAACCGCCAGTTGTTTCCGGAATGCGTTTTTACAGTGAACACTTTCTTTCCCTTTTTACTGGGTTTCCCGGGAAAGTCGCTGTTCCCCCGCTGTGGGGGAAAGGCAAATAGTCCTTTCGGGGCCCCCACCATGTTTTTCTTTTTCCCTCCCGGGTTTTTCAACCCCCCCATTGTTTTTTCCAAATGCGTTTTTTAAGGAACACTTGCTCCCGGTTTCTGGGGTTCCGTAATTTTCACTTTTCCCCCCTGGTGAACGGCCCAAAAAATCCCTTTTTCCTCCCCAATTCCCCTTTTTATCCCGGGTTACAAAACCGCCATTTTTTCCGGGAAATGCGTTCCCCCATGAACATTCCCTGGTTAAAAGGGTTTTAAAAGTCGCTTTCCCCTGCGTGTGAAAGCAAATTCCTCGCCCCACCTTTCCTTTCTCCCCGGGTTTTTTAAACCCCATTTTTTCCCCGAATGCGTTAGCACCAACCCCCTTTCTCCCGTTTTTCTGGGGGTTTAGTAAGTCACTTTTCCCCCCCCCGGTTTAACGGGGGAAAAACCTGCGCCCCACCCCCTTTTTCTTTTTCCCTCCCTGGGGACAACCCCCCCATTGGCTCGGAAAACGTTAGCAAAAGGCCCCAAAACTTGGCCCCCTTTACTGGGGTTTGAAAGTCAGCTGCCCCGCTTTTTGAACGGGAAAAAAATCCCGCGCCCCCACCCGTTTCCCTTTTAACCCGGGGTAAACAAACCGGGGCCCTTTTTGCTCAAGGGCGTTTAAAAGGGCACACTTCTCCGGTTTTCTGGGGGGTTTTAAATTTACTGTTTTCCCCCCCCCGTGTGAACGGCAAAAAAATCCCCCTCCACCTGTTCTCTTCTATCCCGGGGGTTTCAACACCGCCATTTTTTTCTCGGGAAATGCTTTTTGCACGTTAAAACTTTCTCCCGTGTTTCTGGGGTTTAGTAATGTCAGCTGTTCCCCTGCTGTGTGAACGGCAAATAGTCCTGCTGCCTCCACCATGTTCTCTTCTCATCCCTGGGTTACAACACCGCCAGTTGTTTCTCGGAAGTGCTGTTAGCACAGTGAACACTTGCTCCTGTGTTACTGGGGTTCAGTAATGTCAGCTGTTCCCCTGCTGTGTGAACGGCAAAAAGTCCTGCTGCCTCCACCATGTTCTCTTCTCATCCCGGGTTACAACACCGCCAGTTGTTTCTCGGAAGTGCTGTTAGCACAGTGAACACTTGCTCCTGTGTTACTGGGGTTCAGTAATGTCAGCTGTTCCCTGCTGTGTGAACGGCAAATAGTCCTGCTGCCTCCACCATGTTCTCTTCTCATCCCTGGGTTACAACACCGCCAGTTGTTTCTCTCGGAAGTGCTGTTAGCACAGTCTACACTTGCTCCTGTGTTACTGGGGTTCAGTAATGTCAGCTGTTCCCCTGCTGTGTGAACGGCAAACAGTCCTGCTGCCTCAACTTTAATTTCCATGGGTACCTTCTGCTACCCATCCGGGTTCCAGTACCGTCAGCTGGTTCTCCGCAGTGCCTTTGCCTAGGTGCCTCCATGTCGGTATCCGAGTTCCAGCAACGTCTGCTGGTCCTTGGTAGTGCTTTGGAGCACAGGTACCTCCTGCTTAGTAACCCTGTCCCAGTAACGTCAGCTGGTCCTCGGTTGTGCCATTGGCTCTTTTCCTTCTGCTGACCCTCCGGGTTCCAGCACAGTCAGCTGGTCCTCGTTACTTTCATTGGTTCTTGTACCTTCTGCTACCCATCCGGTTCCAGTACCGTCAGCTGGTTCTCCGCAGTGCCTTTGGCCTAGGTGCCTCCATGTCGGTATCCGAGTTCCAGCAACGTCTGCTGGTCCTTGGTAGTGCTTTGGAGCACAGGTACCTCCTGCTTAGTAACCCTGTCCCAGTAACGTCAGCTGGTCCTCGGTTGTGCCATTGGCTCTTTTCCTTCTGCTGACCCTCCGGGTTCCAGCACAGTCAGCTGGTCCTCGTTACTTCCATTGGCTTTTGTACCATCACCAACAGGACAAAGAAGGTTAAGACAAACTACAAGATACAGAACAAGAGACAGAAGAACAATAAGCAGAAGATCAAAAAGCAGAAGAACATTAAGTATAAGACCAAAATGAAGAGCAAAATATATGCTCTAAATTCTAAGCAGAAGAAGACTAAGCAGTGTATGGGGGTGAGTCCGTTCCTCCTCGTGGTGCCCTGGAAAATGCCTGATGCTGCTGCAGGCTAAACTGAACGCGGACAAATACTGTTGTAATTAAAATCTTTCGTGACAGCAAGAACGGAAGGATGAAAATTCAGAGTTTTACAGATTACAAGTACAGGAATGTCTGTCACAAATAAGAATATGATGAAAAGGATGAATAGGAAGAAGATGAAGAAGTAGAATATGAAGAATAATAACTGTTTAATAAGAACAATATAAGTAATGTTAACAAAAAGATGAATAGCAAGAAGTTTTAGAAGATTAATAAGGTGAAGATGAAGAATAATTTGATGAGAAAGATGATGCTGCTGAAAATTATGAAGGAGAAAGTGTGTGAAAAGTTAAAAAGGTGAAGACCATGGAAGTTGTGAAACAGACATATTTGACAAAATAGAAAAAAGGTTAACAACATTGTCAATTTGTTCGTCAATCCGAACGTATTTCCTAAAAAAAAAAAATTAATGCTATTCCATTGGATTGGGTCAAACATCTATGCCTTTAATGTCTCCTCAACCTCCCCCAATACATTCTACATTACTCTTTCTTGTTTTCCTTCATGTACAATTAACCAACAAGGCAAGAATGGGTTTTTTTTAATTTCGATATTTTGTTCCCATAGACTTACATGGGACTTCCGGTATCGGTATCGGGTATCGCCGATATTTTAGTGATATCGGCGATACCATTACGATTCCGATACTTTAGGATATCGGAAAGTATCGCTCAACTCTAATCCTCACCCATCCCTGTAGACTGTGAGCCCTTGCGGGCAGGGTCCTCTCTCCTTTGTGTGCTTGTGTGTGCCTTGTATTGCTCACGTTTACTGTACTTGTCTATATTCGCCCCTTTTCACATGTAAAGCACCATGGAATAAATGGCGCTATAAAAATGTATAATAATAATATAAAATAATAATAATTATCTCAAGGTTAACCACTGTCATGAAGGCATGTGATTACTTAGGCAGGTAATACTTGTGAAATGAACATCCATGTGAGTCCAAAAGCTTCATATAAACAATTACATTGCCCCTGTTTATGAGAATTTTGCATATAGTGCATCTTGGTACCATCTCCTGCCAGGTAAGTAAAATATATCTGGCCATTCAAGAAAATTTGATTACGAGGCCAAACCCCTTTTTACATTGCTCGATCACCTAGTTCCGACACTTATGTGGTGAGGGGTCAGCATTGGCTCTCTAAATTATCTATGAGTACTTAGAGTCATTCAGAACAAGCTGTAACGCACTGTGTGATACACCATATCAGCAATTTGAGTTATAGTAGTTCTTCTGTAGGACTGGACCAGATTTCATGTCAAACAAGCATAAATGAACCTTGTGTGCCTAATCCCTATCACCAGTTCACCAGGTGATCTTCATTCAAGCACTTTTGGTAGGTACTAACTGCTGCATACTCAGAATACCACACAAAATCTGATGTTCTAGAGATGTTTTGGCTCAGCCATCTACTCATCACAATTTAGTTCTGAAAGAGTTGCTCAGAGTCACTAAGAATCTTACCCTTGCCCATTTTTCCTGCTTTCAATGCATTAAGTTAAAAAAAGACTATTATTTGCTGGCTAATATAACCCACATATCTACAGCAATGGCAGGTGCCATAAGTACGAGATATTCAACGTTATTAAATAGAAACTGTACTTTCAACAAACTGTGCATAAATCAGTATAGATTTATATAGTATAGATGATTATAAGAAACTTTGCAATTTATTTTATCCCAAAAATTTTCATCTTTCTCCCAATATGAGCCACTTCTTTCTCCCCCCTAACCACTGCCATATGAACTTATTATCCACAGTGAAAACTCTGGAAAAAACAGCTGAAATCTATCTGTTGCTCAAGACAATGCAGACTGCTAACACAGTGAAGTGTAAAATTACGTCTCCTATTATACTCTGTAGAGAAAAGGGGGAGGAGAAGTGAGAAGCAGACTGAGAAAACAGCCAGAGAAAGACACAGAAAGGTTATGCTGAGCTTTCTAACAAGTCATTTATTATATTTTGTAGAGAAAAGGGAGAGTATAAGCGAGAGGCAGACTGAGAAAACAGCCAGAGAAAGACACAGAAAGATTATGTTGAGCTTTCGAAGAACCTATTTATTATATTTTGTAGAGAAAAGGGAGAGTATAAGCGAGAGGCAGACTGAGAAAACAGCCAGAGAAAGACACAGAAAGATTATGCTGAGCTTTCTAACAAGTCATTTACCTCACCCCAGAGTTGGATTGACGACTACAAGGCTTAGTACTACTGGTTAAAACTAACTGGCAGGTAGTTGCTACCTACCTATGAATAAACAGAGAGAAAATCTCTCAATCAAAAAATCCAGAAGTTATTAATAGTACGATCTAAATAATGTAGATCATAAATGAAGAGATAATAAAACATGAGGAGTTTAGCAAAAATATTTCATTTATTAAAAATAACTATCTGACAATGACAATATCGTGAAAGGAGAAAAGCAGCTAAAACTGATGTGGGAACAGATGGAAAAATTTACATCACATCAGAGAGAATATAAGAGTGTCCTACTGGCGCTCCAAACATGTACAGTATAAGGAATCTCTACTGGTGTGGTAAAGAATTAATATCAATGATACAATGCATCGCCCTTTTAAATCAGATAGCAGTATTTACGAGAAAGCAGAAGATAATGATAATGCTGCCACACCATAATCTCCTGTAAGAAAGTGCAACTAAGATATGAGATAGATAGGTGCTGCTACCGGCTTAATGTTAGGAACCTATTGTCCCAGGGTAAAGATCATATCTAAATTAGGACCCGATAATGAAAAGTAATTTTATCTTGAGACATGTCAGTAAAGTGCTGGAGCACAGGTGGGACACAGCTGGAGCCTCGACGCGTGTTTCACCACCTTAGGTCACCGTCAGGAGGTGTGGTTTTGTAGCTATCTACCTACCTGTTGTGCTAGGCTCCGATTTTTACTAGTACAGACTGGTCACAGGAACGTCTCTTGCCATTGATTCAGTAGCTTTCACTGACATCACGTCAACAGAGCAACAGGTTTTCTTCCACTCTACTCTGTTGACGGGGTGTGAATGCTGATGTCATGCTGATTGACAGCCGGTTCCCATTGCATTACAGCTTTTAACCAGCATAACGCCAGGAATGCCTCCCTGTGTGCTGTATGGAGAAAAACAAAGCAGCTAGTCTCCTCCCAGCAACTCAGAGTCAATTGCAAATTGGATAGAGGCTGCAGGCAGGAAAACTTGTGGGAAATACCAGAATAAAAGTCATATAATAGACTGACATACAGGTGCTTCTCACAAAATTAGAATATGGTCAAAAAGTTAATTTATTTAATTTATTTCAGTTCTTCAATACAAAAAGTCAAACTCATATATTGTATAGAGTCATTACAGAGTGATCTATTTCAAGTGTTTTTTTGTGTTAATATTGATGATTATGGCTTACAGCAAATGAAAACCCAAAAGTCATTATCTCAATAGATTAATAATTAACAACAATAATTAACAATAATTAACAAACTCCTGCAAAGGCTTCCTAGAAGTTTAAAAAGGTCCCTTAGTCTGTTTCAGTAGCTCCACAATCCACAGCACCTGTAGTGCTGATCTTCATGTATACATGCAGGACAGCTTATTGTGAAAAATCAAATGAAAGTAAAGTTACCCTTTAAGTTCACCCAGAGTGGTTTTATTGTTATGGCTGATCCACGTATATGTATTATATGTGTACAGTATTTCTTTAATTATGTTTTTTTGTATTATATTCTTTTTAATTTGTGAATCTAGCTCAAAATAGAAGGAAGCTTATTTTGTTCCTAAAATGAACTAAAATCACTTCTGTTAAATTGAAAAAGTGGTGCAATGACCCTTGTCTAAGAACTAAATTGGTATTAGATACTTTTATAATGTCTGTTGGCTTCGACAATCTTTCTTCAGATTGTTCAGTTCAGAGCAGATTATTATTTGTGACAACAACTGTGAAGTTTTTGTGTTAGGCATGCGATTGGCATAGTAAGCATTCCTGCGGAGTTGCTTGGTATTCACTTGTGTTTCTGGAGTAACTTTGACATATATTGTGTAGTTTACTCAAAGAAAACAATTCCTTGTAATACATTTTCTGCTGTAGGACAGTCATGTTTACCAGCTAATGTGAGCAATGATATGATCTAGTGGCATTCAAGTTGTGGAATTAAACATTGTCTACAGAGACTGTTACTACTACGGCAATTTAATTTTTAATGAGTTATTAACCCGAGGAAAGACACCTGAGGACTCTATTACATTTTCTGTCTAAATACACGTGTGATGTGTGTTAGGGCAGAATCCCACATGGCAGCCAGCGCAGGATGAGATGCTATGGAGGCGCTTCATTAAAGTTGCTAGATTATTAGAAATTCAGTGTAAACTGCTTGCTTTCCGTAATGCCTGCATGGTTTCTGCACAACCACAATGTCATTAACAATATGAATTCAATTTATACTGAATTTCAAATAATCCAGCTGAAAACTCCTGAGACTTTCATAAGACATCATATGGGCTGACATATTTCAGAGCATTTTAATATTTCTCTCACTGGCTCATGTCTCTGAATGACTTTGGCTTTTATTACCCAAGCTATGGTTTTCCATAGATGTATGATACTGTCACTGTAGTTTGGCTCAGTAGCAGAGGCGTAGCTAGTGTTTCGGTGTAGGGGGAGGGGCGAAACTTCTATGTGGGCGCCTAACCAGAGAACCTCAGCAAATGACCGCGCTGTTGCCAAAAATAATCTATATATAAAAAGACCAATATTGATATCACCGGCATATGGTCAGTGGTAAATAACACCAGTCCTACAGAACATATAAGAGATCATAGCAGAGTTACAGATAATGACTTACCGCTGACGTTCTTTTTGATGGAATCGTTCACTTTTCCCGTCTTTTCCATCTGGCCCAGACCAACATAACGACTCCTCCAGCCGGGACTCGACTACAGAGAATACAACAAAGACACGTTTCACTTCTTATATTGTCAGCACTGTCACGATCACCGATTGGACTATTCTCAACCTGCACAAACTCCTCATCCTGCTGATACCCCAATACTGAGCTGCTGCTGTCGTATGTGTCCCTATTACTACACCTGATACTCCAATACTGAGCCGCTGCTGCAGTATGTGCCCCTATTACTACACTTGGTACCCCAATACTGAGCCGCTGCTGCCCTATGTGTCCCTATTACTGCACCTGATACCCCAATACTGAGCCGCTGCTGCCCTATGTGTCCCTATTACTACACCTGATACCCCAATACTGAGCCGCTGCTGCCGTATGTGTCCCTATTGCTGCACCAGCTGGGTGGTTCTGTGTGACCTCTAAATTCTAAAGCAGCCCTCTATAATATAGTAATGCCAGGTGCAAGTGCCCTAGAAAACAGTGCCCACATGTTGTCCCCTAGAATGTAATAATGCCCTGTGTGCCCCTTTGACAGTCACAGTAACCAGAGTTCCCCTATAACAATAAGTGCCCACTTTACACTTAATAATGTCCCGAGTCTCCCCCTTGTACAGCTCCCCTATACAAAGTATGATGCCCCCTAACTGGATATATACTGACCCATTAATATCCCCAAACTATTTAATGGCCCCGCCACTATAATCCCCACACTGTATGATGGCCCCCTAGATAGCCTCCATATAGCATAATAATAATCTTTAATAATCTTTATTTTTATATAGCGCTAACATATTCCGCAGCGCTTTACAGTTTGCACACATTATCATCACTGTCCCCGATGGGGCTCACAATCTAGATTCCCTATCAGTATGTTTTTGGAGTGTGGGAGGAAACCGGAGTACCTAGAGGAAACCCACGCAAACACGGGGAGAACATACAAACTCCTTGCAGATGTTGTCCTAGGTGAGATTCGAACCCAGGACTCCAGCGCTGCAAGGCTGTAGTGCTATCCACTAAGCCACCGTGCTGCCCCACCAGATAGTCCTCAATATAGTATAATGCACCCGAATAGACAGCCTCTGTATTATAATGCACTCACCATAGACAGCCTCTGTATTATAATGCACCCCCATAGGCAGCCTCTGTATTATAATGCACTCACCATAAGCAGCCTCTGTATTATAATGCACCCCCACAGACAGCCTCTGTATTATAATGCACCCCCATAGACAGCCTCTGTATTATAATGCACCCTCATAGACAGCCTCTGTAGTATAATGCACCCCCCATAGGCAACCTCTGTATTATAATGCACTCCCCATAGGCAGCGTCTGTATTATAATGAACCACCATAGGCAGCCTCTGTATTATAATGCACCCTCATAGACAGCCTCTGTAGTATAATGCACCCCCCATAGGCAGCCTCTGTCTTATAATGCACCCCCATAGGGAGCTCCTGTATTATAATGCACCCCCATAGGCAGCCTCTGTATTATAATACACTCCCCCATAGGTAGCCTCTGTAGTATAATGCACCCCCATATGGAGCCTCTGTAGTATAATGCACCCTCATAGGCAGCGTCTGTGGTATAATGCAGCCCCATTACAAAAATAACAAATCCATTACTCACCTCCCTTGCTCCCGGCTACTGCGCTGCTCACTGCTCTCCCTCTCATCTCCTGACAGCAGGCACTGGGCAGTGATGTCATCGCGTCCGCTGTCAGATGCTGAGAGGGGGATTATGGGAGAGAAGGAGCGCTCACTCCTTCTCCCTCAATGCGGTCAGCTGTATCTGCTAGATGCCAATACAGCTGACCCTCCGATGACAGGCGAGGGGGCCCACTGCTGGCACAAGACCCCCCACCGCCTCCTCAGGGGCCCCATAGCGGCTGGGCGGCAGAGCAGGGAGAGCGATTCTCCCTGCTCTGCCACAGAACGTAACTGTGTCGGCGCTGTGCACACCGATACAGTTACAGTAGCGTAGCTCCGGGTGGGCCCCCTCAGAGCGCGGGGCCCGGGGCCACCGCCCCCACTGCCCCCCCGGTAGCTATGCTACTGCTCAGTAGACTCCGAATCCGGCTGTGACTTGCAATTGTAATACAGACGCTAAAATGTACATTATTAGAATAATTAGAATATTCTGTTACCTGTCATGTCAGCGTTGTAAAGGAGTCCTGTAGTGAAAGTGAAGCACCCAGGAGAAAATTATCTTTATTTCAAACAGGAGCAGCCGGCTTTGTAATGCCGGAGTAATGCCTCACAGCACTGAGAGCAGCGGTTGTAAGGACTGACAACAGCTTGCTCTTTACTGATGCACTTCAGAGCCTTCTGTCAGTCAGTACCAGGTTGTGCTCACAACCGTCACTCTGAGAGCTGTGAGTGGTGACAGTAATTGCTCCTGGCACTCCTGTATGACTGAAAGCTGGCGGCTCCCAGAAGAAATAAAGTTTATTTTCTCTCAGGAGCCTTACTTTCACTGCTGCAGCCAGCATCCTTCATAGTGCTATTAACCTGTAGATCAGCACTATATCTGCAGGTTAGAAGTATTATCAGGCCTAACAGATTCCATATAAGAAAGAATCGAGTAAACACACGTGTGCATCAGCTTCAAATCACTGGCTATGTTTGCGAATGCAATTGAGAAGTAATGCAGCCCAGAAAGACTTGAGGACTCCCTCTGTAACCCAATATACTTGACATAATCAATCAGATTTTATACTATACAGGTGCTTCTCACAAAATTAGAATATCATCAAAAAGTTAATTTATTTAAGTTTTTCAATACGAAAAGTGAAACTCATATATTACACTCCCTGACAGAAGTTATGTCGCTTATCCATGTTATGTAAATAAAAGCTTAGAACCTGACGTTAAATTCATCCATTGGTTGTATAAATTATTCTTTTGAAAGCTGAAACCCTCTGAAATGTGGTTTAGGTTAAGAAAATAAATTGACATTGATGCAGAAATATTGATCATTTAATGGACACAGAATGGTCAGATTTTGGCAAGACAAAAGTTTTGTCGCCTGGTCATATAATGCACCCAATCCTAGTTTACATCCTCACCTGTGCTCAGTAAATGATCGGTTAATTAGTGGGTGTGTATAAAAGAAACCCAGCACCCCAGACCTTCAATTGAAGTGCAACTTGAGCTCTGACAACATGCCAAAAATCCACCCTGCGACCAAAGCCTGGATTATCAAGAGGCTGAAGACCAGATCCACTGCAGAGGTGGCTGGCACCTTTAATGTGTCTCATTGTCAAGTACAAAGAATTAAAAAAGATTTGAAGAGACTGGAAATGTATTTGACAAGCCCAGGTCCGGCAGACCCCGCAAGACGACTGCTCAGGAGGAACGTTTGTTGGTTAGAAATTAAAAGCAAGCCCCTCTTCCACTGCAGTAGAGCTCCAACAGGCCTGGTCACCTCAAGTCCCTGTGTCAACTAGAACAGTTTGTAGGATTCTGTCTCGAAATGGCCTCTATGGTCGAATCAGTGCCCAGAAGCCAGCACTAAATAAAAGGCAAATAAAAAAAACGTGTGGCATTTGCAAAGTCCCACAGCCTGCTAAACAGATGGATGCTGGAAAAGAGGCAGAAGGTAGATTTATCCGATTAATTTTCAGTAGCATTACACCACAGACGCCGCAAATACTGCAGGAGACCTACTGGAGCCCGTATGGATCCAAAATACACCCAGAAAACAGTTACATTTGGTGGTGGAAAGATCATGGTCTGGGGTTACATTCAGTATGGGGGTGTGCGAAACATTTGCAAGGTGGAAGGCAATATCAATAGCCTAAAATATCAAGAAGTACGTATTAGCTACCTCTTATATTCCAAATCATAAAAGGGGTCAAATTCTGCAGCAGGATGGTGCTCCATCTCATACATCCATCTCTACAACAAAGTTCCTCCAGGCAAAAAAGATCAAGGTGCTCAAGGACTGGCCAACCCAGTCACCAGACATGAACATCATTGAGCATGTTTGGGGTAGGATGAAAGAGGAAGCTTGGAAGACAAAACCAAAGAATCTAGATGAACTCTGGGAGGCATGTAAGACTGCATTCTTTGCTATTCCTGATGACTTCATTAATAAATTGTATGAATCATTGTTGAACCGCATGGATGCAGTCCTTCAAGCTCATGGAAGTCACATAAAATATTAAATATGACTAATAGCACCACAACTTCATTCACCAATGTTATGCAACATATAAACCAGGGGAGGAGTCCAGAAGAGATAATTTGCATATTCCCAGTGCCTTCTGGGATAAGTGAAGAGTCTCCGCGAGCTCAAGGAACACTGGATTTTGGCTGTTGCAGCTGAAAGGAGGACATCAGTAAACCAGGGGAGGAGTCCCGAGGAGATAATTTGCATATTCCCAGTGCCTTCTGGGATAAGTGAAGAGTCTCCGCGAGCTCAAGGAACACTGGATTTTGGCTGTTGCAGCTGAAAGGAGGACATCAGTAAACCAGGGGAGGAGTCCCGAGGAGATAATTTGCATATTCCCAGTGCCTTCTGGGATAAGTGAAGAGTCTCCGCGAGCTCAAGGAACACTGGATTTTGGCTGTTGCAGCTGAAAGGAGGACATCAGTAAACCGTGCGCCGCTAGGCTTATATTTCAACGCTTGATTATCTCTTGAACAATAAGAACATGGAAGAGGCTAGGAGCCATGTGGTGAGCTGCATTTCTTGCTACATGTTCATAGACTTACCAGTGGAAAAGCCAAACTTCACATGCCAGAAGTGCAAGCTTGTGTCCCTGTTGGAGGAAAAGTTGCAAAATCTGGAAGAGAGGTTATCTACATTGAAGACCATTAAGGAAGGTGAAGAGTTCTTAGACAGAGCAGAATTATCTCTTCATGGTACAGAAAGAGAAGAAGTTCGAAGTGCAACTGAAGAAACAGAGGAATGGAAGCATGTGACCCAGAGAAGCAGGAGGATCGTGAGGCAGTCAGCACCAATTCTGCTCAGGAACCAATACCAGGCTCTTACACAGGAGAACGATGAAGAAATACATCAGGATAAGACTTTGCCCACAAACAACCTTGTAAGCCCTCAGAGTCCTCCTGAATGGAGAAAGAAAATTGTTGTGAAGAAGAAACGGAGAGTTGTTGTCATGGGCGATTCCCTGTTGAGAGGAACAGAGGCCGCTATCTGCAGACCGGATATAACCTCAAGAGAAATGTGCTGTCTTCCAGGTGCAAAAATTAAAGATGTGTCTGACAGGATATCAGGACTCTTCAGACCTAAAGATGACTACCCATTCCTGCTAATACATGTGGGGACAAATGACACCGCTAGAAACGACCTGGAAACCATCTGCAGTGACTTTGAAAACTTAGGTAAGAAAGTAAAGAACTGGGAGCGCAGGTGGTCTTCTCTTCCATCCTCCCAGTGGATGGCCATGGAACAAGGAGGTGGAATAAGATTCTGCAGGTGAACAACTGGCTACGTCGATGGTGCCGTCAGCAAGGATTTGGATTTCTGGATCACGGAGTGAATTACCTATACGATGGACTACTTGCTAGAGATGGGGTGCACCTTACGAAGACTGGAAAACATGTATTTGGAAGTCGCCTTGCTACACTCATCAGGAGAGCTTTAAACTAGAACAATGTGGGAAGGGAAGCAAAACGCCAGCAAAAGCCATACACTTGACAAATACTATTGATATTTCTGCTATTAGAAGTGAAGGGGAAGAACAAAGACAAAAAAATTTACATAATAAAAATATTGAAGGAAGAGAAACCAATCACAAACTAAAGTGTTTCTATACGAATGCACAAAGCATGGGCAACAAACAAGGAGAACTGGAGCTACTAACGCAGGAGAAGAAATATGATGTCATTGGAATCACTGAGACTTGGTGGGACGATACACATGATTGGAATACAAGGCTAGAAGGATACAACTTATTTGCAAGAAACAGACTTGATAAACGAGGAGGAGGTGTTGCATTGTATGTTAGAAAAGCGTATATCTGCACAGAGATTGACGCTTCAGAGACTGGGAGTTCTGTGGAAACTGTTTGGGTAAGAATACAAGGACAGAACAATGGAAAGGACACCATTGTAGGCATTTACTACAGGCCGCCTGTGCAAGCTGAAGATATGGATGAACTCTTTATGCATCAAATGGCCAAGTTCTCCAAAAAATATGACATAGTGGTCATGGGAGATTTCAACTATCCAGACATTTTTTGGGGAATCTCTCTCAGGCAAAACTAACAGGTCCAGGAAATTCTTATCCTCTCTTGCTGACAACTTTATCTTCCAAAAGGTAATGGAGAAAACAAGGGGATCTGCTACCTTGGATCTAATCCTCATAAACAGGGAGGAAATGGTGGAGGAGGTAAGAGTGGCTGGGACTCTAGGAGGTAGTGACCATGCTATTTTAGAATTTTGGATAACAAGAGGAGGAAGACCTGTGAAGACTCAGACGTCAAGGTTAGATTTCAGAAAGGCAGATTTTAAGGAACTCAGAAAGAGAATTGGAGGGATCCAATGGCTGGATATCCTTAAGGACAAAAATGTCCAGGAAGGATGGAAAATCTTGAAAAATGAGATTCTCAAAGCACAATCGTTAACAATTCCGAAAAGAGGGAAGAATGGGAAGCATTTAAGGAAACCAGGATGGATGAACATAGAACTTAAACACATGCTAAAAAGGAAGAAAGAAATGTTTATCAAATGGAAAGAGGGAGGCATATCTAAAGAAGAATATAATGCCGTCTGCAGAACCTGCAGGGCACAAATCAGATTATCTAAAGCTGACAATGAATTAAGGCTTGCAAGTGACGTCAAAAGCAACAAAAAAGGATTTTGGGGATACGTCAAAAGTAAAAGAAAAGTCAAAGATGCTATAGGATTTTTACAGGATGAAAATGATGAAATGGTAAGTCAGGATGTTGAGAAGGCTGAACTTTTAAATTCCTATTTTGCATCTGTTTTCTCTCAGAAAGGAAATGTAACATCAACTGATCTTCACTGTCCTATTAAAGGAATAGAAGAATCCAGGATAACTATAAACAGAAAGACAGTGAGGAAACACTTAGCTAACATAAATGAATTCAAGTCTCCAGGTCCAGATGAATTACACCCCAGGGTACTGAAGGAGATAGCAGAAGAAATTCTTGAACCACTGTCCATAATCTTTGAAAATTCTTGGAGAACAGGAGAAGTCCCAGAAGACTGGAGAAGAGCAAATGTTGTTCCTATCTTCAAAAAGGGGAAGAAGGTGGACCCAGGGAACTACAGGCCGGTGAGTCTGACTTCTATACCAGGAAAGATCTTTGAACAAATTATTAAAGAACATGTATACAAGTACCTGGATAAGAATGAAGTGATTAAACAGAGTCAGCATGGGTTTGTAACTAATAAGTCATGTCAGACTAACTTAATTTCCTTCTATGACAGAATCACTGACTGGGTGGATCAGGGAAATGCTGTAGATATAGTATATCTTGACTTCAGCAAAGCATTTGACAAAGTATCTCACACAATCCTTATTGAAAAAATGACTAAGTATGGAATGGACAAGGCAACTGTTAGGTGGATTCATAACTGGCTTAGTGATCGGACCCAAAGAGTGGTTGTAAATGGCTGCACATCCAGTTGGAAGAATGTCTCAAGTGGGGTACCACAAGGCTCTGTTTTGGGCCCTGTATTGTTCAACATCTTTATCAATGATTTAGATGAAGGAATTGAAGGTAAACTGATCAAATTTGCTGATGACACAAAGCTAGGAGGGGTAGCTAATACTAGAGAAGAGAGAGAGAGGATTCAAAAAGATATACATAAACTGGAGCAGTGGGCAGCAACTAACAGAATGGATTTTAACAGGGAAAAATGCAAAGTACTACATCTGGGCAATAAAAATGAAAAAAGCATATACAAAATGGGAGGAATAGGGCTAAGTAACAGCACATGTGAAAAAGACTTGGGTATACTAATTGATCACAGACTTAACATGAGTCAACAGTGTGATGCAGCAGCAAAAAAGGCAAATGCAATTCTAGGATGTATCAACAGAAGCATACAGTCTAGATCACGTGAGGTCATTATTGCCCTCTACTCCTCTTTGGTCAGACCTCATCTGGAATACTGTGTCCAGTTTTGGGCACCACATTTTAAAAAAGACATCAACAAACTGGAGCAAGTTCAGAGAAGAGCCACCAGAATGGTGACCGGTCTGCAAACCATGTCCTATGAGGAACGGTTGCAGGATTTGGGAATGTTTAGCTTGCAAAAAAGAAGACTGAGAGGAGACTTAATAGCTGTCTACAAATATCTCAAGGGCTGTCACATTGTAGAAGGATTATCTTTATTCTCATTTGCACAAGGAAAGACTAGAAGCAATGGGATGAAACTGAATGGGAGGAGACACAGATTAGATATTAGAAAAAACTTTTTGACAGTTAGGGTGATCAATGAGTGGAACAGGGTGCCACAAGAGGTGGTGAGTTCTCCTTCAATGGAAGTCTTCAAACAGAGGCTGGATAGACATCTGTCTGGGATGATTTAGAGAATCCTGCTTTGAGCAGGGGGTTGGACCAGAAGGCCCAGGAGGTCCCTTCCAACTCTACCATTCTATGATTCTATGATATTTGTATTTTAAGTTAATTATTTGTTTGAATATCACATTACTTTCTGTGGGCGACAAAACTTTTGTCTTCCCAAAATCTGATCATTCTGTGTCCATTAAATGATCAATATTTCTGCATTGATGCCAATTTATTTTCTTAACCTAAACCACATTTCAGAGGGTTTCAGCTTTCAAAAGAATAATTTATACAACCAATGGATGAATGTAACGTCAGGTTATAAGCTTTTATTTACATAACATGGATAAGCGACATAACTTCTGTCAGGGAGTGTATATAGAGTCATTACACACAGAGTGATCCATTTCAAGTGTTTATTTCTGTTAATGTTGATGATTATGGCTTACAGCCAATGAAAACCCAAAAGTCATTATCTCAGTAAATTAGAATACTTTATAACACCAGCTTGAAAAATGATTTTAAAATCTGAAATGTTGGCCTACTGAAATGTATGTTCAGTAAATGCACTCAATACTTGGTCGGGGCTCCTTTTGTATCAATTACTGCATCAATGTGACGTGGCATGGAGGCGATCAGCCTGTGGCACTGCTGAGGTGTTATGGAAGCCCAGGTTGCTTTGATAGCAGCCTTCAGCCCGTCTGCATTGTTGATTCACTCTGTTTGTAATGACTATCTATTATATGAGTATGAGTTTCAATTTTTGTATTGAAGAACTGAAATAAATTAACTTTTTGATGATATTCTAATTTTGTAAGAAGCACCTGTATAAGGTATTTGCCCCTAGATGCTAGACTTCTAGAAGAAAATATATTTGCAATATGGTACTATACGACATCTCAGTGATACTGAGTAGTGATGAGCGAATATGCTCATTGCTCGGGTTTTCCAGAGCATGCTCGGGTGGCCTCCGAGTATTTGGCGTGCTCGCAGATTTAGTATCTGTTGCCGCAGCTGCAGGATTTGCGGCTACTTGACAGCCTGAGTACATGTGGGGATTGCCTGTTTGTTAGGGAATTCCCATATGTCTTATAGCTGTCAAATAGGCGCAAATCATACAGCTGCGGCAACAGAAACTAAATCTCCGAGCATTACCAAAAACTCGGAGACCACCCAAGCATGCTCGGGGAAACCTGACCAACGAGTATACTCGCTCATCATTAATACAGAGCCTTAGGAACCCACGTGCTAGAGTACCAACATAGTTTCTAAAATGAATCTTTCAACATTTTTTTAAACAATTAATTATATTATATAATATTGACCTAGTATCCTTCATTGATAGTGATGAGTGAAAATGCCAAAAATTCAAATTTGGCAATTTGGTGAATTTGGGTGGAAAATAGATTCACACCATATGCATCCTTTTATGTATCTCCAGACTCCAGACCATAGTAAACATAAGGTGAAAAAAAATAAAATTAAATGTCACCTCCCTAGCCCCAGCTTGTCCACACAGCTTCCTCCTTGGTGATTCTGGTTCTGCCTTCATTCACAGGGTGTTGGACTTCTTCACATCACGGGTACCATCAGGTCTTAACAATGGAGGGGCAGAAGACCCAATGAAACCCGTGGCATGAAGAAAATTGATAAAGGCCAGACCAGAAATGACCAAACGGAAACTGTGCATACAAGGTGAGGACTGAGGAGAGGTGAGTATTCATTTTTTATTTTTGTATGTTCCCTTCCTGTCCCATTTGAATTTAGCAAAATTGTGGCCAATCCCAATGTTTTTTCAAGGCAAATTCTATTCACATCAGATTGCTTTGCTCAAGTGTACCTAGTATGCGTCACTATCAACCCTGTATCATATAACTAATAGGGTGATATGAAAGACATAATGCCAGGAAATCAGATCTCTGTGCTTCATACTGCAAAATGTAGGCCACATTGTAATGTAGTCTGTAGTCAGCTTATCTGTCCTCAATGACAAACCATCACAATAAGGTCAGTATCTGTAGAGGGAATGGGAAGTGAGATTTTTAATATTTCAGTACTGTAATCAGGTCATATTGGCCATTGAATGAAACAGTATTTCTTAAAAAAGAGAAAATATGAAATTTTGTATGATTTTGTGCCCTGAACGCTAAATGTAGAATGCTGTAGGGAGAACGTAGTGCCCACTACTTCTGTTTCCCTTATGTTGTGCACTCTGGAATTCATAGAGTTAAAGTTACATTTTTCAGGGGTTGTCTGGCTTTGAGGTACAAATCTGCAGTTACTCTATGGGACTGCAGACTTGTGAATCCTCACAGCACAGCAAAAATTCTCAGATATTGGAGATGGGAGTGGGTTGTCATGTGGAAATTTCCAATCCATTCTCTGACTTCCTGGTCAGGAGTAAATGAACTGTAAACACAGATTATCCCCCTTCCCTAATGAAAGCACCAAGGCACAGATAAAAAAATATTGGAAGGTCAAAATTTGCAAATATGTATTAGTAATCATTAGTTGAAAATTTCATAAAAACACATTACATGGCAAATGACAAAAATAAAAACTCAGTCTGCACAAAAGGAAAAGGGAGAAACATGGATAGTAACAAACATTGTCCACTGTGTGCACAATTATAATTTAGTAATTGGATAAGTGTACTAGTATTTTGACCATTTCATCATACTTGTGGGGATTTTCCAACTTCAAGCTTCATAAATTTGAATGCTCATTGGATGAAGCAGATCATGTGATGTATATTTTTGTAATGAGGGAGGGTGAGGTCTAAGAATACAACACCCTTTACCAAGGTGTGCAGAATTATTAAGCAGCTTGTTTTCTTCAGGCAAAATGGGACAAATGTTAACAGACTCTGAAATTAAAAAAATTGTGAAGTCTTACAAAGGGATGCAGTACTCCTGAAATTTCTAAAATAATGAGGCGGTCCTTTTGTGTATATAAATATGTGATTCTTCAGATTTTGTATTAGTCTTTGCCTGATGAAGAGACCTGAGTAGTCTCGAAAGCTTGCAATTTGTTACCATCTTTTCAGTTAGCCATTAAAAGGTATCAACCACTGAGGACTCTCAAGTCTAAATATTTTTCTAAAATAATGAAGTGTGATCAAAGAAACATCAAAGGTTTTGTTGCAAATAGTCAATAGAGTCGCAAAAAATGTATTGAGAAAAAAATACGCCCATTTATGGCCAAAGATTTTAGAAAAATCAAACGTAAGGTGACCAGGAACCCATTATACTCCAGTGCTGTCATATTACAGAGCTGAAACTTTCCTGGAGGCCCAGAAGTACAAGGTGTTCAATGCTCAGAGACATGGCTGAGGTAAAGAGGCTGAAACCGACCACCACTGGGCAAGACACAGAAGTACAAGGTGTTCAGTGCTCAGAGACATGGCCAAGGTAAGGAAGACTGAAACCGACCACAACTGAGCAAGACACAGAAGTAAAAGGTGTTCAGTGCTCAGAGACATGGCTGAGGTAAGGAAGGCTCAAATCCGACCACTACTAAACAAGACACAGAAGGTGAAGCATCAAGACTGGTTCAAGAAATATCTGAAGACCGCTTTTCAAAAGTTTTATTGACTGTTGAGATGAGAGAGACTTTTGACGGACCAGATGGATGGGTTTGATAAGTCATTGGCACTTAAACTCAGATGCCAGCAAGCTGGAAGTGGTGCACTGCTATGGCCTGGTATTATTAAAGATGAGCTAGTTAGACATTTTCCGTTTGAAAATGGACTCAAAATGAACTCCCAAACCTACTGCTAGTTTTTAGAAGATACTTTCTTCAAGCAGTGGTACAGGAAAAAGTCTGCATCTTTCAAGAAAGTCTTGACTTTTATGCAGGACAATGCTCCATTGCACCATCAAAGTCTCCACTGCTTGGCTGCCTGTAAAGACTTTAAAGATAAAACAATAAAGGTGTGGACCCTTCCTGATCTGACCTAAACCCTATTGAGGACTTGTGGGCCCTTCTTAAATGGAAGATTTACAAGGAAGGAAAACAGTCACTTCTCTGATCAGTGTCTGGGACGCTGGGACTGGTGCTGCCTAAAAAGTTGATCGTCAACGGATTAAGAAACTGACAGACTCCATGGACGGAAGGCTTATGGCTCTAATTGAAAAGAAGGGCAATATTAGTCATTCTGACTTGATGGGTCATTATTCTTACTTTAACAGATGAAAATAAATGAGATGGGAAAATTTATGTTTTTCACTTAGCTGTATAATAATTCTGCACAATAATAGTTGCCCAATAATTATTCACACATAGATATTCTAAGAAAGACAAAACTTCACTTTTCCTTTCTAAAATATTCAGGTTCAACCCCTTAACGACCACCGATAAGCATTAAAACGGCGGCCGTTAAGAGGCCTTATTCCTCTCAGCAATTTTGAAGTATTTGAGGAGTGTAATTTTTAGATTGGTATCACCAATATATAGACCCCTCAAAGTCCATTTAAATCTGAATTGATCTCTAAAGAAACAAGTTTTGTAAATTTATTGAAAAAATTAGAAATTACTACTAAACTTTTAACACTTCTAACATTCTAGCAAAATAAAATGACGTTTGAAAAATGATGCATGCAGATGTAAAATAGACATATGGGAAATGTTATGAAAAATTTTGTACAGAATGACCAAATGGTTTAAGGATATAAAGATTGAAAGTGTGAAAATTGCAAATTTTTCTAAATATTCACCAAAATTCTGTTATTTCCACAAATGCTGCGCCGGGATGACAGGCTCTGCCTGTCATTCTGATGTAGCAGAGCTGGATCGTCGTGGGACACTCGTTACTATGGACTGCGTCGGACAGGTGGTATACTGCTGTTTTTTTTTTCATTTTTTTACAGGAGATCGATGGCGTCGCAGGATGAGACTGTAATAAAAGTAATGAAAACTGTGTTGTGTTTTTTATTAAATTAAAAATTTTTTTTATGAACATTCACCCGTCCGGGTACATCAACAATTTAACTATTTACATACAGGGACCCTGTCCGGGTTATTTATAATTCTTTGGCAGGGGTGTTCCAGGTACCACCTGGTACTCTTCTGATGCTTGCTAAACATCCGAGACACCAAGGACCACCAGGACCTGATGACGTCGTGTGGCCTGTACAGTCAAGTCGTGACCCGCTATGTGTCTGTGTGGCCACCTCTTTCATCTCCCTCCGGGTCTGGAGCCCTATGTCCCGGACTGAACGAACCCCAGGGGGCCTAACAGGCGCCGGGTACGGGCCAGCTATACTTATCATGTCCATAGCTGGGGCTGCTGAGGAGACCACTGAGGGAGGCTGGGGAGATTTACGGCGTGGGGTGGGCACTTGTGCAGAGGCCTGGATGTGGGAGGCTGAAGGCTCCGAGGGTCTCACAGGTTCCTGACACTCTGGGGAGTAGGGGTCGCACCTGGTAACATATAGGGCGTACCATCCATTGTAACCCCAGTGTCGGGTGTAAGTCACCAAGTCTCCTGGCAACAGGTCCCTCCCCGGGTGTCCTTCTGGGAGATGAGTCTCCACGTCCCGCCGGGTCACAAACACTTCTAAATAAAGTCCAGGCTCCTGGATGAAGCCCCAACCACCTTTCAATTTAAAGCTCCGTACTGCACCCTTACGCCGCGGCTCCCACAGGGTTCCTTTATCTTTTCTCATCCGGTCCTTATCTGCCCGGTCCTTCTCCAGGTTACGTTGCCGAAGCTTTTGGGATTCTCGCTGCTCCCTTTGTCGCTCTGCTTCCCGCTCCCAACGTCTCCACTCTTCCTCCTGACGCCGGTTATAATTCTCCTCCACCAGCATCTCCATGTCTCCACCATCAAACTGCAGCTTACGATGTCCGGTTTGCGGCAGCTCTCCTGGCGCCCGACAGTCCTGGCGGCGCTCACCTGTGGAGGAAGCAGCCGGCTCTGGAACAGATGACAGTCGGGGCTCCGGTACAGACAGGTAGACCTCTGGTGCCTGCGCGGCCTCCTCCATGAGGACGGGTGTCGCTTCTTCTGTCTCAGCGACGGGGGCAGACAGCGGGATCTGGGGTGCTGCCAGTGCAGAGTTTTTTGCAGGAACGGGTGCCTCCACTGCGACAACGTCAACCGGATCACATTGCAAGGGCTGGGATGCCCGCACGGACTCCTCTACTAGAACGGGTGCCTCACCTTCCGGTACAGACACTTCAGGTAAGAGGGATTGGCGCCGCTCCAAGTTTAGTTTTAGGGCACGCCAGCTGGCTTACATCCTGGCGACCTCCTCCCGGTGCCGGGCCAGGCCTCTTAGGGTATCCTCCGCTTCTTGCAGCGTAGGAGGTTTCCAGCCGGGTGCCCAACGGTGGTTCCGTGGCAATCGGTCGCTTCCGGGGGGAGAGCTCTGACTGCTCCATCCCTTCACACTTCTGCTCGTGTCCATTAGCCATCTCTGCCAAGTCACATGTGTCATTAGCATCTGGAGAGGGCCCCTCTTTTGTAGGGAGGCGGGACCTTCGTGTTAGTTTCCGCACACTGAGGAGGATGAGGAGGCGGAACTGAAGAGCTGTGGGGCACGATCTTACATTGCAGTACCATTTAGAGTGGTCGGCCATCGTTTTCGCGCCACTGAGTGAGTGTACACCAACGAAGAGCACGCCCTTCTAATCTTCACCAGTGCCTCGTCGTGACGCAGATATGGCGGAAAAATGGCAAATACATTCTCTGATGATTTTAGCAATTCTCAAGCACAAAACCAGTTCAATTCAGGCACACAGGACTCGCTTATAGCGAGCTACAGAATCCTGTTCGTGACGCCCAAGTTGAGTCGCACAGAGCCAGAGGTTTTGGGGGTACTCGGCACCGAGCCCGTCGACTTCTATGGGGTATGTCACGGCTTTACCCGGCAATTTAATCAGAGTCTATTTTACTATGTAGAAGTGTATAAACTATAAATATATGTATATATATATATGTCACAATGACATGTATATATATATATATATGTATTCTATGTGTGTATATTTTGTGTTTACAACGAAAGAAAGGGTTTTTTTTGTTGCGATATTTTGTTCCCATAGACTTACATGGGACTTCCGGTATCGGAATCGGATATCGACGATATTTAGTGATATCGGCGATACCATTCCGATACGATATTTTTAGATATCGAGCAGTATCGCTCAACACTACTCCTGACCCAACTGCTCCCTTTTACCCCTGCCAGGGGACTTTTCTAGTGATTTATGGCTCACACAGGTAAAAGAGATCTCTTGTTTATACATAGAGCTTGGATGGATTCATCTAGTCAGTTTTTAATCATGTGATGTCATAGACCAAATGGAAGAGAAGAATTAACTGTGTAAAAAGGAAAAATTAGCAATTGTAAGTACACAGTGCTATATAATATGATGATTGCAATATATTAAGATACATTTTTGATGGGAGTGCTTCTTTAAGAAAATGTAAGGTAAAATACATTACAGACTAAAACAATTTAAGACTACAGTAGTCATATTTTCATTTCTGAAAACCATTCTACAATGTAAGTCCATGTGCACATGTTGTGTATTTTGTATTTTTTCCTCAGTATCTGTAAGCCAAAACCATTAGTGGAACAATCAAAGGAAAAGTATAATAGAAACACGTCACCACTTCTGTATTTATCACCCACTCCTGGTTTTGGCTTATAAATACTGATGTAAGATACTGACCAAATACTCAACATGTGCATGTGGCCTAACTTTGCTGCTAGGATAATATCTGTCAGCCTGGACTGTTTTGTGAATGTGAAGTTTAAAGAAAATATAATGTATCATTGTTTTCTTTTTAACTTACATGATGAATAGGCTGAAGAATATTTTATCCATACCAGTAGATAGACTCCACATACCAACTCACATACAAAGGCAGTACAGTTCCAGATTTATGTAACTGAACATAGTTCAGAAACTGCCTCAAGTAACATTACTTGGTGAAAAAAAACCACAGTTCTATCTTTCTGATTTCTTATAGAGTTACACTTAAGAGCAAAAGGGTAACAATGTTTTGAGAGTAAAAGTAAAAATTTAGATTTTTAGGAGCAAAATCGTAATAATGCAGTGACATGACAAGAGTCTGAGTAACTAATCATATGCTAAATAGTTGCAAATCAAAATTATATATGAGATAGTGAAGATGATTGTCTATAAAATTATGGTAGTCTCACAATCAAAGCAGAAGTGGATAATGAGATATGGCACCTGAAAGTCAAAAGATCAGAACATTTTTACCCATTTGCTCTTCAGTGTACATTAATCGTTACACCCTGTACTCTTTTTTCATAAAGACTTACATTGACTTTAATTCTAATACTTGCCCTGTCTTTGTGCTGCTCCTAGTTGCAGCCGAACCCTCCAGTATGATGCTTATCCTAAAATGGAAGCCTAGATTTAAAAGGGTTGTCCACTACTGGAACAAGCCAGTCTCAATCTCTATGTTTCCCCTTGTAAAATAATAATAATTATACTCACCACCGATGTTGGTGTAATTCCAGTGGTGTCGGCGCTAGTTCTCTCAGAGATTGCGCTATATTCTTTTGTCATATTGTGTATGCACACACATCTAAACAGACCGATATGAGATATTTAGGTAGATAGACCTTGACATTCACAATCCCGTAACAATGGCATCTGTCATCAAGAGCGATCCATTAGGCAGTGTAAGGATTCCGGACTTTCCTTTGTTCCTGTTTGCCCTCATCCAAGATGGAGTCTTGCATCTTACCTTGTCATGGAAATTCCTGTCTGTACTGATTATTTAAGTCTGGGCCGTATGTTCCTCTTTGCTTGAGTATTTTGTTGCTATTGGCTCCCGATCTCCTGCCTTTTTACTCTTTGACTCCCTGCTGCTGCTCGTTACTTGGTTCTCTGTCTCTCTACGTTATGTTGCCTACTGTCCTCCGTGCGTCTCCCTGATGCCGTCTGTGCCTAACTACTGTCTGGACTTCTAGTATGGAGCTATTTGCCTCTAGAACTGCTGTGGCCTGTAAGGAATTCTGACATCACCATCTCCTCTAGGTCTGTGTTTATGTGGGCTGCAGTGTTGGACTTGTGCGGGACTTTCAGCCCAAAAGGTATATATAGCGACCTTCTCCTGTTAATGCCATTCCTGCATAATGCTGGACTTCCACGTTTAAGTTCCGTGTGCATTTGATTGCTGAACTTCTACACTTTAGTGCGGTGTGCGTGCTCATTCTTAATATAGCTGGACTACCTCATTACATGCAGTGGGCTTACTCCCATATTTACTTCTGGACTCCCAGGTGTAGTGCCTTCTGCACACCTGCATCATATTACTGTTGGACTGGTTCATATTAGCGGTCGCGCCTCGCTCTTCAGTTACACTGTACATTTCTATATTGTGCTGTGCATTTGTTACTATTGCAAGAAGTGCTCTGTTAGTTTTGTTTCACTTGTCAATATACTTATTTGCATCAACTTTGGCTTCAGTTTCGTGTTATCCCACGCAATCAGATTCCGTAGTACCCATATAATTGTTACAGGCAGCAAGTATTAGAATATGTGTTTAAGGCAAGAAAAATGGGCATTCGTGGAAATAGTGATAGCTAGATGACTAGGTCAGATCATCTTCAAAACGGCAGATCTTTCAGGATATTACGGTATGCTGGCTATACTAGAAAAGTATTAGAAGACTTCATAAGACGTGCTGAAATAATCCACACCATTTTAATAAATGTAAGAATATTTGTACGTTATTTTATTTTACATTTCATAAACAATAGATAACTTTTCCTGATCTCTGACAGCCCCATTAGCGCTGTCTTCTCAGGTGATTTTGATGTCTGTAATATAAAGATAAAGTTATTACCACTTTCAAGATTTATTTCAAAAGTACAGAAATGTCTACCTATTGAAGTGAAAAAAATACATTTTGATGAATGGCCAATCCATCATTCCCTTTTATGTATTGATATACTAATAATAATAATAAATAATAATAATATACATGGATAAATTAATATACAGAATAAATATGACATGTCTAAAGAAAAAGAATCTATTTCTTATAAGACAGCAGCAACAACATTGTAGTTGAATATCAAAATTATTTTATCATGAAAAAATATATTAAGGGAATCTACAGGTGTATCTCATAAAATTAGAATATCATCAAAAATTTAATTACTTCAGTTCTTCAATACAAAATTGAAACTTATATGTTATATAGAGTCATTACACACAGAGTGATCTGTTCAAGTGTTTATTTCTGTTAATGTTGATGATTATGGCTTACAGCCAATGAAAACCCAAAAGTCATTATCTCAGTAAATTAGAATACTTTGTAACACCAGCTTGAAAAAATGATTTTAAAATCTGAAATGTTGGCCTTCTGAAATGTATGTTCAGTAAATGCACTCAATACTTGGTCGGGGCTCCTTTGGCATCAATTACTGCATCAATGCGGCGTGGCATGGAGGCGATCAGCCTGTGGCACTGCTGAGGTGTTATGGAAGCCCAGGTTGCTTTGATAGCAGCCTTCAGCTCGTCTACATTGTTGGGTCTGGTGTCTCTCATCTTCCTCTTTACAATACCCCATAGATTCTCTATGGGGTTAAGGTCAGGCGAGTTTGCTGGCCAATCAAGTGATACTGTTGTTTTTAAACCAGGTTTTGGTACTTTTGGCAGTGTGGACAGGTGTCAAGTCAAGATGGAGAATTAAATTTTCATCTCCAATAAGCTTGTCGGCAGAGGGAAGTATGAGGTGCTCTAAAATTTCCTGGTAGACGGCTGCAGCTGACTTTGGTCTTGATAAAACACAGTTGACCTACACAAGCAGATATAATAGAAAGATAGTGACATTGGCAAAATACATGAATGGTATAATCTATGATAGTATTTAGGTAATCAACCAGAAAAATAATACCAAAAACATGGATGCCTATGGACAAAAAAGACCAACTGCTACAGACATAGCCAAAAACAAGAAAAATAAGGTCTAATAAAATGTGAATTTTATTCAAAATCTCTAAAATATCAGATAGAATGACATAAGTGGGGGAAATACAATCTCATGATGCGCATGCTGCGTAAACACGGGCTGTAAGCACAGCAGGAACAACGCATGTATGATATAATATAATCAGCCATCTAAAGGCATGATTAGCTAACAGTCACAGAGACATCATGTGGTGCCAATTACACAAAAATAGACAGCATGTGCTGGGAAAATAGATAATGGAAAGGCATCCACAAATGAATCAATACAAGTGGTGGCAGAGGTAAAAATGTAATGAATATTTACCAAAGTGATGCGTAGGTCCGCTGGCAAACGGCCCTACACCAGCAGATGACATGGCTCCCGAAACCATCACTGATTGTGGATACTTTACATTAGACCTTGGAAATCAGAGTCTGGAGGAGTGGAGAGACAGACAATCCAAGCTGCTTGAGGTCTGGTGTAAAGTTTACAGGTCCACTGGGCAACTGTGAAGATGATTGCTACAGCCCACAGGGAATCTTGCGGAGAAAATGGCCAATCTGGGCCTGAATGGCCCCATTCTGTTGACAAGCCTCACACCCGGGCTACTCTCATGCCATGTAAAGTATCAGTGCCATTTTGATCAAATAACACTTATAAAAGGTTGATTAACCTCATTAAAGATGCAGCCTTGTCTGATACACAATCACACTTTCATTTGTTTCCTTGTTAATATTTCAATTTTAAAATCCGTATCTCTATATTTTTCCATTGACAGGACTTGTCTTGATGGATGAGTAGTATTTGAAATTATCACATTTTGTATAAATGTTCTTAATATTTTGGGGGAAGGGGAATGGAGTGAAAAAACAATAAGGACTTCTTTATACATATTTCTAGGCTCCTTTTTCTGATCGCTTGTATGTTACGTATTGCAGTTTATTATATTTGCGTGTGTAAAACAGACAATTAGGCCGTGCTGTTGGCTTTAAGTTTGGTGACATAAATACAATACATTGGGAATATCACTAAAGTTGGAAGAAACAGATACTATTGTAACGTGTAATCATTCTGTGGTATTAAAAAAAACATGGCATCAGGATTAAAGCAATGTTACTGGCAAATGACACCAGAACTAAAACAATAACTCTGAGACCTGGATCAGTTTAAATTAATAACATGATCATTTTCTGTTTAACAAATATTTCCATGAAATATTCCTAGAACTAGTTTAATGGAGAACCACAGTTGTTTTTGATATAATCCCAAGATTATAATGACTATAGCGACAATTGAGAAGATGTCTATTAAGATCAGAGCAATCAATTTAAAAAAAACAATAGGATGATCACAATGGTTATGTAATTAAGATTCTGGAATAACTAGAAACTAAAAATTCTAAAAATATCTATATTTATATCAACAATTCCTAAAAAGATGGTGATAGTGTTAAAGAGTAACCGTTGTTTTCATTTCTGTTTCATAAATCGATAGTACAAGTGAAAATAGGAAGCTTTGTAATATGTCCAATAATAGTCTGCCGGGCTGACCATTTCAAAATTCATAAGTTACGTGTAAAATCTGTATTCAGTGAAGAAATATTACTACATTACTGAGATATATACCAGTTGCTACTGATAATATTCTAGAGAGGAGGGAGGAGCTCTGCCTCTAGCACCACCCTCCTCTCTACATAGGAGATGATAGTTGGTACTGATAATATTCTATGTTGGCAGTAGTGAGTAGAAAGAGGGAGGAGCTCTGCCTGTAGCTCCTCTCTCTCCTCTACATAGAAGATTATAGGTGATACTGATAATTTATGTAGACAGGAGAGAGTAGCAGGAGGAAGGAGCACTGCCTCTAGCTCCTCACTTATCTCTACATTTGAGATGATAGTTGGTACTGATAATATTCTATGCAGACAGGAGAGAGTAGCAGGAGGGAGGAGCTATGCCTCTAGCTCCTCCCTTCCCTCTACATAGGAGAGTATAGTTGATACTGATAATATTTTATGTAGACAGGAGAGAGTAGCAGGAGGGAGGAGCTATGCCTCTAGCTCCTCCGTCTCCTCTACATAGGAGATGATAGTTGGTACTGATAATATTCTATGTAGACAGAAGAGAGTAGGAGGAATGAGCTCTGACTCTAGCCCCAACTTTCCCTCTACATAGGATATTATAGTTGCTGCTGATAAGACTATCTCAGTAATGTAAAAATTTGTCTTCACTGTAGCAGAACTGTGCTTGTCAGGAGACACACCAAGTGAATGTAGCAGAGTTCAGCAGTTGTAGCAGAGCAGGGTTTGTCAGAAGATACCTTAGCAGCAGAGAGTTGAAGTGTAGCAGAGCCTAACTTATGAAACAGAGCTGTTTTCATCAGAAGGCATTTCTGTGGCAAATAGTGATGCACAGAAAGGTAGCAGGAGCAAAGTCGCTAATTACTTGAATACTCCAGTGGCATTGTGTCATCTACGCTGGCCTGTAAAGTCTTAGGGAGCGACATCAGAGGTGTGTGTCTGGTTATCAGAAAAACCTGCAGAGGTAGATGGATGGATGGCTGCAGGATTAGAATGAAGAGCCCATTAATGGAGCCAGGACAAGTGGGCGACTGTTGTGAATGGGTTTGAGATGAGTTCTGAGCAGAGGCTCCCTCTGGTGGTTACAAGCGGTACTAGTGAAGATTGTGAGGACTGGGAATCAGGTGTTACTGACTGGTCTTATATAAGGGAGTCATTTTCCCATCAGGGTTGCCGGTGATCAATTGTTCTGGTCTGAATCCTTCATTCCAGTTTCCCTTGTAGCCTGCTGTGTCGTGTCTGCATCTCCTGCTAACAGATAAGACTTTTGCTTCTTTTGTGTTTTTGCTATATTTTTGCATTTTGTCCTGCACTTTTGGGGGCCTTCAGGGTCCCCTCCGGGGGCTTCTGCCCTCTCAGTTTAGTTCAGCCACTGAGTTTTGTTCTTTTGCTTTTTCCAGTTTTTTCAGTGGCTGCTGTTTTGATTTTGTTACACCAGAGAACTAATTTAGGTGGTAGAGGTCGTGTGATCTCAGGTGATTTTGAAATTAGTGGAGTTGGTGCTTTTCAGGGTTTTCTGGGATTGCAGTAAGTGCCCTTCCTATCCTTTTCTATTTAGATAGTTTGGGCCCCAGCGTTTGCTCATACTATTTTCTTTCTGTGTCAGTATTTCCTCTTGTCTAACCGCCATTACATGTTTGGGGGCTTTCTATTATCTTTGGGGTTCTGCTCCGGGGCAGATAGCTTTCCTATTTCTATGTTTAGGTGTAGTTAGTTTCTCAGGCTGTGACGAGGCGTCTAGGACCAACGTAGGAACGCTCCACGGCTGCCTCTAGTTGTGGTGGTTAGTCCGGGTACTGCAATCTCATAGATTCCAACTGCTCTGGTGTATTGCCTTTTTTTACCTGCACTCCTCAGCTACCGAAACATAACAGGCGACATAGCAATATATATGGTTAACCCGAAAAGCTACTAATGTATCCTCTGTCTCGTTTTCCACAATCTAATTCCATTGATTTTGTTTTCCCCTTTGATTTTACTTCTCCCTTTTTTCTCATCTTCATTTTCTCTCACTTTACTCCTTTAGTTTCTGGTTTCTTGTATGTAAGAATTTTATAGGAGAATGATGGAGTGGACATTTTGCATTATCTTGACTTTTACTTGTGTGTTATACCATTTCATTGTGTAAAGCAAGAGGCTTCACCTTTTGTATAAATAACAAGAAAAAAATTGTATTTCTTCAGTTATTTAGACGTTGATGTTTCCATATTGAATGGAAATAAATCTTTTTGTAACTTATTTTGAAAGTAACATTACATGTGCTATTTTGGAATGAGCATGAGTCAAATGTGATATGCTGAATCATTTTATACTTAAAATGTAAAAAATAACCATGTTTCTCTGATTGTGTCAAAATGTTCTACTATGCCAAAATTTCTGCAGGGAATTGCAATTTTGTGGATCTGATGCAATGACCTGTATTGTCTGTGTTCTAAGAATTGCTATAATTTGATTGAAACTGAGACTAGTGCAGGAGTCACAGAACTTTATTTCAACTTGGCATTTACTTTGACATTACCAAACTGCAAGTTATTTTTCTAATACTGCGTTGGATGACTTAAATGTTCACGGTCGTTTCAAACAACTTGTTCTCATTTAATAGCAGAGGTGACAAGCATTAAAATGGTAATTTCCTTTATTTATAACTTTGGCTAAAAAATGGAAGGGACAAGGGAACCTGTTTGTGACATAATGCAATCCAATCTGCAGGCACCATGTTACAGACCAGTGGGACCTCAGAAGATTGAAACAGTTTTGTGAGTAAAGATTCAGTATAACTTGTGTTTTAATTATTTGAACCTCTTCTCTTTCTGGGATTATTTGTTCAGTTGGCAGTTCTATCAGTGACTCACAACCTTCTTTGTATAAATGTGTAAAGGTTCATCGGATGCAGTAAAGAGAAGGAGGCAGAGAAGGGGTTAACAAGAATTTACTTTAACAGGTTATCTTAGAATTCAGGGTTACTCCACGCAGGGAGAGGAGTAGACAACGACACAACCCATATGAAGACTGAACTTGCACAAACAAATATACAATATCCCAAAAGAGGTAAGAGGATAGGAGAGAAATGACTTATTGGTTGGAGTTCTTGTTGGGAGATGGTTAGAACAATTCCCGACGACGTAGTAGTCCGTGAACAAAGTCTCTGGCTCTGCTGCGTAGGAATGAGATGCACCGTCTCCTGACCGTGCCAAAGTATCCGGGTCTGTGGGTCTTGGGTCCATTGATGAGTGGATGAAGTTCCTCCTGTTGGCTCCTTGGGAGTGACATTGTACAAAGGAAGCATGCCGCCTTTCAGGCCGGAGGAGCGAAAGGCCTCGCACGGACTCACAAAGTTCGGGAGAATGAGAAGCGTCTGCTAAACTGCACGTTATGGATCGGGTCGGTAGAAGGACACTCTGTAATGGCTGGGAGGGTGAGTCAGTCCGTAATGAGGTGGCGTCAATGGCGATGGTAATCTGAGGAGAGGAGAGGAAGTCAACCTCCATCCTACTCCGTAGTCGCCTTACCACCAAGTTCCCCGTGTTCCCGTGCTCAGTCCTTTTTATCTCCCCCATGCCCCCTTCTGTCAGGTGTTCAGGCCCTTCCCATACAGACAAGTCGTTCCCCGGCAACAGTGGTGACGGCAGGCGGCGTCAGCACCCGGCACACCCGGGCAAGTGCCGGGGCCCTGGCGAGACGAGGGGGCCCACTCATGTTCACAGCAGCAGACGCGCTTCTATATGAATCCAGACGGTCAGGCTTGGTGGAGTGCAGTAGAGCTCCCCCCTTGTCTCTTCTCACTGGTGCTGCAGCCAGGGAGGAAGTGACAAGACGGAGATATGAAGAGGCGGGCGGCAGGCAGAGGACAGAAGCTTCGTGTGCAGGCAGCTTGACAGAGAGAGAAGGTCCCGGCACTGCAGTGCACAGATTTCCAGCGCTCGCTGAGGCTCCTCCGACTAGTGAAGGCTCTGTGTCAGTGACTAGACAGTGAGTACAGACTCCGTGAACGAGCTGATAACAAAGCCGGCTCCCTGCTGTGAAAGCAATGAGCCAGCTCTGCAGTGAGAACAGGCGAGTTTTTTTTCTTTTCTGGCAGTTGCAGCTGTTATCAGATTCATCTTATTGAAGTGTGACTCTCACTACTTGAGTCCCAAGAGATAAACTACTAGCTTTGTGCATAGTGACACTTCAATAAGGTGAATCTGATAACAGCTGCAACTGCCAGAAAAGAAAAAAAACTATATTTCTCTGCTGTATCCATGCATCATGAATCGTGGTATGTGTTAGGCTATGTGCACACGCGGCGGAATTGCCGCGGAAATTTCTGTGGCAATTCCGCACCTCCCTGCCGCGGGAAATACACATTTTATTGGTATGTGTATTCCCGCTAAAAACTAGCATTTTGCAAGCGTAATTAGCTTGCAGAATGCTAGCATCTTCCAAGCGATCTGTAGCATCGCTTGGAAAACTGATTGACAGGTTGGTCACACGAGTCACACAAGTGTTTGACTCGTGTGAGCAACTTTTTACTATTGATGCTGCATCAATAGTAAACAGATCTAATGTTAAAAATAAAAAAAATAATAATAAATCGTGCTATTCTCACCTTCCGGCGGCCCCCGCAGCCTTCCTGCCTCTCAGCGACGCTCCCCGCCAATCCCGTTCCCAGTAATGCATAGCGACAATGACCCCAGATGACGTAGCATCACTCGAGACCGCTACATCATCACAGGTCATTGTTGCAAGACATTACTGGGAACGGGATTGGCCGGGAGCGTTGCTGAGAGGCAGGAAGGCTGCGGGGGCTGCCGGAAGATGAGAATATCACTTTTTTTCATTATTGTAACATGGATATGGTACCCAGGGCCTGGAGGAGAGTCTCCTCTCCTCCAGACCCTGGGTACCAACCGCACATGAACCACTCATTTTGCGCATGGTGGGCATAGCCACATGGGGAAAGTAACTGGTTCAATGCATTCCTATGGCGGCGGAATCGCCACGATTCCAGCAAAAGAATGAACATGCTGCATTTTTTTCCGCGATGCGGTTTTTTTTGCGGAAAAAAAAGCAGCATGTGCAGAAAAATTGCGGAATGCATTGTAACAATAGGATGCTTAATGCATGCGTTTTTTAAGCGTTTTTGCAGCGGAAAACTGCCACAAAAATGCAAAAAAAACACAAAAAATCCTGAACGTGTGCACATAGCCTTAATGTGGGGCGGGGGGCCCACTGAGACTCTTTCGCCCGGGCCCTCAAAATCCTGGAGCCGGCCCTGGTGACGGCCCCGATAGTTCCGGCTCCAGAGCGCATCTTGAACCGACAACATTGTTCCTGTTCATCCTCTTACAAATGTGCATACAGAGGTAGCTGTCGGTCACTGATAGGACCAGAACGAGAAGACCTTCAATGATAAAACAAAGATTATTCTGAATCTTTTCTCACAAAACTATGTATCAATTTACTCATTTTTATGATGACTGATTCCCTTTAAAATTATCTCCACTTGCTCTTAATCTTTTGTCTACTGCTTTTGGTTACTGAAAATCTGCCTCAACTAATGGAGACAACAAGACGGATTATGGGGGGTTGGGGTGGGGCAGGACTGTCAGTATTATTAGCAGACTTCCTTTATTTATTCAAAAATGCTGTACTCCAAGAGCCTCAAACACATGATGTGGCCCCTGAGACTGTCATACAAAGCCCGTGGTTCACTGAAGCTGCCAAGACATCTTAGGTACAGCAGAGAGGAGGCTGAATGAAAAGAACGCTATCGCCCTTTGATGATATCATACCAGAGCACAGTGTGTCGGAGTGGAGGCATTTCTGTCCCACACTTCTGGATTTATGGTGGTAAGTGAATATACACTCATGGCCAAAAGTTTTGAGAATGACACAAATATAAATTTTTACAAAGTCTACTGCTTCACTTTTTCTAATGGCAATTTGCATATACTCCAGAATGTTATAAAGAGTGATCAGCTTAACAGCAATTACTTGCAAAGTCAATATTTGGCTAGAAAATGAACTTTATCCCCCAAAACACATTTTAACATCATTGCAGCCCTGCCTTAAAAGGACCAGCTAACCTCTTTTCAGTGATTTCTCCATTAACACAGGTGTGGGTGTTGATGAGGACATGGCTGGAGATCAATCTGTCATGATTAAATAAGAATGACGCCACTGGACACTTTAAAAGGAGGCTGGTGCTTGGCATCATTGTTTCTCTTCTGTTAACCATGGTTATCTCTAAAGAAACACGTGCAGTCATCATTGCAATGCACAAAAATGGCCTAACAGGGAAGAGTATCGCAGCTAGAAAGATTGCACCTCAGTCAACAATCTATCGCATCATCAAGAACTTCAAGGAGAGAGGTTCCATTGTTGCCAAAAAGGCTTCAGAGCGCCCAAGAAAGACCATCAAACACCAGGACCGTCTCTTAAAAGTGTTTCAGCTGTGGGATCAGGCTACCAGCAGTGCAGAGCTTGCTCAGGAATGACAGCAGGCAGGTGTGAGTGCATCTGCACGCACTGTGAGGCGGAGACTCTTGGAGCAAGGCCTGGTCTCAAGGAGTGCAGCAAAGAAGCCACTTCTCTCCAGAAAAAACATCATGGACAGACTGATATTCTGCAAAAGGTACAGGCAGTGGACTGCTGAGGACTGGGGTAAAGTTATTTTCTCTGATGAATCCCCTTTTCGATTGTTTGGGACATCAGGAAAATGCCTCATTCGGAGAAGACAAGGTGAGCGCTACCACCAGTCTTGTCTCATGCCAACTGTTAAGCATCCTGAAACCATTCATGTGTGGGGTTGCTTCTCAGCCAAGGGAATCGGCTCTCTCACAGTCTTGCCTAAAAACACAGCCATGAATAAAGAATGGTACCAGAATGTACTCCAAGAGCAACTTCTCCCAACCCTCCAAGAGCAGTTTGGTGATCAACAATGCCTTTTCCAGCATGATGGAGCACCTTGCCATAAAGCAAAGGTGATAACTAAATGGCTCAGGGAACAAAACATAGAGATTTTGGGTCCATGGCCTGAAAACTCCCCAGATCTTAATCCCATTGAGAACTTGTGGTCAATCATCAAGAGACGGGTGGACAAACAAAAACCTAAAAATTCTGACAAAATGAAAGCATTGATTGTGCAAGAATGGACTGCTATCAGTCAGGATTTGGTCCAGAAGTTGATTGAGAGCATGCCAGGGAGAATTGCAGAGGTCCTGAAGAAGAAGGGTCAACACTGCAAATATTGACTTGCTGCATTAACTCATTCTAACTGTCAATATAAGCTTTTGTTACTCATATGTTTGCAATTATTATATTTCTGTCTGTGATAAAAACATCTGTCAAACACACATAAAAACCAGAGGGCAGCAGATCATGTGAAAATATAACATTTTTGTCATTCTCAAAACTTTTGGCCATGACTGTAGAAAGAATGGTCTTTTTTTATCAACTCTTTCTGACATCTATTGCACGTGTACGGCCAGGGCCGGTTTTAGACTAAGTGAGACCCTGGGCAAAAGTTTAAAGTGGGGCCCCAAATGCTCTCATATTGCACCATCACACAGAAACATTTCTGTTGTATTTACAAGCGCTAAGTTCAGGCCAGTAAACAAGTGTTATGGACAATATTGAAGTCGTCAACGCTTGTTTCCTGGCCTCGTTCAGTAATTGGCAGTGCTTTGGATGCAGCACATGTCCGCAGCTCTGCCATCTATTGAATGCTGGTGAATCTGCATGTCTTCATTGAACTATGCCGATTCACTGTGTCCAATACAACATATGGGTGAAATTTATCTTGCGGAGACTTACGTCTCCGCAACGTAAATAAACTTGCTGCGGTCTGGATAGACATGTCTCATGACCTTCTCTGCGGGTAAGCCACGGGCATCTGTGCTCATACAGTGGGCATGGGCTTTCTTGAAATCCCATCCACTACGCTGTAATATCTGGACACTGCTCAAATACGCAGCATCCAACCTGCAGCATTTACTGACCATGTGCACCTACCCTTACTCTGGCTGAGTAAGAATGATTGGTACAGATAGTCCTCGATACAGTATAATGCAGGTCCCATATAGTACATATAGTAAAATGCACTCCCCATGGTCCTTGAAAGAGTATAATTAAGCCCCCCTCACAGAGAATGATGCAGCCCTCTCAGAATACAATGCAGCCCCCTCAGAGTATAATGCAGCCCCTACTAACAGTATCATGCAGCCCCCACAGAGTATAATGCAGCCCATTTAACATATAATGCAGCCCCCACAGAGTATAATGCAGCCCCCTCAGAGTATAATGCAGACCCCTCAGAGTATAATGCAGCCTCCTAAGAGTATAATGCAGCTCCCTCAGAGTATAATGCAGTCCCACACAGAGTATAATGCAGCCCCCACACACAGTATAATGCAGCCACCCCAGAGTATAAAGCAGCCCCCTCACAGTATAACGCAGCCCCCTCAGAATATAATGCAGCCCTAGACACAGTATAATGCAGCCCACACACAGTATAATTCAGCTCCCCACAAACACACACAGTATTGTGCAGCCCCCTCACACACAGTATAATGCAGCCTCCCCCACACACACAGTATAATGCAGCCCCTTCAGAGTATAATGCAGCACCCTCAGAGTATAATGCAGCACCCTCAGAGTATAATGCAGCCCCTAAGAGTATAATGCAGCCACCAGAGTATAATGTAGCCCCCTCAGAGTATAATGCAGTCCCACACAGAGTATAATGCAGCCCCCACACACAGTATAATGCAGCCACTCCAGAGTATAAAGCAGCCCCCTCACAGTATAACGCAGCCCCCTCAGAGTATAATGCAGCCCTAAACACAGTATAATACAGCCCACACACAGTATAATTCAGCCCCACAAACACACACAGTATTGTGCAGCCCCCTCACACACAGTATAATGCAGCCTCCCCGACACACACAGTATAATGCAGCCCCTTCAGAGTATAATGCAGCACCCTCAGAGTATAATGCAGCACCCTCAGAGTATAATGCAGCCCCTAACAGTATAATGCAGCCACCAGAGTATAAAGTAGCCCCCTCAGAGTATAATGCAGGCCCACAAACAGTATAATCAGCCCCCCACACACAGTATAATTCAGCCCCCACACAAACACTACAGTATAGTGCAGCACCCCGAACACACAGTATAATGCAGCCCCTCACACACAGTATAATGTAGCCCCACATATACAGTATAGTGCATTCCCACAACACAGACAGCATAGTGCAGCCCCCCACACAGTATAGTGCAGCCCTCACCACACACAGTATAATGCAGCCCCCACACACAGTATAGGGCAGCCCCACACACAGTCTAATGCAGCCCCCACACAGTATAGTGCAGTCCCCACACACAGTATCGTGCAGCAGACACACACATTAAAATGCACACATACACACCACACACTCACACACACCACACACATATAATGCATACACACACATAATGAATAACCAGGGGAGGAGTCCCGAGGAGATAATTTGCATATTCCCAGTGCCTTCTGGGATAAGTGAAGAGTCTCCGCGAGCTCAAGAACACTGGATTTTGGCTGTTGCAGCTGAAAGGAGGACATCAGTAAACCAGGGGAGGAGTCCCGAGGAGATAATTTGCATATTCCAGTGCCTTCTGGATAAGTGAAGAGTCTCCGCGAGCTCAAGGAACACTGGATTTTGGCTGTTGCAGCTGAAAGGAGACATCAGTAAACCAGGGGAGGAGTCCCGAGGAGATAATTTGCATATTCCCAGTGCCTTCTGGGATAGTGAAGAGTCTCCGCGAGCTCAAGGAACACTGGATTTTGGCTGTTGCAGCTGAAAGGAGGACATCAGTAAACCAGGGAGGAGTCCCGAGGAGATAATTGCATATTCCCAGTGCCTTCTGGATAAGTGAAGAGTCTCCGCGAGCTCAAGGAACACTGGATTTTGGCTGTTGCAGCTGAAAGGAGAACATCAGTAAACCAGGGGAGGAGTCCCAAGGAGATAATTTGCATATTCCCAGTGCCTTCTGGGATAAGTGAAGAGTCTCCGCGAGCTCAAGGAACACTGGATTTTGGCTGTTGCAGCTGAAAGGAGGACATCAGTAAACCAGGGGAGGAGTCCCGAGGAGATAATTTGCATATTCCCAGTGCCTTCTGGGATAAGTGAAGAGTCTCCGCGAGCTCAAGGAACACTGGATTTTGGCTGTTGCAGCTGAAAGGAGACATCAGTAAACCAGGGGAGGAGTCCCAAGGAGATAATTTGCATATTCCCAGTGCCTTCTGGGATAAGTGAAGAGTCTCCGCGAGCTCAAAGAACACTGGATTTTGGCTGTTGCAGCTGAAAGGAGGACATCAGTAAACCAGGGGAGGAGTCCCAAGGAGATAATTTGCATATTCCCAGTGCCTTCTGGGATAAGTGAAGAGTCTCCGCGAGCTCAAGGAACACTGGATTTTGGCTGTTGCAGCTGAAAGGAGGACATCAGTAAACCGTGCGCCTTGCGGCGCGCGAGTTTTGGCTTATATTTCACCGCTTGATTATCTCTTGAACAATAAGAACATGGAAGAGGCTAGGAGCCATGTGGTGAGCTGCATTTCTTGCTACATGTTCATAGACTTACCAGTGGAAAAGCCAAACTTCACATGCCAGAAATGCAAGCTTGTGTCCCTGTTGGAGGAAAAGCTGCAAAATCTGGAAGAGAGGTTATCTACATTGAAGACCATTAAGGAAGGTGAAGAGTTCTTAGACAGAGCAGAATTATCTCTTCATGGTACAGAAAGAGAAGAAATTCGAAGTGCAACTGAAGAAACAGAGGAATGGAAGCATGTGACCCAGAGAAGCAGGAGGATCAGGAGGCAGTCAGCACCAATTCTGCTCAGGAACCAATACCAGGCTCTTACACAGGAGAACGATGAAGAAATACATCAGGATAAGACTTTGCCCACAAACAACCTTCTACGCCCTCAGAGTCCTCCTGAATGGAGAAAGAAAACTGTTGTGAAGAAGAAACGGAGAGTTGTTGTCATGGGCGATTCCCTGTTGAGAGGAACAGAGGCCGCTATCTGCAGACCGGATATAACCTCAAGAGAAATGTGCTGTCTTCCAGGTGCAAAAATTAAAGATGTGTCTGACAGGATATCAGGACTCTTCAGACCTAAAGATGACTACCCATTCCTGCTAATACATGTGGGGACAAATGACACCGCTAGAAACGACCTGGAAACCATCTGCAGTGACTTTGAAAACTTAGGTAAGAAAGTGAAAGAACTGGGAGCGCAGGTGGTCTTCTCTTCCATCCTCCCAGTGGATGGCCATGGAACAAGGAGGTGGAATAAGATTCTGCAGGTGAACAACTGGCTACGTCAATGGTGCCGTCAGCAAGGATTTGGATTTCTGGATCACGGAGTGAATTACCTATACGATGGACTACTTGCTAGAGATGGGGTGCACCTTACGAAGACTGGAAAACATGTATTTGGAAGTCGCCTTGCTACACTCATCAGGAGAGCTTTAAACTAGAACAATGTGGGAAGGGAAGCAAAACGCCAGCAAAAGCCATACACTTGACAAATACTATTGAGATTTCTGCTATTAGAAGTGAAGGGGAAGAACAAAGACAAAAAAATTTACATAATAAAAATATTGAAGGAAGAGAAACCAATCACAAACTAAAGTGTTTCTATACGAATGCACAAAGCATGGGCAACAAACAAGGAGAACTGGAGCTACTAACGCAGGAGAAGAAATATGATGTCATTGGAATCACTGAGACTTGGTGGGACGATACACATGATTGGAATACAAGGCTAGAAGGATACAACTTATTTGCAAGAAACAGACTTGATAAACGAGGAGGAGGTGTTGCATTGTATGTTAGAAAAGCGTATATCTGCACAGGATTGACGCTTCAGAGACTGGGAGTTCTGTGGAAACTGTTTGGGTAAGAATACAAGGACAGAACAATGGAAAGGACACCATTGTAGGCATTTACTACAGGCCGCCTGTGCAAGCTGAAGATATGGATGAACTCTTTATGCATCAAATGGCCAAGTTCTCCAAAAAATATGACATAGTGGTCATGGGAGATTTCAACTATCCAGACATTTGTTGGGAATCTCTCTCAGGCAAAACTAACAGGTCAAGGAAATTCTTATCCTCTCTTGCTGACAACTTTATCTTCCAAAAGGTAATGGAGAAAACAAGGGGATCTGCTACCTTGGATCTAATCCTCATAAACAGGGAGGAAATGGTGGAGGAGGTAAGAGTGGCTGGGACTCTAGGAGGTAGTGACCATGCTATTTTAGAATTTTGGATAACAAGAGGAGGAAGACCTGTGAAGACTCAGACGTCAAGGTTAGATTTCAGAAAGGCAGATTTTAAGGAACTCAGAAAGAGAATTGGAGGGATCCAATGGCTGGATATCCTTAAGGACAAAAATGTCCAGGAAGGATGGAAAATCTTGAAAAATGAGATTCTCAAAGCACAATCGTTAACAATTCGAAAAGAGGGAAGAATGGGAAGCATTTAAGGAAACCAGGATGGATGAACATAGAACTTAAACACATGCTAAAAAGGAAGAAAGAAATGTTTATCAAATGGAAAGAGGGAGGCATATCTAAAGAAGAATATAATGCCGTCTGCAGAACCTGCAGGCACAAATCAGATTATCTAAAGCTGACAATGAATTAAGGCTTGCAAGTGACGTCAAAAGCAACAAAAAAGGATTTTGGGGATACGTCAAAAGTAAAAGAAAAGTCAAAGATGCTATAGGATTTTTACAGGATGAAAATGATGAAATGGTAAGTCAGGATGTTGAGAAGGCTGAACTTTTAAATTCCTATTTTGCATCTGTTTTCTCTCAGAAAGGAAATGTAACATCAACTGATCTTCACTGTCCTATTAAAGGAATAGAAGAATCCAGGATATCTATAAACAGAAAGACAGTGAGGAAACACTTAGCTAACATAAATGAAATTCAAGTCTCCAGGTCCAGATGAATTACACCCCAGGGTACTGAAGGAGATAGCAGAAGAGATTCTTGAACCACTGTCCATAATCTTTGAAAATTCTTGGAGAACAGGAGAAGTCCCAGAAGACTGGAGAAGAGCAAATGTTGTTCCTATCTTCAAAAAGGGGAAGAAGGTGGACCCAGGGAACTACAGGCCGGTGAGTCTGACTTCTATACCAGGAAAGATCTTTGAACAAATTATTAAAGAACATGTATGCAAGTACCTGGATAAGAATGAAGTGATTAAACAGAGTCAGCATGGGTTTGTAACTAATAAGTCATGTCAGACTAACTTAATTTCCTTCTATGACAGAATCACTGACTGGGTGGATCAGGGAAATGCTGTAGATATAGTATATCTTGACTTCAGCAAAGCATTTGACAAAGTATCTCACACAATCCTTATTGAAAAAATGACTAAGTATGGAATGGACAAGGCAACTGTTAGGTGGATTCATAACTGGCTTAGTGATCGGACCCAAAGAGTGGTTGTAAATGGCTGCACATCCAGTTGGAAGAATGTCTCAAGTGGGGTACCACAAGGCTCTGTTTTGGGCCCTGTATTGTTCAACATCTTTATCAATGATTTAGATGAAGGAATTGAGGGTAAACTGATCAAATTTGCTGATGACACAAAGCTAGGAGGGGTAGCTAATACTAGAGAAGAGAGAGAGAGGATTCAAAAAGATATACATAAACTGGAGCAGTGGGCAGCAACTAACAGAATGGATTTTAACAGGGAAAAATGCAAAGTACTACATCTGGGCAATAAAAATGAAAAAAGCATATACAAAATGGGAGGAATAGGGCTAAGTAACAGCACATGTGAAAAAGACTTGGGTATACTAATTGATCACAGACTTAACATGAGTCAACAGTGTGATGCAGCAGCAAAAAAGGCAAATGCAATTCTAGGATGTATCAACAGAAGCATACAGTCTAGATCACGTGAGGTCATTATTGCCCTCTACTCCTCTTTGGTCAGACCTCATCTGGAATACTGTGTCCAGTTTTGGGCACCACATTTTAAAAAAGACATCAACAACTGGAGCAGTTCAGAGAAGAGCCACCAGAATGGTGACCGGTCTGCAAACCATGTCCTATGAGGAACGGTTGCAGGATTTGGGAATGTTTAGCTTGCAAAAAAGAAGACTGAGAGGAGACTTAATAGCTGTCTACAAATATCTCAAGGGCTGTCACATTGTAGAAGGATCATCTTTATTCTCATTTGCACAAGGAAAGACTAGAAGCAATGGGATGAAACTGAATGGGAGGAGACACAGATTAGATATTAGAAAAAACTTTTTGACAGTTAGGGTGATCAATGAGTGGAACAGGCTGCCACAAGAGGTGGTGAGTTCTCCTTCAATGGAAGTCTTCAAACAGAGGCTGGATAGACATCTGTCTGGGATGATTTAGAGAATCCTGCTTTGAGCAGGGGGTTGGACCAGAAGGCCCAGGAGGTCCCTTCCAACTCTACCATTCTATGATTCTATGAATACACACAATATTTACCTCTCCTCCTGGTTTCCCCTGTGCTCTGGTTCCTGCAGATCGTCTAAGCTCCACTGCCGGCACACGCTGCGGAGTCAAAGGCAGAGTGGAGTGATGGGAAAGGGAGCATCACATGACACTTTCTCCTCCATCACTGCTTTCAACTGTATCGGCATCTATGATACCGATAAGTTGAATGCGTGATGCTTGCGGTGCCGGGCCCCACTTTGTCAGGGGCCCCATAGCGGCTGTGTGGTGTGCCGCTTTAGCGGCACACCACTGGTTGGGGGTCTCTGAAGGAGTGGACCCTAGGCGGCTGCCTGGTCTGCCTGTCCCTAACGTCGGCCTTGTGTACGGCATAGCGGGAGGTGACTTTCCACAAACAAGTACAGCGTGATGATGGCGCCAGCTTACCAGCAAAGCCAACGCCATCATCAGCTGTATATTATAGCTGAAACCCTCCTGCAACAGCAATGATCGATATTAGCACTATCATTGTCAATATTGTCTTCGGTATCTAAATGGTTATTTGAGAGAGGAGCGGTTTTTCATCATATCGACGCACAAAAAATGGAGTAAAAAGTGAACAAAAAGTTGGATAAAAAATAAAATGGTATCACTGAAAACGTCATCTAGTCTTACAAGCAGTGAGCTTGTCAACTTAAATTTTTTATGTGTGGCCCATGTTCCCAGCCAATTTGAGACCCCTGTTGTACTCCAATATGTACTAGGATGCTCCCAGCCTGCACATATTGCAGTGCTGTTTCATGTCATCCTTGTGTCTCCCTAAAATCGCTCATCTGTGCTGAATATGTTATGTTTTAAAGCACAGATACATAGATCAGCAATCTCAGTGTGGTGCAGGGATGAGTTGAATCATCTGTGCAACATGTGCAGGCAAAGAACATCTCACTGTGATCATTCGTATCCGTTGAAAGCTGAAGAATATTCATTAACCCTTGGTCAGTCGCATCTCTGGCAATCCCGAGTTCAGGTGCAAGGTGCCTGATAGGCACACGTTAGAGAACAGCCTACAATGTCTAATTATCTCAATTTCTGGGTAAAAGTAATCACTGACTTTCATAGGGATGTATTAAAATAGAGTACACAAAATCAGATGCAAAAAAAAGCATTTAATAAACATAAACGTAATAAAACAAAAAGTAGCATGTGAGGGCATTTATAAGAAAATCCCCTTATTTAAGAAAACTCAATTTATTTCTATGAATGTCCAAAACTTTGCATTATTCATTCATTAAACAAAATATATAATTGTGATGAAAAAAAAAACAAAGTACGAACCTTCAAAAGTGAAAACATTCAGGCACAATGAGTCTGAGAGGCCATGGGGTTCACACCTGCTCTCTACAAGGATGATGGTCAAACTAAGTAATGGTGGGGTGTTCAAGCAGCACCTAAAAGGGGATATCTGGGACTTCAAAGAAAGGCATGTAGTTTCTAACAGAGGCAACTACCTGTCCATTTTACCTGGTGCCTTCATTGACCGCTCCTGCCATAGATTCAGCTGCTCCCTGTCAGCAGAGGAGCAGTTTCTCTTTCTGTTGACAGGGCGGAACTACTGATGTCATGCTGATTGGCAGCCATGTCACTGCTGCCTAATTAGGGAAGCCAGCTGTCAATCAGCATGACACCAGTAGTACCGCCCTGTCAACAGTGGCGGTGGTGGAACAGGGTATTGTAGAGAATCTTGGATGGATGTGAAAGGAAGTCAGAGGAGTTCTGCATTGGCAAATTCAAGCCTAAGTACACCTCGGCCATGGAGAGAAATGCATGTAGGTAAGTAGAGGTAACAGGGCACAAAAAGCAGTAAAATAGGCTGTGACAGCCCTGAAAATTGATTAGGTCACAGAAGCGTTAATCAAAGATACACATGTTGAAAAGACAGACACTCATTATTTTAGTTTGTGTATAATCTGTTAAAATGTTTTATTAGAAAAGGACAATGCAAGCAGATCTAATGAAATTTCTACTATTTCTGCAGTTGCATTTAATCAGTGGTCACTTTGCTAAACAAAAAGCAATATATGTGCAGTGAGCTGTGGAAATGTATAATGGGTTTTTCCAAGAGTATATTATTTTTTAACTACGAGCCTAAAAACTAACAGCCAGGTAGTGTTTATTTACCTGTCTGTTCTACGCAGCGCCATCTCAAAGTGGTTGCTGACCACTCCTGCCAGCGATTCAGCTGCTCCACTTCAATAGAGCAGCTCTTCCTCTTCCAGGCTGCTTTGTCGACAGGGCTATAATGCTAACATTATGGTGATTGGCAGCCAGCTTCCTGCAGTTAGGCAGCAGGGAGCCAACAGTCAATCACAATGACATCAGCAGTCATGCCCCTTCAGCAGAGGGGAAGAGAAGCCCCTATTCTTTCAAAGTGACGTCAGCGAAAGCCGCACAAATGCTTACTGGAGCATTCTGTGACTCCTCTGTGCCGGCAGAGATTGGCGCAGGGCTGAACAAGAAGGTAGACAGCAACTATCTACTTGTTAGTTTTTAGGCCCACAGTAAAAAAATAATAATATAAATAGTAACCACTTCAATTTTATAGACTTGTGCTAAAAATTTTTTTGCAACATATAAGACAACCTAAAGTGGCTTATTGGATCCAGAAATGTAGTAACATAGGCAAACTTTGCAGCTTATCACTGAATTAATTTTGACTCCACGGGGCTAACCAGAGAGGAGTGAATCATCTCATGGCAAATTAAATTCACCTGGAATTCGCATATAAATTTATAATTGCTAAAATCTGAATTTGTTTGGTGCTTTACTTTGCTGAACCCTATTTTCCTGGATTTAAAAGGGTCGAAAAATGTTTAAAAATTTTAAAAATTAGTACTGACCTTTTTCTCGGTCCTCACTTTGTCCACTCAGCTACTCACTTGGTTGCTGCGTTCCGGTAATCAGTCCCAGGCTGCTAGTACTTTTGGGTGCTCAGTGCTTCTTTGGCGACTAGCTAGAACTTATGTGACATCATGATTTTTTGGAACCATGACATCAGAGTTTCGCAAGGCCTATTAGGCACTGAAGTTGCCAAAAACTGACCTGAGTTGGCACTGAAAAGACAAAAGGAATGAAAATTGGACTGCAACAACAGAGAGGGAAGATGCACAGATGAGGTAAGAACTGAGGAGAAATCAGTATTATTTGTTTTTAATTTTTTCATCCTATATTTATTATATTCCGGGCTCTGGAGAGAAATCAGAGCATAACAAGAAATATTTGATTTGCATGGAAAAAATTAAATAAATTCAATGCAAATTGAACTTCCTTTCACAATCTGAACAAAATACTGAATTTGATGATTTTCAGCAGATTTGTTATCTCTAGGGATAACTGAGACTGAGTCAATGAATATATATTTTTTCTGCGAAAGTCCATGTTATGCAAACATATAATTTAATTTATGGTGTAAATTTTATAACACAGTATTCCCATAAGAGAGCACTCATATATTTTAATAAATAACATACCATGAAATGCCTAGTGCAGGGCACTTTGGGGAGGTGAATATTTTCCCTTTGATTTTCTTTTAATCTCTCAGACATATTTCACCCCTTAGGCCCTGCATTTGGTGCAGAGTATTAAAGTTTTTGCATATCAACAACAGGGGTGTATAACACTTTTTCGGTCCAAGAGCCGCAATGTTGTACTAAACCAATCCCAAAGGCTGCAAAAATTTAAAGGGGTATTTACATGAATACATCAACAGAACCATCATCGGTACATTAGTGAGGAGGATTTGGATCGATTCTGCTCAATTTCTGCTAAAAAAATAAACTTACACTGAGTTTTTGAAGAAGAACTTGAACAGAATCTTGCCAAAACCTCTTCATTATCTAAAAACTCAAAATTTTGAGGATTTTTAAGTTTTAACATAGCTATGAAGCATGTTTTAGATTGCTACATGTGTACAAGATCAGAACTACTGTCAGCACATTAATGCAATGCCAGAATCACCATCAGTGCATGAATGCAGTGCCAAAAACACTATCAGTACATGAATGCATCTTCAGATACACCATTAGTACATGAATGTGGTGCCAGGACCACCAGCAGCACATAAATGCAGCCCAAGAACCACTATCAGTACTGAAATACAGTGCCAGAACCACCATCAGCACATGAATGCAGTGTCAGAACCACAGTCAGTACATTAATTCAGTGTCATAACCACCATCAGTACATGAATGTGGCCCCACAAGCTGTATGGTACTTTACAGGTGACATCTTTCCTATCGCTTGTTTCCATGTAGCACAGATGTTATGATAAGATTTAATGCCCACAGTTTGTCTCTGCAGACTTCCCCCTTCTCTGTCTTCAGGAGAACTTCCTGTCACTGTGACAGGTTGTGGATGGCTTTGTATGTCATAGTTAGGGTTTTGAACTGGTGCCTCGGACGATAGGAAGCCAATGAAGGGCTTGGCATAGGGGAGAGGCTGGGGAATAACGGGGAGACAGGTGGATTAGTCGGGCAGCCGAATGTAGGATGGATTGGAGTGGTGTCAGAGTGCTAGAGGGGAGGCCAGAGAGTAGGAGGTTGCAGTAGTCAAGGCAGGAGATGATAAGGGCATGCACTAGTGTTTTTGTGGTGTTGTGGTCAAGGAATGCACGGATCCAGGAAATATTTTTGAGTTTGAGACGGCAGGAGGAGGCTAGGGTTTGGATATGTGGCTTGAAAGAAAGGGCAGAGTCGAGTATCACCCCGAGGCACCGAGCATGCGGGACCGGGGAAAAGTGAGCAGCCGTTGACATTGAGGGATAGGTCTGGTGGAGGGGTAGAGTGAGATGGGGGAAAGATGATGAATTCTGGTTTGTTCATGTTCAGTTTTAGAAAGCGAGCAGAAAAGAAAGCTGAGATAGCAGACAGACAGTGTGGGATTTTTGTCAGTAAGGAGGTGAGGTCAGGTCCAGATAGGTAGATCTGCGTGTCATCAGCATAGAGATGATACTGCAAACCGTGGGATTCTATGAGCTGTCCCAGGCTGAAGGTGTAGATGGAGAAGAGTAGGGGTCCTAGAACTGAGCCTTGGGAACACCGACAGAGAGGGGGCGAGGTGAGGAGGTGGTGTGAGAAAGAGAGACACTGAATGTTCGAACTGTTAGATATGATGACATTCCAGGATGGGGCCAAGCCTGTGATGCCCAGAGATGAGAGAATCTGGAGCAGGAGGAAGTGGTCCACAGTGTCGAAGGCAGAAGACAGGTCCAGGAGAAGGAGGACAGAGTAGTGTTGCTTCTTTTGGCGGTTAGTAGGTCATTGGTGACTTTAGTTAGGCAGTTTCAGGTTGAGTGATGCAGTCGGAAGCCTGATTGTAAGCGGTCAAAGAGGGAGCAAGAAGAGAGGTAGGAGGACAGTTCAAGATGGACATGCTGTTCCAGTAGTTTTGAGGCATAAGGGAGAAGAGATATCGGGCGATAGCTAGACGCAGAGGATGGGTCAAGGGAGGTCTTTTTGAGGATGGGTGCGATCAGGCATGTTTGAAGGATAAGGGGAACACACCATTTGTAAGTGAGAGGTTGAAGAGGTGTGTTACAGTAGGGATGAAGACTGTGGCGAGGCTAGGGATGAGGTGGGATGGGAGCAGGTCAAGTGTGCAAGTGGTGAGGTGTGATCTTGAAAGGAGGGTGGAGAGCTGATCTTCTGTCATGGTGGAGAAGTTGGTTTTGGAGGAATAGGGCTGAGCAGCTAAGAGGGGATTGGGGGCTGTGGGCCAAAGCTTTCCCTGATCGCATCAATCTTCTGCTTGAAAAAGGAGGCGATAAACAAATGTGTACTGACTTCCTCTGTATAACCCCAAAAATTATTTTTTGAATTTCTCTTGCACTGTCTGAAAAATTAGCATGGTACGGTCTGGTAGGCGTCATTGTTGCAGTGTCTGTGCATCCTCTCTTTTCCTAATTGCCGTCCCTCCCTTTGATTAATGTGGGTGGCGTGTCCTGTATTATCCACATAGTAAATTGAAATCTCGCGCTGCACAGTGGCTTTGCAGGACCACACAGGACAGTCAGTACACTTTGCTCTTCCTTACTGAGGGCGGCAGACAATAGAACATCAACGCACATGCCCCAAAAGACATCATTGCGGCACCTACACATCTATCTTCTAATATTCTTTAATTAAAAAGTCGCTATCCTTCCCTCACTTATACTGTCTAATTGTTTTATTTTTTTACTACTTCCTTTTTGGTGCAAAGTGTCACTTACGCGAGCGGCACTGGTCTCTGCATGCTGGGTAATGAAAATTGATTTGTGCATCAGACCACCCCTTTAATTAAGAGAAATCTGTGTATGTTATATATCTTTGTTAGAAACTAGCATAGTTTGTAAGTTTCTTTTAATATATACAATGTATGTAGTTTTTTTTCCCATTTTTCAGTGTATCATCTTTTTATGTCACTTTGTCTTTCAAAATGTCTTACTGTTTGCAAAGTGCTATAATTGCCAGATTGTCAAATATTATCAGCATACAAATGCAACCACATAATTTTTCAAATAAGCGACTACACCGACAAAAAGGTCACTTTGTGATATGATCCTGTAATTTATCTAAGTATTTCTGAAAGTGGATGATTACAGTAGGAAACTTACAGTGACATAAAAGGTGCTATGAATCATGCTCATTCTGCATCCTGAAGTACTTATGTTGCTTTCTATGTGCTCATTTTTTTCTTATGGGGCAGCCAATGGGAATGAGTACTGTACATCTACATACATTTTATCATATATGCCACCATACATTGTACAGTTTTGTTTAAGCGCAAATTATTGATTTATCTAGATTTTATGATTTTTTTTAATATGGTCAACTTATGCAAAAAATCACTGGCAGACAACACTTTGGAAAACAATACTAAGTCATAAAAATTAAGCTTAACATATATTTATAGCTGAGGATACTGTTTTGAGAAATTAACAGCAAATATGATGAAAAATCTCATCCAGTTCCAAAACATCTCAAACACATCGATTTTTTTTCAATTGACACAGGAAGAATGGCCAATTTCTACTGATTGATCAGGAGGACCCTTAGGCCTTGCTCACACAAGTGTATAAGACGACCGAGTGCTATCCTATGATATATCGGACAGCACTTGGCCCAATGTTATACTATGGGGCAGTGCAGATCTGAAATTTTTTTGCTCATGCAGATTCAGTATGAGAAAATAAAGGAAGCATGCTGAGGGTTCATTCGAGAATCGGATCAATTGCACCCATACAAGTTTATGGGTGCTTGTGAAACATTGGACTGCACTTGGTAAGGAGTCGAACCCTTGTTCCAGGGTCCTTACCTAGAAGGACTGAGGACCCTTGCTAAAGAACTATGCTTGTCTATATCTGTTCGAGTTACCTTCAAGAGTTTTTACCATAGAGACTGACTATGAATGTTTACTGTTTGTAAGTAGTCTTATTCCTTATAGGTTGAAGAAGAAATATGCAAGGACTTTTGTACTTTCTTAATAACACAAGTTTTATAAAACGTTTTGAGCTAATCTGTCTATTTACAGGCATTGAAGATGTGGACAAGAGCGCCAGGCATCGGGCATGGCCACCAAATCCCATGAAAACACGAAAAGATCCGACCAATGCCCGGTGTACTGGGTGCCCTACTGTTATGATATGGTAGACAAGGAGGACGGTAGCAAAAATAGGCTTAAACAACCAGGCACCCAGAGAGGTTGGTAACTAGCGGATTGCAGACCCCTAAACTGGCAGCACAACTAGAAGTAGCCGTGGGACGTGCCTACAGTGCCCTAGACGCCTTGTCACAGCCGGAGAGATAACAGCCTAAAGTGTTGTGAATGGGTTTGAGATGAGTTCTGAGCAGAGGCTCCCTCTGGTGGTTACAAGCGGTACTAGTGAAGATTGTGAGGACTGGGAATCAGGTGTTACTGACTGGTCTTATATAAGGGAGTCATTTTCCCATCAGGGTTGCCGGTGATCAATTGTTCTGGTCTGAATCCTTCATTCCAGTTTCCCTTGTAGCCTGCTGTGTCGTGTCTGCATCTCCTGCTACCAGATAAGAATTTTTCTTCTTTTGTGTTGTTGCTATATTTTTGCATTTTGTCCTGCACTTCTGTGGGGGCCTTCAGGGTCCCCTCCGGGGGCTTCTGCCTTCTCAGTTTAGTTCAGCCACTGAGTTTTGTTCTTTTGCTTTTTCCAGTTTTTTCAGTGGCTGCTTTTTTGATTTTGTTACACCAGAGAGCTAATTTAGGTGGTAGAGGTCGTGTGATCTCAGGTGATTTTGAAATTAGTAGAGTTGGTGTTTTTCAGGGTTTTCTGGGATTGCAGTAAGTACCCTTCCTGTCCTTTTCTATTTAGATAGTTTGGGCCCCAGCGTTTGCTCATTCTATTTTCTTTCTGTGTCAGTATTTCCTCTTGTCTAACCGCCATTACTTGTTTGGGGGCTTTCTATTATCTTTGGGGTTCTGCTCCGGGGCAGATAACTTTCCTATTTCTATCTTTAGGTGTAGTTAGTTTCTCAGGCTGTGACGAGGCGTCTAGGACCAACGTAGGAACGCTCCACGGCTGCCTCTAGTTGTGGTGGTTAGTCAGGGTACTGCAATCCCATAGATTCCAACTGCTCTGGTGTATTGCCTTTTTTACCTGCACTCCTCAGCTACCGAAACATAACAGTATCACCGGCCTAAAAATTGAAAATTGTATGGTACTCACAGAAGGGAAAAAATATTGTGATAGAAAAAAGGTTGTCAGAGTTGTCAGAGATATTTTTCTGTTTGTTGCATTTTTTTTTTTTTTTCCCTCTGTATCTCTGGGTGCTGGGGAGGATCTTTTCTCCCAATGGAGTTTGCACAGTTGTCTGGCCGTGTGGATCAGCTTGCCACTGAGGTTCGGAGTATTGCTATCTATCTTGCTGGGTTGCCTGTTGTGGAACCTAGGATCCCCATGCCAGATTTGTTTTTAGGGGATCGAGCTAAGTTTCAGAATTTCAAAAATAATTGTAAATTGTTTTTTGCCTTAAAATCTAAGTCCTCAGGAAACGCAGCGCAGCAGGTTCGGGTTGTCATCTCTCTCCTGCGCGGCGATCCTCAGGATTGGGCTTTTTCCCTGACACCTGGGGATCCTGTTTTGAGTGATGTTGATGCGTTTTTTCAGGCTTTGGGGTTATTGTACGATGAGCCTAATGTCACTGATCAAGCTGAAAAAGCCTTGTTGGCATTAAATCAGGGCTTGATGACGCTGAGTTATACTGTCAGAGATTCCGTAGGTGGGCAGTCCTGACAAAATGGAATGACGACGCTTTGGCGGCCCTTTTCCGGAAGGGTCTGTCAGATAATGTAAAGGATGTTATGGTGGGATTCCCTGTCCCCTCTGGTCTCAATGATTATATGTCATTGGCGATTCAAATTGACAGACGTTTGCGTGAGCAGAGAAGTATGCGTGGAATGGTGTTGCCTTGTGAACCAGCTCCTGAAACCATGCAGTGTGATAGAGTGGTGTCTGGGGCACAGCGTCATGAGTTTCGAAAGCGCAATGGGTTATGTTTCTACTGTGGTGATGCCTCTCATGCTATTTCAGTCTGCCCTAAGCGGGGAAGACGTTTTGCACGCTCAGTTGTCGTTTGGGTAGTGTTCAGACTAAGTTTTTATTAACTGTCACTCTGATATGCTCTCTGTCCTCATTTTCTGCTCAGGCTTTCGTTGATTCTGGAGCAGCTATTAACCTGATGGATTATGATTTTGCTAAACGTTGTGGGTTCCCCTTGATACCCCTACAGAAGTCTATTCCCCTACTGGGGATCGATTCTACCCCTTTGGCTGAGAATAAACCCCAGTTTTCTACTCAGGTGATAATGAGGGTTGAACCTGATCACCAGGAGTGCTGCAAATTTTTGGTTCTATATAATCTGCATGACATTATCGTGCTGGGTTTCCCTTGGTTGCAGTCTCATAATCCTGTTTTGGATTGGAAGTCTGTGTCTGTGGCCAGTTGGGGCTGCCAATGTGTTAATACCAACACTCCTGTTTTTTCTGCCTCCCCCCAGGCTCAGGATGTTCCTGACTTTTTGTTTGATTTTTCTGATGTGTTTAGCGAAAGTAAATCTGCATCCTTGCCTCCCCATAGGAGCTATGACTGCGCTATTGAATTAGTGCCGGGTAGTAAATTCCCTAAAGGTCGCCTTTTTAACTTGTCTGTACCTGAACATGACGCTATGCGGTCTTATATCAAGGAATCATTGGAGAAGGGTCATATCAGACCATCCTCTTCACCCTTAGGTGCCGGTTTTTTCTTTGTGGCCAAAAAAGATGGTTCATTAAGGCCGTGTATTGATTATCGTCTCTTGAACAATATTACTGTGAAATATCAATACCCGTTACCCTTGATTTCTGACCTGTTTTCCAGGGTGAAACACGCTACTTGGTTTACCAAGCTTGACCTCAGGGGGGCGTATAACTTATTCGCATTAAGCACGGGGATGAATGGAAGACGGCATTCAATACCCCTGAAGGGCATTTTGAGTACCTAGTGATGCCCTTTGGGCTCACTAATGCTCCTTCCGTCTTCCAGTCCTTCATGAATGACATTTTCAGGGATTTTGTGGACAAATTTCTGATTGTTTATTTGGATGATATCTTGATTTTTTCTAATGACTGGGACTCTCATGTGAAACATGTTCGAACTGTGTTCCAGATTTTGAGAGAGAATGCTCTGTATGTGAAGGGATCAAAGTGTCTTTTTGGCGTACAGAGGATCTCATTTCTGGGATTCATTTTGTCCCCATCTGTTATTGAAATGGACCCGGTCAAGGTTCAGGCCATCTGTGATTGGGTCCAACCTACTTCATTAAAGGCTCTTCAGAGATTTTTGGGGTTTGCCAATTTTTATCGTAAATTTATTGGTAATTTCTCGGTTATTGTTAAACCATTAACTGATTTGACCAGAAAGGGTTCTGATGTGGTGAATTGGCCTCCTGAGGCAGTCTCTGCATTTCAGGAACTTAAGCAGAGATTCACTTCTGCTCCTGTTCTTCGGCAGCCTGATGTTTCTCTGCCATTTCAGGTGGAGGTTGATGCCTCTGAAATTGGGGCAGGTGCCGTTTTGTCCCAAAAAGATCCAGAGACCTCTAAAAGTAACCCTTGTGCCTTTTTCTCTCGAAAATTTTCTCCTACTGAACGTAATTATGACGTGGGTAATCGGGAGTTATTGGCCATGAAGTGGGCTTTTGAAGAGTGGAGACATTGGCTGGAGGGAGCCAAACATCAGGTGGTGGTCCTTACGGACCATAAGAATCTGGTCTATCTGGAATCTGCCAAGCGACTCAATCCTAGACAGGCCAGGTGGGCCTTGTTTTTCACACGTTTTAATTTTGTGGTTTCCTTTCTTCCTGGCACTAAGAATGTTAAGGCGGATGCCCTCTCGAGGAGTTTCCTTGCGGACTCTCCTGAGTTATCTGATCCTTCTGTTATTTTGAAAGAGGGTGTAGTTCTTTCCGCCATCTCGCCCAATTTGAGACTTGCTCTGGAGGGGTGTCAGGAGGATAGGCCCGAGCGCTGCCCTGTTGGAAAATTGTTTGTCCCGGACCAATGGAAAAAGAGTGTGATGTCTGAGATTCATTGTTCCGCATTGGCTGGGCATCCCGGAATTTTTGGTACCAGAGACTTGGTTAGTCGGTCCTTTTGGTGGCCTACCTTGTCTCGTGATGTCAGGGAATTTGTGCAGTCCTGCAGGACTTGCTCTCGCTCCAAGCCTTGCTCTCGCTCTAGTGGTTTATTGATGCCATTGCCTGTGCCCAAGAGACCATGGACCCATATCTCTATGGATTTCATTTCCGATCTTCCTGTTTCTCAGAGAATGACCACCATCTGGGTAATTTGTGATAGGTTTTCCAAAATGATACATCTTGTGCCATTACCTAAGTTGCCTTCCTCCTCTGAATTGGTGCCGTTGTTCCTTCAGCACGTGGTTCGTTTACACGGCATTCCTGAGAACATTGTGTCTGACAGAGGAGTCCAGTTTGTTTCCAAATTTTGGAGGACTTTTTGTTCTAAACTGGGTGTTCAATTGTCTTTCTCCTCGGCATTTCATCCTCAGACCAATGGTCAAACTGAGAGAACAAACCAGACATTGGAGACTTATCTTAGATGCTTTGTGTCTGCTGATCAGGATGACTGGGTCTCTTTTTTGCCTTTGGCTGAGTTTGCTCTTAATAATAGGGCTAGCTCTGCCACTTTGATGTCTCCGTTTTTCTGTAATTCTGGGTTTCACCCTCGATTTTCTTCAAGACAGACGGAGGCTTCTGTCTGTCCAGGTGTTGACTCTGTTGTGGAGCGTATGCAACAGATTTGGGACCAGGTAGTGGAGAGGTTGTCCCTCTCTCAGGAGAAGGCCCAGCGGTTTGCTAACCGGCATAGGACTGATGGTCCTCGGTTTAGAGTGGGGGACTTGGTCTGGTTGTCCTCAAAGAATATTCCTATGAGAGTAGCATCTCCTAAATTTAAGCCTAGGTTCATTGGACCTTATAAGATCATGGAGATTATTAATCCTGTTTCTTTTCGTTTGCTTCTTCCAGGGACATTTAAGATCCATAACGTGTTCCACAAGTCCTTGTTGAAGAGGTTTGTTGAGCCAGTGGTTCCTGCTGCTGTGCCTCCTGACCCTGTTTTGGTTGAGGGCAATCTGGAGTATGTGGTTGAGAAAATATTGGATTCTCGTTTTTCTAGACGGAAACTCCAGTATTTGGTTAAATGGAGAGGTTATGGTCAGGAGGACAATTCTTGGGTGTTTGCTTCGGACATCCATGCTAGGAGACTTATCCGTGCGTATCATAGAACTCATCCTGACCGACCTGGTTGCTCAAATGAGGGTTCGGTGACCCCTCCTCAAGGGGGGGTACTGTTGTGAATGGGTTTGAGATGAGTTCTGAGCAGAGGCTCCCTCTGGTGGTTACAAGCGGTACTAGTGAAGATTGTGAGGACTGGGAATCAGGTGTTACTGACTGGTCTTATATAAGGGAGTCATTTTCCCATCAGGGTTGCCGGTGATCAATTGTTCTGGTCTGAATCCTTCATTCCAGTTTCCCTTGTAGCCTGCTGTGTCGTGTCTGCATCTCCTGCTACCAGATAAGAATTTTTCTTCTTTTGTGTTGTTGCTATATTTTTGCATTTTGTCCTGCACTTCTGTGGGGGCCTTCAGGGTCCCCTCCGGGGGCTTCTGCCTTCTCAGTTTAGTTCAGCCACTGAGTTTTGTTCTTTTGCTTTTTCCAGTTTTTTCAGTGGCTGCTTTTTTGATTTTGTTACACCAGAGAGCTAATTTAGGTGGTAGAGGTCGTGTGATCTCAGGTGATTTTGAAATTAGTAGAGTTGGTGTTTTTCAGGGTTTTCTGGGATTGCAGTAAGTACCTTCCTGTCCTTTTCTATTTAGATAGTTTGGGCCCCAGCGTTTGCTCATTGTATTTTCTTTCTGTGTCAGTATTTCCTCTTGTCTAACCGCCATTACTTGTTTGGGGGCTTTCTATTATCTTTGGGGTTCTGCTCCGGGGCAGATAGCTTTCCTATTTCTATCTTTAGGTGTAGTTAGTTTCTCAGGCTGTGACGAGGCGTCTAGGACCAACGTAGGAACGCTCCACGGCTGCCTCTAGTTGTGGTGGTTAGTCAGGGTACTGCAATCCCATAGATTCCAACTGCTCTGGTGTATTGCCTTTTTTACCTGCACTCCTCAGCTACCGAAACATAACACTAAAGAGTGAAAGAGGAAAGCTATCTGCCCCGGAGTAGACCCCCAAAGGAATAGGTAGCCCCCAAACATATATTGGCGGTGAGACAAGATGAAATACAAACGCAGGCAGAAAATAGAGTAAACAAAGGCTGGGGCCCAAAACTGTCTTGATAGAACAAGACAGGACAGAATACTGTCTGCAATCCAGCAAAACACTAAGAAAAATTCCAACACTTATGATATACAAAAATACAGAGACCACACGATCTCTCCCCCGCTAGATCAGACTCTGGTGTGCACTGGTAGCTAATCAGCAGACACTAAAACAACAGGGAACTGAAAATCATAAACTGTTGTGAACTAGTAGCAAATCAGCGGATGCTGAAATAACAGAGATACGTAAATACATAAACAGTGGCAACAGAGAGCCATGCAGAGGCCCACAGGAACACTGCACAAAAAATGGCAGAAAACTGAGATGGACAAAAGCAAATGCCACAGAAATAAACAGCAAATAACTTATCTGAAAATTGCAGAACAAGGCAGGAAGCAGGCTGACTTCCAAAAGAGACCAGGAAGAAACTAATCACCGGCGAGGATCATGAGAAGGTTACTCACTTAAATCTTCCCAGTCATCAACACCAGATTGCCAATCATCGCCCCCAGCTGATTAACTACTCTCAGCCAAAGCAGCTTCATTACCATCAGCAGCCACCAGAGGGAGTCCAAACTCTGAAGTCAGATCCAGAGCGTTCACAACACCCTACGCTCAGGGGTCTATCAATCCTGGACTATTTCTTCATTTTTTGTATGTCTGCAAAAGTTTTTATGCACATAATCCATGTCCAGAATGCATCTACTCTTCCTTATGAGGTGTAAGAGCTACTGTATAATTTGTGCATGAAACCATTAGATTCCCACCCTATGATCCCATGCTGCTTCTCCACCCCAACAGCATATAGTCTGCCAACATACTGGAGGAGAGGAATTATCCTTACTAGTGATGCACGGGACACAGGCAACCGGTTCAAGAGTTTTTCTCAACTCCCATTTTCCTGTTTAGCTCAAACATGGATTGACCCTGAACTAGAAGTAGAGATGGCAGTAAGAAGACCACATCATTCATCATCTCAAACTTTGGTATAAACACATTTTTCTAAAAATCACAGATGTTGAGTGTAACTTTTAGGCCGGGATCACACAATCGTATTTTCTCTCATCCAAGAAAATCAGTCCGATTAGGCTAATCACACTCTAAGCACACTCAGATAAAGAGAAAATGGAAAGCAAATTTCTCCAATATTCTACATTCTGTAAGTCCTTGAAAAACAGACCACATTCGGATGTCATTCGTGTACAGTTCGCTTTTTTCCACGGACTCATTGAAGTGCACCGCCAGTGAGATCCATCTGAATATCAGATGCAAATTGTGCATGCTGCAATTTTTTCTCAGGCAGACTCGCTCCGAGGAAAAAAAAGGACATGGACATGGCTCCATAGAACAATACTGGTCTGAGTGCAATATGTTATTCCAAAAATACGGTCATCTGCATGAGCATTTACATTGGAGGTTTATTTAACCCCTTAGTGACCAGGACAAATTTATAAAATCTGACCATTGTCACGTTATGTGGTAATAACTCTGGAATGCTTCAACAATTCCCAGTGATTCTGTTTTTTCTTGGCACATTATAATTTATGATAATGATTAATTTAGGTCGATATGTTTAGTGGTTATTTATAAAAAATATCAGAAATTTGATAAAAATGTAACAAAATTAGCACTTTGCAAACTTTGAATGATTATCGCTTTAATCCAGATAGCCATACCGTAGAAAAACATTAATAAATAACATTTCTTCATGTCTGCTTTACATCAGCACCATTCGTAAAATGTTCTTTTATTTTGTTAGCATTTTAGAAGGTTTAACCCCTTTCCGACATTGGGCGTAATCGTACGATGATGTCGGACACCCTCCCTTTGATGTGAGCTCCGGCGGTGAGCTCACATCTTTCCTGGAACATGTTAGCTGTTTTGTCAGCGATCCACCTGCGGCTATTAACCCATTAAATGCCGCTGTCAGACGCTGACAGCCGCATTTAACATGCGCTTCCACCAATCAGTGACCCCGTCACGTGAACGTGGGTCACCGATGGGTTGGCTGACAACCAGAGGTCTCCTACAGACCTCTATGGTTGTCAATGCCAGATTACTACGAGCTCCTCCGGTGGTCGGTGCTCATAGCAAGTGAGTAATTCTGCTACATACAGAACATCTGATCATTGCCTGTATGTAGCAGTGCCGATCGGGTTATGGCAGCTTCAAGTCTCCTATGGAGACTATTGAAGCATGCCAAAAGCAGAAAAAAATGTTTATAGAAATATAAAAAGAATAAAAAAATATAAAAGTTCAAATCACCTCCTTTTCGCCCCATTCAAAATAAAACAATAAAAACATCAAACATACACATATTTGGTATCACCGTGTTTAGAATTACCTGATCTATCAATAAAAAAAGGATTAACCTGATTGCTAAATGGTGTACCGAGGAAAAAGTCAAAACGCCAGAATTACGTTTTTTCGGTCACTGCGACATTGCATTAAAATGCAATAACGGGTGATCAAAAGATCGTGTGTGCAACAAAATTGCATCATGAAAAACATCAGCTCGGCGCGCAAAAAATAAGCCCTCACCCAACCAACAAAAAACAACTGTGAGATTGCACTTTTTTGCAATTTCACTGCACTTTGAATTTTTTTCCCGTTTTCCAGTGCACGATATGTTAAAACCAATGGTGTCGTTCAAAAGTACAACTCGTCCTGCAAAAACTAAGCCCTCACATGGCCATATTGACCAAAAACATAAAAAAAGTTATGTCTCTGGAAAGAAGGGGAACAAAAAACGAAATCGCAAAAACTAAATGTATAAAATACCTCCGGGGTTAAGGCGTTAAAAATGTAGCAGTAATTTTTATTTTTCAAGGAAATTTACAAAATTTATTTTTTTAGGGACCTATCAATGTTTTAAGTGACTTTGGGGGTCCTATATATTGGAAAATCTCCAAAACTGATACCATTTTAAAAAACAGTACCCCTCGACATATTGAAAATTGCTTTCAGGTACCTTATTTTTCAGACTATAAGACGCACTGGACCATAAAACGCACCCCAAATTGCTTCTGTGGCAGTGGTGCTCTATGCTAGGGCACCAGCGCTCTGTGCTGGGTGGCAGCGCTCTGTGCTGGGGCAGCAGCAGCTCTCTGTGCTGCATGGGGGGCTCTGCCAGCATTTTGTCAAAGCCTGTAGGCCCCAGCAGCTCCATTGCTGCGATGCAGTGGCCTCCTGGAAAATGACGGCGCATGTGTGGCACCCCAGAGTCTGGTTGCCACGGTGATATTGCCTCCCTCTACAGGGTGGTGATGTCATGCCTGGAAGCAGGAAGAGGAACCCATGCCACGTGTCACGAAAACCAACACACTGTTTGGTGTTGCGCCTGCAAGGGTTAATCTATCTTCTCTCATCATATTCAACCTCTGTCCTATGCTGCAATGGGAGCATAAATCACACCCCGACACAGACCACACACCCCACTTCATACACGCTGCCACCATTCACCGAACACACGGGCGATGAGTCCCGGAAATATTACTACTGTCTGCCAATCACCAGGAGCACACACTTTCTAAGGATATGGATTCTTTAGAGCAACAAGGTTCAGACTTAAGTTTTAAGCTTTAATATAAAAGGTACAGTGCTTACAAAAAAAGGGATATAAAAATGGAAATAAAAAGCGACATACAAATATGCAACACAGTTTAAAATAAAGGGAGAAACTTACAGAAATATCGAACTTTGCATTCTGGTACTCTGTCCCCAAGAGAGGGGAATATGAGATGGCTCACATCAGCTAGGCTGCCCTCACATTTGACGCTGTTCTTTGTGTGTAAGTCTAATTTATAGATATGACTTGGGAATCCAATTTCTAGACCAGCCTCTTATTTTCATTTCTAATTGCTGGTTTGTGTGTGGACCATGCCATGCTACCAATGAATACATTATGTTTTCTCTGAAACTCTGGTGTAAACTTTCTCATAGATAGCTAGCATTTGGCATCTACATTCAAAAGAGCTAGATGGTGTGAAATGCTCCAATTCTATGTGCTCTCAGGAAGGCACCCTGGATAGATTGGAGACTAGGAGACTGCCAGTCAGGCCAACATATGCTGTGGCCTCTGTGAGACCTGCAGCCTAAGACAAATGTTACTTACTGCTGGTCAAACAGGCATGCATATACATATTTCACTACACCAGGTAATACATAGCATGCAACACAATTCCTGCTCCAAGACAGCAGGGGGAGCTCTGAACCCGACTTTAGGGGAGCTGCTCTCTCTGGTCAGGAGGAGGAGGTAAGGCAGTTAGTCTGAGTAGAGGGAAGAGAGAGGAGCGGAGACAAGCGATCTGGTAAATTACAGCTGCAACAGAGCTGATCCCGGAGCTGAGCGCTGAGGAAAATGACGCCAGAGTCTTGGCTGTGTGGGTGCTGCACGCCAGGACAAGTGAATCTGGAGGGCAGGGGACTGCAAACTCCCTGGCCACATCGAACACCTGGAGACACCGCAGCAGACCTAGAGCTCAGGGCTGCCAGTGAACAGGCAGTGCCTGCAATAGGCTTGGGCTGTCTGCCATATAGTTCAAACCGGAAGAGAGTTGCAGCGTAGCTACAAGCAGCAGGGACTCGAACGAGAGCACAGCAGGAAGGCCTCCAACCCCACCTGGCAGGGTGGATCCCCTGAATGCTTCCAGGCTAGCCGGAGTCCTTCTAACATCTGTAACTAGTGCCTCAGACTGCATTTTCATCTACCATGAAGTAAAAGGTAAAGAAAACTGCACTCTTCTGTGTCCCTTGCTTATTCTCTGCACCCCAATGTTCACCACCACACTGAACACCCTGTTACATCTGCCCTGGGACCTTGCTCTACCTGTGTAGAGCAGTAACATCTCTGCTGCGTCACCATCCTCCCAGTGGACCTGAACCGCAGCATCGGCCATATATAGCCGAACACCACGGGTGGCGTCACAAAGTAATTTCCCCACAAACTACCCCATCATCATCTTTGACATTTTATTGGATGCCCAGGGCCAAGGACCGGTTCACTGCTGCTGTGACTTCCCCTTTAAGATCTGCCCGGCCCGGGACTGAGTAACCCACGGCTCTGGTGGGGCACTCGACATGCTCAGATTCAGTTATCGGCAACGAGATCGAGATATCGTTGCCGATATCTGAATCTGAGCATGCGCCGCCCCCAGCAGCCATTTTCCCAGAGGCCATCGCATCTCAGCAATGGAGCTGTGGGGGCCTCCGGGCTTTGACAAAATGCTGGCAGAGCCCCTACGCAGCACAGAGAGTCACCGCTGCCCCAGCACAGAGCAATGCTGCCCCAACACAGAGTGCCGCAGCCACACAGAGCACCGCTGCTGCAGCATTTGTAAGTATATTCCAACTTCAAGACGCACCCCCCTTTTCTCCAAAAATTTTTGGGGAAAAAAGTGCGTCTTATAGTCCGAAAAATATTGTAGTTTATTTACCCTTCAGGTGATTTTCAGTAATTAATGCAAAGTGACATGACAGAAATGAAAAAGTGTATTTTAACCACCTAAATGTCGCTAACTTCTGAATAGGTTACTATAGCCAGCAGACTCCAAGGCCGCTATTTGGTCATGAATTGCCATGGCAGACATCAGGACCACACAATCATGATCTCAGGGCACCAATAGGGACAAAGCGGAAGTCCACACAATCTGTTAACCATTTATATGATATAGTCATTATTGAGCGCAGCATCTAAGGGTTAAACAGATATGGACGATGCCAACACTGATCGTGGCTAATGCAGCAAGTTGTCAGCTATAGTGTACAGCCGACAGCTGCTGGATTGTCACCTGTGTGGAGATTCTAATCTCTTATATCTCAGGTCAGTAAAAAGACGTATTGACGGTCATTAAGGGGTTAAGACTTGAACAGCTATTATCAGGTTATGTGCACACATTAAGTATTTGCTCTTTTTTCTTATTTGTGTTTTTTTCCCACTCATGGCTGAAAAACGTTGAAAAAATGGACATGTTGCAGATTTTTTAAAAAAATACTTTGATGGTTCAAATTCGCAAGATAAAAATAAGAAGCAAGTTTTCAGAAATCTCATTCACTTTGCTAGTACTGTGTAGGGCTGTGAAAAACAGAAAAAACTTAGCATGGGAATAAGCCCATATGGGTTGATATTAGCATAGCGGTTACAGCCAATTACCCTGAATAAAATGCAATATTTTCACAAGGTAAAGAAAATGGAATGATGTCATTATACATTAAAATATCTCCAAAAAGAGTATAAGAGTACAATAAGCAAGCTAAATGCGTCTGAATTTTTTTCTAATTTGCGCTAAAAACAGTCTTCTATGACTTCCTCAATATTTATATGCTTTAGATACTTTTTATGCTGAAAAGGGGTCTGGTTTACTGCAAAGGGATCTAATGTACTGCAATCGGTGCCAAAAATTGCCCCAAAATGTTGGTGTAAATTTCTGGCACAAAGTAAGCCAACTAATGGGTGGTGAAAACTTAGATTTACACATTCTTACAATTTGACTTATTTTTTAAACAGCATGAACCACTTTGATAAATTTGGCTAATTTTAAGATGGTTTAGTCTAAGTTTGCATTGTCTCAGTCACACAGTATTGAAAAGTAGGCCCAGTATTAACTATGTCAGAAAGAGCCAAGGCAATAAGATATTTCAGTGTTACTTCTGATAACACAGTAGTATTATGATCAAACTTAACACAACCGTTTCTCAGCATTCAGAGCAGTGAGTGTAAGTGAAATTACGTATTGTATATATTATTCATCTTTCACAGATAGTTCCTCCTGACTGTTACTTTCATTTGGCACACGGCTGGGGAGTTGGCAAACCAAGGTTCTGACTCGTCTATTCTTCCAAAGCCAACTCCTTTGTAAGTGGCCAATAATTAGAGCTAATAAATGAATTATGCAATCTATTATTAATGTTGAAATGATACATTTGCAATATATTTTTTAAAAAAGGAGTCACAGACTGCACATTTACACCAACTGCTCTCAAAACAAGCCCTGACTCTGACTCCACAGTCCTAGTTTTGCACCATATTATGGTTTATAGAAGAAACTAATATCATAACAGAGAGTCTGGTTTTCAATTAGTTATGATGCAATTTATGCTGGGATTTAGTGATGAGCGAATTTATTTGGAAAATGATCGCCAAACATAAATTCGTCACGAATATGGCACATTTGGATTCGTGATCGGAAACACGAGCAAAATTTTATAAAATTGGAAAAAATTGGTAACATTCTGTAAAAGTGCTGGAAAATATTTGCGTTGTTTAACACCTTTACCCCGAGGGTTGTTTGCACCTTAATGATCGGGCCAATTTTTAAATTCTGACCACTGTCTCTTTATGAGGTTATAACTCTGGAACGCTTCAACAGATCTTGGCGATTCTGAGAATGTTTTCTCGTGACATATTGTACTTCATGATAGTGGTCAAATGTCTTCCATATAACTTGCGTTTATTTATGAAAAAAATGGAAATATGGCAAAAATTTTGAAAATTTTGCAATTTTCAAACTTTGAACTTTTATTCCCTTAAAACATAGAAATATGTCACACAAAATAGTTACTAAATAACATTTCCCACATGTCTACTTTACATCAGCACAATTTTGAAACCAAATTTTTATTTTGTTATGAAGTTATAAGGGTTAAAAGTTGACCAGCGATTTCTCATTTTTCCAACAAATTGTACAAAAACATTTTTTTTAGGGACCACCTCACATTTGAAGTCACTTTGAGGGGTCTATATGGCAGAAAATACCCAAAAGTGACACCATTCTAAAAACTGCACCCCTGTGACGGTACTCAAAACCACATTCATTAAGTTTACTAACCCTTCAGGTGCTTCACAGGAGCTGAAGCAACTTGGAAGGAAAAAATGAACATTTAACTTTGTAGTCACAAAAATGATCTTTTACAAACTTTTTTTTATTTTAGCAAGGGTTAAAAGGAGAAAATTGATAGAAAAAGTTGTTGTGCAATTTCTCCTGAGTACGCCGATACCCATATGTGGGGGAAAACCACTGTCTGGGCGCACGGCCAGGCTCGGAAGGGAAGGAGTGCCATTTGACTTTTCAAACCAAAATTGGCTGGAATTGAGATTGGATTCCATGTCGCTTTTGGAGAGCCCCTGATGTGCTTAAACAGTGGAAACCCACACAAGTGACACCATTTTGGAAATTAGACCCCCTAAGGAACTTATCTAGATCTGTTGTGAGCAATTTGAACCCCCAAGTGTTTCACTAAAGTTTATAATAAATGGGTGTGAAAAAAAATTTCCACAAAAATGATTTTTTAGTCCCCAATTTTTGATTTTTCCCAAGGAAATTGGACCCCAAAAGTTGTTGTCCAATTTGTCCTGAGTACGCTGATACCCCATATGTGGGGAGAAATACTGTTTGGGCGCAATTCAGGGCTCGGAAAGGAAGTAATGACGTTTTGGAATGCAGACTTTGATGGGTGTCATGTTCAGTTTGCAGAGTCCCTGATGTGCCTAAACAGTGGAAACCCCCCACAAGTGACCCCATTTTGGAAACTAGACCCCCTAAGGAACTTATCTAGATCTGTGATGAGCACTTTGAACCCCCAAGTGCTTCAAACAAGTTTATAATGCCGGGCATGAAAATAAAAATTCCTATTTTTTTTCCCACAGAAATGATATTTAAGTCACCAATTTTTTGTTTTCCCAAGGGTAACATGAAAAATTGGACCATAAAAGTTGTTGTCCAATTTGTCCTGAGAACACTGATTCACAATATGTGGGGGTAAACCACTGTTTGGGTGCATTGCAGAGCTCGGAAGGGAAGGAGCGCATTTTGACTTTTTCAACGCAGAATTGGCTATATGCCATGTCGAATTTGGAGAGCCCCTGATGTGCCTAAACAGAGGAAACCCCCACAAGTGACACCATTTTGGAAACTAAACCCCTTAAGAAAATTATCTAGATCTGTTGTGAGCACGTTCAACCACCAAGTGTTTCACTAAGGTTTATAATGCCTGGGTGTGAAAAAAAAAATTTCCACAAAAAATGATTTTTAGTCCCCAATTTTCCAATTTTTGATTTTTCACAAGGAAATTAGACCCCAAAAGTTGTCCAATTTGTCCTGAGTACGCTGATACACAATATGTGGGGGAGAAATACTGTTTGGGCGCACGGCAGGACTCGGAAAGGAAGTAATGACATTTTGGAATGCAGACTTTGATGGGTGTCATGTTCAGTTTGCAGAGCCCCTGAGGGACCTAAGCAGTGTAAACCCCCACAAGTGACCCCATTTTGGAAACTAGACCCCCAAAGGAACTTATCTAGATTGGTGGTGAGCACTTTGAACACCCAAGTGCTTCACAGAAGTTTATAACGCCCGGGCGTGAAAATAAAAAAATCATATTTTTTCCACAAACATGATCTTTTAGTCCCCAGTTTTTTATGTTTCCAAGGGTAACAGGAGAAATTGGACCCAAAAAGTTGTTGTCCAATTTGTCCTGAGTACGCTGATACCCTATATGTGGGTACAAACTACTGTATGGGCACACATCGGGGCTCGGAAGTGACGTAGTGACGTTTTGCATTGCAGACTTTGATGGAATGGTCTGCGGGTGTCATGTCGTGTTTGGAGAGCCACGGATGAGCCTAAACAGTGGAAACCTCCCACAAGTGACCCCATTTTGAAAACTAGACCCCAAAAGGAACTTATCTAGATATGTGGTGAGAACTTTGAACCCCCAAGTGCTTCACGGAAGATTATAACGTAGAGCCATAAAAATAAAAAATCATATTTTTTTCCACAAAAATGATATTTTTGCCCCCAATTTTTTATTTTCCCAAGGGTAACATAAGAAATTGGACCCCAAGAGTTATTGTGCAATATTTCCTGAGTATGCAATGCTCCCTTGTGAACAAGCTAACGCGAAACGCGCGTCAGGGGTGCCAGGGCTATTATCAGGTATGGTCTCCCACTAGCAGTTTATTTTCTATATACTCCAAATCGTTTTGTGCATTTGAGTGCAAACTTTTGCATATATTACAGCACCTGCTGCGGACTCTGCATTTGCACATTGGTATTATAACGCTAGCACTATTAGTGGGGGAGCAAGTTCATGATTTTTCCGACTGTTTTATGCACATATGTATACTCGCTTTAGAGATGTCTCTAGCTATACTTATACTATTAGATATGGTGAAACCTGTCTGGTATTTTTGCTTCTAATTAGCCTACGTGGCTTTTGAATAAGGAATACAGACATATGTGCTATTAAAATATCTCTATCTTGCTTGTACCTGTTTTGGGCCATCTTCTGCATATTTTTGTCCCCATTTGGATTTTTATATCCGCATATGTATTTTAAATATTTTGAATAAAATTTGTACTTTTATGGTGATAAAGCTTCTCATGTTTCTTTTTGGATTTATTGATGTTTGGAAGTACTACATAATCTAGGCAATATATTTATTATAGGAACTTATCTAGATATGTGGTTAGAACTTTGAACCCCCAAGTGCTTCACGGAAGATTATAACGTAGAGCCATAAAAATAAAAAATCATATTTTTTTCCACAAAAATGATATTTTTGCCCCCAATTTTTTATTTTCCAAGGGTAACAGAAGAAATTGGACCCCAAGAGTTATTGTGCAATATTTCCTGAGTATGCTGATACCCCATAAGTGGGGGTAAACTACTGTTTGGGCGCATGGCAGAGCTCAGAAGGGTAGGAGCACCGTTTGACTTTTTCAATGCCGAATTGGCTGGAATTGAGATCAGACGCCATGTCACGTTTGGAGAGCCTCTGATGTGCCTAAAAAGTGAAAACCCCCCAATTCTAACTCCAACCCTAACCCCAACACACCCCTTACTCTAATCCCAACCCTAATCATAACCCTAACCACAAACCTAACCCTAACACACCCGTAACCTTAGTCCCAACCCTAACCCTAACTAGCCCCAACTCTAACCCTAACTTTAGCCCCAACCCTAACCCTAATGGGAAAATGGAAATAAATACATTTTTTTAATTTTATTATTTTTCTCTAACTAAGGGGTGATAAAGGGGGGTTTGATTTACTATTTATAGTGGGTTTTTATAGTGGGTCTTTATGTTTGGCAGCTGTCACACGCTAAAAGACGCTCTTTATTGCAAAAAATAGTTTTTGCATCATCACATTTTGAGAGCTAAATTTTTTTCTTATTTTGGCCCACAGAGTCATGTGAGGTCTATTTTTTTGCGGGACGAGGTACCATTTTTGGGCACATGACATTTTTTGATCAATTTTTATTACGATTTTTGGGAGGCAGAATAAACAAAAACCAGCAATTCATGAATTTCTTTTTGGGGGGGTGTTTATACCGTTCCGCATGTGGTAAAATTGATAAAGCAGTTTTATTCTTCGGGTCAGTACGATTACAGCGATACCTAATTTGTATCATTTTTTTATGTTTTGGTGCTTTTATACAATAAAAACGATTATATATAAAAAATAATTACTTTTGCATCGCTTTATTCTGCGAACTATAACTTTTTTATTGTTTCGCTGATGATGCTGTATTGTGGCTCGTTTTTTGCGGGACAAGATGATGTTTTCAGCGGTACCATGTTTATTTATATCCGTCTTTTTGGTCGCGTGTTATTCTACTTTTTGTTTGGTGGTGTGATGATAAATCATTGTTTTTTAGCTTGTTTTTTTTTTTTTTTTTTGAAGGGGACAGTTTTATAGGTCGGGTCGTTACAGACGCACCAATACCAAATATGTGTACTTTTATTGTTTTGTTGTTTTTGCGTACATGAAGAAAGGAATTAATTGGGGAATATCTTTTTTCTTTATTTATGAATTTTTTTTACACATGTAATTTTTATTTTTTTGACATTTTTACTTTGTCCCAGGGTGGGACATCACTGTATTATCTCAGATCGCTGGTCTGACAGTGTGCACAGCACTCTGTCACACCAGCGATCTCACTGGCACTGCTGCAGGCTTTCTCACTCAGCGCCTGCTCTCAGCAGGCACTGAGGAAGCCGCATCCCTGCAGGACCCGGAAGGGCCCCATGGCCATCTTGGATCCGGGGTCCTGCAGTGAGGAGGGTCCCTCAGAACAGCGCGATGCACCGGGTTGTTCTGAGGGTCTCAGGGAAGCACGCAGGGAGCCCCCTCCCTGCACGATGCTTCACTATACCGCCGGAACACTGCGATCATCTTTGATCGCAGTGTGCCAGGGGTTACTGTGCTGGGAGCTGGTGCCGGGTGTCAGCTGTGATAATCAGCTGACACCCGGCCGCTATCAGCTGCGCTACCCCCGGGAGTGCAGCTGATCGCATATGACGTACTATTCCGTCCTTGGGAATTAGATCCAGGGTCACATGGACGGAATAGTACATCTGATGGGATAAAGAGATTAAAGTATTTTCAGAACTTTAGCAACGGTAATGGTGGTGTATCATGAGCATTGGCAGGTGTTTGATTGCGGCTAGCTAATCAGGGCGCAGGAAACACCCACAATGTCATACACAAGGGCTTGTGTCATGGGCTGCTGAAATCACATGTTCCTCTCCATGTAAATAGCGGACATCTTGTTTTAGCGCCATTTTGACACTGTGTGTGACCCGCACCACAATTGTGGGTTACCAGGGCAATGGGGTACTCGGAGCCGAGCCCATGGAAGTCTATGGGATTTGTGTCACTGGCAGCGGTGGCTCGGTCCGAGGCCCTAACAGTCAGGCGTATGATGGGGGGAATTATTTACAGGGGATTGGTAGATAACAGTTCGTGACGCCACCTGTAGTTTTCTAGTCACTAAGACCAGCGCTGCTGTAGATCTCTGAGGGGATGTTGTGGCAGCTAGATGACGGGTCCCCCACAGGTGGGACTGGTCCCTCAAAGTCTATGGTTATAATGATGTAGGGTGCAGATAAATGAATCAGTCTCACACCATCCAGCGTCTTTCCATACCTTTTACTTGTCAGATGTTTAGGCAGGTCCCGGGGAGCTGGTTGGGGTGGAGACTGCACGTCCAGGTAACAGCAGAGCAGGTTAGAGGCCTCCTTAACTTTCAATATGATGAGTCCAACTAGCATGGAACTAAGTTAACTCCGAATACTCCAGCTAACTCCATAGCTGTACTGCCCGGTCAGCATTGTGGTGGAGCCTTCTATGTGGTGAGAACAGAGTCCTTCTATGCTAGGCCTAGCTAAAAGTCCTTGTTCCTCCTGACCCCGATTACGTACCGACACTTCAAGGGCTGCTTTCTGCGACCTAAGGTCCAGTAAGACTCTGGTTATTCCGTGACTATGAGTGAATCAATAGCAACTCCTCGGTCCCCAGTGACCGGATAATTAGTGTAGGCAATTCACTACCTAAGGCACTGCTCCGTCCTCTCCACTGTGCCCTTCGCCCTGCTTTCCACTCTCAACACAGGCACTGCACACTTCCTAAGGTAGTACAAGTCAATCCTTTCTTGCTTCTTCCTTGGAGCTCGCTGACAGATTCTCAGTATACTCCTAGTTCAGGAACACATCGACTGAACTTCACTGTCCTTGAGACAGGCGACTGAAGTTTCTGCTGCAAACTTTCCTTTCTTCAAAGCTGTCTCTGTCTTCAGGTTAAGGAACAGCTCTGACTAGGCTAGGATGAACTGGCTCACCCTTACTAGCCTCCACTTTATGAACTGCTGACAGGAACCAACTGAGTGGCTGTCTTTCACTTCACTTCCTGGAAGACTTCCCACTACTCCACACCTCTGCTGCATGTCACTAGCTTATATACCCTGAGGGTGTGTCTAAAGTGTGAATGGATGATGTGAGCTTTAACTGTTACCTTTCTGTGCAGACTCCAGGATAATGTGTGCCTTACATACCAGGGCTACACATCCCCCCTTGGTAAAATACAGCACTCCCGGGCTGTGAAATAGACAAAGAAAGAATTTTGTTTTGCATTTAAACAATTAACATCAAACTCTTCCCAGCAGGGAGGTGAGAAATTCTTAAACGTTGCATTATGGACAATAGAAAATACAAAAGTATCAAATCATCAAGACATTCAATAAATACACATAGTATTCTTGTGAAGGACCCGCACCAAACCTTCAACGTGGGTCCTGGGTGGGCTGCAGGACATCTGACTGCAGACCTCGCTCAGTGCCACACCATACGGGTTTTATGTTCAGAGGTAAGTCAAGGCTTCGTGTGAAACCAAGACAAGGCACAAAGTGCAACTATTTACAGGATACAGTTTTTGGGCTGGCTCAGTCCTCAGCCACGCAGTCCATTATAAGACATTTTCAAGTAATTCACATTCTATCACAATACTCTAAATTCCTTCAAGTGCAATAAACTTCTTTATACAACTTTATACAATTGGTCATAAATAATAACCCTTTTCTGAGTCATAATAAACTACTGTTGATAACGAATAGGTAGCTTCCCTTTCGTTGTTCGTTCCGATCTACGTGGAGTAGCATCAGGTATATTGGTCTCTGATCTATCTGTTCTGCGTAACGACAAACTATAATACTGTCTCAATCTTTCTATGGATCTGGCAAGCGTACTGAGGGCTGGGCGGTGTGAGTCAGCTTCACCAGGGGATCCCATAGCATGGGGCACTGCTTCTGGTGATTCTACTTCTTGAGGTTCTGCAGGCTGGGGTTCTGCTGGAATAGGTACCTCTAGAACTGGCTCTGTTGGCACAATGGGTACGACTGGAGGTAGAGTTTCCTTTTGTGGCTGATAAAACTGCAACACAGGAATGATTACCGCATCTCCCAGTCTGGGCCAATCCACAGGTAAATCTCCCAGATCCGTGTGTATGACCTCCTCTTCACTTTCTTCTCGATTGACGACAGGGTTCTTTTCACGAAGCTTTAATGGCTCTGGACACAATTTTAAATGGTCTCTAGACACAGTGGCGGTCGTTCTTCCTCCATCCTTACTGATGATACAGACTTTTCTGTTATCAAATTTGGAATCCTGTACGACATATGGTTCTTGTTCCCACTGGTTGTCCAACTTGTGCATCTTCCTTTTCCTTTTTAACACAATTTCTCCAGGCATCAAAGGCTTAGCGGGAGCATTCTTGTTGTAAATATTCTCCTGCTTTTCCCGAGCTTTATTAAGACTTTCTTCTACGCAGGCTTGCACTCTTCTGTATTGCTCTTGCCGATTTGTGTCCCAATTTCCAACGGTGTCATCTGCCTCTGGTTCCACCACACCAAGTTCCAAGTCCATTGGCAGTCTTCCAGGCCTTGCTCTCATAAGGTAAGCTGGCGTGCAGTTGGTAGAACTCACTGGTATGTGGTTGTACAAGTCAACCAGGTCAGGTAACAATTCTGGCCACCGATTTCTTTCTTCCAGCGGTATGGATTTTAGCAAATCAACGACAATGTGGTTCATTTTCTCGCAAAGGCCGTTGGTTTGGGGGTGGTATGGCGTCGTTCTAATTTTTTTACACCCATACAAGTGACAAAATTCCTTAAACAGATCCGCTTCAAAAGCAGGGCCTTGATCAGTCAGTACCTGCTCTGGATACCCATGCGGTCTGCAGAAGCTTGCTTGGAAGGTCCTTGCTGCCGTCACTGCTGTCTGATCCTTGACGGGGATGACCACCAAAAATTTCGAATAATGATCCACCATGGTCAGGGCATATGAGTATCCAGACCTGCTTGGCGACAATTTGACGTGGTCCAAGGCCACGATCTCCAAGGGACGAGTCGTCCGGATAGGCTGCAGGGGTGCCTTCTGACTACCGTAGTCCTTTCGTCTGAGACCACAGGGTCCACAGTTCCGACACCACCTCTCGATGGAGCTGCGCATTCCTACCCAGTAGAACCGGCACCTCAACAGGGTCTCCAGCTTTCTCCAGCCAAAGTGTCCTGCTTGATCGTGGTACGCTTCCAACACCATTTGGACGTCTGCCTTGGGGACCACTATCTGCCATACCATCTCATGGGTTCTGGGGTTGACGTATCTCCTGCACAACTTCTCACGGTATAGGAACAACCGGCTTCTCTCATTCCACAGGAGCTTTGCTGACATAGGTGCATCTTTTTCCAAGAGGAACCTTCCTGTCTTAACAACTCCTTAATAGGCTGACCACTGGATCGCTGTCCTGAGTCTCTTTCCAGCTGTGATGGGGTAAGGGATTTAACGTTGCACCATACTGCTTTCTGTGGACATGCTGCTCATGGATTATCCCATTTCGATGGAACGTAGGTAGCTCAATTTCTTCCAGGTTGTCCGATTCTTCTTCCGTGTCAGATTCATGTGGCATTCGGGACAATGCGTCGGCGTTAGCATTCTTACGGCCTGCCCGGTACTTGATGGTAAACTGGTAATTTGACAACCGAGCCATCCAACGCTGCTCCATGGCTCCCAGCTTGGCTGTTTCCAGGTGCGTTAACGGGTTGTTGTCTGTGTACGCCGTGAACTTGTTGGAGGCAAGGTAGTGCTTAAATCTTTCAGTAATGGCCCAGACCAGCGCCAGAAACTCCAGCTTGAAGCTGCTATAATTTTCCGGATTCCTCTCAGTTGGCCTGAGTTTTCTGCTGGCGTAAGCGATGACTTTTTCTTGGCCATTCTGCTTCTGACTGAGAACTGCTCCCAAACCTTCATTACTGGCATCGGTGTACAGCAGGAAAGGTTGGCTGTAATCAGGATAGGTCAAGATTTCATCACCTGTAAGGATCTCTTTCATCTTTTGGAATGCTTCAGCCTGTTCCTTACCCCAATTAAAGGGAGGGTTTCTGCTCTTTAGGGATTGTCCTACTAGGAGGTCCTGTAGAGGCGCTGCCTTCTTCGTGTAATCTTTCACGAACCTCCTGTAGTAACCCGTTAGTCCCAGGAACTGTCGCACTTCCTTGAGGTTCTTCGGCTCCGGCCATTTCTGGATGGCGGTGACTTTCTCTGGGTCCGGCGCTACTCCCTCTGAACTGACGATGTGCCCCAAGTATTGTACCTTCTGTTTGAGTAGATGGCATTTTGAGGGTTTCAACTTCATCCCGTACCTGGACAGGGACTCGAATACTTCTGCCAGGTGCTTCAGATGGTCCTCATATGTCTTGGAGTACACGATGACGTCGTCTAGGTATAGCAGCACGGTTTCAAAATTGAGATGTCCCAGGCAGTTCTCCATCACTCTCTGAAATGTTCCCGGGGCACTGCTGAGCCCAAACGGCATTCTGTCGAACTCACAGAGCCCCATTGGGGAGGTGAAAGCCGTTTTCTCACGATCCTCCTCAGCCACAGCCACTTGCCAGTACCCACTAGTCAGATCAAGGGTAGAAAAGTAGTTAGCCGTTTTCAGAGCAGCTAAGGACTCCTCAATTCGTGGTAATGGGTAAGCATCTTTATGTGTTATGCGATTCACTTGCCTGTAATCCACACACATTCTCATACTACCATCTTTCTTTTTAACCAGAACTAGAGGTGCTGCCCAGGGGCTACAACTATCCCTTATCACCCCGGCTTCCTTCATATCATGTAACATTTCCTTAGCTTTCTGATAATGGGCTGGAGGTATAGGCCTGTACCGCTCTTTGATGGGAGGGTGACCACCTGTAGGGATATGATGCTGTACTCCCTTAATGGCCCCAAAGTCGAGGGGGTGTTTACTAAACACTTGTGCGTACTCTTGTACCACCCGTAATACCCCTTGTTTCTGGTGGACGGGAGTGGTGTCTGTCCCGACATGGAGTTGCTGGCACCAATCCGCCACCTGAGTTGCCGGGTCATTATCCTCCGCTAGTTGGCGGGAGTCTAAGGACTCAGTCGGGAGAATGGAATTATTATCGACGGCATGTAATTTAGCAACTGTTGCATAACGGGGTAAATTTACTTCATCATCTCCCCAGTTGAGAAGCCGTACCGGTACTCTCCCATTTATCACTTCCACTACCCCCTCGCTGTCATGAGTGTGGGTCTATGTTCTGAGCAATGGGGTTCTACTACTGCTTGGTAGTTTTGTCCTCTCAGACCTATGGCTGCCCTACACCATATTATCATTTCACTCATTGGGGGTATCACAATAGGATTCGAGTCGGTGACCCGTACATTACCAATCTCGCCGTCTGTAAGCTTCGCTTGCTGCTGACACATCAGGGCCCGGATCTCCCTCTGGATCACTCCCTTCTGCCTTGGCCGGGCGATTTCAGCGAGCTGTTGGAGTAGAAACACAACTTCTCCCAGACAGTTACTGATAATGTTAGTACCCAAAATTATATTTAAACCGTTCTCTTCATTTACAGTCTTTACTACTAGAAGCCCCTGGTCTTTCAACTCCTCTCTGCCCACTTTCACATCCACACTTTTGGTCCCGAGTACTTCCACAGGGAGACCATTAGAAGCATACACAGTAAAGTCAGGGCTCGGGGGTTGAAGACTATCCATAGACCAGAACTTTGTATATAGGGCATCAGGTATTATGGTCACCTGAGACCCAGTATCTAGCAACGCCGGAACTGCAATCCCATCCAGAATGATGGACAGGTAGGGTCGTCCACCCACGAACCTGCGGTTCCAATCTAAGGGGCCTGACGAGTCTCCACCTGGGTGTTGGCCCTCGGACCCAGGTTCTGCCCGTTTAAAGGACACTGTGTCGACATATGACCTTTCCGGTTGCAGCGGTAACAGATGATCTCCCAGCGAGGAGGGTGCTGGTCAGGGGTTGCTCCTGGGGGTGGCGTTGTCCTCCTCCGGTGGGGCGACGTCCTCCTTCTCCTCCGGTTCATCCATGGGACATCCTCCGGGCAGTCGGCTAATAAGATCTTTCCTTCTTCCTCTTTCCGCAGCTGCAGGGCATTCATCACAGCAGCCAGATTTTTAGTCAGCTGGCGCATTTCCGAGCGCAGACAGTCCAGTTCACTAGGGGGCGTCGCCTGCGTTTTGGCTTCTGCCGCTAGCGGGGAAAAGGTGGGTACTGCCGGTTCCAGAGTGACTTCACCCTGGTGATGTTGGGTTGCCACTTCAGGTTTGCCCAGGGGTCACAGTCCTTTTATTGCCATGTCCTTTAGGGCATCAAAGGTGGCATCTGGATGATCTAAAGACCACCAATTTACAGTTCTGCGTTCCGATTGGGACCTCAGTCCTTGCACAAATTGTTCTTTCAGCATCTTACTTTCATCAATGACACTTATGGTATTAACCTGCTTGAGGGCTCTCAGGGCCCCTTGTAGTCGGCAGGCATAGTCCCTTATACTGTCACTTGGTTGCTGTGAACAGTTGTAGAATGCCATCCGGAGATCTGTTTCGGTGCGATCTTCAAAAATGGCCTGTAACTTTAAGAGGATCGCAGGCACCGACTCCTGGTCCGTGGTAGCCCAAGTCTCCACTTCTCTCTCAGCAGCGCCAGTTAGCTGCCCTATTAATACTGCAGCTTTTTGCCTCTCAGACATGGAGTACATTTCCAGGACACTGCATATCTTCCGTTTGAATCCTGCTAAAGTGCCTGGCTCGCCGCTGTACTGGGGAAGCCATTTCGCCCCAGGCATATATGGGAGCGTTAGTGGCATGAGCGGGACCACCGGGCCGGGTGCTGGGCCTGCGCCCCCATCCGGCGCTACAATGCCACGCGGTGCGGGGTCGGGGCCTCCGGCTGGGGCCGCACCGTCGGCCGGTTGTTGCGACATATTAGTGCCCCCTTGGTTAATCGGGGCCTACCGTTTCCAGAAGCTGCTGCTCCACAAGCACAGCGATGGGGACAGGACCTTCGTCGCAGGCGCTCTGATGTCAGAGCGTTCACTTCCTGTCGCAGGACCTGCCGCTGAGTCAGAGCCGGGGGCGTGTCCGAGACTCTGCGCGCTTTTCAGGTACGCCCACCTTCTTCTCCAGCGCCTCAGGGCGCGAATATGGCGGCAAATATGGCGGTATTTGGGCGCCAAAAGCACAGACAGTCTTTTTCACCAAAACACTCCACAGGCACACAGGGCTCGCAATGCTGCAAGTTTCGTATCCTGTTCGTGACGCCAAAATGTTGTGTGACCCGCACCACAATTGTGGGTTACCAGGGCAATGGGGTACTCGGAGCCGAGCCCATGGAAGTCTATGGGATTTGTGTCACTGGCAGCGGTGGCTCGGTCCGTGGCCCTGGCAGTCAGGCGTATGATGGGGGGAATTATTTACAGGGGATTGGTAGATAACAGTTCGTGACGCCACCTGTAGTTTTCTAGTCACTAAGACCAGCGCTGCTGTAGATCTCTGAGGGGATGTTGTGGCAGCTAGATGACGGGTCCCCCACAGGTGGGACTGGTCCCTCAAAGTCTATGGTTATAATGATGTAGGGTGCAGATAAATGAATCAGTCTCACACCATCCAGCGTCTTTCCATACCTTTTACTTGTCAGATGTTTAGGCAGGTCCCGGGGAGCTGGTCGGGGTGGAGACTGCACGTCCAGGTAACAGCAGAGCAGGTTAGAGGCCTCCTTAACTTTCAATATGATGAGTCCAACTAGCATGGAACTAAGTTAACTCCGAATACTCCAGCTAACTCCATAGCTGTACTGCCCGGTCAGCATTGTGGTGGAGCCTTCTATGTGGTGAGAACAGAGTCCTTCTATGCTAGGCCTAGCTAAAAGTCCTTGTTCCTCCTGACCCCGATTACGTACCCGACACTTCAAGGGCTGCTTTCTGCGACCTAAGGTCCAGTAAGACTCTGGTTATTCCGTGACTATGAGTGAATCAATAGCAACTCCTCGGTCCCCAGTGACCGGATAATTAGTGTAGGCAATTCACTACCTAAGGCACTGCTCCGTCCTCTCCACTGTGCCCTTCGCCCTGCTTTCCACTCTCAACACAGGCACTGCACACTTCCTAAGGTAGTACAAGTCAATCCTTTCTTGCTTCTTCCTTGGAGCTCGCTGACAGATTCTCAGTATACTCCTAGTTCAGGAACACATCGACTGAACTTCACTGTCCTTGAGGCTAAGTTCACACGTTGCGGAATTGCCGCGGAAATTTCCGCGGCAATCCCGCACTTCTCCCGCAGGAAATACGCACGTTTTTTTATGCTGATTCCCGCCAGAATAATAGCGTTTTGCAAGCGTAATTAGCTTGCAGAATGCTAGCGTTTTCCTAGCGATCTGTAGCATCGCTTGGAAAACTGATTGACAGGTTGGTCACACGAGTCAAACATAGTGTTTGACAAGTGTGACCAACTTTTTACTATTGATGCCGCCTATGTCGCATCAATAGTAAAAAGATCTAATGTAAAAATAATAAAAAAAATAATAAATAATGATATTCTCACCTTCCGGCGGCCCCCGCAGCCTTCCCGCCTTCAGCGACGCTCCCGGCAACTTCCGGTCCCAGGAGTGCTTTGCAACAAATCACACCGATGACGTAGCATCTCGCGAGACCGCTATGCCATCTGGGTGATTCTCGCAAAGCACTCTTGGGACCGGAAGTTGCCGGGAGCGTCGCTGAAGGCGGGAAGGCTGCGGGGGCCGCGGGAAGGCTGCGGGGGCCGCCGGAAGGTGAGAATATCATTATTTTTTATTTTAATTATTGTTTTACCAGGGATATGGTACCCAGGGCCTGGAGGAGAGTCTCCTCTGCTCCAGACCCTGGGTACCATCCGCACATGAACCGCTTACATTGCGCATAGTGGGCATAGCCACATGCGGAAAGTAAGCGGTTCAATGCATTCCTATGGCGGCGGAATCACCGCGGTTACGCTAAATTAATGAACATGTTGCTATTTTTTCCGCAAAGCGTTTTTTTCGCGGAAAAAAACGCAACATGTGGCCAAAACATGCGGAATCAATTAACATGTATAGGATGCTTAATGCTTGCGTTTTTATCGCGTTTTTACCGCGGAAAACCGCGGAAAAACCGCGAAAAAAACGCAATTATTCCTGATCGTGTGCACTTAGCCTGAGACAGGCGACTGAAGTTTCTGCTGCAAACTTCCCTTTCTCCAAAGCTGTCTCCGTCTGTCTGACTTTAGCTCACACAAAGCTCTGACAGGAAATGCAATCTGATCTCCTCTCCTCCCTCCGAGTCCAGACTAGACTGACTGACTCTGCTGCATGTCACTACCTTATATACCCTATGGGTGTGTCTAAAGTGTGAATGGATGATGTGAGCTTTAACTGTTACCTTTCTGTGCAGACTCCAGGATAATGTGTGCCTTACATACCAGGGCTACACAACTGTAACAGCGCAGAGAGGCTGCTCCTGACACTGCCACTGTTAGCAGCAAGATTTTAGCAAGTTAGTTAGGCGGTTGTATATCAGTCAGATAGTGTAGCTAGATAGAGTCCAGTGTGGCTGTTAAATTTACCTTTCTGCACTTTTTTTTGCCATTACTGAGGTGCACAGACAAAGCCAGCAGGGCACATATCCTACAAGTGTGTTGTGCACTGCTTCTTTAGTGCTTCATGCATGAGTATAGCATTCTAATTAATATTTTTCCACTAACTAAATGTCAAAAAGTCTGCTGTATCCCAGATTTTAGCTAGTTAGCTAGGTGGTTGTATATCAGTCAGATAGTGTAGCTAGCTAGTGTCCAGTGTGGCTGTTAAATTTACCTTCCAGCATTTTTTTGGGGGGCCATTACTGAGGTCCACAGCCAAAGCCAGCAGGGCACATATCCTACAAGTGTGTTGTGCATTGCTTCTGTTGTGCTCCATGCACGAGTATAGCATTCTAAATAATATTTTTCACTAGCTAAATGTGAAACAGCCTGCTGTATCCCACCTTGTCATTTAGTGCTGTGGTGATATGAACCTGTCTGCAGACCTAACGCGCATTAAAAAAATTATAGTATATTCTGTTGCTGAATGTGATACAGCCCATCGTATCCCACATTGTCATTTTGTGGCGGTGATATGAAGCTGTCTGCAGACCTCAAGCACATTAAAATATTAATTTTTTTCTGTTGATAAACGTGATGCAGCCCGCTATATCCAACCTTTTCATTTAGTGGCGTTGAAAATTTTCTGTGTGCAGAGGTGTTGCTGAATGTGATACAGCCCGCCATATACCATATTGTCATGTTGTGGTGGTGATATGAACCTATCTGCAGACCTAACGCGCATTAAAAAAAATTATAATATTTTCTGTTGCTGAATGTGATACAACCCGCCGTATCCCACATTGTCATGTGGCGGTGATATGAACCTGTCTGCAGACCTAACGCGCATTAATAAAAAATTATAATATTTTTTATTGCTGAATGTGATATAGCCCGCCGTATCCCACATTGTCATGTTATGGTGGTGATATGAACCTGTCTGCAGACCTAATGCACATTAAAAAAATAATAATATTTTTTTCTGTTGCTGAATATGATACAGTACGCCGTATCCTACGCTGTCATTTTGTGGCGGTGATATGATCCTGTTTGCAGGCCTCAAGCACATTAAAATATTTATTTTTTTCTGTTGATAAATGTGATACAGCCCGCTATATCCAACCTCTTAATTTAGTGGCATTGAAATTGTTCTGTGTGCAGGGCTTATGCACATTAAAGTTAATTTATTTTATTTTTTTTACAAACGTGATACAGTAGCCGAGATCTGAGTTTGAAATTGTTTTTGAACCTATCTTCTAGATTATGTACTTCTTTGGCTTCCAATTTCTAACAGGCATCTTTTATACCTAGCTTGAGACGCGCATCTGTTACACCCATCTTCTGACGAGAATCAAACGCTCTCTGATAATTGGTGTTGAGTAAATGAGTAATCATTGTAGGCTGGATCCTGGATCTCATACTTCCCATAGCCGCCCTGTTATTTATCCTGTTGTTCGTTCCCATTCCTGTCGTCGTCATGGCCCTTTTCCTGATCAGTTCATGTAACGACACGTCGGCCATATGTCTCCAGCAAACCTACACCTTACCAGCAGCAACTGTAGGAAAGAGGGCGTTCCAACACCACGGATAATCTTCTAGATTATACGGGCCTCATCCACACTAAAGAAAAATTTATTGTATGTTACTAACGAATACAGAAGGGGATATCTCAGTTTTAAATTGTTTTAAGCATCTAGTCAATGTTATACAGGCCTCATAGACAACCACTAAACAATTCTTCTGTTACTAGTGTCATACAGTAGGGGACATCTCACTTTAAAATTGTTTCGCGCATCTAGTCAATGTTATACAGGCCTCATCGACAGGCCCAAAAAATTCTTCTGTTACTAACGTCAAACAGTAGGGTACAGTAGAGCAACTACGTCAACTACCCATGTTATAATCCTTAGATTTTTCTGACAATATTAGTCTACGAAATTTATATGATATTTGTGCCACCTGATTGTGGCTGAGCATGAAAGTAGGTTGAGCTGTTGCATGTGGTATAAGGGCTCCCAGCACAGGAGGCCTACACCAATCCCTCACCCACCTCATCTTACTTTGACATTCAATTGAAAGCTGTAAATGCTGTCCCAGACCCCGATACCTCATGACTGGCTGATTGCTGCAGTACCATGCTACAATTAGTACTGTGGGTAAATTAAGGCCTCTTTTCTGGTGTCTGCCCCTCATTTGATGTGTTTGGCAGCATTTGGGGCAATTATAAGGTGTGCATGTGTTTGTTTTTGCTTCCCATTGACCTGAATGGCATTCAGTTATGTTCAGCGAATATTCAAAGAATTAATCTGCAAATATTGCAAATTCGGCGATCGTAATCTGAACTGAACATTGAAATATTCGCTCATCTCTACTGGAATTATACATAGGAATGCTTATTTAAGGGTTTTGTAACCAACAATTCTGTATAGCTCCAATTAAATTTGTTCTCGGTGAGAGAGCTGCTGCCAGAAATCATTTGGCAGTGACTTATCTCCCTGATAAACGAAAGGATCTGTTAATTGAGTTCCAACCACTTAATCCTACAGTTCAAACACATCATTTTTGGGGGGACAGTCAGGAAACCCCTATACGCATTAAATTGTCAAAAAATCCCTCTAAATTGGCCTTTGGACAATATACAGTGGGTACAGAAATTATTCAGACCACTTTAAATTTTTCACTCTTTGTTTCATTGCAGCCATTTGGTAAATTCAAAAAAGTTCATTTTTTTCTTATTAATGTACACTCTGCACCCCATCTTGACTGAAAAAACAGAAATATAGAAATTTTTGCAAATTTATTAAAAAACAAAAACTGAAATATCACAGGGTCATAAGTATTCAGACCCTTTGCTCAGTATTGAGTAGAAGCACCTTTTGAGCTAGTACAGCCATGAGCCTTGTTGGGATTGATGCAACAAGTTATTCACATCTGGATTTGGGGATCCTCTGCCATTCTTCCTTGCAGATCCTCTCCAGTTCCGTCAGGTTGGATGTTGAACGTTGATGGACAGCCATTTTCAGGTCTCTTCAGAGCTCTGGCTGGGCCAGTCAAGAATGTTCACAGAGTTGTTCTGAAGCCACTCCTTTGTTTTTTTTTAGCTGTGTGCTTAGGGTCATTGTCTTGTTGGAAGGTGAACCTTCGGCCAAGTCTGAGGTCCAGAGCACTCTGGAAGAGGTTCTCATCCAGGATATCTCTGTACTTGGCAGCATTCATGTTTCCTTCAATTGCAACCAGTTGTCCTGTCCCTGCAGCTGGAAAAACACATCCACAGCATGATGCTGCCACCACCATATTTCACTGTTGGGATTGTATTGGGCAGATGATGAGCAGCGCCTGGTTTTCTCCACACATACCGCTTAGAATTATCACCAAAAGTTGCTCAGTCTGGCTGGACGGCCAGGTCTAGGAAGACTTCTGGTAGTCCCAAACGTCTTCCATTTAAGGATTATCGAGGACACTGTGCTCTTAAGAACCTTGAATACTGCAGAAATTCTTTTGTAACCTTGGCCAGATATGTACCTTGCCACAATTCTGTCTCCGAGCTCCTTGACCAGTTCCTTTGACCTCATGATTCTCATTGGGTCTGACATGCACTGTGAGCTGTGAGGTCTTATATAGACAGCTGTGTGCCTTTACGAATCAAGTCATATCAGTTTAATTAAACACAGCTGGACTCCAATGAAGGCGTTGAACCATCTCAAGGAGGATCACAAGGAGATGGACAGCATGTGACTTAAATATGAGTGTCTGAGCAAAGGGTCTGAATATGTATGACCATGTGATATTTCAGTTTTTCTTTTTTAATACATTTGCAAAAATGTCTACATTTCTGTTTTTTTCAGTCAAGATGGGGTGCAGAGTGTACATTTGAATTTACCAAATGGCTGCAATGAAATAAAGAGTGAAAAATTTAAAGGAGTCTGAATACTTTCTGTACCCACTGTATATCTAGTGTGTATAGATATAAGACTTACAATCAATTTCCATTTACAAACTTCTAAAAACATTGTCAAAAAATTAGTTAGACAAAAAGTTGTTTTTAGTTGTAAATCTACATTGTTGGTGGCACCGTGTAATAAGGATTATTTGTTCACTTGCCAGTTGCAGGGCCAGTAACGTTACAAAGGAGATCACTCCTGAGAAACCGCAGAATTGGTCAATGATAGATCATTTATTAAAAAATATTTGACAAAGAGTAAGCAAGACAGAGAGACAGAAAGAGAAAAAAACACATTTATGCCAGTTTTCAAGTGTAATGCTGTTACCCTCAAAGGGGCCTCAGATCTGACCTCATCCATTCTGATAATGCAACTCACAATACTCCAGCAGGAGCCAATACAGTGTTCCACAAGCTGTTATCTTCTACTGCTAGATCATTCCACTCCTCTTAAATATCTTCTTCTACTGCTAGATCATCCCACCCCACCACTCTTAAATAACTCTAGGTCAGTTCTCCATGTGCTGTCCATGACAATATCGAGGCTTACCTCAGTTTCTACAAGCTAACCTCAGGTTCACTTGTCACCACATGTGGACCATCTACTCTTTGACTTCTTAGCAATAGAGCCCACTATATGCTCTGAGTAGCATTACTTAATCCTGTTTCAGATTCCCCATGCAGCCCACCATGCTCATAGCCTCTCATGTACTCCTCATGCTCATAGACTCTCCATGCACTCCTATGCTTATAGACTCTCATGCACTCCCTATGCTTATAGACTCTCACGCATCCTATGCTTATAGACTCTCATGCACTCCCTATGCTTATAGACTCTCATGTATACCCTATTCTCATAGACTCTCATGCACTCCCTATGCTCATAGCCTCTCATGCACTCCCTATGCTTATAGACTTCACGCACTCCCTATGCTTATAGACTCTCATGTATACCCTATTCTCATAGACTCTCATGCACTCCCTATGCTCATAGCCTCTCATGCACACCCTATTCTCATAGCCTCTCATGCACTCCCTATTCTCATAGACTCTCATGTAACCCTATCTCATAGACTCTCATGTATACCCTATTCTCATAGACTCTCATGCACTCCCTATTCCCATAGACTCTAATTCACTCCCTATGCTCACAGCCTCTACACACTGACTGCACTTCCTGAAAACAGTTTTTTTTAATAGCCTCCTGTTTTTTTGCTGCAACAATGCAATCTGGCAATGCTGATTGATAGTATAGTACAAGATAACATAATTCACACATTCAAGGAGCAAAGTAATAAATGAACATAACGATATATTGTACATGCAGACAGTCATTATTGTAGTGAGGGAGTAAGAGACTTACTCCACTTACGTGTACATTGGTAGTAGAAATTATAAGCTGTGTTGTATTATCTCAGTTTGATGATTGCTTTAGCGTGAGATGCTCTATAGCCCTTTTGAAACTACTTGAGTAGAAGCTATGATAGGAAATAGTCACTGGTTTTGAGCTTAGCGATCATGGGCTCGAGCTGGCACTGGAACCCGCTACCATTTGCTGTGCAGCTTATGATAGTGTTGTGATCTACAGACTATAGGCCTGGTATTTAGGTTGGGTTTCTTATAGTTCATACTTTTCATGATTTATGGTGAAAGCCAGCTGCAGAGGTTTTTAGTTGTTAAATTGGCCTAAAAGTTACATGGCAGGGGAATGAACAGACAGGATAGTCCAGCAGCTCTCATCACTTAAACATTACTTTACAGCTCTTTTTATACTGGTGCCAAAGTGAGGGGGTCCAGTGACCGACATATTCAAAATACCTCCTCATCTTCTTGTTATCATGGCTTTATATTACCTATTTCCCTAGGAAAATAGTACTGTACACTGTGTAACATCGAGTTGACAGCAGTACAAATTGGCCATAGCAGCTAAAAAATAGATTGCCAGAAAAAGCTCATTAGCTGGTGTAAGAAAACTGAGCTACTGAAAGGGAACAATCTATTGTCTCATGAAGAAGTATTCTAATTAATCACGTTTTATTCTCTCTAGCAGCCAATAATACACTGCCATGCTGCCTAGTCTGGCATGAAACCTCTCTAAACATATCTCTGTAATAGCCTTTCGGGAAATGCCATATTCCAGTTCTTTAACCCCTTAGCCCCAACCAGGGCGTAACTAGGAACGGCAGGGCCCCACAGCAAACTTCACGATGGGGCCCCCCCCCTCGCGCGCGTTGCCAATCCCGGTCTACCCAAGTTGTGTTAAGAAAGATACCTTTATTATCCAAAATTAGAGGTTTTTGGAGTAATGATAGTGAAATAACAGAAAAGAACCAACTCCCAGGAAGCAACTGAGGTAGTGACGAAGGTAGGCTTTCTCCAGAGTAAATATGTGAAGAAACTTGTAATCCAGCCTGCAAATTGCTTTCAAAACGGATGATTTATTCAGTAGAACAACAGTCCGGTATACAGAATAATCTAAGATTGTTCTGTATACCGTACTTCTGCACCACGCCCTCACCAATTACACATGTGAGGAGTGACAGCCTCAGCTCTGCTACATGTGAGGAGTGACAGCCTCAGCTCTGCTACATGTGAGGAGTGACAGACTCAGCTCTGCTACATGTGAGGAGGAACAGCCTCAGCTCTGCTACATGTGAGTAGGGACAGCCTCAGCTCTGCTACATTCGAGGAGTGACAGCCTCAGCTCTGCTACATGTAAGGAGTGACAGCCTCATCTCTGCAACATGTGAGGAGTGACAGCCTCAGCTCTGCTACTTGTATAGCAAAGCTGAGGCTGTCGCTCCGCACATGTAGCAGAGATGAGGCTGTCACTCCTCGCATGTAGCAGAGCTGAGGTTGCTACTTGTCACATGTAGCAGAGCTGAGGTTGTTACTTGTCACATGTAGCAGAGCTGAGGTTGTTACTTGTCACATGTAGCAGAGCTGAGGTTGTTACTTGTCACATGAGCAGAGCTGAGGTTGTTACTTGTCACATGAGCAGAGCTGAGGTTGCTACTTGTCACATGTAGCAGAGCTGAGGTTGTTACATGTAGCAGAGCCGAGGTTGCTACTTGTCACATGTAGCAGAGCTGAGGTTGTTACTTGTCACATGTAGCAGAGCTGAGGTTGTTACTTGTCACATGTAGCAGAGCTGAGGTTGCTACTTGTCACAAGTAGCAGAGCTGAGGTTGCTACTTGTCACATGTAGCAGAGCCGAGGTTGCTACTTGTCACATGTAGCAGAGCTGAGGTTGCTACTTGTCACATGTAGCAGAGCTGAGGTTACTTGTCACATGTAGCAGAGCTGAGGTTGCTACTAGTCACATGAGCAGAGCCGAGGTTGCTACTTGTCACATGTAGCAGAGCCGAGGTTGCTACTTGTCACATGTAGCAGAGCCGAGGTTGCTACTTGTCACATGTAGCAGAGCTGAGGTTGCTACTTGTCACATGTAGCAGAGCTGAGGTTACTTGTCACATGTAGCAGAGCTGAGGTTGCTACTTGTCACATGAGCAGAGCTGAGGTTGTTACTTGTCACATGAGCAGAGCTGAGGTTGTTACTTGTCACATGAGAG
>JARQOD010000002.1:59539452-59572788 GCA_033576555.1 Oophaga sylvatica
GCGCCTGCTCTCAGCAGGCACTGAGGAAGCCACCTCCCTGCAGGAACCCGAAGGACCCCGCGGCCATGTTGCATCCGGGGTCCTGCAGGGAGGAGGGTCCCTTGAAGCAGCGCGATGCATCGCGCTGTTCTGAGGGTCTCAGGGAAGCGCGCAGGGAGCCCCCTCCCTGCGTGATGCTTCCCTGTACCGCCGGAACACTGCGATAATCTTTGATCGCAGTGTGCCAGGGGTTAATGTGCCGGGAGCAGTCCGTAACTGCTCCTGGCACATAGTGCCGGGTGTCAGCTGTGATAATCAGCTGACACCCGGCCGCGATCTGCTGTGCTCCCCCCAGGAGCGCAGCTGATCGCCTATGACGTACTATCCCGTCCTTGGGAATTAAGTCCCAGGGCACATGGATGGGATAGTACGTCCAATGACAGAAAGGGGTTAAAGAGTTGATATTGACTTTTAGGATCGCTACTTCCAATAGGTGGCACTAGAGTTCAGGTCCTCTTCCTCTCTGAAGAGACAGTTTGCATACATAGAGCAGAGAAGGATTCGGCTAGTTTTTTTTTAAAGGGAATCTGTCACCTAAATTGGCGGGATATTTAAATGATGGCAGTCAGGTCAGATGGGCGGTGTTTTGGGTACTTGCCTTAACATGTTGTTCGCCGCTGTCTCCATTATTTCTGGGAATTTTAGTCGTTGCCCTCCATATAACGCACCTGCGCATTGCAATCTTGAATTGCGCACGCGCAGTATGCTTTGCCCGCAGATTGCACTGCGCTGGCGCGTTATATGGAGGGCAATGACTACAATTCCCAGAAATAATGGAGACAGCAGCGAACAACATGTTAAGGCAAGTACTCAAAACACCGCCCATCTGACCTGACTGCCATCATTTAAATATCCCGCCAATTTAGGGTGACAGATTCCCTTTAATCCCGTTATATCATAGATCTAATGGAAAAGAGATGAATTAGCGGGGTAGAAAGGTAAAGTTAGCAATTGTTAGTACACAGTGCTGTATGATGTGATGTTTTAGTCACAGTTTAGTCCTAATAGTAATGAAACCCCTAAATACTATGGGGACAGCATCCTAAATCCAACAATATGATACACAAACAACCTTTACCAAAATAAATGGTAAAAAATGATGAGGATGCAAAAAATCAGAAAATATGTATAAATTTTATTGAAAATTCATGAGGATAAAATCAGAACATGAATAGCTGAAACAGCAAAAAAGCACTAAAGCAACCTACTCAAATTATAATGACATATTAAGGTGCATAAGAGTAGTGACCTAGCACAGGTGCCCCATGTGCTAATCCCATACTGACCTCACTATGTATACTACACAAATGTATTCCCACAGACAAAAAAGTGCCTAGTGCATATAATGTAAACAGTCAAAAGTACAAATAGTCTGTATGACAGAAACAATAGGGCAAAAGCCCATAGTAAGGTCAGAAATGGCTTGCAATGGATTTACCTAGAGGCTGCTTGTGAATGTCCTGGCGTCCCTGCTACCACAACGCGCGTTTCACAATCCTTCTTCGGGAGCCGTGTCAGGGTAGTGGAACGCCAGGTTTAAATACCTCTTAGTGGTGATCAGATTGGAGGGGAAATCAAGTAAGGTAGCCTCCTGATTGGTTGCCTGGTCTCTTTGGGGTTAAACGTCATCCATCTCCTGAGGTAGCGTCACATCCTTTCCACATGCTGTGTGTAATAGCATCGAAATACACATGGGCAAAAGGAACGCCCTAAAGAACGTCACAACCAATCAAAGAGAAGATCAGGAATCGCTTCAAAGACCTAACGGCGCATGCGCAAGCTCAGCAGACCCATATAGCCAATGGAGAGCAGGAGACGCGGTCATGGGAGGAGACATATTGCGTCATGAACGACGCGTACCATCTCCTACACCACCGGACCGCCACCCCACTCCAAATAGATCTGCAGCCTACAGACGCGCACAGCCAAATGTTGCGGCCCTGCTTGGGGGTAAAGTATCTGAAGACAAACAAAAACCTTAACAAGTTCAAGCCCCAATATATCTTTTCAAAGTTTAGAAAGTATATATAATTAGAAGTAAGCCTACAAAACAATCAATATTGTATAGTAGTAAAAAAAAAAAGAGGAAAACAACAGACTAAAGAAAATACATCCCTCACACTATGAAATCCCATGTACTATTATTTACAATACTAACCAGAAAAAGGAATTTTATAACAATAAATATAACAGATTAAAGCAGAAATGAAACAGTGGTACATCCATTTGAGGCACATTAATGAACACTAATCACCCAGTTCTTAATAAAAGACACTTATGCAAATAAACAATAGCAAATACGGCATAATCTTTAGGATATTCATCGATCCTCCCCAGGGTGTCCTTCATGAAGGGGTTATTTTCCTATTCAAGTATAGACCGAAAATCAATGTAAACTGGATCATTCTTATTTCTTCATATTTACAAACGTCATATTTCCCATGTAGAAAATCTCCACCACATAGAGGTCATACTGATAAAAGAAAATGATAATCTAATAAAAAGAAAAAGAAATAATTAGCGCATAAATAATAAAAACTAAAAACCCTAAAATAGATCCCCTACCCCTACCACTACCAATGCCTATAATAGCGGAAGTATGTATAAACAGGAATGTGATAGATGGAATCACAAAAATGCCCCAAAGCCAAAGCTTTCATTTAACCCCTGCAGGGGCCACGGTCCCCAAACGATAAATCCACTGGCACTCCTTCTTAGCCAATCTCTTCTGAATGTCGCCACCCCTGAAACCCAAATCTACCATATCAATTCCCTTAACCAATAACAAATTAGGATTGCATGCATGAAATTTCCTAAAATGCCTAGGAAGCGTTTTTAATGAAGAGATATCTTGGGTATTTTTAGCTTTGGTAATATCGATGCAGTGATGTTTGCAATATACTAAGAGGATAAAAACTTGGATGGGAGAAGTGCTTCTTTAACTAGATAAATAATTGACAGCAAAATGGTAGAAAATTATTAATGAAGTCTATTTAGGAAGTTACTTAACTTTGCATTTTTGAAGCACATGAACAACAACAACAGAAAATCAATGCAAAGGTGTACATAACCTTTAAGCATGGAATCAGCTGGATAATTGAAAAAGTGCCCAGGCAAAGTAGTTGGCAGCACAGTTAGCTCCCCAGGTCATGTAAGAAACAGCCAAATTATAATAGCAGGTGACAAAAACATGTTGACATTATTGCGGTTTGAGGTCATATGTAATGCAACAAACAAAACAGCATACTAATACTCGCAGGGAAGTGTTCTCATTTTTTTTACTTTCCGAACTTTCCTTGTCCTATTTGTATACCAAGATATTATATCCTGCGTGCTCTGAATCGATCCCATAGAGGCTGAGCTTTAACCTGTCAGGCAAGGATCACACTTTCAGTGTTTGGTGTTTTACTGAGATAAATACTGACCAGATACTGAAAGTGTGAAAATAGCCATAGCCTCCACCCTAGTCGATAAAGCAGAATTTTCAGGGTATTTGTTCTGTCTTCATATATTATATTTTTTATTATTATTTGTATCATTTTTTATATGCCCTGAAAAGTGTCTGTTTTGTTTTATTACTTAATGCATATTAGCACAGCTTTACAATAAATGTGTAAACTTTTATGTCTGATACTCAATGGCAATGCACCTTAGTAGACATAATTACTGTAAAAAGTCATTGTGTGACATTGAGCCCATGGGATTGAAAGGTATAATACTCCCCACATAGGGCTGTTCCTATTGTAGTAAGTTACGGCATACAACCATAACCCTCACCTGTCTGTATTTCTGTCCCACACCGTAATCCATGTCTGGGGATAAACAGTTTTCAACCTGGACGATGCCAAGAAGGACTGTCCTGGCTGAGAACCACTGAGGAATGAGCTGCTGCAAGCGCAGTATCAGTGACTACCGGTGACATCATCGAGGCTACTGCAGGTACTGAGGCTGCATTCCCAGCCGGGCCCCTGAACTGTGGTGACCTTGGTGAGATCAGAGCTGCACTGTGAGCCTTTTTCTCACTGTGCTAGCTGTGATCTCACAGAGGTAACTGCATTTCAGTGAACCAGCTGGGAACTTAGCCTCAGCGACCGGCGGAAACCTTGATAATGTCACCACTGATCACTGGCGCTGCGCAAGCAGCAGCTCATTTCTCAGTGGTTCTCAGCCTGGGCGGTCGCATCTTGGCACCGTCTAGGTTGAAAACTGTTTATCCTCAGATATAGATTTCAGCGTGGGACAGAACGACGGACATGTGAGGGACATGGTTATTTTTCATTTTTGTTTTATTGCAGGAGACATGGCTTCAGCAAGGTGGGTGATGACGTGAGTATGGCTTAATTTAGATTCATTAAAGGAGTCTGTGTCATTCTTTGAAATAAAGGACTTTATTCTGGCTGTGTGTTTATTTACAATATAACTAGAGGATTAGTAATGGATAGGCGTCTCATAGACGCTTCTCCGTTACTAAGACCATGGGCTTGATGTCACACTGGACAATACAATGGTGACATCAACCCCACAAATATGAACCCACTTGCCACCACCACAGGGCAAGTGGGAAGAGACAGGCAAAGCATCAGAACTGGTGCATTTAATAGATGTGCGTTTTTTGGGGGGGCTGCAGGCTGCTATTTTTTGGCTTGGGTGGGGTAATATCCATGGCCCCTTACCAGCCTGAGAATACCAGCCCCCATCTATCAGCTTTAGCTCAGCTGCGTATCAATTAAATAATTAAAAAAACAGCTTGGGGACCCCTCTATTCTTGATAAACAGCTGTAATGTAAGGAGTACAGTTCATATAGTGTCTTGTGCTTGGGTGCGATGAAAACACAGGAGTCACAGGTTTGATATAGAAGGTCTTGTATTACTTCATACAAGTGGCAATAATAGTCACACAGTTTGCAGATACAAAAGCAGGAGACACAGCAGGCCAGAGTAACTTAAGCTCAGCAATCACTCTCACAACAGGTTCAGGATCTCTTCTCTGTTACCATAAGTCCATGCAAACGTGGATTAATCAAATAGCAAGGTTCCAAAGTCCACGAGTGTTCCAAAGTTCCACAATAGGAAATAACTGGAGTACAAGGTCCAAGGCTTCCAGAAGTCAGGTCACAGGTTCACTGCAGGCTTGATTCTGAAGCACTGATTGCTCAGCTGTGGCTGCTTAAGAAGCAAGAGGAGAGAATCAGGGCGGGAACATGCAAGCTGGAAACTCCATATTGACTGAGGGCAAGATAGCTGCAGCAAGACAGAAAGTAAAATGGCTGACGGAAAAACTGAGTTTCAGGAACATGTACACAGAACCTTACATTACTCCCCCCTTAGGGACAACCTCCGGATGACCTCAGACCAGGCTTGTGTGGGTACCTCTGATAAAACTGACGGAGCAAGCGAGGAGCATTAACGTTATTGACTGGTTCCCATGAATTGTCCTCCACTGGGTAGCCCTGCCATTTAATCAAATATTGTAACTGATTTCTATACAACCTGGAATCTAGAATCCTTTCCACCACAAATTCTTCCTGACCATCGACTAGCACTGGGTCAGGGCAAGGAGAAGAACGTCCAGGAAACGTATTGGGTGTCGCAGCCTTTAGTAGAGATACATGAAAGACAGGGTGGATTCTCATAGTTCTGGGCAGTTGAAGACGACAAGCGACAGCACTTATAATTTTACTGATTTTATAAGGTCCAATGTATTTATGTCCCAACTTAGATGATGGAATTCTTAACTTAAGATTTCTGGTTGACAGCCAGACCAGGTCTCCTACCTTGAAAGCTGGTGCAGGTTTACGAAATTTATCTGCGGCTTTCTTGTACCTTTCCTGAGCCAATTCCAGATTTCCCTTTAGAAGATCCATATTCTTTTGTAAAGACGTAATTCTTTCAGCCACTGCTGGCAAAGGCGTTTCTATGGGAAATCGAGGAAGAATATTAGGATGATAACCTAAATTGGAGTAAAAAGGAGACTGCTTAGTGGAAGCGCTCTGAGAGTTGTTATAAGAGAACTCAGCCAGTGGAAGTAGATCCACCCAATCATCCTGTAGGTGGCAGATAAAGCAGCGAAGATACTGCTCCAGGGTCTGATTGGTTCGTTCCGTCTGTCCATTAGTCTGAGGATGAAAAGCAGAAGAAAGGTTCACTTTAATGTCCAATGCTGCACAGAAATTTTGCCAAAACCTTGAAGTGAATTGCACCCCTCGATCCGAAATAACCTCATCTGGTACTCCATGTAAACGAAACACATTTTTAATCATCAAATCTGATGTCTGTCTTGCAGTGGGTAAGCCGACACAAGGAATAAAATGAGCTGCTTTTGTTAAACGATCAACCACCACTAGAATGGTGTTCTTCCCTTGAGAGGTTGGTAACTCCACAATGAAGTCCATAGAAATGGATCCCCACGGGCGGGACGGGGTGGGAAGAGGTTGCAACAGACCAGTTGGTGAGGAGCGAGGTGTTTTGCATCTTGCACAGACTTCACATGAAGTGACATAGTTTAAAACATCCTTCCTGCAAGTGGGCCACCAAAAGAAACGAGAAAGAAATTCCTGTGTCTTTAGAATTCCTCTATGCCCAGCTATCTTGGAATCGTGAATGAGTTGCAATACTCTTAATCTGACTGTTTCAGGAATATACAGACGTTGTCCCTGAATCCACACACCATTCTTAAAGACAAGACTTACGTCCCTTGGGGGTTGTGCCAAAAAGGAATCCGCATGGTATGCTTCCTTGATGTCCTTAAGTAGGTCTTGATTATGAATCACTCCCAGGAATCTAGAGTCAGGAAGAATAGTCTTAGGAGGAGTAAGTGGACGTGTCTCTGCTGAATAAATCCTAGAGAGTGCATCAGCCTTTCCATTGCGCGATCCTGGTCTATAAGAAATGATAAAATTAAATTGGTTTAAGAAAAGATTCCAGCGAGCCTGGCGAGGAGTCAGGCACTTAGCCGACCTGATAAATTCAAGGTTACGATGGTCTGTCAGGACGACTATTTGCTGTGCAGCTCCCTGAAGAAGGTGTCTCCATTCTTTGAAGGCGGCAATAATGGCCAACAACTCTCTATTGCCCACATCGTAGTTCCTCTCAGCCGAAGACAACTGCTGGGAAAAGAAGGCACAGGGATGCAAGACATTCTTCTCACCTGTTCTCTGAGAGAGTATAGCTCCAACGGCACAGTCTGAAGCATCCACCTCTATTATGAAGGCAAGTTCGGGGTTGGGATGTACTAAGATAGGTGCAGTGGTAAATTTATCTTTTAGACGGGAAAATGCTTCCTGGGCTTGGGGAGTCCAGGAGAACCTAGACTCTTTCCGGGTAAGTTGGGTGATAGGTGACACTACCTCAGAGAAATTCCTAATGAAACGTCTATAGAAGTTGGCAAACCCGATGAAGCGCTGCACCTCCTTCACATTTCTAGGACTTGGCCAATCCTTGATGGCTTGGGTCTTGCTTCCATCCATACTAATTCCTTGTGTAGACAGTACAAACTCCAGAAATTGAATTTCGGTCCTATGGAATTCACACTTTTCAAGTTTGATGTAAAGATGATTTTGTCTTAGACGTTCCAAGACCATTCTCACATGTTCATGATGTTCCTCTGTGGAGTTAGAAAAAATTAGAATATCATCCAAATAAATCACCACGAATGTATCTAGGAGATCCCTGAAGATGTCATTCACCAAGTGTTGGAAAGTGGCTGGGGGGTACTCAGACCAAAAGGCATGACTAGATATTCAAAGTGTCCATAGCGTGACCTGAATGCAGTCTTCCATTCATCCCCAGGTCTAATACGGACTAAGTTATAGGCCCCACGGAGATATAGTTTAGAGAAAATTTTGGCATGTCGCACTCTCTCCAATAACTCAGGGATTAAAGGCAATGGATAACGGTTTCTAATAGTAACCTTATTGAGTTCCCTATAGTCTACGCAGGGTCTCAGAGATCCATCTTTCTTCTTTACAAAGAAGATGGGTGCACCTGCAGGAGATGAAGAGGGGCGTATGAAGCCCTTGGCTAGATTCTCGTCTATGTAATCCTTTAAAGCCTTTAGCTCGGGCCCCGCCAGGGGGTAGATCTTACCAAAAGGTATCTCTGCTCCAGGCAATAATTCAATTGGACAATCATATGGACGGTGAGGAGGAAGCTGGTCAGCGTTCTTCTTGTCACATAAATCCACATAGTCCTGATATACAGCTGGTAGTTCAGGGACTGACATGGCTCCTTTAGGAACAGAGCAAGCTGAAACTTTTGGACTCATCTGTTTCTCTGGAAAGTGTAATTCCTTGGTCTCCCAGTTAATGGTAGGATTCTGAGCCTGCAGCCATGGTAGCCCTAGAATAATGGGAAAGTGGGGAGAAGAGATAAGCATAAAGGATAGTTTCTCTTGATGATCTTTACCCATAAGAACCCTCAAAGGCTCTGTTTCCTGATCCACTGGTCCAGAGGTCAGCAGGGAGCCATCCACAGTTTCCATCTGTACTGGAGTAGCCTTCTTCACTGAACGTATCCCCTGTTTCAGAGCAAAGGAGACATCCATAAAATTTCCACTTGCCCCTGAGTCGATCATAGCAGAGCTAGACACCCAAGCTGAGTCAACCCAGAGTTTGATGGAAAGAAAGCAATGAGAATTGTTTTTCTTACAACTCAGCTGGGACACCGCTGAGGAGACTTGAAAAATTGCAGCGTTTACACAGTCAACGTCCTCAGAAGTAACGGAGTTTAAGTCCGAGAAATCAAGATCTGTTGCTGCAGATCTCTCTGGAGCCTGAGGCTCGGACCTGATAGATCCCCTCTCGCAACACTCACAGTGAATGAGTGCTGCAGTAGTCTTACGAGAACGGCTGGGGCAGTTTATAATGAAGTGCCCTGACTTACCACAATAGAAACATAGATTCTCCTTAAAACGATGTTCCTTGCGTGCATCACTAACCCGTCGTTGTAAAGAGTCTACCTGCACGGGTTCAGGTTCAGGTTCCCGTGTGATCCTACTCAAAGGTTCCTTAGCTGGAGAGGAAGGTAGGAAAAGGTTAGTGCGATTGCTTTCGAACCATCTCTCTTGCCTGCGTTCAGTTAGACGAGTATCAATACGGATGCAGTAGTTAATAAAGTCACCTAACGCAGTGGGAGGGTCGGCACGAGCAAGTTCATCCTTAATTAGTGGAGATAACCCTTTTCGAAAAATAGATTTTTTGGCGGAACTGTCCCAGGTGGTATCAAGGGCCCATCTCCTGAAATCCAAGGCATATTCAGCTACCGAGTGCTTACCTTGGCGCAAAGCTAACATGGCTGCTTCAGCTGTTGCACCTCGATTGGAGTCATCAAACACCTGCCCCATGGCTGAAATGAAAGCATCAAGATGATCCAAACATTCATCCTCAGTCTCAATCAGAGGGTTTGCCCACATCAAAGCCTTGTTGGTAAGCAACATAATTATAGTAAGCACTTTAGATCGTTCAGTGGGAAATTGTGAAGCATGTGCAGAAAAAAAAAGATTGCATTGATTAATAAATCCCCTGAATTTCTCACGTTCACTGCCAAAACGAAAAGGGGGCAACTTAGGAATCCCAGAACTCGGGGCTACGGCAGGAGCCTGGACTCGCTCCTCTAGAACCTCAATCCTGGCTCGCAAAACCTGGGCAGTCTGTCCAAACACTTGCAAATTGTGATTAGTGAGGTCCTGTAGGTTTGTAAAACGGGTTTTTATTGTCTGCAAATCTGCAAGGATATTATCAGTCACTCCGCAAAGTTCCTTTATGCGGGCCTCCATTTTCCAGATCTTTTAAGACAGGAGTACTGGAAGGAGAGGAGAAGAAAAAAAAAACAATAGTGTTTACCTGTGGTAACACTGAGAGAGAAAAAAAAAATTAAGGGAACTGCTCACCTGGAATGGTTGTGAGAAGTCACAACCACTATCATCACAGAAAGTTCAATCCGGACATCTGATATCCACAGTTACAGCAGACACAAAAGAGGAAAGAAAAAAAAAAAAAAAACAATAGTGTTTACCTGTGGTAACACTGCAGAAAAAAAAACTTAAGGGAATTGCTCACCTGGAATGGTTGTGAGAAGTCACAACCACTGTCATCACAGAAAGTACAATCCGGACATCTGATATCCACAGTTACAGCAGACACAGCCTTTCCAGACCCAGCAGACACTAACGTTTGGCTTCAGAATCTTGTAATGTAAGGAGTACAGTTCATATAGTGTCTTGTGCTTGGGTGCGATGAAAACACAGGAGTCATAGGTTTGATATAGAAGGTCTTGTATTACTTCATACAAGTGGCAATAATAGTCACACAGTTTGCAGATACAAAAGCAGGAGACACAGCAGGCCAGAGTAACTTAAGCTCAGCAATCACTCTCACAACAGGTTCAGGATCTCTTCTCTGTTACCATAAGTCCATGCAAACGTGGATTAATCAAATAGCAAGGTTCCAAAGTCCACGAGTGTTCCAAAGTTCCACAATAGGAAATAACTGGAGTACAAGGTCCAAGGCTTCCAGAAGTCAGGTCACAGGTTCACTGCAGGCTTGATTCTGAAGCACTGATTGCTCAGCTGTGGCTGCTTAAGAAGCAAGAGGAGAGAATCAGGGCGGGAACATGCAAGCTGGAAACTCCATATTGACTGAGGGCAAGATAGCTGCAGCAAGACAGAAAGTAAAATGGCTGACGGAAAAACTGAGTTTCAGGAACATGTACACAGAACCTTACAACAGCCTTGCTAACACTGACAGCTGAGGGTTGCAGCTGGCAGCTGTCAGTTTTGCCTGGCTGGTTATCAAAAATACAAAGGAACCCACATCAATATTTTTAATTCTTTATTTATAGCGCAATGGGTCAATTGATCCCACTTTTCATGGTGTCTGCCTCTAATTTTAGCTGTTTTGACAGCTTTTTGGCCCCCCAAAAGTGTTGTTTGTGTGTTTAGTTTTGCCTCCCATTGAAGTCAAAGGGGTTCGGGTATGTTTGACAAACGTGTTCGGAGAACATCGACACGTTTACCGATCCAAACAGAACTGATCTCATCTCTAGACCTTACTATACAAAAGTCAGGGCAGAGTGATGGAATGATTTTTTTTCTTTAAATCTTGATATTAAAATGAATATAAGACTCCAGAGTGGCCTAACATTCTAAAAGTATGTGGTTTATATTGTAAAAATCTGATGCGTGTGTGTGGAGAGAGATCCAGCTTCAGCAGGTAAAATCAAAAATCTTTATTAGGTCCATTAAAACAGGCATTTTTCTGTTGTGACAAAATGGCAATAGCCAGTGTGGAAAAAAGGAAGGGTACCAAAGGAATGAGGAACTGAACGCGTTTAGAACACTGCGGCAGTGTGGCAGAAAGAGATTAACATAATGAGATAATTTAATTACAAGTGTGAGTTTGAATTGAGTTAAAACCAATACAATTAAAAAACATAAAGACAACAATACAAGGATTTGTGCAAAAATATGAGGCTATGGTTGGATAACCTCAGGAAGCTGAAGAAAGAAGGGGAAAAAAAAATGTCATATATAAAAAAAATTGTATGTCAAATTAATAATGAAACATTATTTCCCTCTTTAGATTTAACCCTATTGGGACTCGTGTGTTAAACAGGTATATCCAAAAAGCTTCTCTGTCACGTAATGTTTTTTCTCTATCACCACCTCGTGCATGCTTCGGTATGTGTTCTATGGCATAAACACTGCAATGTGTAGCTTCCCTATTATATGGGATAATGAAATGATTTGAAATATTGAATCTATTATGGTTAGTGGGTTGTACGATATCATATATGTGTTCATGTATTCTATTTTTTAATTTTCTGGTTATAGAACCCACATATTTCAGACACTCAATTATATATACTATGTATTCTGAATTGCAGTATAAAAATTATTTGATATTGAAAGTTTTGATATTATTAGAACATGAGAAGGTGAGAGTATTTTGAGAATATGTGTGTTAGGGTCTGCGGAACAAACCTAATAAATAATGTAGAAAAGTGCGTTCGCAGCCCAGGGTCCACAGTGCAGGCAGAGCCTGCTGCTAGTAAGATGGCGTAAGTAGCGAACTCTGTTATCCCGCAGAGTCGCTAAAATAAACGCCGTAGCGCGCTGTGGCAGTTAGTGTGAACTCTGTTAATCCACAGAGCCGCTAGCGGGAATGCCACAGCGCTATATGGCGATAAGTGCGAACACACTTAGCTTCAGTGAGCCGCAAAGTAAAACGCTAGGGCGCTGACTAGCGTTTTAAAGTGAACCCTGTTGCGTCACAGATCCGCTAAGAAACCCTACTGGGTCCAGGTACACGATTAACTGCTGTGTGGATAGCAGTCCGTGATCATGCAGTCAGCAACGCAAACAAGCAGCTCCTCACCGGAGTAGCCGGTATTCTAGAGGCTATTTCAGCCAAGCCCTGAACACGTGCATACAAATCTCCTCACCGGAGTAGCCGGTATTCTAGAGGCTATTTCAGCCAAGCCCTGAACACGTGCATACAAATCTCCTCACCGGAGGTGCCGGTATTCTAGGGGCTTATTTCAGTCGAGCCCTAACCACATGCGTGCAAGATCACACTGGCGCAAAGCACATAACACAATTGATACTAGCACATGGCCGCCAGGCCATGCAACCCTTTTATAGTAGCAAGTACATGACCTGCCAGAAAAGGACCAATGAGAAACTGTTCCAGAACACATGTAGTTTCAGGACCTTCCTGGCGGAACAATAGGAGCTGCTGCAGTACCTGAGCATGTGACCCCTGATCTCCAATGAGAGATCTTACCCTGGGCATGCTCAGACGGGGAAATGCAGGACTTAGTCCTAAAGACGTCTGCTCGCCGCTTACCAGTACTGGCTACAATAGCAGAACCTGGAGAGGCAGCAGCAAGTCTCTGCACAGTATAAGACTGGGCGAGACACTGGGACCGACGTCTTTGCTGAGCAGGCTCCACTGCGGCCGGAGATGGATGTGGGACTGGTTCGAGACTCCCCTTGTGCAGCAGCGGGAACTCAAACCCTAACAATGTGCATGTTTTGCAGGGGGATTGTCCATATTTGTAATAACCCGCTATAGATATTGTAAAAATCTGATGACAGATCCGCTTAAAGTTTTGAGGAAGAATATGGCACGGTACAAAGATACTACACAGTGCCTCCAGCTTCATAATACAAACCCCTTAGGGGCTCCATGTGCTGCCATACAAACTGCATGCACATGATACCTTAGAAGAAATCTGTCACCAGGTTTTTGCTACTTCATCTGAGAGTAGCATAATGTAGGGGCAAAAACCCTGATTCGAGCAATGTGTTTGTCACAAAACTGTTTTCTCTGCAGTTCTCTGAATGCTGAGCTCTGCAAAACCGCAACCAATGAAACATTGGCAGATTTCTGTGTGCACTATGCATAGGCAGAAAGCTGCCGATAAGAGGAGGGATCAGTGTTGGGCTCCATGACAGCAGGATTACCTGTCCTCTAATAATAATCTCTTGCAGTTGCAAGGTGACCAGGACGGTAGTCATGGGAGAGGGACTCTTGTTTTCCCCACCCTGGCACCCTGCAAATAAACAGTGTCCCAGTTCCCATGTGCTATAAGTGCAGTACAATTCACTCATGTTTTGGCCTTTACTGTCTCCATGATCCGGAACCAGGAACAGACACATATTCAATAGGGGACACAGGGTTAGTTTTAACAAGTTTGTCTTTACTGAACAGTTCAAGTACAGCCATCTTTAACACACAGTATCGGGCACAGTACCGTCCATCACTTGCTTCCTCCTACTCTTGATCCTCCTGTCAGCTCCAGGGTTTCCCAATACTCCACAGTATGCCTGAGGTCTGCAACTTTTCCCTAAATGGTTCCGCGCCCATCCTCCACTGTACGAAAGAGTTGTTGGTGCTCTCCATAGCCCCTGACTTTAGCTTTAGGCTCTGGAAATTGCAGAAACGTCCTTGGGGAGTTACCACCAGACCGTCTTTGCCCAAACTGTGCTTCAGCCCACTGCACCTTGAGCTAGCCCTAGCAACTGTCACCAATGAACTCTCCTCACTCACTAACTAAACCAGGAAGTCGTTGTCATTTACTGGCGCTAACCCCTCCCACTTTGGGCTGGACCAATCATCAACTGTTTCCTTTCTCTATCTGCCCCAGTAGCTGGTTGCTGGGCAAACTTCACCTTTCATCTATTTAACTTCAGTTGCCACCCTCTAATAGTATGCACTGAACTTCCTATATCTAATGTACCCTCAACTAAATCATCCCCCTTTATAACATAATTCTTAAGTCCTATGCTATGCTTTATATACTTTAAACTTAACCCTAGACTTTCTCTATAAACTATACATGAATAACATTATTCATTAATCACCACACGTTACATTAGCCAGGTACATTAGTGTCTATGAAACTCTTTGAAGATTCACATATTAATACCGTCACAAAAATAAAATAAAACCATTGACTTGGTACAAACACTGTTTAGAGAGGGAGAAACATATGACAACCCTGTCACTCCCTTACACTGATAAAACAGTCATTTCATAAAAACCACAGCAAGCAGCCCAGTAAGTGACATATCACTGGAATCAGGGTTTCTGTCTCTACATTATGCTGCTCTCTTATTAGGTGTCAAAATCCGGCTGACATATTATTTTTAAAGAATTGAGTTTTAATTGAAATGTTAGAAAATGTATTAAAGCTGTAAGTGTACTGCGTACTTATTGTAAAATGGCAAGCACTCTATAATGTTGCCAAATCACCAATTAATTATGAATTATATTTCCCTCCTTGACTTTAAAACATATTCTAGTTAAGAATCTATTGATTGTCAACTCAGTTATCTTTCTACATATTGATTCTTCCAATTAGGTTATTGCAGGTTACTCTCAGCCAAAGAAGATTTTATCTATGAATAAGAAATATGGAGATTGCTAAACCCTCAAAAATGTTACCTGTTATTTATAGTCATGCATTACTGCCAGTACAAGGCCTTATTATACAAAGCTCAGCGCAATTATTTTGCACTACTCCATTGTCTCCTGGTATACAATAAGCACTGGCTTAGTAAACATGCTCAATGTAGCGACCGCTGTGGCTGGTAAAATAATTCTATTTCGAAAACTCAACTTTGTTTTAGAGCCATGTATCTCAATTATTTTATGTCAAGTATCATATAATATATATATTTATTTAAAGGGAATCTATCACTTACAAAAGTGGTTGTTTTGTTAACCCGTAGATATAGTGGTAATAAAGGGGGTAAATAGCAATTAAATCATGTTAGGCTGGTTTCCTAGAAGAGAAAATTATGTAATATTCTTCCAGGGTGCAGGGGGATTTTAGGTTAGATCCCCTTTATATGCCCATATACAAATTCGAGATTCGAGATTCTGCAATACTGGAGTACTGATATAATCTACATCACAACGGTATTCTGTATGGCCATGACAAGGACACGATTTGAAGCGATCCAAAAAATGTTGTATTATAGTGATAATGCAGTTGTTATGTTCTGCTACAAGCACTAAGGAAAGAAGGGAGATCTGTCCCTACGATAGAACTAAGCTGGATCCCTACGATGTAACGGGGAACCTGATCCTGCGATCAGACCCGCTAAAGTCCTCAGCTTGTCTGTACGAAGACCTATAGATGCGAGGGAGGGATCCCTACAAGAACTAGGGACTGGGAGAAAAGATGGACACCTCCTAACAGAAGTTGTAGCAGTAAAAAGAAAAACAAACAACATAGAACATAGAGGTCAAAAGACCAGGCAAAACTAATATAGAAAGGGAACAACGCACCCGGCTAGCTTAAGAGTAGAAATTACAATGAAGTCCAGCAAAGCCAGAAGGGCGGAGCATGATTAAATAGGCAACAAAGGTCATGTGACCAGCAAGATAGAAAAAACCTAACAGGAGAGTTCTAACAGTACCCCCCCTTCTAAGAGGATCCTCCGGATCCCCTAGGCCCTGGCTTACCAGAAACCTCTTGTGAAACGCTCTGACAAGTCTGGACGCAGAAACATCATCCGCCCTCACCCATGAGTTATCCTCGGGTTCAAAACCCTTCCAAACGATGAGATACTGCAAACTCCCTCTATACCGTCTAGAATTTAGGATGCGGGAAATTTCATATTCCCCTCCTCCACCACCGGGGGAACAGTGGCAGAGGCGTCTCCATCCGACACATCGGCTCTTTTCAACAGAGAAACATGAAACACCGGATTAATCTTCCAGGAGGGTGGAACCTCCAACCTAACAGCCGATTGGTTAACAACCTGAAGCACCTTAAAGGGCCCTACAAACTTGGGACCCAATTTTCTAGAAGGAATCCTCAACCTCAGATTCTTAGAGGATAACCAAACCATGTCACCAATAGCAAACAAAACCTCTTGCCGTTTCCTATCAAAGTACCTTTTAGATTTTCTGTTAGCCTCCTGAAGATTACCACGCACATCCGTCCAAACTCTCTCCAAATCACCAGAAAAATTTTCCTCTTCAGGCACAGCCGATACCAATTTGGAGAATGACCCAAACGACGGATGTCTCCCAGTACAACAAAAAAAAGGCGAACAACCAGCAGAAGAGGATGTATGGTTGTTAAGAGCAAATTCAGCAAGTGGCAGAAACTCAGACCACCCCTCTTGATTGTCTGCCACAAAACACGCAAGAACTGCTCAACATCCTGATTTTTTCCTTTCTGTCTGGCCATTAGACTCAGGATGATATCCGGATGAAAACGACAAATGAACTTCCAACCTGTCACAAAAGGCGCGCCAAAAACAAGCCACGAACTGAGGTCCCCTATCAGAAACAATGTCAGTAGGAACGCCATGTAGTCTGACAATTTCCTTGACAAAGGCCTTAGCGAGAGTCTTAGCGCAGGGCAGTTTGATGAAAGGAACCAAGTGACACATCTTGCTAAAACGGTCCACGACCACCCAGATGACAGTGAAACCCTCAGAGGGGGGAAGGTCAGTAATAAAGTCCATAGCCAAATGTGTCCAAGGAGCACTAGGAACCTCCAGAGGGCAAAGCAACCCAGCAGCAGGAGTATGTGAAGACTTAGATCTAGCACACAGTACATTGACGCACCCACTTAATGACTTCCTTCTGCCATCCAGGCCACCAAAAACTGCGACCCACAAGTCTCTTGGTCTCAGAGATTCCAGGATGACCTGCCAACCAAGACTCATGACACTCAACAAACAAATCTCTCCTAAAGGTCCCAGGCACAAACAACCTCCCATGGGGAGTGTTAGATGGGGCATTCTCCTGTGCTTTAAGAATCTCATCTTCCAACACAGAGTCCAAAGCAGCAATCACAACCCCTTCTTGTAAAATGTTCTCCTCCTTCTCAGCACCAACCATGGGAGAAAAGCTGCGAGACAAAGCATCTGCTTTCACATTCTTAGTACCTGGGATGTAAGTAATGGAAAAATTAAACCCGAGAAAAACAGTGCCCACCTAGCCTGACGGGCATTCAAGCGTTTGACAGCATCAAGATAGATCAGATTTTTATGATCAGTGAAAACCTGAACGGGAAATTCAGCACCTTCCAAGAGATGCCGCCAGTGTTCAAATGCGAGTTTAATGGCCAACAATTCCAGATTACCAATATCACAATTCAGTTCAGTCTCAGAAAATTTTTTTGAAAAAAATGCACAAGGATGTACTCCATCCATGTTTTCCTGAGACAACACCGCGCCGACCCCCACAGAAGAAGCATCAACCTCAACAAAAAACGGTTTAGTCACATCAGGCTGCATAAGGATGGGAGCAGAGCTGAACCTCTCCTTTAAAAACACAAAAGCTTCAATGGCCTCAGTAGTCCACTGGACCGCATTAGCACCTTTCCTGGTGAGATCGGTCAGTGGATTGACAATAATAGAAAATTTTTTAATGAATTTTCTATAATAATTGGCGAAACCCAAAAACCTCTGTAACGATTTCAAACCAATAGGCCTAGGCCATTCCTGCACAGCTTGAACTTTCACCGGGTCCATCTCAAAACCTTCGCTGGAGATAATGTAGCCCAAAAAACTAATTCTCTGTACAGCGAACTCACATTTCTCCAGCTTAGCAAAAAGCGAATTGTCACTCAATAACTGTAATACCTCACGAACACTCCGCCAATGAGACTCCAGATCGGCGAATAATTCAAAATGTCATCCAAATACACAACCACATTTTTGCCGATCAAAGGTCTAAGGATGTCATTAATAAGATTCTGAAAAATGCAGGAGCATTGGTAAGGCCAAAAGGCATAACCAGATTCTCAAAATGACCCACAGGAGTGTTAAAAGCAGTCTTCCATTCGTCACCCTCCTTCATGCGCAACAAATTGTATGCCCCCAAAGATCAATTTTAGAGAACCACTTGGCCCCCGCTAACTGGTTAAACAGATCAGGAATCAATGACAGTGGGTAAGGATTGCGTACAGTATTTTTATTAATCTCACGAAAGTCCAGACAAGGACGTAAACCGCCATCCTTTTTTTTAACAAAAAAAAATCCAACAGCCACAGGAGACTTGGAAGGCCTAATGTGACCGGCGGCCAAGCTTGTCTGTATGTATTCCTCCAAAGCCTTTCTCTCAGGAATAGTCAAATTAAATAAATGACTTTTAGGAAAAGTCGCTCCAGGGACAAATTCAATAGTACAATCATAGTCTCTATGGGGAGGTAAAATCTGTGATTCCTTCTCAGAAAAAACTTTCCAAAAATCCTGAATAGGTACAGGTAGTTCTCCTTTATCCACAGCAGCAATACGCCCGTTACAACACTTGTCATAACACTTAGAACTCCAGGTCTTAATTTCATTGGTGACCAATCCAGAACAGGATTGTGCAATTTTAACCAGGGTAACCCCAAAATCACCGGAGAAGGTAAATTATTCAATACTACCAAATCCAAATTCTCTTGGTGAACACCATTAATAGTGAGGGGAAATTCACAGACCTTGTGAGTAACATTCTTCAAGGGAGAGCCATCAACAGAAACCACGGCAATAGGGGATGACAAAGGTTTGGGTTTTAATTTAAGTTTTTCCAAGAATCCCCCATCAATCATATTCAGAGTTGAACCACAATCGACAAATACCGGAAAATCCATTAATTCTTCCTGAGCCGCAGTAGTAGTGGCAGAAAGAAAGACGCCCTTAGTATTTAAACAGGCTATACGGGCGGAACTGACCTTTTTTTTTTCTTTGTTCATACGAAGCACACAGTTCTTAATGAAATGGTCAGATTTGCCGCAATAAAAGCACAAACCTTCAGAAAACCTGCGGTCTTTTTCCTGAGAGCGAGATGCCATTGCTCCAATCTCCATCGGCTCTCCAATGTCAGTACAGACCCTCTCAAGACTTGGAGCTGACATGGCAGAGGATTTACTCTCATTAACCCTTGCACGCAGTCTCCTTTCCACCCGTATAGCTAATTGCATAGCCTCTTGCAAGTTACCAGGTATGGGATAAGCAATCAGCAAATCTTTAACCCTTTCACTTAGCCCTGCAAGAAACAAACTTTTCAAAGCTGAATCGTTCCACCTCACCTGAGTAGACCACCGTCGGAAGTGAGTACAATATTTTTCCACATTACCTGATCCCTGCCTCAAACGTCTCAACTCTGTCTCAGCTGATGAGACACGATCAGGATCATCATACAACCTCAAAGCAGAAAAAAAACTATCCACTGATCTAAAGCATGGATCACTAGGTTGCAGAGAAAAGGCCCACTCCTGAGGTTCTTTGCGCAAAAGTGACATTATGAACCCTATGCGCTGTGATTCATCACCAGAGGATCTGGGTCTCAAACGAAAATACAACAAGCAAGCTGTAATGAATGGAAGCGGAGGCAGAGATGGTGAAGTTCACATTCGTTTTTATTTTTTAATGTGGAAGATCGAGACCGCGGTCCGGGGGGCTCCGAAGGGGGCGTAACTAGTGAGCCCCGGGTACCCGTAGTAAGGCCCCTCGAACAGGACCAGAATGGAATACCCGGAGGACACAGGTGCTACCTCCAGTTAGACCCCGGACACGTGGTAGCTGTCCCAGAGGGACCAAAAGGGTAACAAGTATTTACAGAGTCCGTGGAAAGTTCTTGACGGAGAAGGGTAAGGTCCTGGTCCAGAACGGATGGTAGAAGGCTGGCTACAGTGACCTTGTCACGGTCCACGGGTACGGATGGCTGATGGTGGAACGAGATGACACTTGCGCCAGTAATAGCCGAGATTGTCCAGATTAGCCAGATAGGGTTAGCAATGATCTGAGGAGACAAACAGTATCAGCGAAGCACAGAGACTGCAGACGCAGCGCAGACAGAACAGGCACAGAACCGGATGTAGCAATGATAGAACACGTTGCTCCGGCACTCCCCTAATGGTGGAGTGACCAGATATAGTACTGAGTGCGCAGCCATTGGATAATTAGCTATTTCAAAAGATGCACGCTGCCCCTTTAAGAGAGGCGGTGGGCGCGGCCTCGCGTCCTAAGCCGACTGTCTGGAGGCCTGCCAGCAGCGTGCCAGGAAGTGGAGAAGGACTCAGGACCCGGAGAGCAGATGGGACAGGGGACCCCAGCCCACGCACAGACTGCCGCAGAGGGACAGCCCGAGGAACAGGTGAGTGAGCAGAAGGAGTGCAGAGGCAGTGCTGGGACCAGGTGTACAGTCATGGTCAAAAGTTTTGAGAATGACACAAATATTATATTTTCACATGATCTGCTGCCCTCTGGTTTTTATGTGTGTTTGACAGATATTTTTATCACAGACAGAAATATAATAATTGCAAACATATGAGTAACAAAAGCTTATACTGACAGTTAGAATGAGTTAATGCAGCAAGTCAATATTTGCAGTGTTGACCCTTCTTCTTCAGGACCTCTGCAATTCTCCCTGGCATGCTCTCAATCAACTTCTGGACCAAATCCTGACTGATAGCAGTCCATTCTTGCACAATCAATGCTTTCATTTTGTCAGAATTTTTAGGTTTTTGTTTGTCCACCCGTCTCTTGATGATTGACCACAAGTTCTCAATGGGATTAAGATCTGGGGAGTTTCCAGGCCATGGACCCAAAATCTCTATGTTTTGTTCCCTGAGCCATTTAGTTATCACCTTTGCTTTATGGCAAGGTGCTCTATCATGCTGGAAAAGGCATTGTTGATCGCCAAACTGCTCTTGGAGGGTTGGGAGAAGTTGCTCTTGGAGGACATTCTGGCACCATTCTTTATTCATGGCTGTGTTTTTAGGCAAGACTGTGAGAGAGCCGATTCCCTTGGCTGAGAAGCAACCCCACACATGAATGGTTTCAGGATGCTTAACAGTTGGCATGAGACAAGACTGGTGGTAGCGCTCACCTTGTCTTCTCCGAATGAGGCGTTTTCCTGATGTCCCAAACAATCGAAAAGGGGATTCATCAGAGAAAATAACTTTACCCCAGTCCTCAGCAGTCCACTGCCTGTACCTTTTGCAGAATATCAGTCTGTCCATGATGTTTTTTTCTGGAGAGAAGTGGCTTCTTTGCTGCCCTCCTTGAGACCAGGCCTTGCTCCAAGAGTCTCCGCCTCACAGTGCGTGCAGATGCACTCACACCTGCCTGCTGCCATTCCCGAGCAAGCTCTGCACTGCTGGTAGCCCGATCCCGCAGCTGAAACACTTTTAAGAGACGGTCCTGGCACTTCCTGGTCTTTCTTGGGCGCCCTGGAGCCTTTTTGGCAACAATGGAACCTCTCTCCTTGAAGTTCTTGATGATGCGATAGATTGTTGATTGAGGTGCAATCTTTCTAGCTGCGATACTCTTCCCTGTTAGGCCATTTTTGTGCATTGCAATGATGACTGCACGTGTTTCTTCAGAGATAACCATGGTTAACAGAAGAGAAACAATGATGCCAAGCACCAGCCTCCTTTTAAAGTGTCCAGTGGTGTCATTCTTACTTAATCATGACAGACTGATCTCCAGCCATGTCCTCATCAACACCCACACCTGTGTTAATGGAGCAATCACTGAAAAGAGGTTAGCTGGTCCTTTTAAGGCAGGGCTGCAATGATGTTGAAATGTGTTTTGGGGGATAAAGTTCATTTTCTAGCCAAATATTGACTTTGCAAGTAATTGCTGTTAAGCTGATCACTCTTTATAACATTCTGGAGTATATGCAAATTGCCATTAGAAAAAGTGAAGCAGTAGACTTTGTAAAAATTAATATTTGTGTCATTCTCAAAACTTTTGGCCATGACTGTAACAGTATCCCCTCTTTACTCCCCCTTTTTTTCAAGCCTGCGTGAAATCTTTTAAGAAGAAGAGGGGCCTGGATGTTCTCTTTAGGCTCCCAAGACCTCTCCTCAGGACCAAAACCCTTCCAGTCCACCAGGTAATAGATCCTACCTCTTACTCGCTTAGAGGCCAAGATATGTTTTACCTCAAAAACATCATCCTCAGAGACCGGATCAGGAGTGGTACCCGGGTCCTTAAAAAAGGAGCTCAACACTACTGTTTGAGGAGGGAAACATGAAAGGAGTTAGGTACTCTTAGAGACTTAGGCAATTTCAGTTTATAAGAGACCGGGTTGATCTGTCTCAAAACTTCAAAGGGACCAATGAAACGAGGACCCAATTTGTACGATGGTAACTTCAGACGGATGTACTTGGAGGAGAGCCATACCTTGTCTCCTGGACGAAAGATGGGAGCCTCCAAACGTCTTTTGTCCGCATGCGTTTTCATACGTTGAGAAGCTTTCTCCAAAGCCGACCTGGTCTCTCTCCAAATGTCCGAGAAATTCTTTGACAAGGTATCGACTGCCGGAACATCCGACAATCCCGAGACAGGAAGAGGAATTCCGGGTTGCAGTCCAAACACAATCTGAAAGGGAGACTTTCCAGAAGATTCACTTACTTGATTGTTGTAGGAGAATTCCCCCAGGGCAGTAATTCTACCCAGTCATTATGATGACGTTGACGAAGTGACGCAGGTATCCAGCCAGGATTTGATTGATCCTCTCCACTTGCCCATTAGACTGGGGATGATATGCAGAAGAAAAATCTAGTTCAATTTTTACCATTTTACAGAGTCCTCTCCAGAACTTAGAGGTGAACTGGACACCCCTGTCGGACACGATGTGGAGAAGAAATCCATGTAGACGAAAGATGTGCTGGATGAAGTGAGTGGCCAGTTCTGGAGCAGACGGGAGGCCAGATAGCGAACGAAGTGAGCCATTTTAGAGAAGCGGTCCACCACAACCCATACCACTGAGCAGTCAGAAGAGATGGGAAGATCCGTGATGAAATCCATCGCGATGTGCTGCCAGGGAGCGGACGGAATCGGAAGAGGCAGAAGCCTGCCGGCTGGTAGATGTTTAACAGTTTTGTTACGAGCACATGAAGGACATGCTGCGACGAACTCCTGGATATCCTTGACCATGGTAGGCCACCAGTAATACCGGGAGATGAGTTGCTGCGTCTTTTTCTGACCAGCATGGCCAGCCAACTTAGAAGAATGACCCCAGCGCAGAACACGAGTACGGTCAGAAGCAGACACGAAAGTCTTCCCAGGAGGAAGCCGGGCCAGGTCAGTGGAGGCAACAGAGACTAACCTAGAAGGTTCAATAATGTGCTGAGGTTCCTCCTCCAGTTCAGGAGGCAAGAAGGCCCTAGAGAGTGCGTCTGCCTTGATGTTCTTGTCAGCTGGACGGAAATGAAGTACAAAATTGAAACGGGCAAAAAATAATGCCCAACGGGCCTGACGGGGATTCAGTCTTAAAGCAGATTGGAGATAGGCAAGGTTTTTATGGTCGGTGAATATGATTACCTGGTGATGAGATCCTTCAAGAAGATGTCTCCATTCCTCCAGAGCCAATTTGATGGCCAACAGTTCGCCATCACCGACAGAGTAGTTCCTTTCTGCAGGAGAAAAAACCTTGGAAAAAAAACCACACGAGATCATCCGCCCGGTAGACACTTCTGGGTCAGAACTGCTCCTGCACCTATGGAAGAAGCGTCAACTTCAAGAAAAAATTGCTCACTTGAATTAGGACGATGGAGAACGGGTGCGGAAGCGAAGGCTTTTTTGAGAGAAACAAAGGCCTCTTCTGCCTCGGAGGACCATTCCTTAGAGTTTACTCCTTTCCGGGTTAAGGCTGTGATTGGAGCCACTCGGGTGGAAAAGTGTGGAATGAATTGCCGGTAGTAATTGGTGAATCCGAGGAACCTTTGTATGGCTTTTAGCCCAGACGGACGAGGCCAGTTGAGAACTGCAGACAACTTCTCCGGATCCATCTTTAATCCTGTGGAAGATACAATGTACCCAAGGAAAGGCAAAGAGGACTGCTCAAAGAGGCATTTCTCATATTTGGCATAGAGCCTGTTCTCTCTCAGTCTTTGTAAGACCAGGCGTACTTGCCTCCGGTGTGACGTCAAGTCAGCAGAAAAAATCAAAATATCGTCCAGGTAAACCACGACACAAGTATAGAGCAAGTCCCTGAAAATGTCATTAACAAATTCCTGAAAAACCGCAGGTGCATTGCTTAGGCCGAATGGCATTATCAGGTATTCATAGTGGCCGTCACGGGTGTTGAAGGCTGTTTTCCATTCGTCTCCCTCTCTGATTCGGATCAGGTTGTAGGCCCCTCTGAGGTCCAATTTGGTGAAGATCTTGGCCCTCGGAGACGATCAAACAGCTCTGAAATAAGAGGCAATGGATACCTGTTTTTTACCGTGATTTGATTTAGACCCCGATAGTCAATGCAGGGCCGCAAGGATCCGTCCTTTTTCTTCACAAAGAAGAATCCAGCTCCTGCCGGTGACGATGACTTTCGGATAAATCCTCTAGCCAAATTCTCTTGAATGTAGTCCGACATGGCCTGAGTCTCTGCCTGTGAAAGAGGATAAACTCTCCCGCGAGGGAGTGATGCACCTGGAAGAAGCTCTATCTGACAGTCATACGACCTGTGTGGAGGTAGTCTCTCAGCCTCTTTTTTCCCAAAGACGTCAGAGAAGACCAATAGGCGGAAGGCAACCCTGGCAGGGTATCAGGCTGGACTGGAGGCGAAACAGGTTGAATCCGGGTTAAGCAACGATTCATGCAGGTATCTCCCCAACGCAGAACTTCTCCAGTTTTCCAATTAAGGACTGGTTCATGCATCTGGAGCCAAGGTAAACCTAGAAGCATGGGATGGGATAAACCAGGATATACATAAAATCGCATTGTTCAGTATGCATTAGACCTACCTGGAGTTCCACCAACTCGATTTGAAACTGGACGGGCTCGGTCAGCGGTTTGCCATCCAGGCGGACACCTGTAACGGATTAGGAAGACGCTGGACTGGTAAGCGGTAATGGTCCACAACCGCCTGCTGGATGAAGTTCCCTGCAGCTCCAGAATCCAGTAGACAGTGTTCGGAGAATTTTATTGCTCCATAGGACACGGTGACAGAGATGTGTAAAGAGGGAGAGGACTGCTCTTTACCTAGGTTGGCCCCTCCTACCGGACCTAGGCACTGGAGTTTCCCGACTTTTTAGGACAGAAATGAATCAAATGTTCAGAACTACCGCAGTAGTGACAACTTCCCTCCTTGCGACGTGCCTCCCGGCGGCGGGTGGCCAAACTTACATGGTCCACCTCCATGGCCTCGGAGGCGGAGGGTGAAGTACCTGTTTTGTACCAACTAGAGTCCAGGTGATAGGACCTTTTGTCCCGCTTGATCTCCATGGAGCGCTCCTGAAAACGCAGGTCAATTCGGGTTGCCAAGGATATTAGCTCTTCCAAGAGAGTAGGTCTGTCTCGTCCCGCCAGCTCATCCTTGATTCTTCCGGATAGGCCTTCCCAGAAGTTAGCAACCAGGGCCTCATTGTTCCACGATAATTCAGACGAGAGGGTGCGGAATTTAACAGCATACTGAGCTACCGTGAGAGTACCTTGGCGCAGGCGGAGCAGAGCTGATGCAGTCGAAGTGGTACGACCAGGTTCATCGAAAGTCCTGCGAAAAGCCTCTAGGAAAGATTGAAGATCGTTAACCACCGGATCCCCTCTCTCCCATAGCGGATTTAGCCAGGCGAGGGCTTCTCCTCCCAGGTGTGACATGATGAAGCCCACCTTGGCTCGGTCAGAAGCAAACATATGCCCCAAGATTTCGAAGTGTAGAGTGCACTGATTGAGGAAACCCCGACACAGAGTAGGATCACCCTGGAAACGGGTAGGAGCCGCCAGACGGGGACCTTGATTTGCCATGGGAACTGGTACCTGATTATTGATAGAAGAGTCAGGTGCAGACGAGGACCCTAGGGAATCCATGCGGGTAGACAAGCTGCGTAGATAAGTCGTGATCTTGTCCTGTTGAACTCCCAAACGGGCCACCTCCTGGCACAGATCCGTGGTCGGAGGTCTCTGGGATCCAGCGGGTTCCATGGCCGGAGCAATCTGTAATGAATGGAAGCGGAGGCAGAGGTGGTGAAGTTCACATTCGTTTTTCTTTTTTAATGTGGAACCTCGAGACCGCGGTCCGGGGGGCTCCGAAGGGGGCGTAACTAGTGAGCCCCGGGTACCCGTAGTAAAGCCCCTCGAACAGGACCAGAATGGAATACCCGGAGGACACAGGTGCTACCTCCAGTTAAACCCCGGACACGTGGCAGCTATCCCAGAGGGACCAAAAGGGTAACAAGTATTTACAGAGTCCGTGGAAAGTTCTTGACGGAGAAGGGTAAGGTCCTGGTCCAGAACGGATGGTAGAAGGCTGGCTACAGTGACCTTGTCACGGTCCACGGGTACGGATGGCTGATGGCGGAACGAGATGACACTTGCGCCAGTAATAGCCGAGATTGTCCAGATTAGCCAGATACGGGTTAGCAATGATCTGAGGAGACAAACAGTATCAGCGAAGCACAGAGACTGCAGACGCAGCACAGACAGAACAGGCACAGAACCGGATGTAGCAATGATAGAACACGTTGCTCCGGCACTCCCCTAATGGTGGAGTGACCAGATATAGTACTGAGTGCGCAGCCATTGGATAATTAGCTATTTCAAAAGATGCACGCTGCCCTTTAAGAGAGGCGTGGGCGCGGCCTCGCGTCCTAAGCCGACTGTCTGGAGGCCTGCCAGCAGCGTGCCAGGAAGTGGAGAAGGACTCAGGACGCCGGAGAGCAGATGGGACAGGGGACCCCAGCCCACGCACAGACCGCCGCAGAGGGACAGCCCGAGGAACAGGTGAGTGAGCAGAACGGAGTGCAGAGGCAGTGCTGGGACCGGGTGTAACACAAGCATTTTTAAAAGAAAAAAATCTTGTTGTTCACCAAAAAATAAATCATGCAAACGTACCTTTGGCTCCATGAAATGTGCTCCAGAACAACTACTTACGTGTTGCTGAAGCTCGGACACCTCCAGAGAGAGTCCCTGCAGGCGTTGAGCCTAGTCCTGAACCGACACCATTAGGGAAACAGGAAATCTTTCCTTAGAGATATTTTTCTTGGGCTGGACTTACTGTTATGTTCTGCTACAAGCACTAAGGAAAGAAAGGGATATCTGTCCCTACGATAGAACTAAGCTTGATCCCTACGATGTAACGGGGAACCTGATCCTGCGATCAGACCCGCTAAAGTCCTCAGCTAGTCTGTACGAAGACCTATAGATGCGAGGGAGGGATCCCTACAAGAACTAGGGACTGGGAGAAAAGATGGACACCTCCTAACAGAAGTTGTAGCAGTAAAAAGAAAAACAAACAACATAGAACATAGAGGTCAAAAGACCAGGCAAAACTAATATAGAAAGGTAACAAAGCACCCGGCTAGCTTAAGAGTAGAAATTACAATGAAGTCCAGCAAAGCCAGAAGGGCGAAGCAGGATTAAATAGGCAACAAAGGTCATGTGACCAGCAAGATAGAAAAAACCTAACAGGAGAGTTCTAACAGCAGTGTCCTCCTCAAGAAGATCCTAACTTTTTCCTCTACACAAAATTTGGTCAGTAGTTGACCAGTTCAGCAATCTCTAATTCATTTCAGAGGAAGGCTAAAATTCCGACAATACCTGCCCAGGTAGGGAATTAAACTGAACAAGCTGTGCAAGAGTACCTCAGGGTACACCCACATATTTAGGGTCTACAAAGGGAAGGACACCAAGGTTAACCCCCTGAATGTCTCCCTGGACTGGGGGTGAGAGGGAAAATTGTGTGGGAATTGCTGTACCCACTGCTAGATGTGGGTTGTAACCTACATTGATAATTTTTATACCAGCGTCACACTTTTCAAGACCCTCTCTGTCACAGCAAAAAATCAGAGAGGCCTCTCTAAGCCGCTAATTGGGCAACTGCTGGTAAAGGTCGAAAGCAGAGCCCAATGCAGCGACAACATGCTGGTGGTCAGGTTTAAGAACAAGAGGATTGTCCTTATCCTGGCCACCATACACAGTGACAACAGCTCCTATGTCATGGTCTGAGATACCACAATACAAATCTCAAAACCAGATTGTATTTTGGATTATAACAAGTACATGAGGGTGTAGATCTCTAAGATCAGGTCCCCAAACTTACAGTGCCATTCGGAAAGCTAAAGTATGGTAAAAAAAAATTGGTTGTGAACATTGTACAGATGGCACTGTGCAATGCGTTTATGCTGTTTCAATCTGCAGACAATACAGGAACATTCCTTCAGTTTCAGGGGGTAGTCATCAATGCCCTAACACTTGGCACTCAAGAAGGCGAGTGTCCCAGTACTTCTGAAACGGATAGTGCCCGTATCATTCCAGGTCAACATTTTCCAGAAGAGGTTCTCCAAACAGCGTAAAAGGGCAGATCACACAAACTGTGCAGAGTATTCTCCAAGAAGGGAATCCGAAAGGACACAATTTACCATTGTGAAACCTTCAAACGCGACATGGTGCTCACAGACCATTTTATCAAAATCTGCGCTTCAAACAGTTACTCCTTCTCAGTTAAGTCCTACCGTGTGCACAAACAGTAGCTTTCCACCACATATGGGGTATCTGCATAGTCAGGGAAATTGCACAATTTTAATGGTCCATTTTCTCCTGTTACTTTTGTAAAAATAAAAAAATTTGGGTTAAAAGACATTTTTTTTAATTTTCAAGGCTCAATGTTATAAATTCCTGAGAAGCACCTAGAGGTTTAAGGTGCTCACAACACATTTAGATAAATTCCTTGGGATGTCTAGTTTCCAAAATAGGATCACAGGTTGAGGATTCCTACTGTTTAGGCACATCAGGGGATCTCCAAATGCAACATGACGTTAGCTCTCGATTCCAGACAATTTTGCATTCAAAAAGTCAAATAGTGCTCCTTCCCTTCCGAGCCCTGCCGTGCACCAAAACAGTGGTTTTCCCCCACATATGGGGTATCAGTGTACTCAGAATAAATTTCACAACAAATTTCGGGGTCCATTTTCTCCTGTTATCCTTGTGAAAATAAAAAAATTGGGTCTAAAGTAAAATTTTTGTAAAAAAAGGTTAAATGTTAATTTTTTCCTTTCTACATTATATTAATTTGTGTGAAGCACCTGAACGGTTAATAAACTTCTTGAATTTGGTTTTGAGCACCTTGAGGGGTCCACATTTTAGAATGATGTCACTTTTGGGTATTTTCTCTCATATAGACCCCTCAGTCACTTCAAATGTGATGTGTTCCCTAAAAAAATGGTTTTTAAATTTTGTTGTTAAAATAAGAAATCGATCGTCAACTTTTAACCCCTGTAACTTCCTAGCAAAAAAAAATTATGTTTCAAAAATTGTTCTGATGTAAAGTAGACTTGTGGGAAATGTTATTTATTAACTATTTTGTGTGACATAACTCTCTGGTTTCAGGGCATAAAAATGAATAGTTTGAAAATTGTTAAAATTTCCAAATTTTCCCCAAATTTCTGATATTTTCACAAATAAAAGCAAGTTGTATCAAAAAATTTTACTACTATCGTGAAGTATAATGTATTCTTTGTGGTTATAAAAAATATACAAAAATGTGAAAGACAGACATGTATTTCCTTTAATTATTCATCAATTTTAGCAAAAGTTTAAAAAAGATTACTTATCACGAAAAAAAGATGTAAAAAGAGATAAATTGGCTGGTCCTAAACTGAGTACATTAAAATTTTAATTTGATCTGCAGGGTAACATTTATTATCTTATAAAAGCACTCCAATCAAAATGTTTATCCAAATATATTGCATACATTATATTATATAGGACTGTGTACTTACAATTGCTCATATTGTTTTTCTTCCCAGTAAATTCTTCTCTCTTCCATCATGTCTATGACATCATGTGATTAAAAACTGACTAGATGAATCCTTCCAAGTTCAACGTAGAAACAGGAGGTCAATTTTTCCTGCGTGAGTGGAGGTGGGGAGCAGCTGGGTCAGGAGTTGAAGAGAGGGAATGAGTCATGCAGGGAAGAAACTTCCTGTTTCTACATACAGCAGATAAAAAAATAAACTGGATAGAAAAGCAAAATGAGCAATTGTAAGTACACAGCTCTATATAATATGATGATTACAGTATATTAAGAGGATAAAAACTTTCATGAGATGAGTGCATTTTTAACTATGGATGCAGTTGCAGTTTCTCTCTGAGACTCCATGCTTTGAGAGGAGAGGAACAAAAATGTATGACTGGATGTCACTGGCCTAGAGTGCTAAACATGCTCTAAATCCATAGTTTGCTCTTCCAGCAGACAGAAAGACACACACAATTTATCTACATTATATTTAATTTAGATGTACAAGAACATAATACAATAGCTACACAGAAATTATGCAAACTAGTGAGAAGGCTGCACTTTCCAGCAGGCATTTATTGTTCTTTAGATTTACATTGAAAATACTTAATTTAGTTATAAAAATGGACCATTCAACCATTTAGGATGTTACACAGAGAACACAATGCAATTTTCCTGGATTTACTTTTGAGCATAAAATGAATAAAATGTAGCATAGAATATAAATATCATCCAATGACTATTTTTTCATCACTTCTCCCAACATCTGAGATATGAAGCTGTTCTGTATCATTTAGTTGTGGAGTGTATACCACCAAATGGCACTTGGTCGCAGAAGAATGTTAACCCTTACTGCCATCGGACGTACTATCCCGTCCATGGTACCTGGGCCCGTATGACCGGGGACGGGATAGTACGTCATAGGCGATCAGCTGCGCTCCTGAGGGGAGCGCAGCTAATCGCCGCGGTTGTCAGCTGATTATCACAGCTGACACCCAAGACTGTGTGTCAGGAGCGGTCACGGACCGCTCCCGGCACATTAACCCCTTACACACCGCGATCAAACATGATCGCGGTGTACTGGGGGCACAGGGGAGGATCGCACAGGGTGGGGGCTCCCTGCGCGCCCCCCTGAGACCCTCAGAGCAGCGCGATGTGATCGCGCTGTTCTGAGGGCTTCCTCCCTCCCAGGACCCGGATCCAAGATGGCGCCGGGGTCCTGGAGGGAGGCGGCTACCTCAGTGCCTGCCGAGAGCAGGCACTGAGAAGCCTGCATCTATGCCTGTGCGATCGCTGGTGTGACAGAGTGCTGTGCACACTGTCACACCAGCGATCTGATAAAATACTGTGATGTCCCACCCTGGGACAAAGTAAAAAAGTTAAAAAAGTAAAAATAAACATGTGTAAAAAAAAATCCAAAATAAAAAAAAAAAAAAAAAATATTCCCCAATAAATTCACTTCTTCCTGTAAATAAAAAAAAAAACAATAAAAGTACACATATTTGGTATCGCCGCGTCCGTAACGACCCCCCCTATAAAATTGTCCCACTAGTTAACCCCTTTAGTGAACCCCTTAAAAAAAAAAAAAAAACGAAGCAAAAAATCAATGCTTTATCATCATACCGCCGAACAAAAAGTGGAATAACGCGCGATCAAAAAGACCGATATAAAAAAACATGGTACCGCTGAAAAGTCATCTTGTCCCGCAAAAAACGAGCTGTCATAAAGCATCATCAGCGAAAAAATAAAAAAGTTATAGCTCGCAGAATAAAGCGATGCAAAAATAATTATTTTTTATATAAAATTGTTTTTATTCTATAAAAGCGCCAAAACATGAAAAAATGATATAAATGAGGTATCGCCATAATCGTACTGACCCGAAGAATAAAACTGCTTTATCAATTTTACCACACGCGGAACGGTATAAACGCCTCCCCCAAAAGAAATTCATGAATTGCTGATTTTTGTTCATTCTAACCTCCCAAAAATCGAAATAAAAAGCGATCAAAAAAGTCACGTGCTCAAAAATGGTACCAATAAAAACGTCAACTCGTCCCGCAAAAAATAAGACCTCACATGACTCTGTGGGCCAAAATATGCAAAAATTATAGCTCTCAAAATGTGGTGATGCAAAAACTATTTTTGCAATAAAAAGCGTCTTTTAGCGTGACAGCTGCCAATCATAAAAACCCGCTATAAATAGTAAATCAAACCCCCCTTTATCACCCCCTTAGTTAGGGAAAAATAATAAAATTAAAAAAAAGTATTTATTTCCATTTTCCCATTAGGGTTAGGGTTAGGGTTGCGGCTAAAGTTAGGGTTAGGGTTGGCGCTAAAGTTAGGATTAGGGTTAGGGTTGGGATTAGGGGTGTGTTAGGGTTAGGTTTGTGGTTAGGGTTGGGACTAGGGTTAGGGGTGTGTTGGGGTTAGGGTTGGAGTTAGAATTGGGGGGTTTCCGCTGTTTAGGCACATCAGGGGCTCTCCAAATGTGACATGGCGTCTGATCTCAATTCCAGCCAATTCTGCGTTGAAAAAGTCAAACGGTGCTCCTTCACTTCTCAGCTCTGCCATGCGTCCAAACAGTAGTTTATCCCCACATATGGGGTATCAGCGTACTCTGGACCCCAAGAGTTATTGTGCAATTTGTCCTATTTCTTCTGCTACCCTTGGAAAATAAAAAACTGGGGGCGAAAATATTATTTTTGTACAAAAAAAATATTTTTTTTGTTTTTACGGCTGTACATTATAAACTTCTGTGAAGCACTTGGGGCTTCATAGCGCTCACCACACATCTAGATAAGTTCCTTGTGGGGTCTATTTTCCAAAATGGGGTCACTTGTTGGGGATTTCCACTGTTTAGGCGCATCAGGGGCTCTCCAAATGCGACATGACGCCCCAGACCATTCCATCAAAGTCTGCAATCCAAAACGTCACTACTTCCTTCCGAGCCCCGACGTGTACCCATACAGTAGTTTTCTCCCACATATTGGATATCAGCGTACTCAGGACAAATTGGACAACAACTTTTGGGGTCCAATTTCTCCTGTTACCCTTGTAAAAATAAAATATTGGGGCAAAAAAATCATTTTTGCAAAAAAAAAAA
>JARQOD010000002.1:59572888-59642016 GCA_033576555.1 Oophaga sylvatica
ACAAACCCTAACCATAACCCTAACCCCAACACACCCCTAACCCTAATCCCAACTCTAACCATAAACCTTAACCACAAGCCTAACCCTAATCCCAACCCTAACCCCAAAACACCCCTAACGCTTATCCCAACCCTAATCCCAACCCTAACCCTAATTCCAACCCTAACCCTAATTCCAACCCTTACCCTAGTTCTAACCCTAACCCTAGCTCTAACCCTAAGGCTGGGTTCATATTGCGTTTTACCAGCCCGTTCAACACGTAGCGTTGACGGGCTGGTAACGGTATAGCATAACGCGATCGCGTTATGCTATACCCGCTAGTGCAGAGGAATCAGCGATGATTCATCTGTGCTAGCGGTGATGGAGCCCAGACGCTGCAGCCTGCGTCCAAGGCTCCGTCACTGAATGACGACACGTCGCGAACGCATGCCGCTTCATGGCATGCGTTGCGATGCGCACACAAATGGGGTGAATGGCAGCGTTAACGGACTGCGTTACACCGCGTTATACCGCGGTGAAACGCAGTCCATCTAACGGACTGCCATAATGCAATATGAACCCAGCCTGACCCTAAGGCCCCGTGCACACGTTGCGGATTCACTTGCGGATTTTTCTAAAATCTAAAATCCGCAGGTAAAACGACCTGCCTTTTACCTGCGTATTTAGCGCGGATTTGCTGCGGTTTTTCTCTGCGGTTTTACGCCTATAATGGAATAGGTGTAAAATCGCTGCGGAATCCGCACAAAGAATTGACATGCTGCGGATTTAAAACCGCAGCAAATCTGCGCTGAAAAATCTGCAGCATGTGCACAGCGTTTTTTTTTACCATTTATTTGCATTGTACTGTACATGGTTTCTGGATCTGCTGTGAATCCGCAGCGCCATATCCGCTGCGGATCCGCAGCGAAATCAGCTGCGGATCAGCAGCGAAATCAGCTGCGGATCAGCAGCGAAATCAGCTGCGGATCAGCAGCGAAATCCGCTGCGGATCAGCAGCGAAATCAACTGCGGATCAGCAGCGAAATCAGCTGCGGATCAGCAGCGAAATCCGCTGCTGATCCGCAGCTGATTTCGCTGCTGATCTGCTGCTGATTTAGCTGCTGATTCGCTGCTGATTTCGCTGCTGATCCGCAGCGAAATCAGCTGCGGATCAGCAGCGAAATCCGCTGCGGATCAGCAGCGAAATCAGCTGCGGATCAGCAGCGAAATCAGCTGCGGATCCGCAGCAAAATCCGCAACGTGTGCACAGGGCCTAATAGGAAAAAAAAAAAAATTCTTTATTATTTGTCCCTACCTATGACAGGGGGGTTCACTTACTTTTTTTTATTTTGATCACTGTGACAGTTTATCACAGTGATCAAAATAAATTTTTTGACTATGTAGGGCGCACTGCGCATGCGCCGGCCGGCGGGCGCACTGCGCATGCGCCCGCCATTTTCCAAGATGGCGGCGCCCATGAAGAATCCCGGGCAGCCGCCGGGAAGGATCCAGGGACATCGGTGGACCGGGAGAGGTGAGTATGGGGGTCGGAAGTCAGGGGGGGGGATCGGAAGGTGGGGGCAGCGGAGGCCAGGACGAGGGGTGCTTTTAGTGATGGCGGTGACCGACCGCTGCCATCTTTCGGTGGCAGCGGCCGATCGCTGCCGTGAATCCGTGTGGGGGGGTCAGGGCTCGGTGTCCAGCCATGGCAGATGCTATTGCAGCATCGGCCATGGCTGGATTGTAATATTTCACCAATTATATTGGTGAAATATTACAGATTGCTCTGATTGGCTGTTTCACTTTTAACAGCCAATCAGAGCGATCGTGGCCACGGGGGGTTAAGCCAACCCCCCTGTGGTGAAGCACAAAGGGTCCTGTGCCGGCGGGTCGGGTGACCTTTCAGTGACCCCGGTCACCCGACCCGCAGGGACGCGATCCTTTCATGACGCCACATAGGCGTCATGGTTCGGATTGGCACAGGTTTTCATGACGCCTACGTGGCGTCATGGGTCGGGAAGGGGTTAACATGCGGCGGCAGGTGTATGGGTCGTTCCACGCTCCCATTGGTGCGTCTGTGATGTGATTGCAGGGTGCTGATGGATTGTCATGACAGCCGGGGATTTGCTGAAGATCCACTGTGCCTGTCATGACGATTCTCCTGCGAAGGCCAGCCCGTGGCTGGGGGTCATTGGAGGTCATAATTTTAGCTATACAGCACATATATATAGTGCAATCGAAGATATGATCACAGATTCAAGTCCCCTAAGGAGACAATTAAAAACAGTAAAAAATGTGAAAAAAAAATACAAAAGTTCAAATCACCCCCTTTTGCCCCATTAAAATGCACATATTTGGCATCGCTGAGTTTGTAAAAGTCTGATTTATCAAAATATAAAAAAAATAATCTGATTGGTAAACGACGTAGTGAGAAAAAAATCAAACAGTCAAAATTGTAATATTAACCCCTTCACCCCCAAGGGTGGTTTGCACGTTAATGACCGGGCCAATTTTTACAATTCTGACCACTGTCTCTTTATGAGGTTATAACTCTGGAACGCTTCAACGGATCTTCGCGATTCTGAGATTGTTTTCTCGTGACATATTGTACTTCATGATAGTGGTAAAATTTCTTCCATATAACTTGCATTTATTTATGAAAAAAACGCAAATATGGCAAAAATTTTGAAAATTTTGCAATTTTCAAACTTTGAATTTTTATTCCCTTAAAACAGAGAAATATGTCACACAAAATAGTTAAGAAATAACATTTCCCACATGTCTACTTTACATCAGCACAATTTTGGAAACAAAATTTTTTTTTGTTAGGAAATTATAAGGGTTAAAAGTTGACCAGCGATTTCTCATTTTTACAACAAAATTTACAAAGCCATTTTTTTTCGGGACCACCTCATATTTGAAGTCACTTTGAGGGGTCTATATAGCAGAAAATACCCAAAAGTGACACCATTCTAAAAACTACACCCCTCAAGGTACTCAAAACCACATTCAAGAAGTTTATTAACCCTTCAGGTGCTTCACAGGAGCTGAAGCAACATGGAAGGAAAAAATTAACATTTTACTTTTTAGTCACAAAAATGATCTTTTACAAACATTTTTTTTATTTTCACAAGGGAAAAAGGAGAAAAAGGACTGATAAAGTTGTTGTGCAATTTCTCCTGAGTACGCCGATACCCCATATGTGAGGGAAAACCACTGTTTGGGCACACGGCAGAGCTCGGAATGGAAGGAGCGCAGTTTGACTTTTCCAAACCAAAATTGGCTGGAATTGAGAACGGACGCCATGTCGCGTTTGGAGAGGCCCCGATGTGCCTAAACAGTGGAAACCCCCCACACGTGACCCCATTTTGGAAACTAGACCCCCTAAGGAACTTATCTAGATGTGTGGTGAGTAGTTTGAACCCTCAAGTGCTTCACGCAAGTTTGTAATGTAGAGCCGTGAAGAAAAAAAATCATATTTTTTTCCACAAGCATGATGTTTTAGTCCCCAAATTTTTATTTTCCCAAGGGTAAGAGGAGAAATTGAACCACAAAAGTTGTTGTCCAACTTATCCTGAGTACGCTGATACCCCATATGTGGGGGGGAACCACTGTTTGGGCGCACGGCAGGGCTTGAAAGGGAAGGAGCGCCGTTTGACTTTTCCAAACCAAAATTGGCTGGAATTGCGAACGGACGCCATGTCGCGTTTGGAGGGCCCCTGATGTGCCTAAACAGTGGAAACCCCCCACATGTGACCCCATTTTGGAAACTAGACCCCCTAAGGAACTTATCTAGATGTGTGGTGAGCACTTTGAACCCTCAAGTGCTTCACGCAAGTTTGTAATGTAGAGCCGTGAAGAAAAAAAATCATATTTTTTCCACAAACATGATGTTTTAGTCCCCAAATTTTTATTTTCCCAAGGGTAAGAGAAGAAATTGGACCACAAAAGTTGTTGTCCAACATGTCCTGAGTACGCTGATACCCCATATGTGGGGGGGAACCACTGTTTGGGCGCACGGCAGGGCTTGAAAGGGAAGGAGCGCCGTTTGACTTTTCCAAACCAAAATTGGCTGGAATTGCGAACGGACGACATGTCGCGTTTGGAGGGCCCCTGATGTGCCTAAACAGTGGAAACCCCCCACATGTGACCCCATTTTGGAAACTAGACCCCCTAAGGAACTTATCTAGATGTGTGGTGAGCACTTTGAACCCTCAAGTGCTTCACGCAAGTTTGTAATGTAGAGCCGTGAAGAAAAAAAAATCATATTTTTTCCACAAACATGATGTTTTAGTCCCCAAATTTTTATTTTCCCAAGGGTAAGAGGAGAAATTGGACCACAAAAGTTGTTGTCCAACATGTCCTGAGTACGCTGATACCCCATATGTGGGGGGAACCACTGTTTGGGCGCACGGCAGGGCTCGAAAGGGAAGGAGCGCCGTTTGACTTTTCCAAACCAAAATTGGCTGGAATTGCGAACGGACGCCATGTTCGCGTTTGGAGGGCCCCTGATGTGCCTAAACAGTGGAAACCCCCCACATGTGACCCCATTTTGGAAACTAGACCCCCTAAGGAACTTATCTAGATGTGTGGTGAGCACTTTGAACCCTCAAGTGCTTCACGCAAGTTTGTAATGTAGAGCCGTGAAGAAAAAAAATCATATTTTTTCCACAAACATGATGTTTTAGTCCCCAAATTTTATTTTCCCAAGGGTAAGAGGAGAAATTGGACCACAAAAGTTGTTGTCCAACATGTCCTGAGTACGCTGATACCCCATATGTGGGGGGGAACCACTGTTTGGGCGCACGGCAGGGCTCGAAAGGGAAGGAGCACCGTTTGACTTTTCCAAACCAAAATTGGCTGGAATTGCGAACGGACGCCATGTCGCGTTTGGAGGGCCCCTGATGTGCCTAAACAGTGGAAACCCCCCACATGTGACCCCATTTTGGAAACTAGACCCCCTAAGGAACTTATCTAGATGTGTGGTGAGCACTTTGAACCCTCAAGTGCTTCACGCAAGTTTGTAATGTAGAGCCGTGAAGAAAAAAAATCATATTTTTTCCACAAACATGATGTTTTAGTCCCCAAATTTTTATTTTCCCAAGGGTAAGAGGAGAAATTGGACCACAAAAGTTGTTGTCCAACATGTCCTGAGTACGCTGATACCCCATATGTGGGGGGGAACCACTGTTTGGGCGCACGGCAGGGCTTGAAAGGGAAGGAGCGCCGTTTGACTTTTCCAAACCAAAATTGGCTGGAATTGCGAACGGACGCCATGTGCGTTTGGAGGGCCCCTGATGTGCCTAAACAGTGGAAACCCCCACATGTGACCCCATTTTGGAAACTAGACCCCCTAAGGAACTTATCTAGATGTGTGGTGAGCACTTTGAACCCTCAAGTGCTTCACGCAAGTTTGTAATGTAGAGCCGTGAAGAAAAAAAATCATATTTTTTCCACAAACATGATGTTTTAGTCCCCAAATTTTTATTTTCTCAAGGGTAAGAGGAGAAATTGGACACAAAAGTTGTTGTCCAACATGTCCTGAGTACGCTGATACCCCATATGTGGGGGGAACCACTGTTTGGGCCACGGCAGGGCTTGAAAGGGAAGGAGCGCCGTTTGACTTTTCCAAACCAAAATTGGCTGGAATTGCGAACGGACGCCATGTCGCGTTTGGAGGGCCCCTGATGTGCCTAAACAGTGGAAACCCCCCACATGTGACCCCATTTTGGAAACTAGACCCCCTAAGGAACTTATCTAGATGTGTGGTGAGCACTTTGAACCCTCAAGTGCTTCACGCAAGTTTGTAATGTAGAGCCGTGAAGAAAAAAAAATCATATTTTTTCCACAACATGATGTTTTAGTCCCCAATTTTTATTTTCCCAAGGGTAAGAGGAGAAATTGGACACAAAGTTGTTGTCCAACATGTCCTGAGTACGCTGATACCCCATATGTGGGGGGAACCACTGTTTGGGCGCACGGCAGGGCTTGAAAGGGAAGGAGCGCCGTTTGACTTTTCCAAACCAAAATTGGCTGGAATTGCGAACGGACGCCATGTCGCGTTTGGAGGGCCCCTGATGTGCCTAAACAGTGGAAACCCCCCACATGTGACCCCATTTTGGAAACTAGACCCCCTAAGGAACTTATCTAGATGTGTGGTGAGCACTTTGAACCCTCAAGTGCTTCACGCAAGTTTGTAATGTAGAGCCGTGAAGAAAAAAAATCATATTTTTTCCACAAGCATGATGTTTTAGTCCCCAATTTTTTATTTTCCCAAGGGTAAGAGGAGAAATTGGACACCAATAGTTGTTGTCCAACATGTCCTGAGTACGCTGATACCCCATATGTGGGGGGGAACCACTGTTTGGGCGCACGGCAGGGCTTGAAAGGGAAGGAGCGCCGTTTGACTTTTCCAAACCAAAATTGGCTGGAATTGCGAACGGACGCCATGTCGCGTTTGGAGGGCCCCTGATGTGCCTAAACAGTGGAAACCCCCCACATGTGACCCCATTTTGGAAACTAGACCCCCTAAGGAACTTATCTAGGTGTGTGGTGAGCACTTTGAACCCCCAAGTGTTTCACTAACGTTTATAATGCCCTGGCGTGAAAAAAAAAATATATTTTTTTTTTCCACAAAAGTGATGTTTTAGTCCCCAATTTTTTATTTTCCCAAGGGTAAGAGGAGAAATTGGACCCCAAAAGTGGTTGTCCAATTTGTCCTGAGTACGCTGATACCCAATATGTTGGGGGGATACACTGTTTGGGCACACGGCAGGGCTCGGAAGGGAAGCAGTGACGTTTTGGAATGCAGACTTTGATGGAATGGTCTGCGGGCGTCATGTTCCGTTAGCAGAGCCCCTGATGTGCCTAAACAGTGGAAACCCCCCACATGTGACCCCATTTTGGAAACTAGACCCCCTAAGGAACTTATCTAGGTGTGTGGTGAGCACTTTGAACCCCCAAGTGTTTCACTAAAGTTTATAATGCCCTGGCGTGAATAAAAAAAAAAAAAAAAATTCCACAAATATGATGTTTTAGTCCCCAATTTTTTATTTTCCCAAGGGTAACAGGAGAACTTGGACCACAAAAGTTGTTGTCCAATTTGTCCTGAGTACGCTGATACCCCATATGTTGGGGGGAACCACTGTTTGGGCGCATGGCAGGGCGCAGAAGGGAAGCAGTGACGTTTTGGAATGCAGACTTTGATGGAATGGTCTGCGGGCGTCATGTTCCGTTTGCAGAGCTCCTGATGTGCCTAAACAGTAAAAAAAACCCACAAGTGACATAATTTTGGAAAGTAGACTCCCAAGGAACTTTTCTAAATGTGCCCCCCTTCTGGAACTAATCTTTCCTGTAAAGTAAATTAGTAGTGCATTGAGGTGTGGTACAATTTGAAACAATCCTTCATACACAGGCCAGGTTTTTCGGGGCAGGTGTCGCATTGGTAAGTGGTGTCCTTGCGTATTCCCCTTTTGTAACACACTCGGCACCTTTTTTGCGGCTTACCTTTGCTTCCAGTTGGCGGGACCACCCCCGGGAAATGCTGACCTGGTATGATACGAGCACCTTCAGTTCCAGAAGTACTGGGGCCCGCTGTTTCCTGAGCGCCAAACATCAGGGCCTTAACCACTACCTCCTGGAACTGAAGGTACGTCGTATCGCTGTTGCGTGCACATCGTGACAGCAGGAAAGCGTTGAGCATTGCCATTTGGACGATGTGCACGGACAGCTTCTTGTACCACACCTTGGCCTTTCTCAAAGCACTGTACGGTTGGAGGAGTTGATCAGAGAGATCAACACCCCCCATGTATTTATTGTACCCCAGTACACAGTCCGGTTTGCGGACCTGTGTAGAGGTACCCCGTACAGTGCTGAGGGCGCTGCCATCACCATGTATGGTGGTCAAGAGAAGGACATCCCTCTTGTCCTTGTACTTGACCACCAACAGGTGGCCGCTACATTGGGCTCTGCTCTCACCCTTTCTGAGCATCTGCCCAAGTAGCGTCTTCGGGAGGCCTCTCTGATTTTTGCGGACGGTACCGCAAGCTGCGGTACCTCGCGCAGAGAGGGATTTGTAGAGTGGGACGCTGGAATAAAAGTTATCGGTGTAAAGGTGATAACCTTTATCCAGCAGTGGGTGCACCAAATCCCACACAATTTTCCCACTCACTCCCAGGACGGGGGGACACTCAGGGGGTTCAATCCTGGTGTACTTTCCTTCGTAAACTCTAAAGCTGTGCGTGTACCCTGAGGTACTCTCGCACAGCTTGTAGAGTTTAATTCCGTACCTTGCCCTCTTGCTGGGCAGGTACTGGCGGAATCTGAGCCGTCCCTTAAAATGAACCAAGGACTCATCCACGCAGATGTCCCTTTGGGGCACGTACACTTCAGCAAACTTTTTGCTGAAGTGTTCGATGACCGGCCGAACTTTGAACAGACGGTCAAAGTTGGGGTCATTTTGTGGGGGACACTGTGCATTATCATTATAATGCAGGAATTTGTGGATGGCCTCAAAACGCGTCCGAGCCATGACCATTCGGAACAGTGGAGTGTTGTATAAAATATCAACACTCCAATATTGCCGAAGTTCTGGCTTCTTCAGGATCCCCATATGGAGGACCAGGCCCCAAAACTGCATCATTTCACCTGCGTCTACAGGAGACCAGTTGGAAAATGATGACACTGGGTTTTGCTCCAAAAATTGCCGAGCGTACAAATTAGTTTGCTCCACCACGAGGTTAATAAAATCCTCAGAGAAAAAGACTTTGAAAAAGTCTATTTCTCTGAGGCCCGTGGTGTCAAACTTGATTCCTGATTCTGCCACAAAATCAGGAATCAGTGGCTCGTAATTTTCGGGGGGCGGGGTCCATATGGGGTCCGAAGAGGGTGCGCTGGTTCATTTCCAGGGGTGGGCGCTGCCTCATCTTCTGTCCTGGGGCGTCTGCGTGGCGGTTCCGCAGGACCCGAGGAGGAAGATGAGGAAGAGGAGGAAGAAGAAGAAGAGGATGAAGAATCTGAAAAGTAAAGAAATGTGGGATCCTCTCCCTCGCTATCAGTGTCAGAGGCAAGTAAAGCGTATGCCTCTTCCACTGAATAGCGCTGTTGGGAAGAACGTGACGAGCGGGACATTTTTTTTGTGAATGTGGTGCTTTGTGTGAACTTTATTTATAACTGTGTGTGTGTGTGGGGGGGGGATAGTGGTTGGTGCAAACTATGCTGAAAGGAAAAAGCTAAAAGAAAAGAAAGAGAATAGGGAAAAAAATGCCTGTGAAAAAAAGTCTAAACCAGCAGGCACGAGCTCTGATAAGTGACCGGTGTCACTTATCAAAGTTCCGCGGCTGCCGGATGTGCGCACAGGAGTGGCGGAAAGGGAAGTGAAAAAAAAAAAAAAACGGCAGGAACGAGCTCTGATAAGTGACCGGTGTCACTTATCAAAGTTCCGCGGCTGCCGGATGTGCGCACAGGAGTGGCGGAAAGGGAAGTGAAAAAAAAAAAAAAAAAACGGCAGGAACGAGCTCTGATAAGTGACCGGTGTCACTTATCAAAGTTCCGCGGCTGCCGGATGTGCGCACAGGAGTGGCGGAAAGGGAAGTGAAAAAAAAAAAAAAAACGGCAGGAACGAGCTCTGATAAGTGACCGGTGTCACTTATCAAAGTTCCGCGGCTGCTAGATGTGCGCACGGGAGTGGCGGAAAGTGGAGTGAAAAAAAAAAACTGCAGGAACGAACTCTGATAAGTGACTGGTGTCACTTATCAAAGTTCCGCGGCTGCTGGATGTGCGCACAGGAGTGGCGGAAAGGGGAGTGAAAAAAAAAAAATGCAGGAACGAGCTCTGATAAGTGACTGGTGTCACTTATCAAAGTTCCGCGGCTGCTGGATGTGCGCACAGGAGTGGCGGAAAGGGGAGTGAAAAAAAAAAAGACGGCAGGAGCGAGCTCTGATAAGTGACCGGTGTCACTTATCAAAGTTCCGCGGCTGCTAGATGTGCGCACAGGAGTGGCGGAAAGGGGAGTGAAAAAAAAAAAAAAAAACGGCAGGAACGAGCTCTGATAAGTGACCGGTGTCACTTATCAAAGTTCCGCGGCTGCTAGATGTGCGCACGGGAGTGGCGGAAAGTGGGGTGAAAAAAACAAAACTGCAGGAACGAGCTCTGATAAGTGACTGGTGTCACTTATCAAAGTTCCGCGGCTGCTGGATGTGCGCACAGGAGTGGCAGAAAGGGGAGTGAAAAAAAAAAAAAACTGCAGGAACGAGCTCTGATAAGTGACTGGTGTCACTTATCAAAGTTCCGCGGCTGCTGGAAGTGCGCACAGGAGTGGCGGAAAGGGGAGTGAAAAAAAAAAAAAAAACGGCAGGAACGAGCTCTGATAAGTGACCGGTGTCACTTATCAAAGTTCCGCGGCTGCTAGATGTGCGCACGGGAGTGGCGGAAAGTGGTGTGAAAAAAAAAAACTGCAGGAACGAGCTCTGATAAGTGACTGGTGTCACTTATCAAAGTTCCGCGGCTGCTAGATGTGCGCACGGGAGTGGCGGAAAGTGGGGTGAAAAAAAAAACCTGCAGGAACGAGCTCTGATAAGTGACTGGTGTCACTTATCAAAGTTCCGCGGCTGCTGGAAGTGCGCACAGGAGTGGCGGAAAGGGGAGTGAAAAAAAAAAAAAAACTGCAGGAACGAGCTCTGATAAGTGACTGGTGTCACTTATCAAAGTTCCGCGGCTGCTGGAAGTGCGCACGGAGGGGGGTGCAAAAGAAAAACGAGCACGAGTGTTGATCGGTGAACTGCGTCACCAATCAACGCTCGGCGGCTGCTAAATGTGTGCAAAGGGGGGGTAAAAAGAGGGGGAAAGGGAAGGGGGGAGGGGGGAATGGGGGGATTGGGGTGGATCGGGCAGGGATCGGGGCTCAAAAACTCACGTTTGTAGTCTCTCTTCTTTCTTCTCTCTTCTTTCTTCTCTCTTCTTTCTTCTCTTTCTTTCTCTCTTCTTCTTTCTTCTCTCTTCTTTCTTCTAGCAGGAGTTGTGGTGTCACAGGCTACTGTGGCACCACAAGGCCCAGCACAGGAGGAGATCTGGCGTGTGACCGCACTGCAGGAATCCTCAGCAAGTGTGAGGACCCCTGCAGTGCGGTCAGACAGGTCAGATCCAGTTTGCAGACAGGTCACAGAGCGGTCACATCGCTGCTGTGACCTGTCATTGGTGGGATCGATGATCACATCGATCCCACCAATCAGAGGAGACCCTTGTTTTGCCGGTTGCTAGGCACCGGCCTAGTAATCGGAGCTCACTGCTCCGATTCCTAGGCAGGTCACCGGCAGGTCAGGAAGCAGGGCACAGAGCGGTCACACCGCTGCTGTGCCCTGTGATTGGCGCGATCGTCGATGACATCGATCGCGCCAATCAGCAGCTGCAGGCCCTACTGGGCCTGTCCTAGGCTCCGGCCTAGGATCGGTGCTATTACTGCACCGATCCAGGCAGGTACAGGCAGGGCACAGCGCGGATACACCGCGGCTGTGCCCTGCGATTGGCGCGATCGATGTGATCGGCGATCGCGCCAATCCAGGGGGGGTCTGCTCCTTTCTATGCCCAGGCCTAGGATCGAGTACATCGGTACTCGATTCTAGCCTGGGATCTCACTGTTTCAGCCCATCGGATTGGCTGAAACAGTGAGAAAGGCTGCGATTGGCTGTTCAGAATTGAACAGCCAATCACAGCGATCGGGAGTGAGGGTGGGCGGTGACAGACCCCGGGATGCCGGCGCCATCTCTCCTGAGGTAAGATGGCGTCGGAATTTTAATGCGATCATTGCGACTTAAGTCGCAATGTCGCATTAAAGGGCTGGACGTACTATCCCGTCCCCGGTCATACGGGCCCAGGTACCATGGACGGGATAGTACGTCCGATGGCAGTAAGGGGTTAAAAATGTAATAGTAAAATGTAATATGATGCGATCAAAGCATCGTATCTACCCCAAATGGTATCAGTAAAAACTTCAACTCAGGGCGCAGAAAACTATAGCACTTTGCGTCCAAATAAATTTTTCTAATGTGTAACCGTGTTTGTGGCAGTACTTTGCCTAAAAATTGCCTAAAAAAATTAGGAGAGCATCAAATAAGGCCTCTTTCACACTTCAGTCGTGTGACGTCCGCCCAAGTGTGAAAATGGCGGATCCGTCAGAAAAGTGTAAAAACGAATGTAAAACGGATCAGTTTTTCCGCCAAGAAGTGTTCACCCGGAAATGATGAAATTTTCGTTCCGGAAAATGTAAGTTTGTAAGTCCGGACCAAGGAGAGAGAGAGAGAGAGAGAGAGAGAGAGAGAGAGAGAGAAAGAGAGAGAAAGAGACCCCGGACAGTTTTAGCAGCATTTTCAATGGTTTTCTATGGAGGCGACGGATCCGCTGGCAGATTCCGTCAAAGACGGATGCCAGCGGATCCGCCGCCCATAAGCGGCCATTATACAAAATGGCAGATGCGGCGGATCCGCCACACTCCGCCATTTTGGCGGACCAAAAAAACGTTGCATTGGACGTTTTTCTGAAATGACGGACGCCAATTTTTTGGCGGATCCGTCAAAAAACGGACCTAACGGACGACCATCCGTCAAAATCCGTCACTAATGCAAGTCAATGGGAAAAAAACGGATCTGCCAAAAAAATGGCAGATCCGTTTTTTTCACATTTTGACGGATTTTGACTGACGTCGCACGACTGAAGTGTGAGAGAGGCCTAAGTGTCATGGATATGGCCGTCAAGTTATTGTTTTTTGACATCTTTTCGTGTTTCTTATTGTGTCATATAGGCATTGTCTGCTGGAAATGAGTGTTCATTCTGGACACATACATCACTTCCACAGTTTTTATCTGCATAGCTTTCTTCCATACATTCTTTGACAGATTCTTGTTTTTTACTATGATCTGTAGTGAGAAATTGATTTAATTATTGATTTTCCTTATTTATATAACGCTATTAATTCCACAGCACTTTACAGACATTATCAGCACTGTCTCAATTCTCGATTACCTATATCAGTTTGTCTTTGGAGTGTGGGACGAAATCAGAGAACCCGAAGGAAACCCATACAAACATGGGGAGAACATACAAACTCCTTGCATATATCACAAATAGGACAAAGCAGTGTACCATTAAGTATATTGGATTGGGAACATAATCAAAGAATTCCCCCCATTACATATGTCAAAGAGGTGAAATACTCCCAATCAGTCTAGCAAAGGTGGAGTAAAACCAGATTACAAAAATGATTATATAAAACAAGAATATTTTATTGATACAAAGATAAAAAAACATATAAAGGGGATCTTGGTGGAGGTCAATCATATAGAATACAAGATAAGTTGCAGCAGGTGAATGTTAGGTACAGTTGTGCTCAAAAGTTTACATACCCCAGCAGAATTTTTGCTTTCTTGGCCTTTTTTGAATGATAACACCAAAACTTTTTCTCCACTCATGGTTAGTGGTTGGGTGAAGTAATTTATTGTCAAACTACTGTGTTTTTTTTTTTTTTAAATCATAATGACAAACCAAAACATCCAAATGACTCTGATCAAAAGTTTACATACCCTGGTGATTTTGGCCTGATAACATGCACAGAAGTTGACACAAATGGGTTTGAATGGCTACTAAAGGTAACATCCTCACCTATGACCTGTTTGCTTGTAATCAGTATGTTTGCATAAAAGCTGAGTGCGTTTCTGGGATCCAGACAGACTCTTGCATCTTTCATCCAGCCATTGACATTTCTCGATTGTGAGTCATGAGGAAAGCAAAAGAATTGTCAATGGATCTACAGGAAAAGGTATAAAACAGAAAATGGATACAAATAGATATCCAAGGAATTGCTAATGCCAGTCAGCAGCATTCAAACTGTGATTAAGAAATGGAAAATCAGGGGCTCTGTAAAAACAAAACCACGGTCAGGTAGACCAATAAAAATTTCATCAACAACTGCCAGGAAAATTGTTCGGGATGCAAAGAAAAACCCCCAAATAACATCAGCTGGATTCTCTGAAAACTAGCGGTGTGGCTGTTTCAAGATGCACAATAAGGAGGCACTTGAAGAAAAATGCGCTGCATGGTCGAGTCGCCAGAAGAAAACCATTACTGCTCAAATGCCACAAAGTATTTTGGCTACAATTTGCAAAACAGCTCAGAGACAAGACTTAAAACTTCTGGAACAAGGTAATTTGGAGTGATGAGACCAAAATTGAACTTTTTGGCCACATGATGAAAAAACACCATTCCTCCTAAAGCACGGAGGTGGATCGCTGATGTTTTGTGGATATGTGAGCTACAAAGGCTCAGGAAACGTGATCAAAGTTAAAGGAAAGATGAATGCAGCACATTATCAGCAAATACTGGAGGCAAATTTGCAATCATCAGCCTGGAAGCTGCTCATGGGATGTACTTGGACGCTCCAACATGACAACAATCCAAAACACAAGGCCAAGTCGACCTGTCATTGGCTACAGCAGAACAAAGTGAAGGTTCTAGAGTGGCCATCTCAGTCTCCTGACCTCAATATCATTGAGCCACTCTGGGGAGATCTCAAGCGCGCAATTCATGCTAGACTGCCCAGGAATTTGCAGGAACTGGAGTTTTTTTGCCAAGAAGAGTGGGCATGTTTACCATCTGAGAAAATAAAGAACCTCATCCGCAACTATTACAAGACTTCAAGCGGTCATTGATGTTAGAGGGGGCAATACGCTGTATTAATAAATGGGGTATGTAAACTTTTGATCAGGGTCATTTGGAAGTTTTGGGTTGTCATTATGATTTAAAAAAACAGTAGTTTGACAATAAATGGCTTCACCTTACCACTAACCATGAGTGGAGAAAAAGTTTTGGTGTTATCATTCATATTCTCTGAAAAAATGCCTAGAGAGCAAAAATTCTACCCAGGTATGTAAACTTTTGAGCACAACTGTATCAAGCTATGAAAATCACAGTCAGTCAAAAGAAAATGGATATCAATTTAAATAGATCCAATCTAGTAAAGATATTTTATAGATGGTGTAACAAATGGAAACAGAGGCACAGATGGTGAAGTGCACATTCATTTATGTTAAATATTAATTATTGGTTATGTATTTATTCTTTACACTCAATTCGGTACCGAGTACATTGACTTTCAGCTGACATTACAGATGCTATTTCTGTATGGTAAAGTGTCATCTCCATGTATAGAGACCACGTGATTTAAGGGACATATATATAATGACTACACGAAGGGAGGGGGTGGCTCTCTCTCGCTCTCGCTCTCTCTCTCTTCAGACACATGGAACACTAAGGTGAATGGACAGCTTCTATGAAACTACGTGATGGTTCCTCAGACGCTGCTGAGAAACAGATGTCATTTTACCATTCAGGATACCAAGGAAGAAGTGTATAAGCTTTGCTATGGACAAATGGACAAACTCTTCATAAATATTTCACTCATTTTATGTTTTCCTGCAATGATGTTTTTGGTGGACAGTCCAATAAACCACTACATTTTTTTTATAAGAAACATTGTGACAATTTCCTCATAGTATCGCATCTGGTAACAAGTCCTGGAAAAATATATGAAATTAAGCATTTTTAACATTTTGGAGAGCCAGCCAGTCACACTTGATTTTTAGAGTGTGAATTTCTGAAAACTTGCAAGGGGAGGAATAGAAGCAAAAGAACGTCAGATGTGCAAGTCGTCAGGAAATCCACTACAATATTTCAGGATCAGAAAAGTACCTATGAATGAGGAATAAGAGTTGCCAGACGTACTACAGGAATCAGACGTACTACAGGAATCAGACGTGCTGACGTGCTGATGACAAGAGGCCAGCGTTGTCCAAGAAAGGAGCTACAAGCTGAGATATTTCAAGGTAAGAAACATGGATATTATTTCTTCTTTTTCTAAGCAAAGTAGACTGAAATTTATGTCTGTAGATGAGTCTAATTTAGAAGTTTTATGGCTCAGCTTATATGCAGAATGTGAAATGGAAAATCTAAAGCTAGAATCTAAGATGGAGTCCTTTAATAGAGAAAGAGAGAAATTGAAAAATATTTTACAGTTGGTTGACGTATTTCATAAGTTTGTATCAGAGAAATCTAAAAATGACTGTGTAGAAATAGTGTCAGATGATACTAGTGATGTTCCCGAGATTGACTGTAATGAGGAAATTGAGCAAGATGTGGGACATGTGTCTGTAATGGCTACTGAAGGTGACCTTGTCTCTGATGATGTAAAAAAAAGATGGTGGAAATGTGGGAGGAGACTTCAGAACTAAAGATGGAGGAAATGTGGGAGGAGACTTGAGAACTGATGTAGGAGGGAACATAGGAGGAGACTTCAGAACTAATGCAGATGACGTACGAGGGACAGATGTACAAAGGCCACCAAATATAGAAGACAATTCAGAGGCCCAACTCCAAATTAAAGTTAGGAAAAATTTGTTAAAACTATGCAAAATCATTCCTGCATATGATAACAATATCCATGTGTGTAGAAATTCTGAAATTTTTAAAAGTTTTGTTGATAAGCTTGATTTAAGTAATGCTGAGAAAATCAATTATTTAAATTGTGGCTTCCTGCAACCTTTTCCAGACGCTTAACATTAAAATTGTCTTGTGATAACGACTTACATGGAGATCTAAATGATAAAGACAGATTGAAAATTCTGATTTTCTGTGCATTAAATGAAAATTGTCCAGATATTGATATTCTTCAAAAATTAAGGATTGGTCGGAAAGAATGTACTTTTACATTCATGTTAATATAAAAAAAAAAAAAAAAAAAAAATTACCCTGCGCTTCACAATAAATGGTGATACACATAAAGTAAATAAATGACCAGTACCTTACTGAATAGAGGCCTTCCGATGTTGAAAGGTCCTGTGGCTGTAGAAAAGATGATGTCTGTCGTATTTCTCTGTTCTTCCTTGTTAATCCTTTTGGTTCAGATTGTAAAATATAAGAGTCTTTTAACATAAGTCCAGATAACAATCCAAAGGGTTAATTGATCAGACCACAAGGGTACCGTCCCGGCCGGTGGCAGCACACCTTGCGATATTGTGTCTGAGAGAATGGAGCCGTGAAGGTGCAGCTTGGCTGCAGGACCTTCCGTGATGTCACTGGCATGTGATAGAAATCACGTGACCAGCTACAATCTGCACACAAAACCACTTCCAAAAAAAAGATGGAGGGAACATGGGAGGAGACTTGAGAACTGATGTAGGAGGGAACATGGGAGGAGACTTGAGAACTGATGTAGGAGGGAACATGGGAGGAGACTTGAGAACTGATGTAGGAGGGAACATGGGAGGAGACTTCAGAACTGATGCAGATGACGTACGAGAGACGGATGTTCAAAGGCCGCCAAAAATAGAAGACAATTCAGAGGCCCAACTCCAAATCAAAGTTAGGAAAAATTTGTTAAAATTATGCAAAATCATTCCTGCATATGATAACAAAATCCATGTGTGCAGAAATTCTGAAATCTTCGAAAGCTTTATTGATAAGCTTGATTTAAGTAATGCTGAGAAAAATCAATTATTTAAATTGTGGCTTCCTGCAACCTTTTCCAGACGCTTAACATTGAAGTTGACTTGTGATAACTTACATGGAGATCTAGATGATAAAGACAGATTGAAAATTCTGATTTTCTGTGCCTTAAATGAAAATTGTCCAGATATTGAGATTCTTCAAAAATTAAGGCTTGGTCGGAAAGAATGTACTTTTACATTCATGTCCATATTTGAAAGGTTGTACAAAACTCTAATTACCAATGTCAAAACAATATCAATGATAAAGTATTTTGTGGACAAATTTGGATTCCTAAATTCTGTATCTCGTGTTATTGCGTCACAAAAAGATACTTTATTTGAATGTGCGCAATTCCTTGATTTTGCTAGAAAACATGAGAATCGTGAAAGGAAAAAGCCAGTGTCAAAATCTCCTAAACTGAGTCATCCCCGTAATCAAATCTATGACATACGAAGAAAATTACATATTTGTTATAAGCCTTACGAAATGATCCAAGGGTCCACTTTGCAGAAAGAGTTAAAAATTCAAAGTTCAGACCGCTCTGTAAAGAGACAAATGGCGGACATTGACAGAAAGAAACAGGTGACTTCTCAGAGTGACTTAACTGAGTCTTCAGTTTACAATTCATTATTGGAGCTGCTCAAAAAATCATTAAAAAAAGGAATGATAAAAAGAGCTTTTCAGGAGATTTTTGACAAAGAAATAAGATTTGGTTTAGGAATTGACTGAAAATTAAATTATATGTTGTGTAAAAGTATTATACAATATATTATTCAGTTATTTGTAATTATTTTATAAATATAATTCTGTACAGTCATGGCCAAAAGTTTTGAGAATGACACAAATATTATATTTTCACATGATCTGCTGCCCTCTGGTTTTTATGTGTGTTTGACAGATGTTTTTATCACAGACAGAAATATAACAATTGCAAACATATGAGTAACAAAAGCTTATATTGATAGTTAGAATGAGTTAATGCAGCAAGTCAATATTTGCAGTGTTGACCCTTCTTCTTCAGGATCTCTGCAATTCTCCCTGGCATGCTCTCAATCAACTTCTGGACCAAATCCTGACTGATAGCAGTCCATTCTTGCACAATCAATGCTTTCATTTTGTCAGAATTTTAGGTTTTTGTTTGTCCACCCGTCTCTTGATGATTGACCACAAGTTCTCAATGGGATTAAGATCTGGGGAGCTTCCAGGCCATGGACCCAAAATCTCTATGTTTTGTTCCCTGAGCCATTTCGTTATCACCTTTGCTTTATGGCAAGGTGCTCCATCATGCTGGAAAAGGCATTGTTGATCGCCAAACTGCTCTTGGAGGGTTGGGAGAAGTTGCTCTTGGAGGACATTCTGGTACCATTCTTTATTCATGGCTGTGTTTTTAGGCAAGACTGTGAGAGAGCCGATTCACTTGGCTGAGAAGCAACCCCACACATGAATGGTTTCAGGATGCTTAACAGTTGGCATGAGACAAGACTGGTGGTAGCGCTCACCTTGTCTTCTCCGAATGAGGCGTTTTCCTGATGTCCCAAACAATCGAAAAGGGGATTCATCAGAGAAAATAACTTTACCCCAGTCCTCAGCAGTCCATTGCCTGTACCTTTTGCAGAATATCAGCCTGTCCATGATGTTTTTTCTGGAGAGAAGTGGCTTCTTTGCTGCCCTCCTTGAGACCAGGCCTTGCTCCAAGAGTCTCCGCCTCACAGTGCGTGCAGATGCACTCACACCTGCCTGCTGCCATTCCTGAGCAAGCTCTGCACTGCTGGTAGCCCGATCACGCAGCTGAAACACTTTTAAGAGACGGTCCTGGCGCTTGCTGGTCTTTCTTGGGTGCCCTGGAGCCTTTTTGGCAACAATGGAACCTCTCTCCTTGAAGTTCTTGATGCGATAGATTGTTGACTGAGGTGCAATCTTTCTAGCTGCGATACTCATCCCTGTTAGGCCATTTTTGTGCATTGCAATGATGACTGCACGTGTTTCTTTAGAGATAATCATGGTTAACAGAAGAGAAACAATGATGCCAAGCACCAGCCTCCTTTTAAAGTGCCCAGTGGTGTCATTCTTCCTTAATCATGACAGATTGATCTCCAGCCATGTCCTCATCAACACCCACACCTGTGTTAATGGAGCAATCACCGAAAAGAGGTTAGCTGGTCCTTTTAAGGAAGGGCTGCAATGATGTTGAATTGTGTTTTGGGGGATAAAGTTCATTTTCTATCCAAATATTGACTTTGCAAGTAATTGCTGTTAAGCTGATCACTCTTTATAACATTCTGGAGTATATGCAAATTACCATTAGAAAAAGTGAAGCAGTAGACTTTGTAAAAATTAATATTTGTGTCATTCTCAAAACTTTTGGCCATGACTGTAGTTCTACAGTTTTTGTAGATATATATATATTCATACAGTATATATAGTATACTTGTATAAGTAGAGATTGAATAACTGTATTTTTATATGTATAGTGATAATTAAAATAAACTACAGTAATATTTAGAATTACATTAAAGTCAATACATATATATGTATAAGACATTGCAATTGTTTTATTTCTGAATGAATATGATATTTAACCTTATCTCTTATTTATCCTTAGAATTTTCACTTCAAAGTAGGACTTAATCGGGAAAAATTCTCTTACATGGATTTATTCCTTTATTTATACAGGAATTTGTAATACTGCATGATTTTATATATTAAACACTTAAAAGGAAATAATATATAACTAACTGAATCTAAATTTAGTTTTTGTGTGTTGCTAACATTTTGAAGTTATTTATTTGCATGGCAATATGTTCTTACTGCATGACAGTCACACATGTGACATTTAAACTGTTCTAATTATAAGGCTGCCATATACCCCTATTTCAGTGTTTGCTGTAACTTAAAGCTCTTGTAGCTTCAGTGAAAAGAATTTTTGTGAGCTCGGCCTTTGCAATGAGATTTTTTAGGCCTCTTAAGTTCCAGGGTTCAATTTCAGTTGCAAACCTTGCACCAAGTATATAGCTATACAGCTCATACCTAATTTTCTTATGAGTCCTTCTATCTATAGAATGGTTTACAAAGTTTATGTTATGTGTATTTGGGGAATATTCAAAGAAATATTAAAATATTAAATTTAGTAGTTTACAATGCGCATTGATAATTAGGATACAATTATTTGGGTTAAAATACATGTATTCCTACCTTTTGTATGTGGAATCTGTGGTGTGTACTTATATCCGTGTCACAGTCTGAGTGACAAATGACAGATGCGTGTATGAGCAGCTGCTAGAGTGAAAATATCCTAAGAGAAAAAGTATGTGATGTATGAAAGGAGAGGTTTCACAATTCATGGTAGGCTAAGAGAAAACCAAAAACCTTGTTTTTATGAGAAATAATACAAATCAGTTCAATTATTAGAATATTAAGATACATAATGAAATATTATCTACTCAACATATATTCCTTTAGTAATTATTTTTTTTAGTTAACAGTAGATAAGTGTAATCACACATCAAAATGGTTTATCAAGGAAATCTACATTTAGATTATTTTTTTTTCCTTTTTCCCAAAGGATTTTTTTATGATATTCAATGTTATTTTTAATGGTTACATAGATGATACACATCTTCAGACAAATATATGGTATAAAGCTAAAACAGAAGTTACATAAATAATTTATAAAACAATTATTTTTTTTCATTTTGGTTTTGATAACTGAATTATTTCATAAAATAATATTTTTTTTTGGTATTAAGGGGGAAATGTGTTTTTGATCTTGAATACATCATCCATCACATTTCATCATCACCTCTTCTTCACACATTTTAAAGAATATAAAAAGGTACAATGGTATAACTACTAGAGATAATAACATTAAATATTATAAAGAGTCATTTCTTTACACTAAGAAGGGGGTTACATGCAAAGTTGCATAATTATGAATATTTTGGTAACACAAGGTTATGACAAATATGAAATCATCCAGATAATGGAAATATTAAGGGTATGTGTTACTGAGAACATAACTACTCAGCATTTGTCATAAACATATAAAGGCCTTATTTTTATTTTTATTCTTATTTTCATTTTTATTCTTATTTTTCATTTTTCATTTTTATTCTTCATTTATCTCTATTTTTGATTTTTAATTTTTATTTTTTATCTCAATCAAGAGAAAAAAAATCAATATTTAATAAAGTAATGTCTAGTATGAGAATATTGCTTCATTAAATATAGTAAAGATATTGTTTCATGAAAAGAAAATGTTCTAATTCTGAGTAAATACAATAATTCTTTCATTCATTCATTCATTCACTCATATTCACATTTTGGTTCATGGCTATACATTCTTACCTATTATTGGTCTAATAAATATATTCCATTAATAAAGTTTTAGTGATAAAGATTGAAACACTTGAGACATAAAAAAAAAACACACTGACTCCTATGGGTTGAAAAGGTAATTACACCTATGACATAAAAATGTTCTATCTCATGAAGAATATGGTTAATAATGCATTATCATTTATTATTGTTTTACTACACAAACATGAATTCCATATTACTATTCTGATAATAATTCTATGGATATTACTGATTGCTAGGTACCTGTGAAATTATGGTTTTAGGAAAAAAAACCAATTTGGTATAGAATAAGGAAGGAAACTTCAAGCAAGATACGGAATTATTTTTAAAAAAGACTTTTAAATTTTTTAAAATTAAGAAATTTTTAAAAAAGTTGCAAGAAAAAAAACCCCCGAAGCCCAGAAGGTAAAAATGAAAATATTTTTTCGAGAAAAAAAGAACTGTTCAATTACAATTTTTTTCATCACTGACAACTGCAGTACCCCCCAACTGACCCCCCACTTTCCCCAAGTATCTAAACTGAAACCCCACAATGGCAGGGAAAACATGCCCCTAGAAAATTGCTAATATGAAACTGTGTTAGGCATTTTTTTAATCACGTTCCGGGGGTTTTTTTTATCACCTTAAATTTTAAATGAAAGCTGGTGAACAAAAGGGGTAATTCCCCTGGAAAGCACAACCCTGACAAACCCCTTTTTTTTTAGGACAAGGGGACTGGATAAGGTGCTATCTTTACAAGAAAAAAAAATTTTAACCCTTTGCTTTGCTGACCAAAACGTAAAAACCTTTTCCCAAGACCATTGCGGATGGCGGGGAGGATTCCAGAAAAATCCAAGGCCCCAAATGTAACCCCCAGGTCTTTAAAGGTAAAAGGGGTTTCAATATTAAAGTTTAAAATTTTCATAATTTTTTAAACTTTTTTTTTTTTTTTTTTATCAACATTTGAATTTGGGGTTTTTGGGGGCCCCCTGACACAAAAACTCTACAATATCTACATGTTTTTCAAAAGAATTATCGTAAAAAACGTGTTTTAAAAGAACCAAGAACAAGCCCCAAAAACATCAAAGAAGATGACGGGCCCCAGATGTTTTTGATTTTTTGGAAAAAAAATTAAAAAAACAATTTTAAAATGAATTTGGGGCAAAAGTTTTCCAAAAAACATAAAATTTACAAAATTATGTTATTGAGTGCATATAACAATAATCTAAAATTAAAAGATTATTTTTATAAAAATTTTAAAAAAATTTTTTAAAAAAAAAGAAAAAAAAGAAAAAAAATCTGATTATCCTAAAGATAACCCCTTTTTACTTTGGGGTTCCCCTTTTAAGTCTGTAAAACCCCAAAGGGGGGAATTTTAATATAATTATTGGGTTATTTTATTCTTAAAAACCTCAATTTACCGGGGAAAGCTTTCAGGTTTTACTTAAAAAGCTTTTTTTCGTAAGGAAAGTGTATCTTATATTAGGCCCTGGTTTGGGCATTTTTTTTTTTTACACGGGGAAAGGTGGCTCTCGCTTTAATCTTTTTCGACCAGGAAAAAAGGGGGTTTTTAATGGAAGGGGCAAATGAACTCGGAGGTTCCCAGACGCGGGTAAAGAAACAGATTCATTTTACCCTTCCCGGTACCAAAAAAAAGTAAAAGTTTTGCTAAGGGAAAATGGGAAAACCTTCATAATATTTCCACTATTTTATTTTTCCCAATTTTAATTTTTTGGGGAAAAGGGTCCTTTTAAAAACCCCTTTTTAAATTTTTTTATAAAACTTTTTAAATTTCCTATAAAATCTTTTGGAAAAAATCCTGAAAAAAATAAAAGCTTTTTAACAGGGTTTTATTCGGGGGGTTTTCCAAAAAAAGGGGGAATGACTAAAGCATTTCCCAACCCTTTGGGGAGTAAAACCCCTCGGGCCGGGCCGGAATGGGAAAAGCAAAAAGTTTTTAAACCCCAAATTGAACCCCGGGTAAAAAGAACGGCCTCGACCGTACTGGGGGAGGCGGAAAATCGGCAAATTTTAAAGGGGGGCCCCCCAGAAATGAAAGGGAAACCCGAAGGGGAGTTTAAAGGGGGGTGGCTTTCGGCCCAGGTTTTAAGGGGGGGAGGTGGGAGTGGGGGAAGGAAAATTTTAAAAAATGAAAAGGGGAAAATCGGGGGTAAGACAAAAACTAGTTTTTTAGCCCCAAATTAGAAAAATTTTCGGGGCTTTTTGGGGTTTTTTCAGCCTTTTAAATTTTGCACAAATAGAATTTTTTCGAATAAACCCCCGGGGGGGGTGTTGGGGGAAATTTTTTTAAAATTTAAGACTTTTCAAGAATTTAAAGGCTGAACCTTTTAAAAAGGAACCCATTTTAAAAAAAGACTGGGGTTTTCGCTTTTTAGGCCCTTTCCGAGGCCTTTGGGGGAGGTTTTAAGGTTTTGGGGGAAAAAACAGGGGGGGGGGGAACCCCGGGACATGGGGGGGAGGAATTCCCCAGGGGGGGATCCCCGCCGGGCAACCTTTTTTAACAAAGAAAAGGGAAGGGGTGGGAGGAGAAAACCCCCCTTTTTTTTTTAAGCCGGGGCCCTGGGAAAAAAATTTTCCCATGGAAGTTGGGGAATATTTTCTTTGGGCTTCCAAACTTTTTTTTCCCCCTTAAAAAAAGTTTTCCCGTCAAAAAGGGGAAAAGGGCCTTTTCTCCTTAAAACCTTTTTTGTAGAGCCCCAAATTTTTTTCCTTTAAAGAATTTTTTAATGGTTTTTAAAAGGGGGGGGGTTTTGGGGGTCCCTTTAAAGAAAAATTTAAAAGGGGAATTTTTTTTTGGTTTGAAAAAGGGAAAGTGAAAAAGGGAAATTTGGGAAATCTTAAGAATAGGGCAATTTTGGGGAAATTGGGGGGAAAGGGAAATTAAATTTGTTTTAAGATTTTAAAAGGGGGGAAAATTTTTTAAAAGGGGGGTTTGGGGTTTTTAAATTTTGGGTTTTTTCAAAAATTTAAACCTGGAGGGGAAAATTTTTTTTACCAGGGCGGGGAAAATTTTTGGGGTTTAAGGTTTTTTTAGGGGCCAAATTTTTTATGCTTTCAAAGGGGGGGCTTTAAAAGGGGTTTTTTCCCTTTGGTTTGGTTTACATTTGGAAGGGAAACAATTTAAAACCAAAGTATCCATGGGGGGGAATGGGGGGCCCCGTTTTTAAAAGAGGAATTAAAAAAATTTTTTTGGGGGGGGGGGGGGGTTTTGGGGTTTTTTAAAATTAAAAAAAGGGAAAATTTTGGGGGAAAATTTATGGGGGTGAATTTGGAAAAAATTTTTGGGAAAAAATTGTTTTTTTTAAAATTTTTGGGGGTGGGGGGGAAAAAAAATTTTTTTTTGGGAAAAAGGGGGGGAAAGTAAATTGTTTTTTAAATTTAAATTAAATTTTTTTTTTATTTTATTTGTTTTTTTTTTAATTTTTAATGAATTGTTTTTTTTTTTTGAAAAAGGGGGTTTTTTTAAAATTGTTTGGGGGTGGAAAATTTTGGGGGTTAATTTGGTTGAAAATTTTAAAAAAATTTTTTTTGGTTAAAAAAGGGAAAAAAAAAATTTTTAAGGTTACACACTTTAAAACTGGAATAAGGAAGGTTGCTGCGGAGCCTTGCACTCCAAAGTACCACTTCGCATTCACCAAAAAAGAAGGGCCTGACCTGGTAATCCAATGGGTTTCCCGATGGAGGGAGGTTGCAGACAGGTGAGCGGGGGAAACTGGAAAGTGCTGCCCCAAGTGCCCCCTAAAGGGAGAGGTGTGAAAAATTTTGGAGATAAAATGTCAATCATTTTGTATCCTATTTGGCATGAATTATAAAAAACCCTTCATGTGAATTATAACCAAACCCTTGGCAGCGGGGGGGTCAAGAGTCAAAGGTCTTTTGGGGGGGGAAAAAACTTACACCTTGCCCAGCTTAGGCAGAACAAAAGACTTGCACCTGTGGATCCCCAAGCATAAAATTGCTTTAAATTTCATAAGGATTTATGGAAAGAAACTATACGCCCAATAAATTGTGTATATTTCCGAGATCCCCAGACCGGACCGAACCCTTCCAGGGTCCGATCTGTTCCCGCCGCACAGGTTGGGGAAACGTAAATAGCTAGTAGTAAACAATAGTAAAGCAACTGATGGCACCAAACCACGACCTTAGTACTGTCCAAAAAGGAGTAATGAAAAGTCATACGAAATGCTCATTGCTTGGGTTTTTTCCCCAGCACACTTGAGGTCTCCGAGTATTTGGAAGTGCTCGGGGATTTATTTTTGTTGCGCCTATATATTTGTGGCTACTTGACAGCCAAAACATGTGGGGATTGCCTGTTTGTTAGGGAATTCCCACATGTATTTCAGGCTGACAAATACCGTAAAATCATGCAGCTTCGGCAACAGAACCCAAATCTCCAGCACTTCCAAATACCGGAGGGCCACCTGAGCATCCTTTAAACCCTAGCAACGAGTAACTCACTCATCACTAGTTATGATCTTTCATAGGTTTTGGTGTTTGCAGCTGCTAGGCAAGGGGAGGAAATTGAGATTTCCCCCAAGGGCAGGAGAAGTGATCCAGAGGTGTTAAATGCTTGTAAAACATAGATTGGTGCTTTTTTCATTGGGGGTTCATGACTAAATATTGTGTGGGGAGGAAGCCAAGGAACAAGGGGGACCACAACCTTCCCACGGTCCACCCTCTCCTCGCAACCAGCCTTTCCATCACTGGTAACTGATCAATATTTCTGCTTAAATCTTTTGTACTAAACCCTGTATTTGCAATCTTTCCATTAATATGAAAAACCATTGTGTTAAAAGTGTAATGCAAAAGTGCCCTCAAGTATTAAATATAAAATTTAACCTTGGGTTGCTCTATTATTTTTCGATCCTGAACCCCACATCCATACCGGTTTAATGTTTTCATGCACCGGGGATAGTTTTCTGGCCTGATTTAATTCCCGTTAATGGATTTGGGGTTATATCGAAAGAGGTTCTGCTTCACTGGGCTAGTGAAACGGGTCTTTCAGCCTGTCAAGGGTGTGTATGAGTGTGGTGCCGTGTCAGTGACTGCGTGAGCCACCTCCTCTCACTCCCTGTGCCTTCATGGGACTGTATGGACAGAGGGTTCTGTGTAAAACTGTGCCAAGCTGACCTTACTATTCCACAGGGGGTACGGAATGTCACGTTGGTGCAAGTGAGGAAACAGTACCATGTGATGGCGAGGTGCGGGTTCATCACATGTGGTAGTAGCGGAGGGATTCGGGCGTGATATTTTTGGTGTCATCCTTCACATACCGTATTTTGCAGACTATAAGACGCACTTTTTCCCCAAAAAATTTTGGGGGAAAATGGGGGTGCGTCTTATAGTCGCAACATACCTAAAAATCCGGTGGCGACGGCGGCGGTCCCAATTCATCCTCCCTTTGCGGTGGTGTGTCGGGGCAGCCGCGGGCCTCTGTGCAGCGTGGGGGGCTCCGCCGGCGTTTAGTTCCTGCCAAAGAATGCCCCCCGCAGCTGCGACGCGTGCCGTCCGGAAAGAAGTCCTCCGGAAAGATGGCCGCCGCTTGCTGAAGTTCAAATCTCGCCAATAGATCTCTTCCCGAATCTGTCTCCCGAGATCTTGCGGGCGAGATTTGAACTTCAGCAAGCGGCGGCCATCTTTCCGGAGGACTTCTTTCCGGGTACAGCACCGCGTTTGCAGCTGCGGGGGGCTTTCCGGCAGGAACTAAACGCCGGCGGAGCCCGCCACACTGCACAGAGGCCAGCTTTGCTGCCCTGACACCACCACTGCACAGGGAGGATGAATTGGGACCGCCACCGGAGGGCCACCACGTCGCAGCTGCGGGGGGCTTTCCAGCTAGGACGAAATGCCGGCGGAGCCCCCCATGCTGCACAGAGCCCCGCTGCTGCCCCGACACCACCACCGCACAGGGAGGATGAATTGGGACCGCCGCCACCGGATTTGTGAGTATATGGCCACCCTGGCCACCCCACAGTGCCCAACCACCCCACAGAACACAGCCACCCCACATAACACAGCCACCCCACATAACACAGCCACCCCACAGAGCACCACTACCGCACCAAACGACCCCAGTGACCACTCCTCTACCTGTGCAGATCCGTTCGCTGGTAAGCTAAATTCGGACTGTAAGACTGACCCCCATTTGACACATTATTTTTTTTCCCAATTTTCCTTCTGAAAATTTGGGGTGCGTCTTATGGTCCGTGCGTCTTATAGTCCGAAAAATACGGTAAGTCAACAAACTTTACACAAATAATATAGGCCAATATGAGAAACCTTGTAGAATAGAAAATCTATTTACCTCTCTCCTTTCAGCCAATTACATGGACAGTAAACTACACACGCACGACACTAATTGTAAATCTCGCAAATATTTTTTAATTTATCTATCTATCTCATATATCTCTATGTTTGCACATCTGATACCTAAACATCTGTAATTTCTATTCTGCATTCTATTCCAGTACATGTCACATGTATGGTGCACACAGATGTGATACCTTATGTCATCTGAGTGCAAGTGTGCACGACGTATTGATGTCTGTGCTGCAAGAAAAAATGGACATGTCCAAGTGTGGGTCAGAAGGATGCATGGTCTATGTTAACAAAGGGACATGTGCACAGTCTCATAGATTATAATGGGTGTTCATGTATAAGTGCCTCCAGTACATGTGAAACTGTCACCACACGTACTAGAAACACTAGTGTGAAATGGGCCTTACTCTTGGGCACATCCAAATCACTAACAAGATTGTCCATTTCACTTTGTGTTAAGGTGTGGTTCAGTTGAGATTGCTGACAGAAAGTCTGGGTCATGAGAGGAAGATGCTTCATTACACCAAGCGCTCTCTTCATCCTCACTTGACTCAAATGAAAATGTTTCTGGTGCTTTTGGAACAGACGGTTCTTCTGTATGTGGTACTGGGTGAATTGCAGATGGAATGTTTGGATACTGTAAAGTCCACTCTTTCTTATTGAAACTCCTTTCCTAATGTGGGGAACCATGGAAAAATAGCAAAATGGTAGTGTGATCTGTCGCCTCTCTCCAGAATATTGGGACTGCAAAAGGCATGATTGCCTCTTCTCATGCAACCACTGGATAAGTTGTGATTCGCAACTATTGCAGCATATGTATGGAGCCCATCGCTTGTCCTGATCTATTATGGAGCCAAAATACAGGTTGTAGGCTTTCCTTATCATGGTAGTCATGTTTACCTTTTTGATGCATAATTGACTTCTCCACATATGTTGCAAAAATTATCTGCTTTGTTAAAGGAGGATCCAGGTATATATGAACAATTACATAGAAACATGTCAATATGTTAAGAAACTATGCTAAAAAATCCTAAAACTGTATACCTTACACAGAGAGCATTTATAAAAGTAGGTGATGCAGCTGTAATTGGGATTACATCATCAGAACAGAGTTGGCATTTTTTGATTGGTCACCCTAAGATGATAGAATACTGAAGGCTCAATAGACTGAATAGATGATGTAACAGACTAGCTACTAACAATGCAATAATGATGATAAAATAATAAAGATGTAATTTTTCTTTAAGCCTGCATTAAAGGTGTCATAAGTAATTACAACCCATCTGGATCTTGAAAATTAGAGCTAATCAGCAAATTTAAGCATCATATTAGTTTGCAGCACTACAAAATTAGTTAAGTATAACTGTTTTCACCTCTGAATCAATTTGGCTGTAGAACAGTGTAATCTGTAATATATTTTCTCCTTTAAGCGTTGCGTCATAGAAAATCAATTTGATTCTGGCAGCATCCTCAATTCTGTATGTGTTTGCTCTTTCTAGAAGTATACATCATTTTCCGTGTAGCGAAACTTATAGCATTGTAACATCAAATAGCTCTGCAGGTAAATCAATTGAAGTGGCTCCAAGGGGAATTTGGGTTTAGAATCAAGGACACTGTGAAGAGGATCAAGCTGTGAAACAACCTCTTTGCGGACTCAAATTACGAAGAGATTCAAAGCAATTTAACCTAGATGACACCGTGGAATGAATTAAAGATCCTTTTTCAAATGAGAAATTATAAATTTAGATTTCTTTTCCATATCAGAGGGATACAATGGCGATAATTTTTCATCATTATAGTAAAATAAGAAAACCTAACGGTAAAAATGTAAGCTAAAAATGAATTTAGTTAAAATAGATTAATTAGTATTTTAATAAAATGTAAAGGGATCAAGTAACACAGAAAAGCAGTAAATTATTTACACATTACTCAATTATTACATCATCCATATGAGAATATGAGAATATTGCAGAATTTAAAGGCTTAAGTGGCTGTCAAGTTTTGAATAGAAAAAACTGTATGAAGGCTCACTCAGACGTCCGTTTTTTCATGTACGAGTTCTATCAATTTTTTTTCAAGGATAGCACCAACAAAAGAAAGGAAATGAACAGCTAATATAAGAACATGTACTTAACCCCTCCCCAACCTTAGACATTTTTAATATGTATTAGTTGGGAAGAACTTACTAGCCTTGGACGCATGGATACATCATAGCGTTTTGCGCACGATACCCACCAGGTGTTCAGCGAATATGACAGCTGACACATGGCTCTCACTGCCAGGAGCGGGTACCTGCACTGCTCCAGGCAGTTTAAAAGCTGCAATCAAAATCGATTGCAGCATTTAGAAGGCAGTGAGGGAGTTCCCTCCCCCCTTTGATCGGTTCCCCCGTGACATCATCGTGAGGGCCTGATCATTAAAATGGTAACCCAAGGTCATCATGATGACATCCGGGTCACTAGGCTAGCAAGCTTGTTAGACCATGCTCAAAGAATAGTCTGACAAGCTTGTGGGTCAGTGCAGAACTGACAGTTTATAAAGCATTGCAATTATTCTCAACAGTGAATAGAGTGCTGAAAGTGAAAGTGCAATAAAGTAAAAAAAAGTAAAAAAAAAGTTTAAATATTTTTTACAAAATAACAAAATAGTAAAAAAATTTAAATATATTATACTCATAAATAAGTATTTTTATGAAAAAAAAGCAAAAGAAAAAAAAGCACACAAATTTGATAGGTATGCCACACTAAACGAGATCGCTAACGAGATCGCTAACGAGATCGCTAAAACGTCACTATTTAGCGATCTCGTTAGCGACCTCGTTGTGTGTGCATGTAGCAGCGATGTGGCCCCTGCTGTAATGTCGCTGATCGTTCACATAGCATTCTGGACCGTTTTTTGATCGTTGGCGTCCCGCTGGTGAGCCTATATCGCTGTGTTTGGCACCTTTTGCAAACGACGAGCGACCTCGTTTGTGACGCATGAGGTTTTTAGCGTCACGGAGTGGATCGCAATATCTGTAAGTTCTCTTTTTGCGTCACAGAGAGGATCGCAGAAGTTGCAAAGCAGGTGTCAGAGCTGAACCAGCATTTTTCTTTTTAATTAGAGGCCTTGGTTTGTTAGAAAGGATGACGCATACTAGAAGCCAAGATAAGAATGTTCCTTCCTTTGAGATAATATACCACCCCCCCCCGCCTGAGTTGCAAGACACTCTGTACTGGGAGCTAAAGGGAGTAAAAGGGAAGGATGGAGTTTTTCAAGGTAAAATCAGTATTTTATGCTTTAATGATAAGTTGTATTAACCGCCATATATGGTAATTCCGCTTCCTGCTTCAGGGGTGTATATAAATCCCTTTGTTAGCAATAAAGAGCAGAGCTTATTGATGCATACTTTTGTCTGTGTCTTATTCTCTCTGGTACCACATTCCGAGGAGGAAAGGGTTAACGACAAAACAGCGACGACAGCCTGGCGCCCGAACAGGGACCTGAGTTATTTTACTCTGAGAAAGTCCGACCGGTCCAGAGACGTGGGATGAGCGGAGCTCTCTGTTGGTGATATACATACAGCGCTGAGGTAAGAATACTTATTATATTCTACCTAAAATCTATATCACTGTATAGTGGACTCCCTCCTCCCCGAGCGGTCGGCTTTCCAGGTAATTCACAGGTATTCCTGGCTCGGGTCCTTTTGAACCAGTAGACCTTCAGATTAATTGTCAGTCCTGCCTTTCCTCCTTTGAAAAATGACAGTATGGATCCAATGATTGTGTTGTGGTTTTGTCTTGGTGTCTGTGTGATCGGATTGTTTATTTGGTTGGCGTATAAATCTTGGAAAGCGAGCAGTGGAATGGTTCAGAAACCTTTGTGGCCCATTGTCTTGGTGACAGAGTCTTGGTGACAGAGTCATGGTGACAATTGTCTTGGTGACAGAGTCTTGGTGACAGAATTGTCTAAGTGACAAGAGAATCTCTTCTAGGTGAGGAGATACAAAAATGGGGAACCAAAACACCAAGGAAGGTGTTACTGCCAGAGATTTAGTGATACGCAGAGAGGGAAAGCAAGCTTTGATAGGCATTGAAAAAGTATTGTGTAAAGCAGGCATGAATGAAAACGGGGAATTGAACAGTGATAAATGGAAAAGGTTCTTTAACTCACATCATGGATGGTTGAGAGACAAAGGACTGTTGAAAACAGTGAACCTGTGGATGAGTGCGTGTGATTATTTAGAGGAAAGACTAAAGAATTAGGAGACGGACATTACAGACTGACAAAAACAGGGATGACTAATTTACCCTCCTGTTTGCCCCCTACGTTACCTCCACCCCAGTATCAGACCTTCCCACAGACTTCCCACGAACCGAACTGTTGGGTCTGTCCCAGGTGTGGACAGCAGAATCCCCTGACGGTAGATGTCTGTGTAGGTTGCGGTGGACCCAGACCTCCCCCGGCCAATTTATTTCCAATGAGGACAGTAGTGGTACCTGGTACCCCGGGTGCTGCGGGAGGCGAGGAGGGCGGACTAGCTCCAGGCGCCCCCCGGACAGCAGTGTTATACAGACCATGGAGCCCTTCAGAGCAGTTGGCTCTAATAACGCAACTCCTGGGGTTCGCTAGAATGTTAGCTACAATGCAGGATACGTATAAAGCAACTAGACAGGATCTGGAAGCACTTATAAAAGGGAAATTGGCAGATGAAGCTAGATACGATAGACTGATAGATGAGACATACAAGTGTTATGTTGGTAGGACCGGACCTGATAATGCAGAAGTCAATGACGCAGCAGCAGGGGTTATGTTTACAGAAGCGTTGAAAAAAAAGCATGTAAAGATAGACAGGCAGAGAAGGAAATTACACTAGAAGATAGAGTTCAGGAAAAGGAAGAAGAGCCAAAAGATTATTTCTGGGCTCTAAGAAAAACTTGGGTGGAAATGGGTTTTGTCCCAGAAAACAAGACTAGTGAGAGGGTACTGGCAAGTGCATATATGAATGGGTTGAAAAAGGAAGTGGCAGAAAAGCTGAAAGTAAGTAGACCAGATTGGAGGTCAGTTAAAGCAGAGGATCTAGCCAGAATAGCACAAGGGGCACAACATGATTTAGCCCAAGCAAAAAGAGGAGCAAGGTTACATGCTGTAGGTACTCGTCCTGCAAACAGCAGGAGAGGGAGAACGTGTGCCAGGAGATGGATAGAAATTGGGCTACAAGTGCAGGAAACCAGGACATTTCAGGAGAGATTGCAGAAACTGGTTGCAAGTGGTGTTTTAGTTAAAACCTAGCCCCCACCTTCGCGAGCAGCTAGGTTTCTTATCAGTGGCCTTGACAGTAAACTCAAACTCCAGCTTCCCCCTTCAACTACGAGATTTAACTCTCTATGTATCGGCTGGTACAATATATATATATATATATATATATATATATATATATATATATATATATATATACAGTCATGGCCAAAAGTTTTGAGAATGACACAAATATTATATTTTCACATGATCTGCTGCCCTCTGATTTTTATGTGTGTTTGACAGATGTTTTTATCACAGACAGAAATATAATAATTGCAAACATATGAGTAACAAAAGCTTATATTGACAGTTAGAATGAGTTAATGCAGCAAGTCAATATTTGCAGTGTTGACCCTTCTTCTTCAGGACCTCTGCAATTCTCCCTGGCATGCTCTCAATCAACTTCTGGACCAAATCCTGACTGATAGCAGTCCATTCTTGCACAATCAATGCTTTCATTTTGTCAGAATTTTTAGGTTTTTGTTTGTCCACCCGTCTCTTGATGATTGACCACAAGTTCTCAATGGGATTAATATCTGGGGAGTTTCCAGGCCATGGACCCAAAATCTCTATGTTTTGTTCCTGAGCCATTTAGTTATCACCTTTGCTTTATGGCAAGGTGCTCCATCATGCTGGAAAAGGCATTTTTGATCGCCAAACTGCTCTTGGAGGGTTGGGAGAAGTTGCTCTTGGAGGACATTCTGGTACCATTCTTTATTCATGGCTGTGTTTTTAGGCAAGACTGTGAGAGAGCCGATTCCCCTGGCTGAGAAGCAACCCCACACATGAATGGTTTCAGGATGCTTAACAGTTGGCACGAGACAAGACTGGTGGTAGCGCTCACCTTGTCTTCTCCGAATGAGGCGTTTTCCTGATGTCCCAAACAATCGAAAAGGGGATTCATCAGAGAAAATAACTTTACCCCAGTCCTCAGCAGTCCACTGCCTGTACCTTTTGCAGAATATCAGTCTGTCCATGATGTTTTTTCTGGAGAGAAGTGGCTTCTTTGCTGCCCTCCTTGAGACCAGGCCTTGCACCAAGAGTCTCCGCCTCACAGTGCGTGCTGATGCACTCACACCTGCCTGCTGCCATTCCTGAGCAAGCTCTGCACTGCTGGTAGTCCAATGCCGCAGCTGAAACACTTTTAAGAGACAGTCCTGGCGCTTGCTGGTCTTTCTTGGGTGCCCTGAAGCCTTTTTGGCAACAATGGAACCTCTCTCCTTGAAGTTCTTGATGATGCGATAGATTGTTGACTGAGGTGCAATCTTTCTAGCTGCGATACTCTTCCCTGTTAGGCAATTTTTGTGCATTGCAATGATGACTGCAGGTGTTTCTTTAGAGAAAACCATGGTTAACAGAAGAGAAACAATGATGCCAAGCACCAGCCTCCTTTTAAAGTGTCCAGTGGTGTCATTCTTACTTAATCATGACAGATTGATCTCCAGCCATGTCCTCATCAACACCCACACCTGTGTTAATGGAGCAATCACTGAAAAGAGGTTAGCTGGTCCTTTTAAGGCAGGGATGCAATGATGTTGAAATGTGTTTTGGGGGATAAAGTTCATTTTCTAGCCAAACATTGACTTTGCAAGTAATTGCTGTTAAGCTGGTCACTCTTTATAACATTCTGGAGTATATGCAAATTGCCATTAGAAAAAGTGAAGCAGTAGACTTTGTAAAAATTAATATTTGTGTCATTCTCAAAACTTTTGGCCATGACTGTATATACACTTTTGTTCCAGATATCTCAGGATGCTGCTTGGTTCACAGTTATCGATTTTGCCAATGTTATTTTTATAATATGTTGATGACTTACTGATTTGTGCCCCTCCAGGAAACAGTGTCACACTGCAACAATATCACTCATGTTGTTTCTGTACCAAGCTGGATGTAAAGCGTAAAAGGATAAACTGCAATTTTGTAAATCTTCAGTTATCTTTTTGGGACATTGCATTACACCAGGGGCGCGACATCTGACCAGCGCTCGCAAAGAAGCTGTACAGAATTTTCCTATTCCTGTTAATGTTGCTGCTCTTAGGACATTTCTTGGACTGGTTTCCTACTGCAGACAGTGGATACATGCTGTGTCAATCCTCATGCAGCCTCTCTATGACTGTATCACCATTGTGCCTTTTAAACTAACTCCTGAAGGAATAGACTGTTTTTATTCTCTCAAAAACAGGATTGTGGCAGCTCCAGCGCTAGGAACCCCCAACTATGAACTACCATTCACCCTGTATCTCCATGAACAGCAGGGACACGCGGCAGGAGTATTGACTCAGTTACATGGTGACAATCAAAGGCCTGTAGCCTATTTCAGTGGAAGACTAGATGCAGTGGCTAGAGGTGCCCCGTCCTGTGTACGGGCAGTACATGCTGTAGGACTATTGCTCCACAAATCGTCAGACATCGTTCTTGATCATCCACTGACAGTACTTACACCTCATGATGTATACACCATACTGAACCAGGTGCAACCGGAACACCTTTCAGCTGCACGTCACCTTCGATTGCAATGTGCACTTTAATGCCTCCAAATGTTTCTTTGCAGAGATGTACCACACTTAATCCTGCCACATTGTTACCTCTCTCGGATCTAAAGGAGGGGTCAGGTACAGCATTGTACAAAGAATATCCAAGAGAGGAGATTCCTCATGATTGTGTTCAGCTTATGGCACAGGAAACAGCAGGCCAACCCACAGTGTTTGAAACTGAAAGACTTAATGCTGATTTTGAATTTTTCGTAGATGGATCTCGCCACCAAGATGACTCAGGTACCTTCCACACTGGGTATGCCATCGTCTCCCTGAATGCAGTAATCAAAGCAGAACCAATGCTCCCACATCAGTCGGCCCAGGAGGCTGAACTTAAGGCTCTGACCGAGGCCTGTAAGATAGCTGAAGGTAGAATTGTTAACATCTACACAGATTCTAGATACGCATTCGGTATAGCTCATGATTTTGGTCCAATTTGGAAATCTAGAGGATTCCTGACGGCAGCAGGACATCCCATTAAAAATGCTGATGCAGTCCAGCAGTTAATTGATGCATTACAATTACCATAAAAGTTAAAGCACATACCAGACGCACTGATCAGGTGAGTAAAGGAAACGCAATGGCCGATGCAGCAGCAAAAACAGCAGCCAGGAGACCACTCCAAGGGGTAACGATGCACCAGGTAAGCGCTCCCAAAAATCCCTTTGTGTCGGAGGATGCCTTATCCCAGATGCAGGCTCAGGTGCACCAGGAGGAAGTAGAAAAGTGGGAAAAAGAAGGTGCATGTCTGAATGAAGCAAATGGGGTATGGGAAGAGGGATGCGTCGATGCCTTCCAAGGGCGTTGTACCCTGCGGTCGCCCAGATGTTACATGGGCCAACCCACCAGTCCAAAACTGCTGTAATGAGCGTGATGCAGAAGCATTGGGTAGCACCAGGCTTTTCCACCTGTATAGAAGGTTTGATCCAGGGATGCATGGTATGTGTTACACATAATCAGGAAGGGTAGTCAAGACACCACCCAAACACATCCCTCGGCCCCTCTATCCTTTCCAGAGACTGCAGATTGACTATATTCAGCTGCCAAAATCAGGGTCATGGGAGTACAAGTTGGTGTGTTTTGATTTATTCTCAGGTTGGCCGGAGGCTTTCCCGATTGCCAAGGCTACGGCTGCGGCAACCGCAAAGAAGCTGCTTGCGGAGGTGGTGTGCAGGTATGGAGTACCAGAGGTGATCGAAAGTGACAGAGGTTCACATTTCACAGGTGAAATAATGAATGAAGTCTTGACCGCTCTGGGAATTCAACAAGCTTTTCATACCCCATATCATCCACAAAGCAGTGGAAAAGTAGAAAGACTAAATGGGACATTGAAGTTAAAAATCCAAAAGGCCATGGCTGAAACAGGGAAATCTTGGCCTGAATGTTTACCATTAGCCCTATACTCAGTAAGGTACACTCCAAATAGGAAAACTGGACTTTCTCCGTATGAAGTACTATTTGGCAAAGTGCCTAGCTTAGGATGTTTCTTTCCCCAAGCACTGGAGATGAGTAACCATGTATTAAGCTCATATGTAAGGGATTTGCATAAAAGACTTAAGAAAGTACATGATAATGTCTTCAGTTCTCTTCCAGATCCGAACCAGGATCCTGGAAGTCACAGCCTGCAGCCTGGAGACTGGGTAGTCATTAAAAGACACGTGAGAAAGAGTCTGGATCCGAGATTTGACGGACCCTTTCAAGTTCTACTGACGACAAGTACCGCAGTCAAGCTACAAGGCAAGGAAACTTGGATCCACGCATCCCATTGTAAGAAGATCCTTGGAGAGCCTCCAGAAGAGGAATGATGCTACTAATGACATTTGCTTGCATCCTTGCAGTAACGGATGCTTGGAACAGACTTAGCCGTGTAGATGGTGCATGATGAGTAATATTTCAAAGTTTATAGATTTGGCACACCGATTAGTATTACAGCATTCAGCTATATGGAACCTTCCAGCATCAATGTATTGGGTATATGGGGACAAGGCATTTAAGTGGCTTCCAGTAGGAGTCACCGGAAATGCACCCTAGCTAGATTGACACCAGCCACCTATATCACCACTCCAGATAGATTAGATCCATTGTCTATTCCAAAATATACATTACATAAACGATCTGCAGACAATAGACCTCGCCCAAATGGGAGACCACATATAGTGGAGATGGGGATAGCAAATAAATTTTTCAGTGCATTATTTATTTACCCTATGATAACTCAGACGTGGGATAAGTTGGTAGAATCCACAGATTACCTAGATGATCAAATATGGGATATTTTAGATATCCTCAATGGGTCCCTTGCAGTACAGAACCAGCTAATTATTGTTACTAACCAACATACCCTCGTGTTAGATTACCTGACTGCAGCTCAAGGAGGGATGTGCCAGATTATTGGACCTGCATGTTGTCATTATATTGATAATTCTAGTGTTTTAACCCTTAAACCTAAGCTAGAGGATGTCATAAAGTTAAGGAAACTATATGATGAGGCAAATCTGAAGAATCAAGATTCACGGTGGGCAAATACCTTCTCCTTTCTTAACCCCACAAATTGGTTCAAAGGCATAGGGGGATGGCTGACTGGGATAATACAAGCTGGCCTACAGGTTTTATTGATATGTCTTGCTATCTATTTAGTTTTTAAAATTTGTTTGATGTGTATTAAACGATGTACTAGGACACAGAGGAGGTATGAAAATGTGTATTGATCAAATGAAGGAACAAAAGGAGGGGATGTCAGAGCTGAACCAGCATTTTTCTTTTTAATTAGAGGCCTTGGTTTGTTAGAAAGGATGACGCATACTAGAAGCCAAGATAAGAATGTTCCTTCCTTTGAGATAATATACCACCTCCCCCCCCCGCCTGAGTTGCAAGACACTCTGTACTGGGAGCTAAAGGGAGTAAAAGGGAAGGATGGAGTTTTTCAAGGTAAAATCAGTATTTTATGCTTTAGTGATAAGTTGTATTAACCGCCATATATGGTAATTCCGCTTCCTGCTTCAGGGGTGTATATAAATCCCTTTGTTAGCAATAAAGAGCAGAGCTTATTGACGCATACTTTTGTCTGTGTCTTATTCTCTCTGGTACCACATTCCGAGGAGGAAAGGGTTAACGACAAAACAGCGACGACACAGGCTAGCAGGACGCAGAGAGCAGGAGCGATGCTGGAAATTCCTATGAATCAGAAGCGCTCAGTACATGCTAATGACAGATCCTAACGACCGCCAAAGTCATTAAAGAGATCGCTGACCACTGATGAGTCGTTTATGAGATCTCCTGTTTGGCAGCTACTAGCGACCTAAAAGCGATCACACCAACGATCTCATTAGCTTGCGTCGTTATCGAGATCGCTAACAAGATCGCTAAGTGTGGCAGTACCTTTAGTCAACCCAAATGGCATCACAAGGTTTTCATAGTGTATTAAAACAGTCTTCCACTCATCCTACTCTTTTATATGAATAAGGCTATGTGCTCCTGAGGTCCAGTTTAGAAATCATTTTACTTGGATGAACAGGTTAAAGAGGTTCAGAATGAGAGGGAGAGGATATAGATCACATAACGTGATCCGATTTAGTTGACAGAAATCTAAGAAAACCCCCTGTCTTTTTTTCTAAAGAAAGAAAAAACCTGCTGCAACGGGAAATTATGAAGGTTTGATATAACCCTTTGCCACACTTTCTGCGATATAGTCTTTCTGCCTCTCAGGACCTGAAATATTATATAACCTACTCTTAGGCAATTTGGCCCCATCAATTACATTAACGCGCAATCATAAGGACGATGAGTAGGGAGTTCTTGACACCCCTGTTCCGAAAACACATGCCCAAATTCAGATAGGTATTTCGGCAGAGACTGAGTATCAACTCTGGCTAACCGGGTGCCCAAGCAGTGTCCTTGACAGTACTCATTTCAACTTACTACCTCCTGAGTCTGCCATTCATTACAGGATTGTGTAACGTAGGCCAAGGGAGTCCAAGAACCACAGGAAAGGGTCAAGCCCTCTAACCACATAACAATCGATTGATTCCAAGTGCATGGCCCCTATCTGCAGATGTATCTCTTGAACGACTTGAGTAAAATACCCCTGGCTCATGGATGCAGAGTTTATAGCGATTATGGGTATTGGTCTAGACAGTCGTGGACATACCGGGCGTCAATCAAATTAAACCCCGCTCCACTATCTAAAAAGGCTGAGATAACCACTGTACTTTTGCCAAAATGGTTCTCAGCAAATCAAAACAATTGTGACCTACCTCCAGAGCAAATATGCACACCCGGGTTGCTAACCTCCCTGCTATCAGGGTTCCTTCGTTGTATGGCTGCTGTTTGTGGTTATGCATGGATGAACAAGTAGCCACAAAATTGCACTTCACACCACAGAAAAAGCACACTCTATCTTTGCGCCAAACTGCAGGAGAACCAATAAAGCGAGTCATCCCCCTCAACTGCATTGGTTATTCTGATGACACAGCCATAGGTTCTCTTGACCCAGGATCCCCTGAAAATTGAGGTGTCTCTTTATGTCTCTGATGAAGACGATGGTCCACACGGATAGCCAGAGACATGGTCGCCTCCAGAGAAATCGGGGTCTCATGTAGAGCAAAGGAATCCTTTATGCTCACAGAAAGCCCTTGACAGAACTGACTACGGAGCGTGGAGTCATTCCACTTAGTATCTACAGACCACGTCTGGAACTTCATACAGATGCCAATGTAATTTAGACTAAATTTCATAACAAATTTTACAGTGCATTTACTTTTGTTACCCTTGTCAAATTGCAAAATTTTGTGCTAAAAGAACATTTTTGGAAAAATTTGATTTTTTAATTTTTTTTATTTTCATGGCTCTACGTTTTAAACTTCTGTGAAACACCTTGGGATTTAAGGTGCTCACCACACATCTAGATACATTCCTTTAGTGGTCTAGTTTCCAAAATAGGGTCATTTGTGGGACATTTTCACTATTTAGGCACATCAGGGGCAAACCAAATGAGACATGGCATCAGCTTTCGAATCCAGCCATTTCTGATATTTTCACAAATAAACCAGTCATATCGAACAAATTTTATAATTATCATGAAGTACAGTATGTCATAAGAGAACATTCTCAGAATCAATGGGATCTCTTGAAGCATTTTCAAGTTATTACGAGATAGTGACACGGGTTAGAATTGTAAAATTTGCCTTGGTTATGAAGATGAAAACTGGCTTGTCTGGGGGTGATGGGGTGAAGGAGTTAATCAGTAAGCAAAACTGAAGTACAATAAGAAACAAAGAGCAATACACTGCGATATGCACACCTGTGTAAAAGTATATACATTTTATTAGGACCATGAAACATGCAGAAATAATTAAATTAAAACCAAGATACCTCTTGAATTACTGACATTCACAACAGATAATATTGAAACCAAAACTGTCCCCTGGCTGGACATTTGTGTACCTGGCCACTTTTCATATAGGAACCAATCCTCTTAGACATGTGTGGATGCCTGGTCTGATAGGACAACATGGTGGCTCAGTGGTTAGCACTGTTGCTTTGCAGCTCTGGGGTCCTGGGTTCAAATCCCACCCAGGACAACATCTGCAAAGAGTTTGTATGCTTTCCATGTGTCTGTGTGAGTTTTCCCCGGGTTCTCCGGTTTCCTCCCATATTTCAAAGACATACTGATAGGGATTGTGAGTCCCAATGGGGACAGTAATAATAATGAATGTAAAGTGCTGTGGAATTAATGGAGATTTATGTTAGTAAAATAAAGAAATAAATAATGGTGTGAATGGTCCCTGTACCTCTTTCTCCTGTGCCACCATCTCATCCATCATCGCCTGAAGCTTTATTTTTCTCGAAGACATAGTAACAATGATGATGGCGTTATCAGTGCGGGCCATGTACATGGATATCTCAAAGTAGCACAACACAACACACACATCCCACATGGAGGCCCTCTCTTTATTCTTGAAGTGGTGTTGTTGCGCAGAGCAACTCACCCTTGCGTGCTACTGCTCAAACTTCATTATCACATGCTGCTGCTCACACAGTGTGGAGTTCCAACTTGTGGGTATGTTGCTTAAGAGGTGGTGAGTGGAAAGGCAAAAGTGAAGCTGCAATGCGGACAGGTGAGCAGCCGCAGGGTGAGAAAGCCGAAAGCACACACAGACAGCCCACACTTTCAGCAGCACCTCTGACATGTATAATTTTTAAAGAAGCTCTGCACCACCAAATTCAGCACATGCCCCAGGCAAGGGATGTGTGTCACACTGGCTAGGCCCTGAGCTGCTCAAGATTTCGCCCGTTATCACACACTACCAGGCCAGGCTTGAGGTTTATCAACACCAACCACACATCCTGCGCGGTGTGGAATTTTTCTCATAAACATGATTTTCAGAACAACCTGAAATTGGTATAAATTACCAGAATATGGAGAGCAGGCTATAAAGTGCAAGTGCCGTTGTAGGGAAAAATAGCATAATAGTATGCTCCTCAAATACAATGCATATGATGAAAAAGTGCTGGTGCATAACTACAGTACATGGGAAGTTCAATAAATGCAAGTATAAATCTTACACAGGCAAGGGATGTGTGTCACACTGGCTAGGCCCTGAGCTGCTCAAGATTTTGCCCGTTATCACACACCACAAGGCCAGGCTTGAGGTTTATCAACACCAACCACACATCCTGCGCGGTGTGGAATTTTTCTCATAAACATGATTTTCAGAACAACCTGAAATTGGTATAAATAACCAGAATATGAAGAGCAGGCTATAAAGTGCAAGTGCAGTTGTAGGGAAAATACCATAATAGTATGCTCCTCAAATACAATGCATATGATGCAAAAGTGCTGGTGCATAACTACAGTACATGGGAAGTTCAATAAATGCAAGTATAAATCTTACACAAGACGTGCAACAAAAAGTGAAACATATGATAGCCAAAAAAGCTGTTGAGGGAAAAAATGGACAAAATAGGGTAACCCTAACATCCAAAGCACTGCCAATTACTGACCGTGTGCACCTACCCTCAATGTTCACAAAAAATCTTTTCCTTGTAAGCAATATAATATCGTTTATCCATGTAAATGGTTTTTAACCACTCTCCATAATCTTTGAAAATGTCCCTATCTATGGAACTATAGGTTTGTGAGCATTACTTCTATACCAGATAAGATCTTTGAACAAATTATTAAACAACATTTATGCAAGTACCTGACTGAGAATGAAGTGATTAGCGAGACCTAGCATGGGTTTGTAACTAATAAGTCATGTCAGACTAATCTATTTTCCTTCTTTGACAGAATCAAGTGGATCCAGGAAACGCAGTAGATATAGTATATCTTAACTTCAGCAAAGCATTTGACAAAGTATCTCTTACGATTCTTATTGAAAAAATGACCAAATATGGAATAAGCAAAGCAACTGTTAGGTGGATTCATAAATTGCTTAGTAATTGGACCCAAAAGAGTGGTCATAAATGGCTGCACATCCAGTTGGAAGAATGTCTCAAGTGGTATCACAGGGCTCTGTCCTGGGCTCTGTGTTGGTTAAAATCTTTATCAATGATTTAGATGAAGGATTTGAGGGTAAACTGATTAAATTTGCTGATAACACAAAGCAAGAAGGGATAGCTAATTCTAGAGAAGATATAGAAAATTCAGAAAGATATAAACAATCTGGAACTGTGGGCAGCAACTAATACAATGGTTTTTAACAGGAGGAAATCTAAAGTCCTTCATCTAGGCAAGAAAAATGAATAAAGCATATACAGAATGGGAGGGAGGAATAGGGTAAGCAACAGCAAATGTTTTAAAAGACTCTGGTATACTAATCAATCACAGACTGCACATGAGTTAACAACAAATCTGGGTTGTGTTAACAGAAGTATACACTGTAGATCACATGAAGTAATTATGCCCCTCTATTCCTCCTTTATAAGACCTCATGTGGAATACTGTGTCCAGTTCTGGGCACCACATTTTAAAAAAAGGCATGAACAAACTGGAGGAAGTTCAGAGAAGAACGAAAAGAATGATGAACGGTCTCCAAACAATGTCCTATAAGAAACAGTTACAGGATTTGGGAATGTTTGCTTCGTGCCCAGGCCTCCAAACAAATGCACTTTCAGGATGCAGTGGATCCATGTAGTTAAGATGGCGGCAACACAGGTGCAGAAATACCGATGAGGCAACCACTCACAACCTACCAATCATAATGAAGGGGGTGGCTGCTTTGCATATTACTACACAAAAAAGACTTATATATGGTGCTGTTCACACAATGGAAATGCACAGCATCCAGGTTAGCAGCCTATTAGTAATGCCCTTCTATTACAGTAGATCAGTGGGCTGCCCAGCGCTATCCAAATGCATCCCATGTAAAGTGCAAAAAACACATAAAAAATATGTGAGGTATTACTTAATATTTTGGCCAAAATACCTCACATATTTTTTTATGTGTTTTTTGCACTTTATTTTTCAGGGTGTTTATTTTGTTAGCATTTTAGGAGGCTTAACCCCTTAACGACCGCCGATACGCCTTTTAACGGCGGTCATTAAGGGTACTTAAACCACAGCGCCGTTAATTAACGGCGCTGTGGAAAAAGTGAATAGCGCCCCCCAGAGGCGCAATTTCTCTCCGGGACCCCCAGAGAACATGAATCGGGTCGGTTTTTACCGACACCGATGTTGCGATCGCCGTTATTAACCCTATAACGGCGACCGCAACAAAAAAAAAAAAAAGTTGTGCCATTTAATTTCTCTGTCCTCTGATGTCATCGGACATCAGAGGACAGAGAAAAAGGGTCCCCAGGACCCCCATGTGGCCCCCAATAAGATCCATGTGGCCCCCGGGCCCTCCGGTGTCCCCCGGTGCCGGCGCCGTTAAGACAATGGCGGGCGCATGCCCAGTGCGCCCGCCGCTATGTGCCGCTGTGCTGGTGGGGGGATGGGCAAATATTCTCTGGGGTCTCGGCTACCGGGGTAGCCGAGACCCCAGAGAACATGATCCGGGTCGGTATTCACCGATCCCGGAGTTGCGATCGCGGCTATGCAAGCATAGCCGCGATCGCAAAAAAAAAAAAAAAATGATTTCTCTCCCCTCTGATGTGATCGCACATCAGAGGGGAGAAAATGAGGGTCCCCGGTCCCCCGATCGCCCCCCCATATACTTACCGGTGTCCTCCATCCTCCCGCAGGCCCCAGGATCCCGGCTTCTTCTCCCTGCAAAAAAAAAATGGCGGGCGCATGCGCAGTGCGCCCGCCGATCTGCTTTGGCGGCAGATTCAAATTTTTTTTCATTCATTCTCATAAAAGTACATTTTGATCACTGTGATAAACTATCACAGTGATCAAAATAAAAAAAACAGTACATAACCCCCCCATTTATCACCCCCTTAGTTAGGGACATATAATAAAAAGTAGAAATTATATTTATTTTCATTTTTCTGTTAGGGTTAGGGTTATAATTAGGGTTAGGGTTATAATTAGGGTTAAGGTTATAATTAGGGTTAGGGTTAGCATTAGGCTGGTTTCACACATCCGGTGTGCGCCTGACGGCGCCCCCGGCATTTAGCCGCAGCGCCGCATCAGAAAATCTGATGCGCCGCATGCGTTTTTTTTGCATTGACTTGCATTAGCGCCGGATGGCGCCGCATGTCAATGCGTTGCATGCGGTTTTGTCCGGATGCGGCGCAAATGTACATTGCGGCGGCCGGACAAAACGCTGCATGTAACGTTTTTTGTTTTTGCCGGATTGTTTCTGATGTCTCCGGGCATCAGAAACCATCCGGCAAAAAACCGCATGCGGCCGCCGGCGGCGCATCAGGTTTTCTGATGCGGCGCTGCGGCAAAATGCCAGGGCGCCGACAGGCGCCCGCCGGAAGTGTGAAAGCAGCCTTAGGGTAAGGGTTATAATTAGCGTTAGGGTTAGGCTGGGTTCATACTGCGTTATGGCAGTCCGTTAGACGGACTGCGTTACACCGCGGTATAACGCGGTGTAACGCAGTCCGTTAACGCTGCCATTCACCCCCATTTGAGGGCGCATCGCGACGCATGCCGTAAAGCGGCATGCGTTTGCGACGTGCCATCATTCAGTGACGGAGCCTCGGACGCGGGCTGCAGCGTTTGGGCTCCATCACCGCTAGCGCAGATGAATCATCTGCTGATTCCTCTGCGCTAGCGGGTATAGCATAATGCGATCGCGTTATGCTATACCATTACCAGCCCGTCAACGCTATGTGTTGAACGGGCTGGTAAAACGCAAAATGAACCTAGCCTTAGGGTTAGGGTTATAATTAGGGTTAGAATTAGGGTTAGGGTTACAATTAGGGTTAGGGTTATAATTAAGGTTATAATTAAGGTTAGGGTTACAATTAGGGTTGGAATTAGGGTTGGGATTTAGGTTAGGATTAGGGTTGGGATTAGGGTTAGGGGTGTGTTGGGATTAGGGTTGGAGCTAGAATTGAGGGATTTCCACTATTTAGGCACATCAGGGGGTCTCCAAACACGATGTGGCGTTCAAAAAGTCAAATGGCGCTCCCTCCCTTCCGAGCCCTGCCGTGCGCCCAAACAGTGGTTTACCCCAACATATGGGGTATCAGCGTACTCAGGACAAATTGCACACCAATTTTGGGGTTCTAATTTCTCCGATTACCCTTGGGAAAATAAAAAATAGCTGGCTAAAAAAATCATTTTTGAGAAATAAAATGATTTTTTCATTTTCACGGCTCTGCGTTTATAAATTTCTGTGAAGCACTAGGGGGTTCAAAGTGCTCACCACACATCTAGATAAGCTCCTTAAGGGTCTAGTTTCCAAAATGGGGTCACTTGTGGGGGGTTTCCACTGCTTAAGCTCATCTGGGGCACTGCAAACGGAACATGACCCCCACCAACGTCTGCATTCCAAAACGTTATTACTTCCTTTCCAAGCCCTGCTGTGCGCCAAAACAGTTCCCCCCCCCCACATATTTGGTATCAGCGTACTCAGGACAAATTGGACAACAACTTTTGGGGTCCAATTTCCTTGTGAAAAATCAAAAATTTGGGACTAAAAAATCATTTTTGTGGAAAATTGATTTTTTTTTTCACACCCAGGCATTATAAACTTTTGTGAAACACTTGGAGGTTCAAAGTGCTCATCACAGATCTAGATAAGTTCCTTATGGGGTCTAGTTTCCAAAATGGGGTCACTTGTGGGGGTTTTCCACTGTTTAGGCTCATCTGGGGCACTGCAAACGGAACATGACCCCCACCAACGTCTGCATTCCAAAACGTTATTACTTCCTTTCCAAGCCCTGCTGTGCGCCAAAACAGTTTCCCCCCCCCACATATTTGGTATCAGTGTACTCAGGACAAATTGGACAACAGCTTTTGGGGTCCAATTTCCTTGTGAAAAATCAAAATTTGGGACTAAAAAATCATTTTTGTGGAAAATTGTTTTTTTTTTTTTTCACACCCAGGCATTATAAACTTTTGTGAAACACTTGGGGGTTCAAAGTGCTCACAGTGGATCTAGATAAGTTCCATAGGTGGTCTAGTTTCCAAAATGGTGTTACTTGTGGGGGGTTTCCACTGTTTAGGCGCATCAGGGGCTCTCCAAACGCGACATGGTGTCCAATCTCAATTCCAGCCAATTTTGGTTTGAAAAAGTCAAACGGTGCTGCTTCCATTCCAAGCCCTGCCGTGCGCCCAAACAGTGGTCCCCCCCCATATATGGGGTATCAGCATACTCAGGACAAATTGTACAACAACTTTTGTTGTCCAATTTCTCCTGTTACCCTTGTGAAAATAAAAAATTGGGGACTAAACGATCAGGTTTGTGGAAAAAATATGATTTTTTATTTTCACGCCCGGGCGTTATAAACTTCTGTGAAGCACTTGGGGCTTCAAAGTGCTCACCACACATCTAGATAAGTTCCTTAGGGGGTCTAGTTTCCAAAATGGGGTCACTTGTGGGGGGTTTCCACTGTTTAGACACATCAGGGCCTCTACAAATGCGACATGGCGTCCAGCCAATTCCGCGTTGAAAAAGTCAAACGGAGCTCCTTCCCTTGCGACCTCTGCCGTGCGCCCAAAAAGTGGTTTACCCCAACATATGGGGTATCGGCATGCTCAGGACAAATTGCACAAAAACTTTTGGGGTCTTGTTACCCTTGGGAAAATAAAAATTGGGGTGAAAAGATCATTTTTGTGGAAAAAATATGATTTTTTATTTTCACGGCTCTACGTTATAAACTTGTGTGAATCACTTGGAGGTTCAAAGTGCTCACCACACATCTAGATAAGTTCCTTAGGGGGTCTAGTTTCCAAAATGGGGTCACTTGTTGGGGGTTTCCACTGTTTAGGCACATCAGGGCTCTCTAAAAGCGACATGGCATCCAGCCAATTCTGCGTTGAAAAAGTCAAACAGCGCTCCTTCCCTTGCGACCTCTGCCGTGCGCCCAAAAAGTGGTTTACCCCCACATATGGGGTATCAGCATGCTCAGGACAAATTGCACAAAAACTTTTGCGGTCTTATTACCGTTGGGAAATTAAAAATTGGGGTGAAAAGATCATTTTTGTGGAAAAAAAATTTTTTTTTTTTTCACGGCTCTAGGTTATAAACTTGTGTGAAGCACTTGGAGGTTCAAAGTTCTCACCACACATCTAGATAAGTTCCTTAAGGGTCTTGTATCCAAAATGGGGTCATTTGTGGGGTGTTTCACTGTTTAGGCACATCAGGGGCTATCTAAACGCGACATGGCATTCAGCCAATTCTGCGTTGAAAAAGTCAAACGGCGCTCCTTCCCTTGCGACCTCTGCCACGCGCCCAAAAAGTGGTTTGACCCCCACATATGGGGTATCGAAGTATTCAGAAGAAATTGCACAACAAATTTTGTTAAATGTCAATTTTTTCCTTCCACATTGCTTCAGCTCCTGTGAAGCACTTGAAGGGTTAATAAACTTCTTTGTGGTTTTGAGCACCTTGAGGGGTGCAGTTTTTAGAATGGTGTCACTTTTGGGTATTTTCTATCATATAGACCCCTCAAAGTGATTTCAAATGTGATGTGGTCCCTAAAAAAAAAATGGTGTTGTAAAAATGAGAAATCGCTGGTCAACTTTTAACCCTTATAACTTCGTAACAAAAAAAAATTTTGGTCCCAAAATTGTGCTGATGTAAAGTAGACATGTGGGAAATGTTATTTATTAAGAAATTTGTGTGACATATCTCTCTGATTTAAGGGCATAAAAATTTAAATTTTGAAAATTGTTAAATTTTCAAAATTTTCGCCATATTTCCGTTTTTTTCATAAATAAACACAAGTCATATCAAAGAAATTTTACCACTAACGTGAAGTACAATATGTCACGAAAAAAAAATCTCAGAATCAGCGGGATTCGTTAAAGCGTTCCAGAGTTATAACCTCATAAAGTGACAGTGGTCAGAATTGTAAAAATTGACCCGGTCATTAAGCTGCAAAATGGCTCTGTCCTTAAGGGGTTAAAAATGTAGCAGTAAATTTTCATTTTTTTCATGGAAACTTACAAAATTATTTTTTTAGTAACCTATCCAGGTTTGAAGTGACTTTAGGGGGCCTATATATTGGAAAAGCCCCAAAAGTGATACCATTTTAAAAACAACACCTCCTGACATACTGAAATCTGCTGTCAGGTAGTTTATTAACCCTTTAGGTGCTTTTCAGGAATTAATACAAAGTGGCATGATAGGAATGAAAAATTTGATTTTTACCACCTAAATATCCTGAACAGGCCGCTGTAGACGGGAAACTCTAAGGCCGATATTTGCTCTTGAATTGCCATGGCAAACATAAGGACCACACAATCATGATCTTAGGGTGCCGATGGGGATAAAGAGGAAAAAGCCACACTCTTTTAAACATTTTATATAATATAGTCCTTATTAACAGCAGCATCTAAGGGATTAAACAGATATGGACAGTGACAACACTGATCGTGGTTAATGCAGCAAGTTGTCAGCTATAGTGTACGGGCGACAGCTGCTGGATTGTTACCTGTATGGGGATGCTATTCTCTTATACCTCAGGTCAGTTAAAAGACGTATTGACTGTCATTAAGGGTTTAAAAGGCTTCATTTTTCTCTGTACAAGTTAAAGGGTTGCCATCTCTGCAAGTAAAATAGATATTAAATCAATTTCATTACAGAATGCCCTCTGGGACAAAGATTCAAGAGGGTTTAACAATGAAATATGATTGTAATTTTCATACCTTGCTAATATTGAAGACAAAATTATGTAACTTCTTATGTTCAAGCATATTTTTAAAAGCAATAAGTATCTTTTTTTCTTTGCTGATAATTATTATTATACATTTATATAGCGCCATTTATTCCATGGCGCTTTACATGTGAAAAGGGAAAATATAGACAAGTACAATAAACATGTGCAAAACAAGGGACATACAAGTACAGAAGGAGAGAGGACCCTGCCCGCGAGGGCTCACAGTCTACAGGGATGGGTGAGGATACACTAGGAAAGGGTAGAGCTGGTCGTGCGGTGGTTCAGTAGACTGAGGATCATTGCAGGCTGTAGGCTTGTCGGAACAGGTGGGTCTTCAGGTTCTTCTTGAAGGTCTCCGTTGTTGGTGAAAGTCTTATGTTTTGCGGCAGGGAGTTCCAGAGTATGGCGAGGCACGGGAGAAGTCTTGTATGCGGTTGTGGGAAGAAGAGATGAGGGAGGAATAGAGAAGGAGATCTTGAGAGGATCGAAGGTTGCATGTGGGTAAGTACCGGGAGACCAAGTCACAGATGTATGGAGAAGAAAGGTTGTGGATGGCTTTGTATGTCATGGATAGGTTTTTGAACTGGAGCCTCTGGGCAATAGGAAGCCAGTGAAGGGCGTAGCATAGGGGGGAGGCTGGGGAATAGCGGGGGACAGGTGGATTAGTCGGGCAGCAGAGTGTAGGATGGATTAGAGTGGCTCCAGAGTGCTAGAGGGGAGGCCAGAGAGTAGGAGGTTTGTTATGTTTCGGTAGCTGAGGAGTGCAGGTAAAAAAGGCAATACACCAGAGCAGTTGGAATCTATGAGATTGCAGTACCCTGACTAACCACCACAACTAGAGGCAGCCGTGGAGCGTTCCTACGTTGGTCCTAGACGCCTCGTCACAGCCTGAGAAACTAACTACACCTAAAGATAGAAATAGGAAAGCTATCTGCCCCGGAGCAGAACCCCAAAGATAATAGAAAGCCCCCAAACAAGTAATGGCGGTTAGACAAGAAGAAATACTGTGTCACGCTGTCTAATGATATGTATACAATGTCAGTAAACTATTAATACAGGAACAACACTCTATACAACAACTAGTATAGCAACATCAGCCTGTAAGTATAGAATAGATTTACCTGACACGATATCTGCTGAACTCAGGGTTAATCTTGAGGACTTGATGAGCTGAAACAGGAAAGAGGTGGACCGGGTTCTAACCTGACCCTAAACTGGGGTCCTAACTAATCCCTCACCTTGGAGGTACTGATAATGGTTCAGAGGTCCAAGTCTCCAACCTAACCCTGTCTCCTATCAGACCCTGAACCCTGTAATCAGTCCTAAGAAGGATCCTGACTACCACCAAAGGGATATGGGCTGATCTTAGCTAAATACACAGATTAGACATATAAGACAGACAGGATAACACTCGCTTGCATACACACTCAAACACCAAAGGAACATAAATGGTCTGGGAAATAAACTCTAACCAAGTTGAGCTTAGAACAACTAAGGAGCTCACAACTAAAGTCTATACAGATTCATTCCTATCTGTGGTCTGCATGAAGGTTTCACTGGCAACTCCCCAAGCAGACAACCAGGAATTTAAAGGAAACCAATCAACAAATAATCAATTGCAGCCGGGAGAAACTGCACCCAGTCCCAGCACCGAGCACAGACAGAATTAACTCCCTAGCTGCCAAACACAAAGAAACAGCAGCTCAGCTGTGAGAAGTCAAAATGTGCAACCGCGACGATCTTCGTGGCAATGCACACATGACATACTGACACAGAAAGAAAATAGTATGAGCAAATGCTGGGCCCAAACTAACTAAATAGAAAAGGATAGGAAGGGTACTTACTGCAATCCCAGAAAACCCTGAAAAGCACCAACTCTACTAATTTCAAAATCACCTGAGATCACATGACCTCTACCACCTAAATTAGTTCTCTGGTGTAACAAAATCAAAACAGCAGCCACTGAAAAAACTGGAAAAAGCAAAAGTACAAACATCAGTGGCTGAACTTCACCTGAAATGGCAGAGAAACATCAGGCTGCCGTAGAACAGGAGCAGAAGTGAATCTTTGCTTAAGTTCCTGAAATGCAGAGACTGCCTCAGGAGGCCAATTCACCACATCAGAATCCTTCTTGGTCAAATCAGTTAATGGTTTAACAATAACCGAGAAATTACCAATAAATTTACGATAAAAATTGGCAAAACCCAAAAATCTCTGAAGAGCCTTCAATGAAGTAGGTTGGACCCAATCACAGATGGCCTGAACCTTGACCGGGTCCATTTCAATAACAGATGGGGACAAAATGAATCCCAGAAATGAGATCCTCTGTACGCCAAAAAGACACTTTGATCCCTTCACATACAGAGCATTCTCTCTCAAAATCTGGAACACAGTTCGAACATGTTTCACATGAGAGTCCCAGTCATTAGAAAAAATCAAGATATCATCCAAATAAACAATCAGAAATTTGTCCACAAAATCCCTGAAAATGTCATTCATGAAGGACTGGAAGACGGAAGGAGCATTAGTGAGCCCAAAGGGCATCACTAGGTACTCAAAATGCCCTTCAGGGGTATTGAATGCCGTCTTCCATTCATCCCCGTGCTTAATGCGAATAAGGTTATACGCCCCCCTGAGGTCAAGCTTGGTGAACCAAGTAGCGTTTTTCACCCTGGAAAACAGGTCAGAAATCAAGGGTAACGGGTATTGATATTTCACAGTAATATTGTTCAAGAGACGATAATCAATACACGGCCTTAATGAACCATCTTTTTTGGCCACAAAGAAAAAACCGGCACCTAAGGGTGAAGAGGATGGTCTGATATGACCCTTCTCCAATGATTCCTTGATATAAGACCGCATAGCGTCATGTTCAGGTACAGACAAGTTAAAAAGGCGACCTTTAGGGAATTTACTACCCGGCACTAATTCAATAGCGCAGTCATAGCTCCTATGGGGAGGCAAGGATGCAGATTTACTTTCGCTAAACACATCAGAAAAATCAATCAAAAAGTCAGGAACATCCTGAGCCTGGGGGGAGGCAGAAAAAACAGGAGTGTTGGTATTAACACATTGGCAGCCCCAACTGGTTACAGACACAGATTTCCAATCCAAAACAGGATTATGAGACTGTAACCAAGGGAAACCCAGCACGATAATGTCATGCAGATTATACAGAACCAAAAATTTGCAGCACTCCTGGTGATCAGGTTCAACCCTCATTATCACCTGAGTAGAAAACTGGGGTTTATTCTCAGCCAAAGGGGTAGAATCGATCCCCAGTAGGGGAATAGACTTCTGTAGGGGTATCAAGGGAAACCCACAACGTTTAGCAAAATCATAATCCATCAGGTTAATAGCTGCTCCAGAATCAACGAAAGCCTGAGCAGAAAATGAGGACAGAGAGCATATCAGAGTGACAGTTAATAAAAACTTAGTCTGAACACTACCCAAGACAACTGAGCGTGCAAAACGTCTTCCCCGCTTAGGGCAGACTGAAATAGCATGAGAGGCATCACCACAGTAGAAACATAACCCATTGCGCTTTCGAAACTCATGACGCTGTGCCCCAGACACCACTCTATCACACTGCATGGGTTCAGAAGCTGGTTCACAAGGCAACATCATTCCACGCATACTTCTCCGCTCACGCAAACGTCTGTCAATTTGAATCGCTAATGACATAGAATCATTGAGACCAGAGGGGACAGGGAATCCCACCATAACATCCTTTACATTATCTGACAGACCCTTCCGGAAAAGGGCTGCCAAAGCGTCGTCATTCCATTTGGTCAGGACTGCCCACCTACGGAATCTCTGACAGTATAACTCAGCGTCATAAGGCCCCTGATTTAATGCCAACAAGGCTTTTTCAGCTTGATCAGTGACATTAGGCTCATCGTACAATAACCCCAAAGCCTGAAAAAATGCATCAACATCACTCAAAACAGGATCCCCAGGTGTCAGGGAAAAAGCCCAATCCTGAGGATCGCCGCGCAGGAGAGAGATGATAATTTGAACCTGCTGCGCTGCGTTCCCTGAGGACTTAGATTTTAAGGCAAAAAACAATTTACAATTATTTTTGAAATTCTGAAACTTAGCTCGATCCCCCAAAAACAAATCTGGCATGGGGATCCTAGGTTCCACAACAGGCAACCTAGCAAGATATGCAGCAATACTCTGAACCTCAGTGGCAAGCTGATCCACACGGCCAGACAACCGTGCAAACTCCATTGAGAGAAAAGATCCTCCCCAGCACCCAGAGATACAGAGGGAAAAAAAAAATGCAACAAATAGAAAAATATCTCTGACAACTCTGACAACCTTTTTTCTTTCACAATATTTTTTCCCTTCTGTGAGTACAATACAATTTTCAATTTTTAGGCCGGTGATACTGTTATGTTTCGGTAGCTGAGGAGTGCAGGTAAAAAAGGCAATACACCAGAGCAGTTGGAATCTATGAGATTGCAGTACCCTGACTAACCACCACAACTAGAGGCAGCCGTGGAGCGTTCCTACGTTGGTCCTAGACGCCTCGTCACAGCCTGAGAAACTAACTACACCTAAAGATAGAAATAGGAAAGCTATCTGCCCCGGAGCAGAACCCCAAAGATAATAGAAAGCCCCCAAACAAGTAATGGCGGTTAGACAAGAAGAAATACTGACACAGAAAGAAAATAGTATGAGCAAACGCTGGGGCCCAAACTAACTAAATAGAAAAGGATAGGAAGGGTACTTACTGCAATCCCAGAAAACCCTGAAAAGCACCAACTCTACTAATTTCAAAATCACCTGAGATCACACAACCTCTACCACCTAAATTAGTTCTCTGGTGTAACAAAATCAAAACAGCAGCCACTGAAAAACTGGAAAAAGCAAAAGTACAAACATCAGTGGCTGAACTAAACTGAGAGGGCAAAAGCCCCCGAAGGGGACCCAGAAGGCCCCCAAAGAAGTGCAGGACAAAATGCAAAAATATAGTACAAAAACAAAAAGAAGAAAATGTCTTATCTGTTAGCAGGAGATGCAGACACGACACAGCAGGCTACAAGGGAAACAGGAATGAAGGATTCAGACCAGAACAATTGATCACCGGCAACCCTGATGGGAAGGTGACTCCCTTATATAAGACCAGTCAGTAACACCTGATTCCCAGTCCTCACAATCTTCACTGAACAGACCAGTACCGCTTGTAACCACCAGAGGGAGTCTCTGCTCAGAACTCATCTCAAACCCATTCACAACAGAGGTTGCAGTAGTCGAGGCGGGAGATGATAAGGGCATGCACTAGTGTTTTTGTGGTTTCATGGTTGAGGAATGCACAGATCCGGGAAATATAATACCAATATTCTCCATTTTGCAGCATAAACTAGTAAAATATTTTAATGGAGTACTAACTGTAATACACAACAAGGCACATATTGACTGAAAAATATGGTCTGATCACTGGACTCGTTAGAAAAGTCCTGTTACTTGTGCAAAAAATTGATTTAAAAATCTTGTAAAAATCCCTGAGCTCTCCTGATTCTACTACCTTTTTCTGTTTTATGCTGTGTCACTCCATTGCAGAGTTGCAAAGTGTTTAACCTGTTTTCTTTGTGGAGTGATGTATGTGAAATCTCTGCTTTCAGCCCAACTAAGATTCTCTACAGTGTTCTCCCGGGGGGGTGTTTTCACCCCTTTCTCCTAGACACTGCCAATGACAGTCTGGCAGCATCTGAGACTGCTAGATGGCTAGACTGTTGTCATATGCAACAGATCAGAACTTATATTATATGTGAAGGAGGACTTTATGCTGACCTGACAGTAGATGGCGATGTTGTGTAACGTTTACTTCTTTAATGTATTGTATAAGAATTAGTCTCTGTTTAGTTTCACTTTCGTTTTGTTCATGTTAGCTGATGCAATGCTGTAATGTCTGTGCATTATTCCTTCACCTCATGTTCAGAGAAGTAAACGCTTGTTATCCCATGCAACTTGCTCTGTGAAGTTTCCTCTGCAAAGGTGTGGATTCAGAAGCTGTGCAACAGGTTATGGGCCCAGGCACCCAGACCCAAGCACCCAGATACAGCGTATCCAGATACAGAGAATCCAGACACCACAGATCCCAGGACATTGGAACTCTCAGTAAGACCCTTGTGAATGCAGAAGAATTCTTCAGTGCAAGTCTCTTCAAACAAGTAAGATAAGTTAAAAATGATGAATAGCACAGAGCTAAAACTCACAGTAGCTAAACTGAATGATGAGAACTATCAGCTATGGAAGTTCAAAGTAGAGATGTTATTGTCTAAAGATGATTTATGGGAAGTAATCACTACAGATAGACCTGATGAAGATAATCAGACATGGGATAAGAAAAATAGACAAGCGAGAGCTACCATCAGCTTATTAGTGGATGATGCTCAATTAATACATATAAGAAATGAAGAAACAGCGAAAGGAATGTGGGAAGAATTAAGAAAGCTATATGAGAGACCTAACTTAAATCACAAGTTATTTCTACTAAGAAAGCTTTACAATATGAGACTAAATGCAGACAGTGACATGCAGAAGCATATATTCTCTATTATGGAAGTGATATCACAGCTAAGATCTATTGGTGAAGATATTAAGGAAAGCCATATAGCAGCAATGTTATTGTGCAGTTTACCAGATTCATATACAGCTTTAATAAATGCACTAGAGACAAGACCAGAAACTGACATTACATTAGAGTTTGTGAAAATAAGACTCATAGATGAATATCAGAGAAGGAAAGAACAAAGCAATGATTCTTCTACTGAAAAAGATAATGGAAATGCTCTTAAAGCTACAGAACTTAAAAAACCCTATAATAAAAAGACAAGAGAATGCTTCAGATGTAAGAAAAAAGGTCATTTAAAGAAAGACTGTACTATATGGAAAGCAGAAAAGAAATTACACCATAAAGATAATATACAGAAGGTGAAAAACACAATTTCTGATTCATGTGAAAATAATTGAATGGCACATTTAAAGTAACTGATAAGAAATCATCACTTGGTTGGTTTATTGATTCAGGAGCAACGAGTCATATGACAAGTGACAAGAATTTCTTTACTGATCTTGATTTAAATAAGAAAGTAGCCATTTATCTTGCAGATGGAAGCAAAATAACCGCCGAAGGTATCGGACAAGGTATGCTAAATTGTTCAAACAAGTTCGGACAAGATTCAAGATACTTGTACAGGATGTGTTGTATGTTCCAAAATTGGAAGGCGGATTATTATCTGTGAAACGTTTAACAGAAAAAGGACTTACAGTAAAATTCAAAGATAATGAGTGTGCAATTCTTGCAGGAAAAAAGGGTTGATAACCAAAGTCAAGGCAGATGAACAATTATATCATTTTGACAAACCAAAGGAACAGATGAAGGTATGTACACATGATCACAAAAACTGTATTCACATGTGGCATAGACGTCTAGGACATAGACACCCGGACAGTATAAGGGAACTACAGAGAAAAGAATTGACAAAAGATTTAACGATATCAGATTGCTCAATTACGTAAGATGTGAATGTTGTATAAAATCCAAAGCCACAAGGATATCTATTCCAAAAGAAAGTGAGATGAAAAGCGAAAGACCACTTGATTTGGTGCATACTGACGTATGTGGACCCATGAAAGTGACTACATCAGGAGGCAATAGATACATGTTGACTTTTATAGACGACTACTCAAGATACACAGTCACATACTTAATTAAGAACAAAAGTGAAGTTTTTGATAAACTTGTAGACTATGTAACAAGATCAAGTAACAAATTTCAAAGGAAGCCAATTGTCATCAGAAGTGATAATGGAGGTGAATTTACAGGTCACAGAATAAAGACTACTTAAGACAAAATGGAATAGAACATCAGAAAACTGTTCCATACACACCTGAACAAAATGGAGTAGCAGAAAGGAAAAACAGAACTCTAACAGAAATGATGAGATGTATGCTGACAGATTCCTAAACTACCAGAGAAATATTGGGGTGAGGCAGCAATGACAGCTACATATCTACAGAACCGACTTTTTTCCAGAAAACTGAAGAAAACTCCATATGAACTGTGGCAAGGTATGAAACCAAGTGTCAATCATTTAAAAGTTTTTGGATGTAAAGTTTTTATATTCATTCCAACAGAAAAACGTTCCAAACTTCAAAACAGATCCATGGAAGGAATATTCGTTGGATATAGTGAAAACTGCAAAGGATATAGAATCCTAGATCCCAAAACAGACAGAGTTACAGTGAGTAACAGTGTGACATTCATTGAAGATTTAAATGAAGACATTATGATTTCAGTTGAAACAAAAAATGAGAAAAACAATAGTGACATAACTGAAGAAATATCTGATGAGAAAGAAGCAGAAATGAAATGAAGAACAAAATACTGAAAGTGAAGAATCACAACTACAAGCAGACACAGAACCAAGACGTTCAATAAGAGAGAACAAAGGAAAACCACCAAAACGTCTCTCATACAAGACAAGTATAAGAAAAATCTATGAACCTACCTCTTGAAAGACATATCTAAACTTCCTGAAGAAGAAGCTAATAAATGGATAGAAGCAACAGAAACAGAAATTAAATCCATGCATGATTCAAATACATGGACACTAACAGATTTGCCAGAAGGAAGAAAAGCCATAGGATGTAAATGGATTTTTAAAGTAAAATACCAAACAGATGGTACACCTGAAAGATATCGAGCAAGACTCGTAGCTAAAGGGTATTCTAAAAATATGGAGAAGACTATGATGAAACATTTGCTCCAGTTGTCAAACACACTACAATAAGAACTTTACTTACAGTTGCAGCAGTGGAACAGATGGAACTAAGACATCTGGATGTAAAGACAGCTTTTTTGAATGGAGATTTAACAGAAGACATTTACATGGAACAACCTCCAGGATTCAAAGATGAAAGAAATCCAAACAAAGTTTGCAAACTACAGAAAAGCATATATGGTTTAAAACAAGCAGCTAAAGCGTGGAATGACAAAATCACGGAAGTACTAACAAATGAAAAATTTCAAAGAAGCAAAGCTGATCCATGCTTGTACACAAAAAGGCTGAGTAATAGATGGATTTATGTACTCATATATGTAGACGACATTTTGATTTGTTTTAAACAAGAAAGGATAAGAAAACATTCTAAAAATCCTGAAACAAAATTTTGAAATCAAAGACTTGGGAAATGTAAAACAGTACCTAGGAATACAGATAGAAAGAGAAGAAGATGGAGTTTCCTACTGAATCAAAATCACATGATTCAAGACATAACAGAAAAATTTGGACTAAAGGATGCAAAAACAGTAAAGTCTCCAATGGAAACTAATTATCTCAAAGAGATGAACAGTGAAAAAAATATGCTACCAAACAATGAAGAATACAGAACAGCAATAGGAAAACTACTGTATCTAGCGACCATTACAAGACCAGACATCGCAGCAGCAGTAGGAATCCTGAGTAGAAAGGTATCAAAACCAAATAAAGCTGATTGGAATGCCGTGAAGAGAGTAATACGTTATTTGAAAGGAACTAGCAATGTTAAGCTGAAATTACCCACAGGTGATAATTGCATTTTAACAGGATATGTTGATGCAGATTGGGCTGGAGATCCAACTGACAGAAGATCTACCAGTGGACATATTTTTTTTCTCTCAGGTGGACCAATAAGTTGGACAAGTAAGAAACAGTCAATTGTGACACTGTCTTCAACAGAAGCAGAATATGTTGCAGCAGCACATGCGAGTCAAGAAGTACTGTGGTTAAGACAATTCTTAACAGACCTAGGACAACCACAGTTGGAACCAACAAAAATAAAAGAGGACAATCAAGGATGTCTTGTTCTTGCTCAGATGGAAAGAGTCAATCCAAGAACCAAGCATATTGATGTGAAATATCATTTCTTGAGAGATCATCAGGACCAAGGAGTATTAAAGTTGGAGTATTGCCCTACAGAAGAAATGACAGCTGACATTTTCACGAAGGCGTTGAATGCTGATAAACATCAGAGACTAATAAAAAAGTTGGGTTTGATTGAATAAGTCCTTACTGTTGAGAAAGGGTTTGTCATATGCAACAGATCAGAACTTATATATATGTGAAGGAGGACTTTATGCTGACCTGACAGTAGATGGCGATGTTGTGTAACGTTTCCTTCTTTAATGTATTGTATAAGAATTAGTCTCTGTTTAGTTTCACTTTCGTTTTGTTCCTGTTAGCTGATGCAATGCTGTAATGTCTGTGCATTATTCCTTCACCTCATGTTCAGAGAAGTAAACGCTTGTTATCCCATGCAACTTGCTCTGTGAAGTTTCCTCTGCAAAGGTGTGGATTCAGAAGCTGTGCAACATAGACAAGCTGCCAAGCTGTGATTGGCAGTTTCTGGGAGAGATGGGTAAGGGCGTACGCCCCCAGAGAAGACTCTGGATAAACGCCCAGTTGAACTGCAAATAGAAATTTTACATACCGCTGTTCTAAAGCTACAAATATGAATAATTCTGCAATTGAGTGACGCAGTAAAAGAGGAAAAGGTTATTAGTATCAGAGGAGTATATAGATTTTCACAGAATGTTTAATTAAAATTATTTTGCGCAAGGGAAAGGTCCTCTTTAAATTAAATGAACACCAATCATCTTATCCATGAAGGGCTAGGATGGCAATAACCCTTTAATCCCTTTATGACCTTTGACATCCCACCCATTGGCGCCTGTTATGTTTCGGTAGCTGAGGAGTGCAGGTAAAAAAGGCAATACACCAGAGCAGTTGGAATCTATGAGATTGCAGTACCCTGACTAACCACCACAACTAGAGGCAGCCGTGGAGCGTTCCTACGTTGGTCCTAGACGCCTCGTCACAGCCTGAGAAACTAACTACACCTAAAGATAGATATAGGAAAGCTATCTGCCCCGGAGCAGAACCCCAAAGATAACAGAAAGCCACCAAACATGTAATGGCGGTTAGACAAGATGAAATACTGACACAGAAAGAAAATAGTATGAGCAAACGCTGGGGCCCAAACTAACTAAATAGAAAAGGATAGGAAGGGTACTTACTGCAATCCCAGAAAACCCTGAAAAGCACCAACTCTACTAATTTCAAAAATACCTGAGATCACACAACCTCTTCCACCTAAATTAGTTCTCTGGTGTAACAAAATCAAAACAGCAGCCACTGAAAAAACTGGAAAAAGCAAATGTACAAACATCAGTGGCTGAACTAAACTGAGAGGGCAAAAGCCCCCGGAGGGGACCCTGAAGGCCCCCACAGAAGTGCAGGACAAAATGCAAAAATATAGCACAAAAACAAAAAGAAGAAAATGTCTTATCTGTTAGCAGGAGATGCAGACAGGACACAGCAGGCTACAAGGGAAACAGGAATGAAGGATTCAGACCAGAACAATTGATCACCGGCAACCCTGATGGGAAGGTGACTCCCTTATATAAGACCAGTCAGTAACACCTGATTCCCAGTCCTCACAATCTTCACTGGACCGACCAGCACCGCTTGTAACCACCAGAGGGAGCCTCTGCTCAGAACTCAAAAGACAAAAAGACCTGACTGGCACATCCAGACTAATGTGAACTAGGTGCAAACCAAGGGAAGCTACCCCCATGTTAAACATACAAAAAAAAAAAAAAAAGGCTGCACTCAAGCATACTAAAGCATGACAACATGGAATGCATGAAATTTAGAATAGCAATATGGCTTTGGAATATAAGGAAAAATTTGAGACGCTTAGTATAACATTTGGCCAAACATTTTAAAGCCCACCAACCATCGTCAAGGTGGTCTCAATTCTGGTGAGTCCCTGACCTAATGTGAACATACCTCTATTAGGCTGATATCTGAATTTCTGGGTGAATATGCACCTCTGTCAGCAATGCCTGCATTTATGGGTAAAGTAGGGACCTGGTGTAATTAAAATCACCACCTGGTGGGGCGGAGTGCTCGGTCAGCAAGCTAAGATTCAAAAGACAAAAAAACCTGACTGGCACATCCAGACTAATGTGAACTAGGTGCAAACCAAGGGAAGCTACCCCCATGTTAAACATGCAAAAAAAAAGGCTGCACTCAAGCATACTAAAGCATGACAACATGGAATGCATGAAATTTAGAATAGCAATATGGCTTTGGAATATAAGGAAAAATTTGAGACGCTTAGTATAACATTTGGCCAAACATTTTAAAGCCCACCAACCATCGTCAAGGTGGTCTCAATTCTGGTGAGTCCCTGACCTAATGTGAACATACCTCTATTAGGCTGATATCTGAATTTCTGGGTGAATATGCACCTCTGTCAGCAATGCCTGCATTTATGGGTAAAGTAGGGACCTGGTGTAATTAAAATCACCACCTGGTGGGGGCGGAGTGCTCGGTCAGCAAGCTAAGATTCAAAAGATAAAAAAACCTGACTGGCACATCCAGAACTAGGTGCAAACCAAGGGAAGCTACCCCCATGTTAAACATACAAAAAAAAAGGCTGCACTCAAGCATACTAAAGCATGCTATTCTAAATTTCATGCATTCCATGTTGTCATGCTTTAGTATGCTTGAGTGCAGCCTTTTTTTTTTAGTTTAACATGGTGGTAGCTTCCCTTGGTTTGCACCTAGTTCACATTAGTCTGGATGTGCCAGTCAGGTTTTTTTGTCTTTTGAATCTTAGCTTGCTGACAGAGCAGTCCGCCCCCACCAGGTGGTGATTTTAATTACACCAGGTCCCTACTTTACCCATAAATGCAGGCATTGCTGACAGAGGTGCATATTCACCCAGAAATTCAGATATCAGCCTAATAGAGGTATGTTCACATTAGGTCAGGGACTCACCAGAATTGAGACCACCTTGACGATGGTTGGTGGGCTTTAAAATGTTTGGCCAAATGTTATACTAAGCGTCTCAAATTTTTCCTTATATTCCAAAGCCATATTGCTATTCTAAATTTCATGCATTCCATGTTGTCATGCTTTAGTATGCTTGAGTGCAGCCTTTTTTTTTTGTATGTTTAACATGGGGGTAGCTTCCCTTGGTTTGCACCTAGTTCACATTAGTCTGGATGTGCCAGTCAGGTTTTTTTGTCTTTTGTATCTTAGCTTGCTGACCGAGCACTCCGCCCCCACCAGGTGGTGATTTTAATTACACCAGGTCCCTACTTTACCCATAAATGCAGGCATTGCTGACAGAGGTGCATATTCACCCAGAAATTCAGATATCAGCCTAATAGAGGTATGTTCACATTAGGTCAGGGACTCACCAGAATTGAGACCACCTTGACGATGGTTGGTGGGCTTTAAAATGTTTGGCCAAATGTTATACTAAGCGTCTCAAATTTTTCCTTATATTCCAAAGCCATATTGCTATTCTAAATTTCATGCATTCCATGTTGTCATGCTTTAGTATGCTTGAGTGCAGCCTTTTTTTTTTTGTATGTTTAACATGGGGGTAGCTTCCCTTGGTTTGCACCTAGTTCACATTAGTCTGGATGTGCCAGTCAGGTTTTTTTGTCTTTTGAATCTTAGCTTGCTGACCGAGCACTCCGCCCCCACCAGGTGGTGATTTTAATTACACCAGGTCCCTACTTTACCCATAAATGCAGGCATTGCTGACAGAGGTGCATATTCACCCAGAAATTCAGATATCAGCCTAATAGAGGTATGTTCACATTAGGTCAGGGACTCACCAGAATTGAGACCACCTTGACGATGGTTGGTGGGCTTTAAAATGTTTGGCCAAATGTTATACTAAGCGTCTCAAATTTTTCCTTATATTCCAAAGCCATATTGCTATTCTAAATTTCATGCATTCCATGTTGTCATGCTTTAGTATGCTTGAGTGCAGCCTTTTTTTTTTTGTATGTTTAACATGGGGGTAGCTTCCCTTGGTTTGCACCTAGTTCACATTAGTCTGGATGTGCCAGTCAGGTTTTTTTGTCTTTTGAATCTTAGCTTGCCGACCGAGCACTCCGCCCCCACCAGGTGGTGATTTTAATTACACCAGGTCCCTACTTTACCCATAAATGCAGGCATTGCTGACAGAGGTGCATATTCACCCAGAAATTCAGATATCAGCCTAATAGAGGTATGTTCACATTAGGTCAGGGACTCACCAGAATTGAGACCACCTTGACGATGGTTGGTGGGCTTTAAAATGTTTGGCCAAATGTTATACTAAGCGTCTCAAATTTTTCCTTATATTCCAAAGCCATATTGCTATTCTAAATTTCATGCATTCCATGTTGTCATGCTTTAGTATGCTTGAGTGCAGCCTTTTTTTTTTCTTTTGTCTGCTCAGAACTCATCTCAAACCCATTCACAACAGTACCCCCCCCTTGAGGAGGGGTCACCGAACCCTCATTTGAGCAACCAGGTCGGTCAGGATGAGTTCTATGATACGCACGGATAAGTCTCCTAGCATGGATGTCCGAAGCAAACACCCAAGAATTGTCTTCCTGACCATAACCTCTCCATTTAACCAAATACTGGAGTTTCCGTCTAGAAAAACGAGAATCTAATATTTTCTCAACCACATACTCCAGATTGCCCTCAACCAAAACAGGGTCAGGAGGCACAGCAGCAGGAACCACTGGCTCAACAAACCTCTTCAACAAGGACTTGTGGAACACGTTATGGATCTTAAATGTCCCTGGAAGAAGCAAACGAAAAGAAACAGGATTAATAATCTCCATGATCTTATAAGGTCCAATGAACCTAGGCTTAAATTTAGGAGATGCTACTCTCATAGGAATATTCTTTGAGGACAACCAGACCAAGTCCCCCACTTTAAACCGAGGACCATCAGTCCTATGCCGGTTAGCAAACCGCTGGGCCCTCTCCTGAGAGAGGGACAACCTCTCCACTACCTGGTCCCAAATCAGTTGCATACGCTCCACAACAGAGTCAACACCTGGACAAACAGAAGCCTCCGTCTGTCCTGAAGAAAATCGAGGGTGAAACCCAGAATTACAGAAAAACTGAGACATCAAAGTGGCAGAGCTAGCCCTATTATTAAAGAAAACTCAGCCAAAGGCAAAAAAGAGACCCAGTCATCCTGTTCAGCAGACACAAAGCATCTTAGATAAGTCTCCAATGTCTGGTTTGTTCTCTCAGTTTGACCATTGGTCTGAGGATGAAATGCCGAGGAGAAAGACAATTGAACACCCAGTTTAGAACAAAAAGTCCTCCAAAATCTGGAAACAAACTGGACTCCTCTGTCAGACACAATGTTCTCAGGAATGCCGTGTAAACGAACCATGTGCAGAAGGAACAACGGCACCAATTCAGAGGAGGAAGGCAACTTAGGTAATGGCACAAGATGTATCATTTTGGAAAACCTATCACAAATTACCCAGATGGTGGTCATTCTCTGAGAAACAGGAAGGTCGGAAATGAAATCCATAGAGATATGGGTCCATGGTCTCTTGGGCACAGGCAATGGCATCAACAAACCACTAGAGCGAGAGCAAGGCTTGGAGCGAGAGCAAGTCCCGCAGGACTGCACAAATTCTCTGACATCACGAGACAAGGTAGGCCACCAAAAGGACCGACTAACCAAGTCTCTGGTACCAAAAATTCCAGGATGCCCAGCCAATGCGGAACAATGAATCTCAGACATCACACTCTTTTTCCACTGGTCCGGGACAAACAATTTTCCAACAGGGCAGCGCTCGGGCCTATCCTCCTGACACCCCTCCAGAGCAAGTCTCAAATTGGGCGAGATGGCGGAAAGAACTACACCCTCTTTCAAAATAACAGAAGGATCAGACAACTCAGGAGAGTCCGCAAGGAAACTCCTCGAGAGGGCATCCGCCTTAACATTCTTAGTGCCAGGAAGGAAGGAAACCACAAAATTAAAACGTGTGAAAAACAAGGCCCACCTGGCCTGTCTAGGATTGAGTCGCTTGGCAGATTCCAGATAGACCAGATTCTTATGGTCCGTAAGGACCACCACCTGATGTTTGGCTCCCTCCAGCCAATGTCTCCACTCTTCAAAAGCCCACTTCATGGCCAATAACTCCCGATTACCCACGTCATAATTACGTTCAGTAGGAGAAAATTTTCGAGAGAAAAAGGCACAAGGGTTACTTTTAGAGGTCTCTGGATTTTTTTGGGACAAAACGGCACCTGCCCCAATTTCAGAGGCATCAACCTCCACCTGAAATGGCAGAGAAACATCAGGCTGCCGTAGAACAGGAGCAGAAGTGAATCTCTGCTTAAGTTCCTGAAATGCAGAGACTGCCTCAGGAGGCCAATTCACCACATCAGAACCCTTTCTGGTCAAATCAGTTAATGGTTTAACAATAACCGAGAAATTACCAATAAATTTACGATAAAAATTGGCAAAACCCAAAAATCTCTGAAGAGCCTTTAATGAAGTAGGTTGGACCCAATCACAGATGGCCTGAACCTTGACCGGGTCCATTTCAATAACAGATGGGGACAAAATGAATCCCAGAAATGAGATCCTCTGTACACCAAAAAGACACTTTGATCCCTTCACATACAGAGCATTCTCTCTCAAAATCTGGAATACAGTTCGAACATGTTTCACATGAGAGTCCCAGTCATTAGAAAAAATCAAGATATCATCCAAATAAACAATCAGAAATTTGTCCACAAAATCCCTGAAAATGTCATTCATGAAGGACTGGAAGACGGAAGGAGCATTAGTGAGCCCAAAGGGCATCACTAGGTACTCAAAATGCCCTTCAGGGGTATTGAATGCCGTCTTCCATTCATCCCCGTGCTTAATGCGAATAAGGTTATACGCCCCCCTGAGGTCAAGCTTGGTAAACCAAGTAGCGTTTTTCACCCTGGAAAACAGGTCAGAAATCAAGGGTAACGGGTATTGATATTTCACAGTAATATTGTTCAAGAGACGATAATCAATACATGGCCTTAATGAACCATCTTTTTTGGCCACAAAGAAAAAACCGGCACCTAAGGGTGAAGAGGATGGTCTGATATGACCCTTCTCCAATGATTCCTTGATATAAGACCGCATAGCGTCATGTTCAGGTACAGACAAGTTAAAAAGGCGACCTTTAGGGAATTTACTACCCGGCACTAATTCAATAGCGCAGTCATAGCTCCTATGGGGAGGCAAGGATGCAGATTTACTTTCGCTAAACACATCAGAAAAATCAATCAAAAAGTCAGGAACATCCTGAGCCTGGGGGAGGCAGAAAAAACAGGAGTGTTGGTATTAACACATTTGCAGCCCCAACTAGTTACAGACACAGATTTCCAATCCAAAACAGGATTATGAGACTGTAACCAAGGGAAACCCAGCACGATAATGTCATGCAGATTATACAGAACCAAAAATTTGCAGCACTCCTGGTGATCAGGTTCAACCCTCATTATCACCTGAGTAGAAAACTGGGGTTTATTCTCAGCCAAAGGGGTAGAATCGATCCCCAGTAGGGGAATAGACTTCTGTAGGGGTATCAAGGGAAACCCACAACGTTTAGCAAAATCATAATCCATCAGGTTAATAGCTGCTCCAGAATCAACGAAAGCCTGAGCAGAAAATGAGGACAGAGAGCATATCAGAGTGACAGTTAATAAAAACTTAGTCTGAACACTACTCAAGACTAGAGTTGAGCGATACTTTCCGATATCCTAAAGTATCGGAATCGGAATGGTATCGCCGATATCACTAAAATATCGGCGATACCCGATACCGATACCGGAAGTCCCATGTAAGTCTATGGGAACAAAATATCGCAACTAAAAAAAACCCATTCTTTCCTTGTAAACACTAAATATACACACATAGAATACATATATATATATACATGTCATTGTGACATATATATATACATATATGTATAGTTTATACACTTCTACATAGTAAAATATCCTCTCATTCAATTGCCGGGTAAAGCCGGCTTCAGTGAAAAGACAGAAGCACCCGACATGAAATGACACTTGGTGTACATAGGGTTAATCATGTCTTTTCATGTCGTTTGCTATCTGATTTGCACAAACAATTAAATCAGACTATGTGTGCAAAATTTCACACCTGTAGGGGTTAATTAAAGGTGTAAATTCGTTGTAAAAAAACGGACTTTTTTTGCTACGAATTTACACCTTTAATTAACCCCTACAGGTGTGAAATTTTGCACACATAGTCTGATTTAATTGTTTGTGCAAATTAGGCTGGAGTCACACACAACCACAAAAAATCGGTCCGTTTTAGACGGTCGACAATCGGATCAAAATAAAAACATCACACATCCTTCTGGCATCCGATTTTCCTTCAAAGATGCGATTTAATCGCATGTGTGTGTACCTTGTAACATCCGATTTTCATCCGACTTGCGAGATTTTCTCGCAGGCTTGCAAAACTGACATATAATGGATCCAAAAGAATAGTATTTAAATGCCAAAAGAAAGAATAGATATATACACATATATATATATATATATATATATATATATATATATATGTCATTGTGACATATATATATATACATATATTTATAGTTCTTACACTTCTACATACTGTTATAGCCGCTAATTCAATTGCCGGCTTCAGTGAAATCACAGAAGCCGACATGAAATGATACATTGTTTCCACACATTTAACCATGTAATTTCATGTATTTTTATATATGTTTGAAACATACAATTACATGAGTATATGTGTGCTAAATTTCAGACATGTAAAGGTTAATTAAAGGTGTAAATTCGTTAAAAAAAAATGCGTGGGCTCCCGCTGTATTTTCTCCCCAGACAGACAAAAAGCGATGGGGGCAATAATAATAGCCTAGGGAGGGGACTTTTTTTTTTGCCCCCCCTGGCTACAAAAATCTGCCCCCAACCCCAAAAGGGCAAATCTATAATTTAAATTTGCCCCCTTTTTGGCACTTTGCCCGTCATTCCCATTGCCCTG
>JARQOD010000002.1:59642116-59746115 GCA_033576555.1 Oophaga sylvatica
AAAGGGAGACCCCTGCATTGCCGTTGCTAGGCACCGGCCTAGTAATCGGAGCTCACAGCTCCGATTCTTAGGCAGGTCACCGGCAGGTCACCTAGCAGGGCACAGAGCGGTCACACCGCTGCTGTGCCCTGTGATTGGCGCGATCGTCGATGACATCGATCGCGCCAATCAGCTCCTTCATGCCCTACAGGCCCTGGCCTAGGATCGGTGCTATTACTGCCCCGATCCAGCAGGTACAGGCAGGGCACAGCGCGGATATACCACGGCTGTGCCCTGCGATTGGCGCGATCGATGTGATCGGCGATCGCGCCAATCCGGGGGGGGTCTGGACTTTCCTAGGCCCAGGCCTAGGATCGAGTACATCGGTACTCGATCCTAGCCTGCGATCTCACTGTTTTAGCCGCTCTGATTGGCTGAAACAGTGAGAAAGGCTGTGATTGGCTGTTCAGAATTCAACAGCCAATCACAGCGATCGGGAGGCCTGAGGGGGGAGGACGCAGCCCGGGATGCCGACGCCAACTTCCAAGAGGTAAGCTGGCGTCGGAATTTTAATGCGATCACCGCTACTTAAGTCGCGATGTCGCATTAAAGGGCATGACGTACTATCCCGTCCATGGTCAGAATGGCACGGGTTTTATGGACGGGATAGTACGTCTAATGTCAGAGAGGGGTTAATGACCCATGTGAATTGCATTGTTTTTCTGGTATGCACTCCTGAATTTCCACCGCTTTCCCTTGTTCCTTAATGCCCCATGTGAATTGCATTGTTTTTCTGGTATGCACTTTCCCTTGTTCCTGAATGCCCCATGTGAATTGCATTGTTTTTGTGGGATGCACTCCTAAATTTCCATCACTTTTCCTTGTTCCTGAATGCCCCATGTGAATTGCATTGTTTTTCTGGTATGCACTCCTGAATTTCCACCGCTTTCCCCTTGTTCCCGAATGCCCCATGTGATTGTTTTTCTGGTATGCACTCCTGAATTTCCACCGCTTTCCCTTGTTCCCGAATGCCCCATGTGAATTGTATTGTTTTTCTGGTATGCACTTTCCCTTGTTCCTGAATGCCCCATGTGAATTGCATTGTTTTTCTGGTATGCACTCCTGGATTTCCACCGCTTTCCCTTGTTCCTTAATGCCCATGTGAATTGCATTGTTTTTCTGGTATGCACTCCTGAATTTCCACCGCTTTCCCTTGTTCCTGAATGCCCCATGTGAATTGCATTGTTTTTCTGGTATGCACTCCTGAATTTCCACCGCTTTCCCTTGTTCCTTAATGCCCCATGTGAATTGCATTGTTTTTCTGGTATGCACTTTCCCTTGTTCCTGAATGCCCCATGTGAATTGCATTTTTTTGTGGGATGCACTCCTAAATTTCCATCACTTTTCCTTGTTCCTGAATGCCCCATGTGAATTGCATTGTTTTTCTGGTATGCACTCCTGAATTTCCACGACTTTTTCCTTGTTCTTTAATGCCCCATGTGAATTGCATTGTTTTTCTGGTATGCACTTTCCCTTGTTCCTGAATGCCCCATGTGAATTGCATTGTTTTTCTGGAATGCACTCCTGAATTTCCATCACTTTCCCTTGTTCCTTAATGACCCATGTGAATTGCATTGTTTTTCTGGTATGCACTCCTGAATTTCCACCGCTTTCCCTTGTTCCTTAATGCCACATGTGACATGCATTGTTTTTCTGGTATGCACTCCTGAATTTCCACCGCTTTCCCTTGTTCCCGAATGCCCCATGTGAATTGCATTGTTTTCTGGTATGCACTCCTGAATTTCCACTGCTTTCCCTTGTTCCTGAATGCCCCAATGTGAATTGCATTGTTTTTCTGGTATGCACTCCTGAATTTCCACCGCTTTCCCTTGTTCCTTAATGCCCCATGTGAATTGCATTGTTTTTCTGGTATGCACTCCTGAATTTCCACCACTTTCCCTTGTTCCTGAATGCCCATGTGAATTGCATTGTTTTTCTGGTATGCACTCCTGAATTTCCACCGCTTTCCCTTGTTCCTGAATGCCCCATGTGAATTGCATTGTTTTTCTGGTATGCACTTTCCCTTGTTCCTGAATGCCCCATGTGAATTGAATTGTTTTTCTGGTATGCACTCCTGAATTTCCACCGCTTTCAATTGTTCCTGAATGCCTCATGTAAATTGCATTGTTTTTCTGGCATGCACTCCTGAATTTCCACCGCTTTCCCTTGTTCCCGAATGCCCCATGTGAATTGCATTGTTTTTCTGGTATGCACTCCTGAATTTCCACCGCTTTCCCTTGTTCCTGAATGCCCCATGTGAATTGCATTGTTTGTCTTGTATGCACTCCTGAATTTCCACCGCTTTCCCTTTTTCCTGAATGCCCCATGTGAATTGCATTGTTTTTCTGGTATGCACTCCTGAATTTCCACCACTTTCCCTTGTTCCTGAATGCCCCATGTGAATTGCATTGTTTTTCTGGTATGCACTCCTGAATTTCCACCGCTTTCCCTTGTTCCTGAATGCCCCATGTGAATTGCATTGTTTTTCGGTATGCACTTTCCCTTGTTCCTGAATGCCCCATGTGAATTGAATTGTTTTTCTGGTATGCACTCCTGAATTTCCACCGCTTTCCCTTGTTCCCGAATGCCCCATGTGAATTGTATTGTTTTTCTGGTATGCACTTTCCCTTGTTCCTGAATGCCCCATGTGAATTGCATTGTTTTTCTGGTATGCACTCCTGGATTTCCACCGCTTTCCCTTGTTCCTTAATGCCCCATGTGAATTGCATTGTTTTTCTGGTATGCACTCCTGAATTTCCACCGCTTTCCCTTGTTCCTTAATGCCCCATGTGAATTGCATTGTTTTTCTGGTATGCACTTTCCCTTGTTCCTGAATGCCCCATGTGAATTGCATTGTTTTTGTGGGATGCACTCCTAAATTTCCATCACTTTTCCTTGTTCCTGAATGACCCATGTGAATTGCATTGTTTTTCTGGTATGCACTCCTGAATTTCCACCGCTTTCCCTTGTTCCTTAATGCCCCATGTGAATTGCATTGTTTTTCTGGTATGCACTTTCCCTTGTTCCTGAATGCCCCATGTGAATTGCATTGTTTTTGTGGGATGCACTCCTAAATTTCCATCACTTTTCCTTGTTCCTGAATGCCCCATGTGAATTGCATTGTTTTTTCTGGTATGCACTCCTGAATTTCCACCGCTTTTCCTTGTTCTTTAATGCCCCATGTGAATTGCATTGTTTTTCTGGTATGCACTTTCCCTTGTTCCTGAATGCCCCATGTGAATTGCATTGTTTTTGTGGGATGCACTCCTAAATTTCCATCACTTTTCCTTGTTCCTGAATGCCCCATGTGAATTGCATTGTTTTTCTGGTATGCACTCCTGAATTTCCACCGCTTTTCCTTGTTCTTTAATGCCCCATGTGAATTGCATTGTTTTTCTGGTATGCACTTTCCCTTGTTCCTGAATGCCCCATGTGAATTGCATTGTTTTTCTGGAATGCACTCCTGAATTTCCATCACTTTCCTTGTTCCTTAATGACCCATGTGAATTGCATTGTTTTTCTGGTATGCACTCCTGAATTTCCACCGCTTTCCCTTGTTCCTTAATGCCCCATGTGAATTGCATTGTTTTTCTGGTATGCACTTTCCCTTGTTCCTGAATGCCAGTAGTATAGGGGCACCCCCTTTCGTCAAACTCAAATCTGACAGGTCGACACGCCCCCTATCATTTAATCCGTCTCCCTGTCAGATTGATCCATGTCGTCACGCGATCTGTGTGGACTTTGATCAGGCTGGGAAATCTGTGGCTGAACTTTGCTCAGGCTGTGAAATCTGGTCTGTTGGATTTTGTGAATTTCAATCAAAGTGATTTATTCATGTCTATTTATATTTTATTCAGTGCCTTTGATTAGTCTGTGGAGTATTAGTGTAACTTTTAAGGACCCAGTAAATGTATAAGGAGTTCTAGTTAAATAATGAGGCTTTTTAGTGAATTAAAGAGTGAATCTTGATCTTTTTTGTGGGTAGATGCTTTTAAGGACCCAGTAAATGTAAAGCTATTTTCTAGCAGAGTCTGTAGTACAGACTCCAGTATATAAGAATTTTTAGTGAAATACAGACTCTTAGTGAAATACATGCACCAGATCAAAGACTTGTTTACAGCACAAAGCACAATTAATATCCAGTGTCTGCCAGTGTGAAATCTGTGGCTGAACTTTGCTCAGGCTGTGAAATCTGGTCTGTTGGATTTTGTGAATTTCAATCAAAGTGATTTATTCATGTCTATTTATATTTTATTCAGTGCCTTTGATTAGTCTGTGGAGTTTTTAGTGTATTAAAGGGTAGTTTTAACTCCATCCGTAGATGTAAAGCTATTTTCTAGCAGAGAGTGCCCTATTTGTGCACTGACATGAAATGTAAAGGGTTTGTATTAGAAGCACCCAGTAAATGTCTGTATTAGAATCCATCAGTAAATGTATGTAAAGCTCATTTCTAGCAGGCTTGTATAAATGTCCCCCAGTAAATGTGTAAAAGTTTGGAACTGATATGCCTGAATGTAAAGGTGATTTCTAACACTCTCTGTTAGAGATGTCTGGAACTACATTCAAATCAATATATAATAGTGCACATCTCCATATCTTATATGTTATAACGATAATAGCAGTCTATGTAACTCACAATATCCCCCAATAGGCAGTCATATATGCACTATATATAGGATTATAAGTATCTCAATGAAGCATGTATATCAATAAAGTAACTTCCCCATCACAGATGCTAATATAATGATGTTAGCTCCCTATAGTGTAGTTTAATGTATCAAGTAGTATAGGAGGGCCGTGGAAAAAACAATACTGAAATTCAAAAACTATGTGCTGGCCGTTAACACGCTAAAAATCCAAAAGAGTGGGATATACAGCATGCAGAAAAAATAGCCAAATGCAGACAGGTGTGAATTACATTCAAATCAATATATAATAGTGCACATCGACATATCTTATATGTTATAGCGATAATAGACTAATCCGGGTCTATACAATAATAAACTCCATATATTTGTCCGTATATATGCAATCTATGTAACTCACAATATCCCCCCAATAGGCAGACATATATGCACTATATATAGGATTATAAGTATCTCAATGAATCAGGTATATCAATAAAGTAACTTCTCCATCACAGTTGCTAATATAATGATGTTACCATGCAAGTGCAGAGCTCACAATACATACTGTGCGTGCATATGAAGTCAATTAGCACATACATATGAGGAGCTATATCAAAAAAGCAGCGCCATAGATGTGAGATCATACCTGAATGCTGCTTGGCACACCTTGTGTATAGCCCTCATTTCTAACAGTGTTTTTCACAGATAGATCACTTCAAGAAAACTGTCCCGACAGTTCATCCCTATAGTGTAGTTTAATGTATCAAGGTGTGTGTACAAGGTTTGGAATTGTCAGAATGAGTGAAGGTCGATGCTACGGTAATTCAGGCAAACAGTAAATAGTATTGCATTGTGTATAGTCAGTGGGATCTTTTAAAACCAACACATTTATGTGTATTCTGATAGCAGTGCCCATAGAATGAGTGAAGGTCGATGCTATTGTGACATGTTAGAAACCACATATACTAAATAGCCCATTCAGGCAAACAGTAAATAGTATTGCATTGTGTATAGTCAGTGGGATCTTTAAAACCAACACATTTATGTGTGTTCTTCTTGAAGTTACAGCTCAAAGACATTTCAATCATTGACTTAATTGTGACATGCTAGACTGAAATTGAAATAAATTCAAAAAGGAAGCTTTTGCAGTATAAAATACAAATTTTATTAAGCTCTAAAATACATTATCATGGATAAAAATCCAAAAAGAGTAGGATATACAGCATGCAGAAAAAATAACCAAAGTGTTGACATGAAGTTACAGCTCAAAGACATATACATTATCATGAATAAAAATCCAAAAGAGTGGGATATACAGCATGCAGAAAAATAGCCAAATGCAGACAGGTATGAACTACATTCAAATCAATATATAATAGTGCACATCTCCATATCTTATATGTTATAACGATAATAGCAGTCTATGTAACTCACAATATCCCCCAATAGGCAGACATATATGCACTATATATAGGATTATAAGTATCTCAATGAAGCATGTATATCAATAAAGTAACTTCCCCATCACAGATGCTAATATAATGATGTTAGCATGCAAGTGCAGGGCTCACAATACATACTGTGCGTGCATATGAAGTCAATTAGCACATCCATATGAGGAGCTATATTAAAAAGCAGTTGTGTATAGTTGGCCAATCAAATATTAGTTATGCGTTCATTACCACTGTCAACCATAGCAGCTCTCATGATGCTAGCTATTCTGATCAGCTTATCATATCAACCATGAAGCCTCTTTTAACCCCTTCACAATAATGTACAGAGGGGTTTTTATGTTTTAATACTGATAGACATATTGTGAACGGACATATAGGGTCCATGTGAGATACCATATTTTTCAAATATTAGTTAAGCGTATATTTCAACATTTTGCTCCTTCACAGATTTATTTTACATTATTTTATTTTTATTTTTTTTTTTTTTTTTTTTTTTTTTTTTTATTTTGCTTAAGGATCGTGTACAGAGGAATTTTTATGTTTTAATACTGATAGACATATTGTGAACGGACATATAGGGTCCATGTGAGACATGTCTGGACAAGTCCGGGCATGTCTGGGCATGCCTGGACAAGTCCTGGTCACGGGACAGCCGTGGAAAAAACAATACTGAAATTCAAAAACTATGTGCTGGCCGTTAACACGCGCACAGTCACGTGTCCCGGCCTATTTTGGTACATACCCACTCCTATGCAGCGATATTGAGTACCGTTCAACAAAAAATCAGGTACAAACTTTTTAACATACCTGTGTTTCGGACCCTCAGACCATGCCAGAAGCACTCTGTGCCAGGTACTCTAACTCATAATATTCGATTTTGATCAGCATTCAACAAAAAATTGGGTGCTAACTTTTTAGCATATTCAACAAAAAATTGGGTGCTAACTTTTTAGCATACCTGTGTTTCTATAACGAATACACGGACCACTACAGCGCATCCCAATAGTGTAGCTTAATGTAGGGGGCAAACAGATTATCGCTGATGCTTGGAAAATACCACATTTCATAGATGGTGCTGATCCGCTGAATCATTTTTAAACATTTCACGCCACTCATGCACCCACACCACACTTATGCTGTACCAGCAACGCTGCAGCTAGCACTTTTTAGCTAAAAAAAGACCCTTATTTGCATCATTTTCATTATAGTACGACTGGTACATACCCACTCCTATGCAACGATACTGAGTAGCGTTCAACAAAAATCAGGTACAAACTTTTTAACATACCTGTGTTTCGGGCGCTCATGCCATACCAGAAGCACTCTGTGCCATGTACCATAGCCCATAATAATCGATCTTGATCAGTATTCAACAAAAAATTGGGTGCAAACTTTTTTAGCATAGCTGTGTTTCTGACTCCCATGTCGTACCAGAAAGACCTATTTTGGCACAGGCCTAAACCTATGCAGCGGTTTTGACCACTACTCAACAAAAATGGCTACAAACTTTTTAACATATCTGTGTTTCGGACTATCATGTCATAGCAGAAGCACCCTGTGCCATGTACTCTAGACCATAATATTCGTTTTTGATCACCATTCAACAAAAAATTGAGGCATGTTGAGACGTGTCCCGGCCTATTTTGGCACATGACAAATGTTTCTGACTCTCATGTCATACCAGAAGCACCATGTGCCATGTACTCTAGACCATAATATTCCACATCGGGTATGGGAACTACATAGCTTTGTTTTCTCAGGTATTTAAAAAAGTGTGGAAAACTGAAAATCCCGCGACCTGTGGTAATTTAGTGAGAATCATATAGACAAATCGGGTATCGTCACACACGAGACCACGACACCTCGGGCTATCACATTTACCATTAGTTTTCAAAAAGCAGCTCCTTAACAATAAAGTAAGAATCGTAGTGTCCTGCATTGTGGTCTATAAATGTATAGTTTGAAAATTTACCGTTGCTAAAGAACAGTAAAAAGTCGTGCGTACAACTATCAACCCCAAAACTCTCACCACTATCACACTATTGCCTACAGAGGCGCCCCGCGAGAATTTCCGTATGCGTGTATCAAGATGCCCCCTGCTATGACCGAATGTTTGCTCGTGGATGCTGGCATTTCCAGTGACATCATAGTTGTGTAAATGCGCAGGGGCACGTGTATCGATCCCCTAGGGTGTAATGCGTGATCATTTTAATTATTTTTCAATTCATAACCACACGTTCTCAGGCAGACAGGTTTATTTCACAGAAGTTGACTGTACAGTTGCATAATCTTTGTTTAAAATCATACATTTGCATAATTTTGTTTAAAATCGCACAGCTCTGCAATAATGTCGGGTGTTGGACATGCACTTATCAGTCTTTCATACGTGTCGCAGAACGATTTTAGTCTGTTCTGCGAGAGTTTATTATGCACGTACTGTGCAGACATGTCAAAAACATTTTGGTGTGTTCACCAGTCCATACGGGTGTTGGTGTGTAAGGCGATCGACCATCATCCTTCTGCTTCTTACTTACACGCCGGCGCGATACCGCGCGTTTCTTTGACGGTAATGCATCGGCTGAATTGGCAGCTGCTGCTTCCGCGTTGCTATTTGCAGATTCTGTAGCTTGACACAGACGTATATTCTTAAGCCGACTACTCTCAGCATTCCCGGGGTGCTCGGTTGGCGCGTCGTTTTCTTCACGATCTGCGACACACCCGTGTGAAAGAGGCTCAGTTCTCACCTCCGTTCTGTTCTCAAATCCATAATTGCGCTGCTGCAAAACTCGCGAATGACGATCCTCCGTAACTAAAGAAAAGATACGTGGTGTAGTTAACCGCTAAGCGGGGGAGATATAGGAAGAGCTACATGAGCCACAGGGCTCCGATTCAACGCGATATTTGTAAAGCTACTAGCACCGATTATCTGTGAAACCGATGCATGATTGTTTGTATAAGTACAGTATAGAGCGGCCTAGACATATATACTTACAAGCATGCCCCGGGTGCTGATCTACAGAGAATGCTGAATTAACAGACATCTCGCTGCTCGGACGCTGCCGTATGGGACTGTTTTCTCCCTCAAACTGCAACCTCACGGGCGATACTCTAGCAGCTGTAAATAAAATATAGCATACATGAATGCGCACAACACACTCACAGAGCTAACTTGACACAGGTAAATAAAACTAGTTACCGCAGAAATTTTTATCTGCGTGTATAACTACACTATAGAACTGCGTAGACATATATGCTTACAAGTATGAGACGTGTAGTGTAGTTCAGAGATTGGTGAATTAAACGGTGTGGAGGTGCTCGGGCGTTTTCGTATGGGTGTGTTTTCTTTTTCAAGCTGCAGCCTCCTGCTCGTTAGTTTAACATCTGTAAATAAAATATAACTATTACATGATGGTGACGCTTCGGGTGTGAAATATTACTTCTACAATATTGCATCAACGCGGTTAGCCGCCATGATCCCTCTGTAAAACATGAATGGGATGTTTTTTCAGCCCTTAGCATGGGGGCAGTGACAGAGGGCGTGTTCTCTCTGCTACCCCCAATAAATACAACCAGCTCCCAAGCGATACAGTTCGCACTTGTTCACAACTCACAGACCACAACGCCGATCTGAACAGGACTATAGTGAGTATTTTTACGGATTTCGTTTCAATTATATTTAAGTCTGTGTAGTAATTGCATGAATAACTTATCCGTGTTTTCATAGTTGGTCTTTAGAGCTAAAGTGCGTATTTTTATGTCTTTTGTTTCAGCTATATTTAAGTTTGTGTAGTATTTGCATGAATAGGTTAAGCGTGTTTTCATAGTTGATCTTTAGAGCTAAAGTGCGTATTTTTATGTCTCGTGAATATCCACGTTTGTTTCAATTATATTTAAGTTTGTGTAGTATTTGCATGAATAGGTTAAGCGTGTTTTCATAGTTGATCTTTAGAGCTAAAGTGCGTATTTTTATGTCTCGTGAATATCCACGTTTGTTTCAATTATATTTAAGTTTGTGTAGTATTTGCATGAACAGCTTAGTCGTGTTTTCATACTTGATCTTTATTTGCTTTAATTTAATAGCGGACCCTTTTTATTCAAGATGGAGTCCAGATATTCTCGCGTTCAATATTCTGCTTTGCTTTCACCAGAACAATCGGGTAAATTTTACACCGTATATAGTGTACGTCGTATTGTGTCGGGCTGTCTGAGTCTGCGCTTTGTATATATAAACGATATATTTCATTCTTATTTAAGAAGAGGGAGTCCGTTCAGACTACTCCTACGAGAACCGGTTCATTACGCAGAACCTGTTAGAGGAAGGCAACTCTGCTAGCGGGCGACGAGCTTCAAGCTCTCACCAGTCTGTCACAGGCAAGAAACCTATAGCTATATCATATGTTTTAAACCTATGTATCTAGACGGGTAAACGTGGTAGCTGTAAATTTATAACGTCTACTATTAATATTAATAATTAATATAGACTGCCGTTAAAATCCATACAGTTAATTTTATTTTAGCTGACTGGGTCGTTAGCTAGACATGTTTTAATAATATAAACATTTTCTCATACAGATACAGCTGTAGCGGACTGGACGGTTGGTAACCCTGTGGCGACTGAGCCGCTCGAGCATCGCGATTCCGATGTTGAGATCGTGGAGGATCCCCAGGATTCAGATGTCGAGTTCGTAGAACCGGACTATAATCCCCCCAACGCTCCTAAAAGATGGGGTGATTCGCTAAGCACACGGCTCTGGAATAGAAAAGGTAGCGGGTCCATGAACCCAGGGTGCTATGTGTTTGTACCCTCTGTACCCTGTGACGCCACCAATAACTAGGGGATATATTTTATTTACGCACGTTACGATAGCTTTGCGAATTTAGCTTTGTGCGTGTGGCACGCGTAGATATCATCTCTGTGGCGAGTAATAGTTATATTTTATTTACAGATGTTAAACTAACGAGCAGGAGGCTGCAGCTTGAAAAAGAAAACACACCCATACGAAAACGCCCGAGCACCTCCACACCGTTTAATTCACCAATCTCTGAACTACACTACACGTCTCATACTTGTAAGCATATATGTCTACGCAGTTCTATAGTGTAGTTATACACGCAGATAAAAATTTCTGCGGTAACTAGTTTTATTTACCTGTGTCAAGTTAGCTCTGTGAGTGTGTTGTGCGCATTCATGTATGCTATATTTTATTTACAGCTGCTAGAGTATCGCCCGTGAGGTTGCAGTTTGAGGGAGAAAACAGTCCCATACGGCAGCGTCCGAGCAGCGAGATGTCTGTTAATTCAGCATTCTCTGTAGATCAGCACCCGGGGCATGCTTGTAAGTATATATGTCTAGGCCGCTCTATACTGTACTTATACAAACAATCATGCATCGGTTTCACAGATAATCGGTGCTAGTAGCTTTACAAATATCGCGTTGAATCGGAGCCCTGTGGCTCATGTAGCTCTTCCTATATCTCCCCCGCTTAGCGGTTAACTACACCACGTATCTTTTCTTTAGTTACGGAGGATCGTCATTCGCGAGTTTTGCAGCAGCGCAATTATGGATTTGAGAACAGAACGGAGGTGAGAACTGAGCCTCTTTCACACGGGTGTGTCGCAGATCGTGAAGAAAACGACGCGCCAACCGAGCACCCCGGGAATGCTGAGAGTAGTCGGCTTAAGAATATACGTCTGTGTCAAGCTACAGAATCTGCAAATAGCAACGCGGAAGCAGCAGCTGCCAATTCAGCCGATGCATTACCGTCAAAGAAACGCGCGGTATCGCGCCGGCGTGTAAGTAAGAAGCAGAAGGATGATGGTCGATCGCCTTACACACCAACACCCGTATGGACTGGTGAACACACCAAAATGTTTCTTGACATGTCTGCACAGTACGTGCATAATAAACTCTCGCAGAACAGACTAAAATCGTTCTGCGACACGTATGAAAGACTGATAAGTGCATGTCCAACACCCGACATTATTGCAGAGCTGTGCGATTTTAAACAAAATTATGCAAATGTATGATTTTAAACAAAGATTATGCAACTGTACAGTCAACTTCTGTGAAATAAACCTGTCTGCCTGAGAACGTGTGGTTATGAATTGAAAAATAATTAAAATGATCACGCATTACACCCTAGGGGATCGATACACGTGCCCCTGCGCATTTACACAACTATGATGTCACTGGAAATGCCAGCATCCACGAGCAAACATCGGTCATAGCAGGGGGCATCTTGATACACGCATACGGAAATTCTCGCGGGGCGCCTCTGTAGGCAATAGTGTGATAGTGGTGAGAGTTTTGGGGTTGATAGTTGTACGCACGACTTTTTACTGTTCTTTAGCAACGGTAAATTTTCAAACTATACATTTATAGACCACAATGCAGGACACTACGATTCTTACTTTATTGTTAAGGAGCTGCTTTTTGAAAACTAATGGTAAATGTGATAGCCCGAGGTGTCGTGGTCTCGTGTGTGACGATACCCGATTTGTCTATATGATTCTCACTAAATTACCACAGGTCGCGGGATTTTCAGTTTTCCACACTTTTTTAAATACCTGAGAAAACAAAGCTATGTAGTTCCCATACCCGATGTGGAATATTATGGTCTAGAGTACATGGCACATGGTGCTTCTGGTATGACATGAGAGTCAGAAACATTTGTCATGTGCCAAAATAGGCCGGGACACGTCTCAACATGCCTCAATTTTTTGTTGAATGGTGATCAAAAACGAATATTATGGTCTAGAGTACATGGCACAGGGTGCTTCTGCTATGACATGATAGTCCGAAACACAGATATGTTAAAAAGTTTGTAGCCATTTTTGTTGAGTAGTGGTCAAAACCGCTGCATAGGTTTAGGCCTGTGCCAAAATAGGTCTTTCTGGTACGACATGGGAGTCAGAAACACAGCTATGCTAAAAAAGTTTGCACCCAATTTTTTGTTGAATACTGATCAAGATCGATTATTATGGGCTATGGTACATGGCACAGAGTGCTTCTGGTATGGCATGAGCGCCCGAAACACAGGTATGTTAAAAAGTTTGTACCTGATTTTTGTTGAACGCTACTCAGTATCGTTGCATAGGAGTGGGTATGTACCAGTCGTACTATAATGAAAATGATGCAAATAAGGGTCTTTTTTTAGCTAAAAAGTGCTAGCTGCAGCGTTGCTGGTACAGCATAAGTGTGGTGTGGGTGCATGAGTGGCGTGAAATGTTTAAAAATGATTCAGCGGATCAGCACCATCTATGAAATGTGGTATTTTCCAAGCATCAGCGATAATCTGTTTGCCCCCTACATTAAGCTACACTATTGGGATGCGCTGTAGTGGTCCGTGTATTCGTTATAGAAACACAGGTATGCTAAAAAGTTAGCACCCAATTTTTTGTTGAATATGCTAAAAAGTTAGCACCCAATTTTTTGTTGAATGCTGATCAAAATCGAATTTATGAGTTAGAGTACCTGGCACAGAGTGCTTCTGGCATGGTCTGAGGGTCCGAAACACAGGTATGTTAAAAAGTTTGTACCTGATTTTTTGTTGAACGGTACTCAATATCGCTGCATAGGAGTGGGTATGTACCAAAATAGGCCGGGACACGTGACTGTGCGCGTGTTAACGGCCAGCACATAGTTTTTGAATTTCAGTATTGTTTTTTCCACGGCTGTCCCGTGACCAGGACTTGTCCAGGCATGCCCAGACATGCCCGGACTTGTCCAGACATGTCTCACATGGACCCTATATGTCCGTTCACAATATGTCTATCAGTATTAAAACATAAAAATTCCTCTGTACACGATCCTTAAGCAAAATAAAAAAAAAAAAAAAAAAAAAAATAAAAATAAAAATAAAATAATGTAAAATAAATCTGTGAAGGAGCAAAATGTTGAAATATACGCTTAACTAATATTTGAAAAATATGGTATCTCACATGGACCCTATATGTCCGTTCACAATATGTCTATCAGTATTAAAACATAAAAACCCCTCTGTACATTATTGTGAAGGGGTTAAAAGAGGCTTCATGGTTGATATGATAAGCTGATCAGAATAGCTAGCATCATGAGAGCTGCTATGGTTGACAGTGGTAATGAACGCATAACTAATATTTGATTGGCCAACTATACACAACTGCTTTTTAATATAGCTCCTCATATGGATGTGCTAATTGACTTCATATGCACGCACAGTATGTATTGTGAGCCCTGCACTTGCATGCTAACATCATTATATTAGCATCTGTGATGGGGAAGTTACTTTATTGATATACATGCTTCATTGAGATACTTATAATCCTATATATAGTGCATATATGTCTGCCTATTGGGGGATATTGTGAGTTACATAGACTGCTATTATCGTTATAACATATAAGATATGGAGATGTGCACTATTATATATTGATTTGAATGTAGTTCATACCTGTCTGCATTTGGCTATTTTTCTGCATGCTGTATATCCCACTCTTTTGGATTTTTATTCATGATAATGTATATGTCTTTGAGCTGTAACTTCATGTCAACACTTTGGTTATTTTTTCTGCATGCTGTATATCCTACTCTTTTTGGATTTTTATCCATGATAATGTATTTTAGAGCTTAATAAAATTTGTATTTTATACTGCAAAAGCTTCCTTTTTGAATTTATTTCAATTTCAGTCTAGCATGTCACAATTAAGTCAATGATTGAAATGTCTTTGAGCTGTAACTTCAAGAAGAACACACATAAATGTGTTGGTTTTAAAGATCCCACTGACTATACACAATGCAATACTATTTACTGTTTGCCTGAATGGGCTATTTAGTATATGTGGTTTCTAACATGTCACAATAGCATCGACCTTCACTCATTCTATGGGCACTGCTATCAGAATACACATAAATGTGTTGGTTTTAAAAGATCCCACTGACTATACACAATGCAATACTATTTACTGTTTGCCTGAATTACCGTAGCATCGACCTTCACTCATTCTGACAATTCCAAACCTTGTACACACACCTTGATACATTAAACTACACTATAGGGATGAACTGTCGGGACAGTTTTCTTGAAGTGATCTATCTGTGAAAAACACTGTTAGAAATGAGGGCTATACACAAGGTGTGCCAAGCAGCATTCAGGTATGATCTCACATCTATGGCGCTGCTTTTTTGATATAGCTCCTCATATGTATGTGCTAATTGACTTCATATGCACGCACAGTATGTATTGTGAGCTCTGCACTTGCATGGTAACATCATTATATTAGCAACTGTGATGGAGAAGTTACTTTATTGATATACCTGATTCATTGAGATACTTATAATCCTATATATAGTGCATATATGTCTGCCTATTGGGGGGATATTGTGAGTTACATAGATTGCATATATACGGACAAATATATGGAGTTTATTATTGTATAGACCCGGATTAGTCTATTATCGCTATAACATATAAGATATGTCGATGTGCACTATTATATATTGATTTGAATGTAATTCACACCTGTCTGCATTTGGCTATTTTTTCTGCATGCTGTATATCCCACTCTTTTGGATTTTTAGCGTGTTAACGGCCAGCACATAGTTTTTGAATTTCAGTATTGTTTTTTCCACGGCCCTCCTATACTACTTGATACATTAAACTACACTATAGGGAGCTAACATCATTATATTAGCATCTGTGATGGGGAAGTTACTTTATTGATATACATGCTTCATTGAGATACTTATAATCCTATATATAGTGCATATATGACTGCCTATTGGGGATATTGTGAGTTACATAGACTGCTATTATCGTTATAACATATAAGATATGGAGATGTGCACTATTATATATTGATTTGAATGTAGTTCCAGACATCTCTAACAGAGAGTGTTAGAAATCACCTTTACATTCAGGCATATCAGTTCCAAACTTTTACACATTTACTGGGGGACATTTATACAAGCCTGCTAGAAATGAGCTTTACATACATTTACTGATGGATTCTAATACAGACATTTACTGGGTGCTTCTAATACAAACCCTTTACATTTCATGTCAGTGCACAAATAGGGCACTCTCTGCTAGAAAATAGCTTTACATCTACGGATGGAGTTAAAACTACCCTTTAATACACTAAAAACTCCACAGACTAATCAAAGGCACTGAATAAAATATAAATAGACATGAATAAATCACTTTGATTGAAATTCACAAAATCCAACAGACCAGATTTCACAGCCTGAGCAAAGTTCAGCCACAGATTTCACACTGGCAGACACTGGATATTAATTGTGCTTTGTGCTGTAAACAAGTCTTTGATCTGGTGCATGTATTTCACTAAGAGTCTGTATTTCACTAAAAATTCTTATATACTGGAGTCTGTACTACAGACTCTGCTAGAAAATAGCTTTACATTTACTGGGTCCTTAAAAGCATCTACCCACAAAAAAGATCAAGATTCACTCTTTAATTCACTAAAAAGCCTCATTATTTAACTAGAACTCCTTATACATTTACTGGGTCCTTAAAAGTTACACTAATACTCCACAGACTAATCAAAGGCACTGAATAAAATATAAATAGACATGAATAAATCACTTTGATTGAAATTCACAAAATCCAACAGACCAGATTTCACAGCCTGAGCAAAGTTCAGCCACAGATTTCCCAGCCTGATCAAAGTCCACACAGATCGCGTGACGACATGGATCAATCTGACAGGGAGACGGATTAAATGATAGGGGGCGTGTCGACCTGTCAGATTTGAGTTTGACGAAAGGGGGTGCCCCTATACTACTACTAATGCCCCATGTGAATTGCATTGTTTTTGTGGGATGCACTCCTAAATTTCCATCACTTTTCCTTGTTCCTGAATGCCCCATGTGAATTGCATTGTTTTTCTGGTATGCACTCCTGAATTTCCACCGCTTTTCCTTGTTCTTTAATGCCCCATGTGAATTGCATTGTTTTTCTGGTATGCACTTTCCCTTGTTCCTGAATGCCCCATGTGAATTGCATTGTTTTTCTGGAATGCACTCCTGAATTTCCATCACTTTCCCTTGTTCCTTAATGACCCATGTGAATTGCATTGTTTTTCTGGTATGCACTCCTGAATTTCCACCGCTTTCCCTTGTTCCTTAATGCCACATGTGACATGCATTGTTTTTCTGGTATGCACTCCTGAATTTCCACCGCTTTCCCTTGTTCCCGAATGCCCCATGTGAATTGCATTGTTTTTCTGGTATGCACTCCTGAATTTCCACTGCTTTCCCTTGTTCCTGAATGCCCCAATGTGAATTGCATTGTTTTTCTGGTATGCACTCCTGAATTTCCACCGCTTTCCCTTGTTCCTTAATGCCCCATGTGAATTGCATTGTTTTTCTGGTATGCACTCCTGAATTTCCACCACTTTCCCTTGTTCCTGAATGCCCATGTGAATTGCATTGTTTTTCTGGTATGCACTCCTGAATTTCCACCGCTTTCCCTTGTTCCTGAATGCCCCATGTGAATTGCATTGTTTTTCTGGTATGCACTTTCCCTTGTTCCTGAATGCCCCATGTGAATTGAATTGTTTTTCTGGTATGCACTCCTGAATTTCCACCGCTTTCAATTGTTCCTGAATGCCTCATGTAAATTGCATTGTTTTTCTGGCATGCACTCCTGAATTTCCACCGCTTTCCCTTGTTCCCGAATGCCCCATGTGAATTGCATTGTTTTTCTGGTATGCACTCCTGAATTTCCACCGCTTTCCCTTGTTCCTGAATGCCCCATGTGAATTGCATTGTTTGTCTTGTATGCACTCCTGAATTTCCACCGCTTTCCCTTTTTCCTGAATGCCCCATGTGAATTGCATTGTTTTTCTGGTATGCACTCCTGGATTTCCACCGCTTTCCCTTGTTCCTTAATGCCCCATGTGAATTGCATTGTTTTTCTGGTATGCACTCCTGAATTTCCACCGCTTTCCCTTGTTCCTGAATGCCCCATGTGAATTGCATTGTTTTTCTGGTATGCACTCCTGAATTTCCACCGCTTTCCCTTGTTCCTTAATGCCCCATGTGAATTGCATTGTTTTTCTGGTATGCACTTTCCCTTGTTCCTGAATGCCCCATGTGAATTGCATTGTTTTTGTGGGATGCACTCCTAAATTTCCATCACTTTTCCTTGTTCCTGAATGCCCCATGTGAATTGCATTGTTTTTCTGGTATGCACTCCTGAATTTCCACCGCTTTCCCTTGTTCTTTAATGCCCCATGTGAATTGCATTGTTTTTCTGGTATGCACTTTCCCTTGTTCCTGAATGCCCCATGTGAATTGCATTGTTTTTCTGGAATGCACTCCTGAATTTCCATCACTTTCCCTTGTTCCTTAATGACCCATGTGAATTGCATTGTTTTTCTGGTATGCACTCCTGAATTTCCACCGCTTTCCCTTGTTCCTTAATGCCACATGTGACATGCATTGTTTTTCTGGTATGCACTTTCCCTTGTTCCTGAATGCCCCATGTGAATTGCATTGTTTTTCTGGTATGCACTCCTGAATTTCCATCACTTTCCCTTGTTCCTGAATGTCCCATGTGAATTGCATTGTTTTTCTGGTATGCACTCCTGAATTTCCACCGCTTTCCCTTGTTCCTGAATGCCCCATGTGAATTGCATTGTTTTGTTGCTTTGCTCACCCATTTTCTTGCATCCATAATTGTACTCCATTCCTCTTATCTTTACCACACATCTGAGTGGTCTGTGTAACCCCTTCCCTCTTTTATGACCTTTGCTTAAAGGTACTGCCACACTTAGCGATCTCGTTAGCGATCTCAATAACGACGCAAGCTAACGAGATCGTTGATGTGATCGCTTTTAGGTCGCTAGTAGCTGCCAAACAGGAGATCTCATAAACGACTCATCAGCGGTCAGCGATCTCTTTAATGACTTTGGCGGTCGTTAGGATGTCATTAGCATGTACTGAGCGCTTCTGATTCATAGGAATTTCCAGCTTCGCTCCTGCTCTCTGCGTCCTGCTAGCCTGCTTTGCAACTTCTGCGATCCTCTCTGTGACGCAAAAGAGAACTTACAGATATTGCGATCCACTCCGTGACGCTAAAAACAGTCATATACGTCACAAACGAGGTCGCTCGTTGTTTGCAAAAGGTGCCAAACACAGCGATACAGGCTCACCAGCGGGACGCCAACGATCGAAAAACGGTCCAGAACGCTAGTGAACGATCAGCGACATCACAGCAGGGGCCACATCGTTGCTACATGCCACACACAACTAGGTCGCTAACGAGATCGCTAAATAGTGACGTTTTAGTGATCTCGTTAGCGAACTCGTTAGCGATCTCGCCTAGTGTGGCATACCCTTAACTCTGTGCATCTGGCCTGGGCAGTCACACCCCACTTTTCACTCACAGCTGATTGTCCTTAGCTGCACATAGATTTGAGATTTGGGGGAATTCCTACAGTGTGTGCTGACCCAGGTGGTACAGTAGTTTTTGACAGCAAGCAATTGAAAACTTGTATTCAAGGCATTTCTCTGTAGCAGGGATGTCAGAGGGCCAAAGTTAAAAGCTTGGACAAAGTTGTGGGCCAACTTGATATTTATTAAAATAATGTCCACAGTTGAAGAAGGTTTTCCTTATCATCAAGTATAACGATGAACTTTTTCATATAGAAACAAACTTAAAGGGGTTGTCGCGTGAACAAAGTACATTTTAATCAATAGATCTTAGAATTAAATATTGGAATAATATAATATATCAAATAAACAAAAAGATTGCTAAAGCATGTCAATAGGAAATATATTACCGTAAATTATGAATAGCAATACTGCTTCTGGATATTAGGAAAAATAAGACACTTTGGCACATAATTTGTCCAATTCATGCATGCTCAGAAACAAACGACAAGGAGGTCTCAAAACTGCTGGGTCCTAACGTATCTAGTGTGATTACCTCTCTAAGCCCGGTGTCACACTTGCGAGTGTGAGGCGAGAAACTCGCACAAGTTTCTAGCATCAACACCCGCCACTGCCACCGGCACTCGGACCGGAGCGTGCAGCTGCATACAAATACATGCAGTCACACGCACCTGTCCGAGTGCCGGCGGCAGTGCCGGGTGTTGATGCTAGAAACTTGTGCGAGTTTCTCGCCTCACACTTGCAAGTGTGACACCGGCCTAAGGCTGTAGTCACACTAGTGATTTTAAAATCGGTCCGATTTTGATGCAGGAGAGTCGGACAAGTGTAATGCAAGTGTCATGGAGTGTCATGTGTTTGTGTTTTTTATGTGATTACAATCCGATTTTTCACACCTACTATCCAATTGACATCAGAATGCAGTGCGATTGTTATCTGATTGCAATATGATTTTAACATGAGCATTTACATACAGCAATTCTCTGTCATTTACACATCATTTTCTAAATATTCTTCAAAACACACACACATATATACAGTACAGACCAAAAGTTTGGACACACCTTCTCATTCAATGATTTTTCTGTATTTTCATGACTATGAATATTGTAGAATCACACTGAAGGCATCAAAACTATGAATTAACACATGTGGAATTATACATTACACTTTACAAAAAAGTGTGAAACAACTGAAAATATGTCTTATATTCTAGGTTCTTCAAAGTAGCCACCTTTTGCTTTGATTACTGCTTTGCACGCAGAAAAGGTGAACGGATGGACTCTACATGCCTGGTTCCCACCGTGAAGCATGGAGGAGGTGGTGTGATGGTGTGGGGGTGCTTTGCTGGTGACACTGTTGGGATTTATTCAAAATTGAAGGCATAGTGAACCAGCATGGCTACTACAGCATCTTGCAGCAGCATGCTATTCAATCCGGTTTGCGTTTAGTTGGACCATCATTTATTTTTCAACAGGACAATGACCCCAAACACACCTCCAGGCTGTGTAAGGGCTATTTGACCAAGAATGAGAGTGATGGGGTGCTACGCCAGATGTCCTGGTCTCCACAGTCACCATGCCTGAACCCAATCGAGATGATTTGGGGTGAGCTGGACCGCTCACCGCTTCAATTTTGAATAAATCCCCAACAGTGTCACCAGCAAAGCACCCCCACACCATCACACCACCTCCTCCATGCTTCACGGTGGGAACTAGGCATGTAGAGTCCATCCGTTCACCTGTTCTGCGTGCAAAGCAGTAATCAAAGTAAAAGGTGGCTACTTTGAAGAACCTAGAATATAAGACATATTTTCAGTTGTTTCACACTTTTTTGTAAAGTGTAATGTATAATTCCACATGTGTTAATTCATAGTTTTGATGCCTTCAGTGTGATTCTACAATTTTCATACAGAAAATACAGAAAAATCTTTGAATGAGAAGGTGTGTCCAAACTTTTGGTCTGTACTGTATATCTACATTATATCGTAAAATTACACTGACAGGTTTGAATAGATATATACACATAGGAAATATATATATATATATATATATATATATATGTCAGTGACACACACACACACACACAATTATATATATATATATGTGTGTATTTATATTGCATAGAGAGATAGATATAAGAAAAGCTGGTAATACATCTGCAGGGTTCTGTAAAATCACTGCAGGAGCCGAGAGGTAGATATATGTCAGTGTCAAATACAATTAGTACAGTGTGTGTGCAAAATACTGGACATAGAACGCAAACCACCTGAGTGGAAAAAATATGTACTAGTCCATATATCAATTAGAAATCTTTATTAATTAATATGACAACCGACACAAGTAGTGTAGAAAGGGGTAACCACATCCAAAATGGATGTAAGCACTGCACACATATAAGTTAAAAATACGAAAAGGGGCACAACACCCCCAATACCCTCAAAACTGTGCTATGACAAACAAATAGAACAAAATGACATGTGCAATTAACATGAATTAATTAACACCCAGAATTGATGTTTAAGACAATGAGGCAGAAATTGCTGCCCTTAGTAGCCCACAAGCTAACCTATAGGTGCAATGAAAATTAACAACATAGTAAAGAACAGCATTAATTATCAAAATTGATAAAGCCTCCAACAAATATGCTGACAACCTATGTTGAACCAAAGAGGCCAGAAATTGCTGCCCTTTTCATAAACTGCAGAATAGGCTGTAGGTGCAACATTGCAGAATGGGCTATAGTTGAGCAATGTACAGGTATGTCATTTGTCAATAGCTAGTAGATACTCTGATAAGATTGTTAACAAACTGTGCCACAAAATCCAGATAACTCTATAGCACAGAAACCGGCATATTACCTGGCAGCACAGAAAAGCAATGCAGGAGTGCACACACACCCCCTCTTACCCTCTGCACTCGTGCATTGCTTTTCTGTGCTGCCAGGTAATATGCCGGTTTCTGTGCTATAGAGTTATCTGGATTTTGTGGCACAGTTTGTTAACAATCTTATCAGAGTATCTACTAGCTATTGACAAATGACATACCTGTACATTGCTCAACTATAGCCCATTCTGCAATGTTGCACCTACAGCCTATTCTGCAGTTTATGAAAAGGGCAGCAATTTCTGGCCTCTTTGGTTCAACATAGGTTGTCAGCATATTTGTTGGAGGCTTTATCAATTTTGATAATTAATGCTGTTCTTTACTATGTTGTTAATTTTCATTGCACCTATAGGTTAGCTTGTGGGCTACTAAGGGCAGCAATTTCTGCCTCATTGTCTTAAACATCAATTCTGGGTGTTAATTAATTCATGTTAATTGCACGTCATTTTGTTCTATTTGTTTGTCATAGCACAATTTTGAGGGTATTGGGGGTGTTGTGCCCCTTTTCGTATTTTTAACTTATATGTGTGCAGTGCTCACATCCATTTTGGATGTGGTTGCCCCTTTCTACACTACTTGTGTCGGTTGTCATATTAATTAATAAAGATTTCTAATTGATATATGGACTAGTACATCTTTTTTCCACTCAGGTGGTTTGCGTTCTATAAGTAATTGATGTGTCCACACATTTCCATATCCACTCCTAGCTTCCCATGGTAGGGCTCTATTGATGTTGCATTAGGATGTGGTGGTTCTGGTTATATGTGTACTAAAATACTGGACATGTATTTAATTAATAAAAGATTATTTATCGGAAAAAATGGAGTAGGGTTCCCCTATAATTAATAGGCAGCAATGGCCATGCAGACAGCTGCGGGCTGATATTAATAGCCTTTGAAGGGGCCATGGATACAGGCCTCCCCCGGCTAAAAACACCAGCTCTCAACCTCCCCAGAAAAGGTGCATCTCTAAGATGTGCCAATTCTGGCACATTGCCTATCTCTTCCCACTTGCCCTGTAGCAGTGGCAAGTGGGGTAATAGTTGGGGGGGGTTGTGACATCAAGCCCCAAGGTTAGTAATGGAGAGGCGTCAATAAGACTTTACTGATCCCGTAGTCAAATTGTAAATAAAACACAGACACCATGAAAAAATTTCATTTATTGAAATAAAGACACAGAATCCTTTAATATTCTAAATTAAACCATACTTACGACCTCGCCTAATTCCCCGAAGCCCTTGATCTCATGTAATAAAAGTAAAATAATAAACCAACAATATACCATACTTTCTTCGTCGTTGTGTCACACGCAGTAATCCATCTGGGAGATATACAGTTTTCAACCTGGACAGTGCCAAGATGCGATCGTCCCGGCTGAAAACCACTGGTGAATGAGGAGATTCTGCCAGGCAGCAAAAACACACAGCTAAAAACACCCAAGAATGGCTAAGAGAAAAACATTGGACTATTCTGAAGTGGCCTTCTATGAGCTCTGACCTAAATCCTGTTGAGCATCTTTGGAAAGAGCTGAAACATGCCGTCTGGAAAAGGCAACCTTCAAACACGAGACAACTGGAGCAGTTTGCTCTGAGGAGTGGCAAAATACCTGTCGAGAGGTGCAGAAGTCTCATTGACAGTTACATGAATTGTTTGATTGCAGTCATTGCCTCAAAAGGTTGTGCAACACAATATTAAGTTAAGGGTACCATCATTTCTGTCCAGGCCTATTTCATGAGTTTTATTTTTTTTTAATTCTGTGGAAGCATGGTTGAAAAGCAATGTCTGACTTTCATTGTTCATTTTCATAGATTTTTGAATTATTATTACTTTTGTCAGATTCAAGTTATTTCTGTCACCATTGTGGGTTTTTCTGTCATTAAACGAGGGGTACCAACAATTTTGAGCACGTGTGTACAGACAGTATAATGGCCTCAAATGGTGTTCTATACAGTATAATGGGCCAGCACGGTGCTCCATACAATATAATGGGCCCCATATAGAGCTCCATACAGCATAATGGCCTCATAGTGCTCCATACAGTATAAAGGACCCCACATACAGTATAAAGGACCGCATAGTGCTCGCTCCATACAGTATAATAGGACCCACATTAAAAATATATATTTATATTGACCTCTGCCCGTTCTCTCGCTACTCCAGTCTTTTCATTGTGTATTGAGATCCTCTGCACATCTCGTTGCAGCAGGAGTGTTGTAATCACTTCATCGCGCCCTCTGCACTGAGACATCAGAAGAAGAGGGGAAATGATGGCTGACGTGGGCCAAATATACTCGGGGACCAGTCATGCATCGTGGGCCAAATATACCCCTCCATGCGGACCATATTTGGTCGGTGGCCAGAGTTTGACATTTGTGCTCTGAAGCATGGCTACACAAACTTTTTTTTCTGGTCTGAGGATGCAAAGTATGCAAATTGAAAGAGGTATCCTTATCTGGGTTATTTGTGACATAGAGCGTATTTATCATATTTGCCTCACATTATGTGGTTCCACTTTTGAGATTCACAGCTATTCCAAGAGCATTATGTTGGATCTGGTATCTAGTTTTGCCTTGTCTTACTTAAATATGCAAGAAGTTCCCTTAAACAGAAGTTGTCTGATTGGAACCATATATTATGATATCTCTACATAATGCTCAACATTGATAGTGGCTCTTAAGATGTGTAAGCTGCTGATACTATAGGCATTAATGCAACCTCATACCATCAGAGGTGCATGTTTTGGACTGTGTGCTGATAACTAGTGATAAGCGAGTGTGCTCGGATAACGTGTTAACTGAGCATGCTTGGGTGTTTTATCCAAGTATCTTGGACTTGCTCGGATATTATGTTCGAGTCCCCGCGGCTGCATGTTTTACTGCTGTTAAACAGCCTGAACACATGCGGGGATTGCCTGTTTGTTAGGCAATAGTGGTGCGTGAAAATGTAATAACACGACTTTATGGAAAATTCTTAGAGATTAACAGAATCTTTGAACTAAACAAGAGATCCGAGTGGTTGTACATTGTGTCAATCCTATATAGTTTGCAATTGGCAAGAAAATAATGCCATTAAGAGAAAAGTCACACTGCCATATAACTCGGATGAAGATTGCAATGCTTGGACTGGCCAGTAGCTCTCCCAATAGGAGGGTGATAGCATGTATTTTTATGCAGCTGTCACACTCTGGTCGGAAGAGCCGATGGCCAGTCCGAGCATTGGGTTGCGATCCTCATCCGAGTTATGCGGCAATGTGACGCTCTCCTAAAAGTCAACATTTTTGCACTTTTGTGCTGCAACTGGCCATTACTCTTCTTTTTACGCATAACAAGCATTCCTTATTGTTCCTATCAGAGATTTTAGATTGTAATCCATTAATAGCAGGAAATAGTAATTGGAGGAACATGTTGAAGTGACTTTAAACAAACAAATAGCACAAAGTTTATCATCACTCTACTGAATAAAAGAAAAAAGAACATATTTTATTTGGCTTTTGGTCACTTTGGAAATATGTGTTATTATTACAAGTCCAAATATGTAATAATACCCGCATGAGAGTCTAGTTCACATCACTGCATTAAGAGATAATGCAGATATGTACAGTGAAGGTGCACAAGATTCAACGTAAAGTAATTGGGTTTAGATTTTGGCTGTTTGACTGATAAAATCTCCATATTTAGTAAAAGGTTTTGTTTAATTACGGTACACTCAATTTTAATAAGTACATTGCATCCAAACCCATGTGTAGGCTATGAAAAATGAGCCTTTTGATCTGTGTCGACTTTGGTGTGTCGACTTCAGGCCTCTTTCACACATCAGTGTCTCTGGTACGTGTGGTAACAGTTTTCACATGTACCGGAGACACTGTCACACATAGACCCATTCATCTGTGCACATGTCAGTGTATTTCCACGGACCATGTGTCCGTGGGCAAAACACGCTGACATGTCCATTTTTTATCAGCAGCACGGGCCGCAAACCGTCCAGCACACGTGCATACGGAGAACACACATTGATGTCATCCGTGTGACACGAATCGGGCGCCGGGGAAGAAGCGCTACAGTAAGCGCTTGAACTACAGTGACCTCATCACTGTCATTTTCCCACGGTCTAGAGCCTGGCAGGGAGCGCAGCCTCAGTGATGTAACCGCTAGTCACTGAAGCTGCGCTACCAGCAGATCATTTACCAGTGGGTTTTCAGCCAGGATGGCTGCATCTTGCCACCATCCAGGTTGAAAACTATTTCTCCCCCAGACATGGATTACGGCGTGGGATAGAACAATGGACAGGTATGGTATATTGTTGTTTTTTATTTTACTTTTATTACAGGAGTTCAAGGGCTTCGCTGGGATTAGTCATTTAAATAAAGATGGAAAACTGTGTGTAGTCTTATTTGAAATAAAGGACTTTATTCTGGCTGTGTCTTCATTTACCAATTACCATACAACTATAGGATTAGTAATGGATAGGTGTCTTATAGACGCCTCTCTATTACTAAGCGATAGGCTTGATGTCACCAGAAAATACAAAGGTGACATCGACCCCACAAATATTACCCCACTTGCCACCGCTACAGGGCAAGTGGAAAGAGTCAGGCAAAGCGCCATAATTATCGCATCTAATAGATGCGCCTTTGCTGGGCAGCTGCGGGCTGCTGTTTTTAGGCTTGGTGGGGCCTACATCAATGGCCCCTTATCTTCCTGAGAATACCAGCCCCCAGCTGTGAGTTTTGCCTGGTTGGTTATCTAAAATAAGGGGGAACCCATGTTGGGTTTTTCATTCATTTATTTAGTTAGATTGCAGGCGGCGAGGCAGGAATACCCTCATCCTCAGTATCTGCTTTCACTGTTATTAGCGGCAGCAGGTGTCGGAAGATGGGAGTAATAATCCAAAAACCCTGCACCTGCTGTCATTGTTCAAACTGTAATTGTAAGGTTCTATGTATATATTCCTGAAACTCAGTTTGTTCGTCAGCCATTTTACTTTCTGTCTTGCTGCAGCTATCTTGCCCTCAGTCAAAATGGAGTTTCCAGCTTGCATGTTCCCGCCCTGATTCTCTCCTTTGCTTCTTAAGCAGCCACAGCTGAGCAATCAGTGCTTCAGAATCTAGCCTGCAGTGAACCTGTGACTTGACTCCTGTAAGCCTTGGACCTTGTACTCCAGCTATTCCTACTGAGGAACTCTGAAGCACTTGTGGACTCTGAACCCTGCTCTTTGAAAGACCCACGTTTGCATGGACTTACGGTAACAGAGAAGAAGATCCTGAATCTGTATTAGAGAGTGATTGCTGAGCTTGGATTACTCTGGCCTGCTGTGTCTCCTGTTTCTGTGTCTGCAAATTGTGTGACTATTTCTGCCAACTTGTATGAAGTAATACAGGACTTTTCTATATCAAACCTGTGACTCCTGTGTTTTCATCGCACCCAAGCACAAGACGCTATATGAACTGTACTACATACATTACAAGATTCTGAAGCCAAAACGTTAGTGTCTGCTGGGTCTGGAAGGCTGTGTCTGCTGTACTGTGGATATCAGACGTCCGGTTGTACTTTCTGTGATGACAGTGGTTGTGACTTCTCACAACCATTCCAGGTGAGCAATTCCCTTAAGTTTTTTCTTTTTGCAGTGTTACCACAGGTAAACACTATTGTTTTTTTTTTTTCCTTTCTTTTCTCTTTTTTGTCTGCTGTAACTCTGGATATCAGATGTCTGGTTGAAACTTTCTGTGATGATAGTGGTTGTGACTTCTCACAACCATTCCAGGTGAGCAGTTCCCTTAATTTTTTTTTCTCTCTGCAGTGTTGCCACAGGTGAACACTATTGTTTTTTTTCTCTCCTCTTCTTCCAGTAATCCTGTCTTAAAAGATCTGGAAAATGGAGGCCCGCATAAAGGAACTTTGCGGAGTGACTGATAATATCCTTGCAGATTTGCAGAATATAAAGACCCGTTTTACAAATCTACAGGACCTCAATAATCACAATTTGCAAGTGGTTGGACAGACTACCCAGGATTTGCGAGCCAGGATTGAGGTTCTAGAGGGGCGAGTCCAGGCTCCTGCCGTAGCCCCGAGTGCTGGGATTCCCAAGTTGCCCCCTTTTCGTTTTGGCGGTGAACGTGAGAAATTCAGGGGATTTATTAATCAATGCAATCTTTTTTTTTCTGCACATGCTTCACATTTTCCCACTGAACGATCTAAGGTGCTTACTATAATTATGTTGCTTACCAACAAGGCTTTAATGTGGGCAAACCCTCTGATTGAGACTGAGGATGATTGTTTGAATCACCTTGATGATTTTATTTCAGCCATGGGGCAGGTGTTTGATGACCCCAATCGAGGTGCAACAGCTGAAGCAGCCATGTTAGCTTTGCGCCAAGGTAAGCACTCGGTAGCTGAATATGCCTTGGATTTCAGGAGGTGGGCCCTTGATACCACCTGGGACAGTTCCGCCAAAAAATCTATTTTTCGAAAGGGGTTATCTCCACTGATTAAGGATGAACTTGCTCGTGCCGACCCTCCCACTGCGTTAGGTGACTTTATTAACTACTGCATCCGTATTGATACTCGTCTGACTGAACGCAGGCAAGAGAGATGGTTCGAAAGCAATCGTACTAACCTTTTCCTACCTTCCTCTCCAGCTAAGGAACCTTTGAGTAGGATTACACGGGAACCTGAACCTGAACCCATGCAGGTAGACTCTTTACAACGACGGTTAGTGATGCACGCAAGGAACATCGTTTTAAGGAGAATCTATGTTTCTATTGTGGTAAGTCAGGGCACTTCATTATAAACTGCCCCAGCCGTTCTCGTAAGACTACTGCAGCACTCATTCATTGTGAGTGTTGCGAGAGGGGATCTGTCAGGTCCGAGCCTCAGGCTCCAGAGAGATCTGCAGCAACAGATCTTGATTTCTCGGACTTAAACTCCGTTACCTCTGAGGACGTTGACTGTGTAAACGCTGCCATTTTTCAAGTTTCCTCAGCGGTGTCCCAGCTGAGTTGTAAGAAAAACAATTCTCATTGCTTTCTTTCCATCAAACTCTGGGTTGACTCAGCTTGGGTGTCTAGCTCTGCTATGATCGACTCAGGGGCAAGTGGAAATTTTATGGATGTCTCCTTTGCTCTGAAACAGGGAATACGTTCAGTGAAGAAGGCTACTCCAGTACAGATGGAAACTGTGGATGGCTCCCTGCTGACCTCTGGACCAGTGGATCAGGAAACAGAGCCTTTGAGGGTTCTTATGGGTAAAGATCATCAAGAGAAACTGTCCTTTATGCTTATCTCTTCTCCCCACTTTCCCATTATTCTAGGGCTACCATGGCTGCAGGCTCAGAATCCTACCATTAACTGGGAGACCAAGGAATTACACTTTCCAGAGAAACAGATGAGTCCAAAAGTTTCAGCTTGCTCTGTTCCTAAAGGAATCATGTCAGTCCCTGAACTACCAGCTGTATACCAGGACTATGTGGATTTATGTGACAAGAAGAACGCTGACCAGCTTCCTCCTCACCGTCCATATGATTGTCCAATTGAATTATTGCCTGGAGCAGAGATACCTTTTGGTAAGATCTACCCCCTGGCGGGGCCCGAGCTAAAGGCTTTAAAGGATTACATAGATGAAAATCTAGCCAAGGGCTTCATACGCCCCTCTTCATCTCCTGCAGGTGCACCCATCTTCTTTGTAAAGAAGAAAGATGGATCTCTGAGACCATGCGTAGACTATAGGGAACTCAATAAGGTTACTATTAGAAACCGTTATCCATTGCCTTTAATCCCTGAGTTATTGGAGAGAGTGCGACATGCCAAAATTTTTTCTAAACTAGATCTTCGTGGGGCCTATAACTTAGTCCGTATTAGACCTGGGGATGAATGGAAGACTGCATTCAGGTCACGCTATGGACACTTTGAATATCTAGTTATGCCTTTTGGTCTGAGTACCGCCCCAGCCACTTTCCAACACTTGGTGAATGACATCTTCAGGGATCTCCTAGATACATTCGTGGTAATTTATTTGGATGATATTCTAATTTTTTCTAACTCCACAGAGGAACATCATGGACATGTGAGAATGGTCTTGGAACGTCTAAGACAAAATCATCTTTACATCAAACTTGAAAAGTGTGAATTCCATAGGACCGAAATTCAATTTCTGGGGTATGTACTGTCTACACAAGGAATTAGTATGGATGGAAGCAAAACCCAAGCCATCAAGGATTGGCCAAGTCCTAGAAATGTGAAGGAGGTACAGCGCTTCATCGGGTTTGCCAACTTCTATAGACGTTTCATTAGAAATTTCTCTGAGGTAGTGTCACCTATCACTCAACTTACCCGGAAAGAGTCTAGGTTTTCCTGGACTCCCCAAGCCCAGGAAGCATTTTCCCGTCTAAAAGATAAATTTACCACTGCACCTATCCTAGTACATCCCAACCCCGAGCTTGCCTTCATAATAGAGGTGGATGCTTCAGACTGTGCCGTTGGAGCTATACTCTCTCAGAGAACAGGTGAGAAGAATGTCTTGCATCCCTGTGCCTTCTTTTCCCAGCAGTTGTCTTCGGCTGAGAGGAACTACGATGTGGGCAATAGAGAGTTGTTGGCCATTATTGCCGCCTTCAAAGAATGGAGACACCTTCTTCAGGGAGCTGCACAGCAAATAGTCGTCCTGACAGACCATCGTAACCTTGAGTTTATCAGGTCGGCTAAGTGCCTGACTCCTCGCCAGGCTCGCTGGAATCTTTTCTTAAACCAATTTAATTTTATCATCTCTTATAGACCAGGATCGCGCAATGGAAAGGCTGATGCACTCTCTAGGATTTACTCAGCAGAGACACGTCCAATTACTCCTCCTAAGACTATTCTTCCTGACTCTAGATTCCTAGGAGTAATTCATAATCAAGACCTACTTAAGGACATCAAGGAAGCATACCATGCGGATTCCTTTTTGGCACAACCCCCAAGGGACGTAAGTCTTGTCTTTAAGAATGGTGTGTGGATTCAGGGACAACGTCTGTATATTCCTGAAACAGTCAGATTAAGAGTATTGCAACTCATTCACGATTCCAAGATAGCTGGGCATAGAGGAATTCTAAAGACACAGGAATTTCTTTCTCGTTTCTTTTGGTGGCCCACTTGCAGGAAGGATGTTTTGAATTATGTCACTTCATGTGAGGTCTGTGCAAGATGCAAAACACCTCGCTCCTCACCAACTGGTCTGTTACAGCCTCTTCCCACCCCGTCCCGCCCGTGGGGATCCATTTCTATGGACTTCATTGTGGAGTTACCAACCTCTCAGGGGAAGAACACCATTCTAGTGGTGGTTGACCGTCTAACAAAGGCAGCTCATTTTATCCCTTGTGTCGGCTTACCCACTGCAAAACAGACATCAGATTTGATGATTAAAGATGTGTTTCGCTTACATGGAGTACCGGATGAGGTTATTTCGGATCGAGGGGTGCAATTCACTTCTAGGTTTTGGCAAAATTTCTGTGCAGCATTGGACATTAAAGTAAACCTTTCTTCTGCTTTTCATCCCCAGACTAATGGACAGACCGAACGAACCAATCAAACCCTGGAGCAGTATCTCCGCTGCTTTATCTGCCACCTACAGGATGATTGGGTGGATCTACTTCCATTAGCTGAGTTCTCGTATAACAACTCTCAGAGTGCCTCCACTAAACAGTCTCCTTTTTACTCTAATCTAGGTTATCATCCTAACATTCTACCACGATTTCCCATAGAAACGCCTTTACCAGCAGTGGCTGAAAGAATCACGTCTTTACAGAAGAATATGGATCTTCTAAAGGAAAATCTGGAATCGGCTCAAGAAAGGTACAAGAAAGCAGCAGATAAATTTCGTAAACCTGCACCAGCTTTCAAGGTAGGAGACTTAGTCTGGCTGTCAACCAGAAATCTTAAGTTAAGGATTCCATCGTCTAAGTTGGGACATAAGTACATTGGACCCTATAAAATCAGTAAAATTATAAGTGCCGTTGCTTGTCGTCTTCAACTGCCCAGAACTATGAGAATCCACCCTGTCTTTCATGTATCCCTACTAAAGGCTGCGACACCCAATACGTTTCCTGGACGTTCCTCTCCTTGCCCTGACCCAGTGCTAGTCGATGGTCAGGAAGAATTTGTGGTGGAAAGGATTTTAGATTCCAGGTTGTATAGAAATCAGTTGCAATATCTGATTAAATGGCAGGGCTACCCAGTGGAGGACAACTCATGGGAACCGGTCAATAACGTTAATGCTCCTCGCTTGCTCCGTCAGTTTCATCAGAGGTACCCACACAAGCCTGGTCTGAGGTCATCCGGAGGTTGTCCTTAAGGGGGGAGTAATGTAAGGTTCTATGTATATATTCCTGAAACTCAGTTTGTTCGTCAGCCATTTTACTTTCTGTCTTGCTGCAGCTATCTTGCCCTCAGTCAAAATGGAGTTTCCAGCTTGCATGTTCCCGCCCTGATTCTCTCCTTTGCTTCTTAAGCAGCCACAGCTGAGCAATCAGTGCTTCAGAATCTAGCCTGCAGTGAACCTGTGACTTGACTCCTGTAAGCCTTGGACCTTGTACTCCAGCTATTCCTACTGAGGAACTCTGAAGCACTTGTGGACTCTGAACCCTGCTCTTTGAAAGACCCACGTTTGCATGGACTTACGGTAACAGAGAAGAAGATCCTGAATCTGTATTAGAGAGTGATTGCTGAGCTTGGATTACTCTGGCCTGCTGTGTCTCCTGTTTCTGTGTCTGCAAACTGTGTGACTATTTCTGCCAACTTGTATGAAGTAATACAGGACTTTTCTATATCAAACCTGTGACTCCTGTGTTTTCATCGCACCCAAGCACAAGACGCTATATGAACTGTACTACATACATTACAGTAATATAACTCTTATCATAATCCACTGCTCGCGCCTATCGCTGGCAGGGCAGGGGAGAATGATGAGAGCCGTCTTCAGCACCTGCCGCCTGGGAACTGCGCTTACTGTAGCGCTTCTTCCCCAGAGGTCATCCGTGTGATACTGATGCGGCACACGGTTACATTACAACACACGGACACGGATATCTCCGGTACCAGTTTTTCTATGTCCTTGAACTCAGATGGAATATGGTTTTACCAACTGATTATATCAGGTCAAGTTCCCTCAATGAGTCTTTGATACTTCATATTTTTGCTGCACAATAAAATGCTGCATCTTAGTGGATGGAACTTATAGAAATCTCATGCACTACTGGGCTTTTTTTTTAGGCACATGGTCTGTCAGTATATACACACAACTTTTCTGAAAGGCCACAGAGGCTGCAGCACCTTAAGCAAGAGGCAACACTAACCAAACAACACCATGAAGACAAAAGAGATCTCAAAACAAGTCAGGGACAAAGTTGTTGAGAAGTACAAGTGAGGGTTGGGTTTAAAAAAAAAAAAAACTCTGATGATCCCCAGAGCATCATCAATTCGATTATCATCAAATGAAAAGAACATGGTACCACAACAAACCTGCCAAGAGAGGGATTCCACCAAAACTCTCAGCCCAGGCAAGGAACGCATTAATCAGAGAGTTCCATATACAGGAGAAAATCCAGCTCAACTTGTGAAAAAACTTTCTCTTTGTTCACCAAAGTGCTCAGTAGAGGATAAACAGAATCAGTGATGCAAATTACATGATATGCAACATTATTGATGTCGCATATCATGTGAATTGCATCTCTGATTCTATTTTATCCTCTACTGAGCACTTTTGGTGAATAAAGAAAAGGTTTGTTCACAAGTTGAGCTGGATTTTCTCCTGCATACTGTATGTGTTTATGTGATTGCCCTATGCTCTGATGCAGAGTTTCCTGTGCTATGAACATCAAACGATGTCTATTACGGTGAGCTGGACTCAGGGTAGCATCAGAGAGACCCTGAAGACGCTGCAGAGTTCCCAAGCAGAGATTGAAGTATATGTCCATACGACCACAATAAGCTGTACTGTTGTGAACGTGTTAGAGACGACTTTGGAACTGAGACTCCCTCTGATGGTTGCTGAGGGTATTGAACCTATGTTGAACAGCAAAAGTCCATCACCTGCAATTGATGAATGGTTATCAGGGGGGACGGACTGGCCTGATATAAGTGAGCTGACCTCCCATGATCCTCGCCGGTGATCAATTGTTACTTCCTGGTCTTGGTTGGAATTCAGCTTGCTTTTCTGCTGTCTCCTGCTATCATTCAGATAAGTTACTTTGTTTTTTTTTCTGTGGTTTGATTTTCCTTGTTTTTTGCTGCCTTGCTTTTTGAGTTCAGCCGGGTCCCCTTTGGGGCTTGTGCTGGTTTCTGTTCTCTTTTTGTATTTGTTCATTTGCTCAGTTCTTGTGAATTTTTACTGCTGGGTAGCTGCGTGTTCACAACAGAGATCTGATATAGGTGATCGAGACCGTGTGATCTCAGCATTTTTGGAATCAGAAGTGTTGGAGTTTTTCCTAGGGTTTTTCTGGGTTGCAGACAGTATTCTTTCCTGTGCTGTCCTATCTAGACAGTTTTGGGTCCCAGCGTTTGCTCTTTCTATTTTCTGTCTGTGTTCGTGTTTTCATCTTGTCTAACCTCCATTATATGTCTGGGGGCTTCCTATTCCTTTGGGGCTCTACTCTGGGGCAGTTAGCTTTCCTCTTTCCATCTTCAGGGGTAGCTAATCTCTCCGGCTGTGACGAGGCGTCTAGAGCACCGTAGGAACGTCCCACGGCTGCTTCTAGTTGTGCGATTAGTTTAGGAGTCTGCAACCTATTAGATCCCAACCTCTCTGGTGTTTGGCTGCCTTTGCGGTTTTTTGCTCCTGCCCTCCTCAGCTACCAAATAATAACAGAATCACCAGCCGTACTGAAAATTCTATGGTACTCAACAGAAGGGAAAAAATAGTAATAAAAAAAAAAAGTTGTCAGAGTTGTCAGAATTTTTTTTATTTTTGTTTGTTACATTTTTTCCCTCTTTTTTTTCTCTGGGGGCTGAGGAGGAATTTTTTCCCCAATGGAAGTCAAGCAGTTGTCCAATCGTGTGGAGCAGCTTCCTGCTGAAGTTCGGAGTATTGCTATCTATCTTGCTGGGTTACTTGTTGTGGAACCTAGGATCCCTATGCCGGATTTATTTTGTGGGGATCGGTCTAACTTTTTGAATTTTAAAAATAACTGTAAGTTGTTTTTTGCCTTGAAGCCTAAGTCCTCAGGGAACGCGGCGCAGCAGGTTCAAATTGTCAACTCCCTGTTGCGCGGCGACCCTCAGGATTGGGCCTTTTCGCTGACACTAGGGGATCCTGTTTTGAATAATGTTGATGTGTGTTTTCAGGCTCTGGGTTGTACGATGAACCTAATATTACTGATCAAGCTGAGAAAACCTTGTTGGCATTGAATCAGGGTCAAGAAGCCGCTGAGCTGTATTGTCAGAAATTCCGAAAGTGGGCAGTCCTTACTAAATGGAATGATGATGCTCTGGCAGCTCTCTTTCGGAAGGGTCTGGCAGAGACTGTAAAGGACGTTATGGTGGGATTCTCTGTCCCCTCTGGTCTCAATGACTCTATGCCATTAGCTATTCAAATTGACAGACGTTTGCGTGAGCGTAGAAATATGCGTGAGATTGTGAGGCCTTGCGAGCCAGCCCCTGAGCCCTTGCAGTGTGATGGAGTTACTTCTGGGGCACAGCATCATGAGTTTCGAAAGTGTAATAAGTTGTGCTTCTACTGTGGTGACACTTCTCATGCTATTTCCATCTGCCCCAAGTGGGGAAGACGTTTTGTGTGCTCAGTTGTTTTGGGTAGTGTACAGACTAAATTTCTGTTGACTGTTATCTTGATTTCTCCATGTCCACATTTTCGGCTCAGGCTTTTGTTGATTCAGGAGCAGCTATAAACCTGATGGATTTTGATTTTGCCAAACGTTGTGGTTTTCCCATGATACCCCTGCGGAAGTCTATTCCTATGCTGGGCATTGATTCTACCCCTTTGGCAGAGAATAAACCCCAGTTTTATACCCAGGTGATAATGCGGGTTGACCCGGACCACCAAGAGAATAGCAAATTTTTGGTGTTACATAATTTACATGACATTATTGTACTGGGTTTTCCTTGGTTACAGACTCATAATCCTGTTTTGGATTGAAAATCTGTGTCTGTGACCAGTTGGTGTTGTCAATGTGTTCGTGCTGACACTCCTGTTTTTTCTGCCTCTTCCCCAGTCTCAAGATGTCCCTGACTATTTGACTGATTTTTCGATGTGTTTAGTGAGAGTAAGTCAGCATCCTTACCTCCTCATAGAAGTTATGATTGCGCTATTGACTTAGTACCCGTTGTAAATTTCCCAAAGGTCGGCTCTTTAATTTATCTGTACCTGAGCATGATGCTATGCGATTTTATATCAAAGAGTCTTTAGAGAAGGGTCATATCAGACCATCCTCTTCACCCTTGGGCGCTGGCTTTTTCTTTGTGGCCAAGAAGGATGGCTCATTGAGGCCGTGTATTGACTATCGTCTCATGAATAAGATCACTGTTAAATATCAATATCCGTTACCCTTGATTTCTGACTTATTTCCAGAGTGAAAGGTGCTGCTTCAGAGGTAATCAGGAGACACTTTCTTATCCAAAAATCCTTAGGTTTATTACATCATAAACCATAAAGCAACATATAGTACAAGTCTTCAATAAGGCTTCTTCAATTCTCTTCAAACACAGATACAGGAAGGCTTCTCCATTCCTACACAGAGACCTCTCTGTAATGTCCTGCGTGGACACATGGTAGTCTGTCCACACTGGCAGACTCCCACACACTCTCTTCCAGGTGCAAAACACACTTCTTAACATAGGTGTAACCCCACCCATAGATGAGGTCAGGATCACATGGTTAGGTCACCTGGTCATGACCTCATCACAGGTCCTTTACCACAACACAAATCATGCCTCCATGCATATCCCGAGGAGCATACACAGTGCCCCCTAGCTGCATCAGGGGTCACTACACCACATACCTCCCCCCTCTGTTCAAACTTGTGGGGTTGAACACTTGTTACCCGACCAGAGATCCTTCTCGGTCGTCTCTGCCAGTCAAACCGTCTGGCTAAGTCGGGCCCTCTGTCAGACCACCCGCCTCCCCAGCGGTCAGTACGGCGTCGCAATTCCCTTGCACCCATACGTCCTGTCTGGTCTGCGTCCTTTTCATTTTTTCCACTATAGGTTCTCCTGCTTAAGTCACTCATCACTGAGCTAACTGAGGCATCACTACTTCTATCTCTTCTCCTCTCAATACCACGGGTTGAAGGTGGAGGCCATCTTCTTTCTATTTTCTGCAGGTTCCTGTTGACCTGGTCCCTCTCAAGTCGTAGTTGCTCTACTTCTCTCAGGTAGGACACACAATACTCCAGGAGCATCCGGATATTCCCAAGGCTCTCCCTGGATCCGACAACGAGGAACGGAACCATCCCGTCTTCACCCAGACCTGGACTTCGTCATCAGCCGGAATCCTGACTCTCGTCACACCAGACTTATTCACCATCTCCTGCATCATTTTCCCAAGTCTTCCGATGACTTTCTTCACCAGACCTCTGGGCACTTGAATGATGTCCTCCATTAATCCAAGCTGACTTTGAGCCTTTCTTGCTTGCTCCAAACGTCGAGTGGCTTCGTGATTTCTCAACAGGATCAGTTGCTTTGTGCGGAGACAATGTAGGTGCATGTCTCTCAGGACAGCCACTCGCTTCAGTGTGACTTCCTTAGTCGACAGTATGACTAACTGTTTCTATCTCTGGCACCCAGTTCACACTACATGCTTCTACCGCTTTTCTAAAGGCCTCATGTACATCCTCACTGGCACAAGCTTCTTGCATGTCTTCGGGTACCTCTATCATACACTTGAAAAGCGATGTCTCCTTTTCCTGAACATGCTGTTGGACCTCCTCCTCCTGAGCATCAGCGCAGTTCTCCAAGACCTCAGCATTTCTTGTGTGGCCATCTGTGTGGCACTTTGCTTGCTGTACTTCGTCTCCCGTGGATTTCTGGAGCTGGGCATTAGTCTCTATCTCCATCTTGAGCTTACGAAGAACTTTATCTTGCTCCTCTGCCAAGCCGCGACACTCATCCTCCCTCCGGAGAAGTTCCTGCTGATGCTTCTCCTGGGCCTCTCTGAGCACCTCCATATCTTTCCATAGGGCCTTGTTCATACTATGACACGCTGACAGATGATCTCTGAGCTTAGAGACTTCCTTCTCCAGCTCCTCCATTCTGTGCTCAATTATTCGTCTCAGGACCCTTTCTTGCTCAACTGCCTCTTTTACTGTTTCTTTCAACAGCTCTACCTCCGGTACCCTGGAGCCTTCATCATACTGAGCCATTTCACCCTTTCCGGGCATTGCAGATGTGGATCTACTACAGGTCTGTTCTACCTCCAGCCCTACCTCTGTGCTGGGATTTGTCAGAGATAACGTGGCCTCTTTATCAAGGACAGTAACCTGACCGGTACCTGACCCTGACTCTTCCTCATCATTTCTCTTCTTAGAGGCTGTAGCCTGTCCCGCCTTTCCGCGGCCCCTGCGGCGAGAGGAAGATCTACCATTTTTACTTGGCTCCACCTTACTGCACTCGCTTTCCCTTGCGGTCGAGTCACAGTCTGCACAGGAGTCACTCCCACTCCCCCTGTCATCCTGGAACAGCACGTCCCCACCTAGACAGGTGTCAGACCCCTGCGCTAGAGCTAAACTGTTTCCCACGGTCACACGTCTCGTCACCTCCAAGTCCCCGAGTTGGTCTGACCCACACTTTCTTCTGGTCACCTGGGGCTCGGGACTATCGCTATTAGGGTTTACCTCCTTTTCACACTTCACAATGCAAGGAACCACTACAGCCGCCTGCTGTGATGGGGCTCCCTCCTCTAAACAACAACACACTTTATCAAGTTCCCATGCATTTTCAAAAAATACAAAGTCCCGTGCCCTCTCATAGGGGTACAATACGTTCGGTGGTATACCGCCATCTTGATCCTCGACACTTGTGGACATCTCAAGCGTCACCCTGTCTACCAAATAGTCCACAACGAGCCCTTGGATGCAGCACACCTGGACCTTTTTCTCGGTCAGACAGAGAACTAGCGGAGTTCCTTTCAGAGTCACCTGACTCTTTGAGTCCAACTGTCCAGAGACTCCTTCCCTATGTAACATTACCGTACACACCTGTGGCTGTTATCAAACGGGAAGTCTATGCCACATGCAGGATACGTATAACACCCACACCGCTGTTCTTCAGATATGTCCACTGAGGAAACCGGTGTCACCCCTTTTTGGGACACCACCCCCTTTTGGGACTCCGCCCCCTTTTGGGCAACTTTACTGATTTGGGCTACCACCCCCTTTTGAGACTCCACCCCCTTTCGGGCCACAATCTCAATTTGGGTTACCGCCCCCTTTTGGGACTCCACCCCCTTTTGGGTAACCATCCCTGTTTTGGGTTTCCGCTCCCCTTTTGGGACACCACCCATCACTGGGGAACACACCACGGCTCTTACAGGCCCCGTCCACACAGTACCCTCAGACAGTGTCTTCCACCCAGGGCGTGTACCGGCCCTTTAAGAGTCCGTGTGCCTCGGTTCACACTGTCCTCTTTACCACACCAGCTCCTGGTGGTACTGCTACCGCTTCCGTTGCAGCCACCAACAACGAGCACCTCCAGATGCTACTCCCAAGCTGCTGTGGCTCTGCCACTGCAGCTCCGGCTGCTGCAGAGCCTCTTGCTGCAACAGTCACTGTAGCTCCTGCCTTCACAAGTCTCTGCACGCTACGCTGTCTTGCCGCTTGTCACCTTCGTGACCCCACGAGTCACAGCCAGCCGCTTGTCACCTTCATGACTCCACGAGCCACAGCAAACACCTCACACGTGTCCCAGAAAAAAAAACAGTTTCTCACTGACCCGTCAGCACAACACAGACTCCTGTCTGTCACTCTTGGCCACAGAGATTTTCCGGACACCTCTCTCATAAAGGCATCCCATAAAGGAAAAAAACAGTTTTTCACTGACCCGTCAGCACACCACAGACTCCTGTCTGTTACCTGTTGATCACTCAGGTTTCCGGATACCTCCTTTTCATAGAGGCATCCCACAAGGACAAAACAATCTCTCACTGACCCGTCAGTACACCACAGACTCCTGTCTGTTACCTGCTGGCCACGCAGGTTTCCGGACACCTCCTCTGAGGTGTCCTCTCAGCATGCTTTTTGCTTACTTCTCAATGACCCCGGTCACATAACACAGACTCCTGTCTGTCACCACTGCTTAACAGTTTCTTCAGATACCTCTTATCTTCAGAGGCACCACATAAACATGAACACAGTTTATTCGTGACCACTGGTCACACTCACGGTTTTCACAGACCGTCCGTTCCTCCTCTGGCTCCTGATTCCCAGTCCTGGAACATGTGCTCCTTGGGTCGCTGCCAGCATTCCATCCACCAATTGTAAGGTTTCACTCACTCGGCTGCTTCAGAGGTAATCAGGAGACACTTTCTTATCCAAAAATCCTTAGGTTTATTACATCATAAACCATAAAGCAACATATAGTACAAGTCTTCAATAAGGCTTCTTCAATTCTCTTCAAACACAGATACAGGAAGGCTTCTCCATTCCTACACAGAGACCTCTCTGTAATGTCCCGCGTGGACACATGGTAGTCTGTCCACACTGGCAGACTCCCACACACTCTCTTCCAGGTGCAAAACAAACTTCTTAACATAGGTGTAACCCCACCCATAGATGAGGTCAGGATCACATGGTTAGGTCACCTGGTCATGACCTCATCACAGGTCCTTTACCACAACACAAATCATGCCTCCATGCATATCCCGAGGAGCATACACAGTGCCCCCTAGCTGCATCAGGGGTCACTACACCACAGTATCAAGCACGGTGATGAATGGAAGATGGCGTTTAATACCCCAGAGGGGCATTTTGAGTACCTAGTGATGCCTTTTGGGCTCACTAATGCCCCTTCCGTCTTTCAGTCCTTTATGAACGATATTTTCCGGGATTTCGTGAATAAATTTCTGATCGTTAATTTGGACGATATCTTGATTTTTTCTAATGACTAGGATTCTCATGTGGAACATGTTCGGACTGTATTCCGGATTTTGAGAGAAAATGCATTGTATGTGAAGGGATCAAAATATCTTTTTGGCATACAGAAGATTTAATTTCTGGGATTCATTTTGTCTCCGTCTGTTATTGAAATGGACCCGGTCAAAGTTCAGGCCATTTGTGATTGGGTTCAACCCATTACATTGAAGGCTCTTCAGAGATTTTTGGGTTTTGCTAATTTTTATCGAAAATTTATAGGTAATTTCTCTAGTATTGTGAAACCACTGACTGATTTGACCAAAAAGGGTTCTGATGTAGTGAATTGGTTTCCTGAGGCAGTTTCTGCATTTCAGGAGCTTAAGCGGAGATTCCCTTCTGCTCCTGTTCTGCGGCAACCTGATGTTTCTCTACCATTTCAGGTGGAGGTTGATGCTTCTGAGATTGGTGCAGGAGCCGTTTTGTCCCCAAGGGATCCAGAGACCTCTAAGAGTAACCCTTGTGCCTTTTTCTCTCGAAAATTTTCCCCAGAGGAATGTAATTATGATGTGGGAAATCGGGAGTTATTGTCTATGAAGTGAGCTTTTGAAGAGTGGAGACATTGGCTGGAAGGAGCCAAACATCAGTTGATGGTCCTCACGGACCATAAGAACCTGGTTTATCTTGAATCAGCCAAGCGACTTAATCCTAGACAGGTCAGGTGGGCCTTGTTTTTCACACGTTTTAATTTTGTGGTCTCTTTTCTCCCGGGCACTAAGAATGTTAAGGCGGATGCCCTCTTGAGTTTCTTTGCAGATTCTCCTGAGGTAACTGAGCCTGCAGTTATTCTGAAGGAAGGTGTGGTTCTTTCCGCTATCTCGCCCAATTTGAGACTGGCTCTGGAGGAATTTCAGGAGGATAAACCTGAACGCTTCCCTGTTGGGAAATTGTTTATCCCAGACCAGTGGAGGAAGATGTGATGTCTGGATTCATTGCTCCACGTTGGCTGGCCATCCCGGTATTTTTGGTACCAGAGATTTGGTGAGCCGGTCCTTTTGGTAGCCTACTTTGTCTCGTGATGTCAGGGACTTTGTGCAGTCCTGTGGGACTTGTTCTCGGTCCAAACCTTGCTCTCGCTCTAGTGGTTTGTTAATGCCATTGCCTGTGCCCAAGAGGCCATGGACCCATATCTCTGGATTTTATTTCCGACCTCCCTGTCTCTCAGAGAATGACTGTTATCTGGGTGATCTGTGATAGGTTTTCCAAGATGATACATCTTGTGCCACTACCTAAGTTGCCATCCTCCTCTGAGTTGGTGACCTTGTTTTTTCAACAGGTGGTTCGGTTGCACGACATTCCAGAGAATATTGTGTCTGACAGAGGAGTCCAGTTTGTTTCCAGATTTTGGAGGACATTTTGTTCCAAACTGGGAGTTCAGCTGTCTTTCTCCTCTGCGTTCCACCCTCAGACCAATGGACATACTGAGAGAACAAACCAGACCTTGGAGACTTATTTAAGATGTTTTGTGTCTGCTGATCAAGATGACTGGGTCTCTTTTTTGCCTTTGGTTGAGTTTGCTTTGAATAATAGAGCTAGTTGTTGTGAATGGACTTGAAATGAGTTCTGAGCAGAGGCTCCCTCTGGTGGTTACAAGCGGTACTGGACTGTCCAGTGAAGATTGTGAGGAGTGGGAATCAGGTGTTACTGACTGGTCTTATATAAGGGAGTCGCCTTCCCATCAGGGTTGCCGGTGATCAATTGTTCTGGTCTCAATCCTTGAGTCCTGTTTCCTTTGTAGCCTGCTGTGTCGTTTCTGCATCTCCTGCTAACAGATAAGACATTTTCTTCTTTTTGTTTTTGTGCTTGATTTTTGCATTTTGTCCTGCACTTCTGTGGGGGCCTTCAGGGTCCCCTCCGGGGGCTTTTGCCCTCTCAGTTTAGTTCCACCACTGATGTTTGTAATTTTGCTTTTTCCAGTTTTTTCAGTGGCTGCTGTTTTGATTTTGTTACACCAGAGAACTAATTTAGGTGGTAGAGGTCGTGTGATCTCAGGTGATTTTGAAATTAGTAGAGTTGGTGCTTTTCAGGGTTTTTTTGGGATTGCAGTAAGTGCCCTTCCTATCCTTTTCTATTTAGGTAGTTTGGGCCCCAACGTTTGCTCATACTATTTTCTGTCTGTGTCAGTATTTCATCTTGTCTAACCACCATTACATGTTTGGGGCTTTCTATGTTCTTTGGGGATCTGCTCCGGGCAGATAGCTTTCCTCTTTCTATCTTTAGGTGTAGTTAGTTTCTCAGGCTGTGACGAGGCGTCTAGGACCAACGTAGGAACGCTCCACGGCTGCCTCTAGTTGTGGTGGTTAGTCAGGGTACTGCAATCTCATAGATTCCAACTTCTCTGGTGTATTGCCTTTTTTACCTGCACTCCTCAGCTACCGAAACATAACAGTATCACCGGCCCAAAAATTGAAAATTGTATGGTACTCACAGAAGGGAAAAAATATTGTGAAAGAAAAAAGGTTGTCAGAGTTGTCAGAGATATTTTCTGTTTGTTGCATTTTTTTTTTCCCTCTGTATCTCTGGGTGCTGGGGAGGATTTTTTTTTCTCTCAATGGAGTTTGCACAGTTGTCTGGCCATGTGGATCAGCTTGCCACTGAGGTTCTATGGATTCCCGATGCCAGATTTGTTTTTAGGGGATCGAGCTAAGTTTCAGAATTTCAAAAATAATTGTAAATTGTTTTTTGCCTTAAAATCTAAGTCCTCAGGGAACGCAGCGCAGCAGGTTCAAATTGTCATCTCTCTCCTGCGCGGCGATCCTCAGAATTGGGCTTTTTCCCTGACACCTGGGGATCCTGTTTTGAGTGATGTTGATGCATTTTCTCAGGCTTTGGGGTTATTGTACGATGAGCCTAATGTCACTGATCAAGCTGAAAAAGCCTTGTTGGCATTAAATCAGGGTCTTGATGACGCTGAGTTATACTGTCAGAGATTCCGTAGGTGGGCAGTCCTGACCAAGTGGAATGACGACGCTTTGGCGGCCCTTTTTCGGAAGGGTCTGTCAGATAATGTAAAGGATGTTATGGTGGGATTCTCTGTCCCCTCTGGTCTCAATTATTCTATGTCATTAGCGATTCAAATTGACAGACGTTTGCGTGAGCGGAGAAGTATACGTGGAATGGTGTTGCCTTGTGAAACTGCTTCTGAACCCATGCAGTGTGATAGAGTGGTGTCTGGGGCACAGCGTCATGAGTTTCGAAAGCGCAATGGGTTATGTTTCTACTGTGGTGATGCCTCTCATGCTATTTCAGTCTGCCCTAAGCGGGGAAGACGTTTTGCACGCTCAGTTGTTTTGGGTACTGTTCAGACTAAGTTTTTATTAACTGTCACTCTGATATGCTCTCTGTCCTCATTTTCTGCTCAGGCTTTCGTTGATTCTGGAGCAGCTATTAACCTGATGGATTATGATTTTGCTAAACGTTGTGGGTTTCCCTTGATACCCCTACAGAAGTCTATTCCCCTACTGGGGATCGATTCTACCCCTTTGGCTGAGAATAAACCTCAGTTCTCTACTCAGGTGATAATGAGGGTTGAACCTGATCATCAGGAGTGCTGTAAATTTTTGGTTCTGTATAATCTGCATGATATTATCGTACTGGGCTTCCCTTGGTTGCAGTCTCATAATCCTGTTTTGGATTGGAAATCTGTGTCTGTAACCAGTTGGGGCTGCCAATGTGTTAATACCAACACTCCTGTTTTTTCTGCCTCCCCCCAGGCTCAGGATGTTCCTGACTTTTTGATTGATTTTTCTGATGTGTTTAGCGAAAGTAAATCTGCATCCTTGCCTCCCCATAGGAGCTATGACTGCGCTATTGAATTAGTGCCTGGTAGTAAATTCCCTAAAGGTCGCCTTTTTAACTTGTCTGTACCTGAACATGACGCTATGCGGTCTTATATCAAGGAATCATTGGAGAAGGGTCATATCAGACCATCCTCTTCACCCTTAGGTGCCGGTTTTTTCTTTGTGGCCAAAAAGGATGGTTCATTAAGGCCGTGTATTGATTATCGTCTTTTGAACAATATTACTGTAAAATATCAATACCCGTTACCTTTGATTTCTGACCTGTTTTCCAGGGTGAAAAACGCTACTTGGTTTACCAAGCTTGACCTCAGGGGGGGCATATAACCTTATTCGCATTAAGCACGGGGATGAATGGAAGACGGCATTCAATACCCCTGAGGGGTATTTTGAGTACCTTGTGATGCCCTTTGGCTCACTAATGCTCCTTCTGTCTTCCAGTCCTTCATGAATGACATTTTCAGGGATTTTGTGGATAAATTTCTGATTGTTTATTTGGATGATATCTTGATTTTTTCTAATGACTGGGACTCTCACGTGAAACATGTTCGAACTGTATTCCAGATTTTGAGAGAGAATGCTCTGTGTTATGTTACGGTAGCTGAGGAGTGCAGGCAAAAAAGGAAATACACCAGAGCAGTTGGAATCTATGAGATTGCAGTACCCTGACTAACCACCGCAACTAGAGGCAGCCGTGGAGCGTACCTACGTTGGTCCTAGACGCCTCGTCACAGCCTGGAAACTAACTACACCTAAAGATAGAAATAGGAAAGCTATCTGCCCCGGAGCAGAACCCCAAAGATAATAGAAAGCCCCCAAACATGTAATGGCGGTTAGACAAGAGGAAATACTGACACAGAAAGAAAATAGTATGAGCAAACGCTGGGGCCCAAACTATCTAAATAGAAAAGGACAGGAAGGGTACTTACTGCAATCCCAGAAAACCCTGAAAAACACCAACTCTACTAATTTCAAAATCACCTGAGATCACACGACCTCTACCACCTAAATTAGTTCTCTGGTGTAACAAAAACAGCAGCCACTGAAAAAACTGGAAAAAGCAAAAGTACAAAACACAGTGGCTGAACTAAACTGAGAGGGCAAAAGCCCCCGGAGGGGACCCAGAAGGCCCCCACAGAAGTGCAGGACAAAATGCAAAAATATAGCAAAAACACAAAATAAGAAATTGTCTTATCTGATAGCAGGAAATGCAGACACGACACAGCAGGCTACAAGGGAAACTGGAAAGAAGGATTCAGACCAGAACAATTGATCACCGGCAACCCTGATGGGAAAATGATTCCCTTAAATAAGACCAATCAGTAACACCTGATTCCCAGTCCTCACAATCCTCACTAGTACCGCTTGTAACCACCAGAGGGAGCCTCTGCTCAGAACTCATCTCAAACCCATTCACAACAGTACCCCCCCCTTGAGGAGGGGTCACCGAACCCTCATTTGAGCAACCAGGTCGGTCAGGATGAGTTCTATGATACGCACGGATAAGTCTCCTAGCATGGATGTCCGAAGCAAACACCCAAGAATTATCTTCCTGACCATAACCTCTCCATTTAACCAAATACTGGAGTCTTCGTCTAGAAAAACGAGAATCCAATATTTTCTCAACCACATACTCCAGATTGCCCTCAACCAAAACAGGGTCAGGAGGCACAGCAGCAGGAACCACTGGCTCAACAAACCTCTTCAACAAGGACTTGTGGAACACGTTATGGATCTTAAATGTCCCTGGAAGAAGCAAACGAAAAGAAACAGGATTAATAATCTCCATGATCTTATAAGGTCCAATGAACCTAGGCTTAAATTTAGGAGATGCTACTCTCATAGGAATATTCTTTGAGGACAACCAGACCAAGTCCCCACTTTAAACCGAGGACCATCAGTCCTATGCCGGTTAGCAAACCGCTGGGCCTTCTCCTGAGAGAGGGACAACCTCTCCACTACCTGGTCCCAAATCTGCTGCATACGCTCAACAACAGAGTCAACACCTGGACAGACAGAAGCCTCCGTCTGTCCTGAAGAAAATCGAGGGTGAAACCCAGAATTACAGAAAAACGGAGACATCAAAGTGGCAGAGCTAGCCCTATTATTAAGAGCAAACTCAGCCAAAGGCAAAAAAGAGACCCAGTCATCCTGATCAGCAGACACAAAGCATCTTAGATAAGTCTCCAATGTCTGGTTTGTTCTCTCAGTTTGACCATTGGTCTGAGGATGAAATGCCGAGGAGAAAGACAATTGAACACCCAGTTTAGAACAAAAAGTCCTCCAAAATCTGGAAACAAACTGGACTCCTCTGTCAGACACAATGTTCTCAGGAATGCCGTGTAAACGAACCACGTGCTGAAGGAACAACGGCACCAATTCAGAGGAGGAAGGCAACTTAGGTAATGGCACAAGATGTATCATTTTGGAAAACCTATCACAAATTACCCAGATGGTGGTCATTCTCTGAGAAACAGGAAGATCGGAAATGAAATCCATAGAGATATGGGTCCATGGTCTCTTGGGCACAGGCAATGGCATCAACAAACCACTAGAGCGAGAGCAAGGCTTGGAGCGAGAGCAAGTCCCGCAGGACTGCACAAATTCCCTGACATCGCGAGACAAGGTAGGCCACCAAAAGGACCGACTAACCAAGTCTCTGGTACCAAAAATTCCGGGATGCCCAGCCAATGCGGAACAATGAATCTCAGACATCACACTCTTTTTCCATTGGTCCGGACAAACAATTTTCCAACAGGGCAGCGCTCGGGCCTATCCTCCTGACACCCCTCCAGAGCAAGTCTCAAATTGGGCGAGATGGCGGAAAGAACTACACCCTCCTTCAAAATAACAGAGGGATCAGATAGCTCAGGAGAGTCCGCAAGGAAACTCCTCGAGAGGGCATCCGCCTTAACATTCTTAGTGCCAGGAAGAAAGGAAACCACAAAATTAAAACGTGTGAAAAACAAGGCCCACCTGGCCTGTCTAGGATTGAGTCGCTTGGCAGATTCCAGATAGACCAGATTCTTATGGTCCGTAAGGACCACCACCTGATGTTTGGCTCCCTCCAGCCAATGTCTCCACTCTTCAAAAGCCCACTTCATGGCCAATAACTCCCGATTACCCACGTCATAATTACGTTCAGTAGGAGAAAATTTTCGAGAGAAAAAGGCACAAGGGTTACTTTTAGAGGTCTCTGGATCTTTTTGGGACAAAACGGCACCTGCCCCAATTTCAGAGGCATCAACCTCCACCTGAAATGGCAGAGAAACATCAGGCTGCCGTAGAACAGGAGCAGAAGTGAATCTCTGCTTAAGTTCCTGAAACGCAGAGACTGCCTCAGGAGGCCAATTCACCACATCAGAACCCTTTCTGGTCAAATCAGTTAATGGTTTAACAATAACCGAGAAATTACCAATAAATTTACGATAAAAATTGGCAAAACCCAAAAATCTCTGAAGAGCCTTTAATGAAGTAGGTTGGACCCAATCACAGATGGCCTGAACCTTGACCGGGTCCATTTCAATAACAGATGGGGACAAAATGAATCCCAGAAATGAGATCTTCTGTACGCCAAAAAGACACTTTGATCCCTTCACATACAGAGCATTCTCTCTCAAAATCTGGAATACAGTTCGAACATGTTTCACATGAGAGTCCCAGTCATTAGAAAAAATCAAGATATCATCCAAATAAACAATCAGAAACTTGTCCACAAAATCCCTGAAAATGTCATTCATGAAGGACTGGAAGACGGAAGGAGCATTAGTGAGCCCAAAGGGCATCACAAGGTACTCAAAATGCCCTTCAGGGGTGTTAAATGCCGTCTTCCATTCATCCCCGTGCTTAATGCGAATAAGGTTATACGCCCCCCTGAGGTCAAGCTTGGTAAACCAAGTAGCGTTTTTCACCCTGGAAAACAGGTCAGAAATCAAGGGTAACGGGTATTGATATTTCACAGTAATATTGTTCAAGAGACGATAATCAATACACGGCCTTAATGAACCATCTTTTTGGCCACAAAGAAAAAACCGGCACCTAAGGGTGAAGAGGATGGTCTGATATGACCCTTCTCCAATGATTCCTTGATATAAGACCGCATAGCGTCATGTTCAGGTACAGACAAGTTAAAAAGGGACCTTAGGGAATTTACTACCTGGCACTAATTCAATAGCGCAGTCATAGCTCCTATGGGGAGGTAAGGATGCAGATTTACTTTCGCTAAACACATCAGAAAAATCAAACAAAAAGTCAGGAACATCCTCAGCCTGGGGGGAGGCAGAAAAAACAGGAGTGTTGGCACTAACACATTGGCAGCCCCAACTGGTTACAGACACAGATTTCCAATCCAAAACAGGATTATGAGACTGTAACCAAGGGAAACCCAGCACTATAATGTCATGCAGATTATATAGAACCAAAAATTTGCAGCACTCCTGGTGATCAGGTTCAACCCTCATTATCACCTGAGTAGAAAACTGGGGTTTATTCTCAGCCAAAGGGGTAGAATCGATCCCCAGTAAAGGAATAGACTTCTGTAGGGGTATCAAGGAAAACCCACAACGTTTAGCAAAATCATAATCCATCAGGTTAATAGCTGCTCCAGAATCAACGAAAGCCTGAGCAGAAAATGAGGACAGAGAGCATATCAGAGTGACAGTTAATAAAAACTTAGTCTGAACACTACCCAAGACAACTGAGCGTGCAAAATGTCTTCCCCGCTTAGGGCAGACTGAAATAGCATGAGAGGCATCACCACAGTAGAAACATAACCCATTGCGCTTTCGAAACTCATGACGCTGTGCCCCAGACACCACTCCATCACACTGCATGGGCTCAGCAGCTGGCTCACAAGGCAACACCACTCCACGCATACTTCTCCGCTCACGCAAACGTCTGTCAATTTGAATCGCTAATGACATAGAATCATTGAGACCAGAGGGGACAGGGAATCCCACCATAACATCCTTTACATTATCCGACAGACCCTTCCGGAAAAGGGCCGCCAAAGCGTCGTCATTCCATTTGGTCAGGACTGCCCACCTACGGAATCTCTGACAGTATAACTCAGCGTCATCAAGCCCCTGATTTAATGCCAACAAGGCTTTTTCAGCTTGATCAGTGACATTAGGCTCATCGTACAATAACCCCAAAGCCTGAAAAAATGCATCAACATCACTCAAAACAGGATCCCCAGGTATCAGGGAAAAAGCCCAATCCTGAGGATCGCCGCGCAGGAGAGAGATGATAATTTGAACCTGCTGCGCTGCGTTTCCTGAGGACTTAGATTTTAAGGCAAGAAACAATTTACAATTATTTTTGAAATTCTGAAACTTAGCTCGATCCCCTAAAAACAAATCTGGCATGGGGATCCTAGGTTCCACAACAGGCAACCTAGCAAGATATGCAGCAATACTCTGAACCTCAGTGGCAAGCTGATCCACACGGCCAGACAACTGTGCAAACTCCATTGGGAGAAAAGATCCTCCCCAGCACCCAGAGATACAGAGGGAAAAAAAAAAAAAAAAAAATGCAACAAACAGAAAAATATCTCTGACAACTTTTCTTCCTTCAAAATATTTTTTCCCTTCTGTGAGTACCATACAATTTTTATGGCCGGTGATACTGTTATGTTACGGTAGCTGAGGAGTGCAGGCAAAAAAGGAAATACACCAGAGCAGTTGGAATCTATGAGATTGCAGTACCCTGACTAACCACCGCAACTAGAGGCAGCCGTGGAGCGTACCTACGTTGGTCCTAGACGCCTCGTCACAGCCTGAGAAACTAACTACACCTAAAGATAGAAATAGGAAAGCTATCTGCCCCGGAGCAGAACCCCAAAGATAATAGAAAGCCCCCAAACATGTAATGGCGGTTAGACAAGAGGAAATACTGACACAGAAAGAAAATAGTATGAGCAAACGCTGGGGCCCAAACTATCTAAATAGAAAAGGACAGGAAGGGTACTTACTGCAATCCCAGAAAACCCTGAAAAACACCAACTCTACTAATTTCAAAATCACCTGAGATCACACGACCTCTACCACCTAAATTAGTTCTCTGGTGTAACAAAAAAACAGCAGCCACTGAAAAAACTGGAAAAAGCAAAAGTACAAAACACAGTGGCTGAACTAAACTGAGAGGGCAAAAGCCCCCGGAGGGGACCCTGAAGGCCCCCACAGAAGTGCAGGACAAAATGCAAAAATATAGCAAAAACACAAAATAAGAAATTGTCTTATCTGATAGCAGGAAATGCAGACACGACACAGCAGGCTACAAGGGAAACTGGAAAGAAGGATTCAGACCAGAACAATTGATCACCGGCAACCCTGATGGGAAAATGATTCCCTTAAATAAGACCAATCAGTAACACCTGATTCCCAGTCCTCACAATCCTCACTAGTACCGCTTGTAACCACCAGAGGGAGCCTCTGCTCAGAACTCATCTCAAACCCATTCACAACAGCTCTGTATGTGAAGGGATCAAAGTGTCTTTTTGGCGTACAGAGGATTCATTTCTGGGATTCATTTTGTCCCCATCTGTTATTGAAATGGACCCGGTCAAGGTTCAGGCCATCTGTGATTGGGTCCAAACTACTTCATTAAAGGCTCTTCAAAGATTTTTGGGTTTTGCCAATTTTTATCGTAAATTTATTGGTAATTTCTCGGTTATTGTTAAACCATTGACTGATTTGACCAGAAAGGGTTCTGATGTGGTGAATTGGCCTCCTGAGGCAGTCTCTGCATTTCAGGAACTTAAGCAGAGATTCACTTCTGCTCCTGTTCTACGGCAGCCTGATGTTTCTCTGCCATTTCAGGTGGAGGTTGATGCCTCTGAAATTGGGGCAGGTGCCGTTTTGTCCCAAAAAGATCCAGAGACCTCTAAAAGTAACCGTTGTGCCTTTTTCTCTCGAAAATTTTCTCCTACTGAACGTAATTATGACGTGGGTAATCGGGAGTTATTGGCCATGAAGTGGGCTTTTGAAGAGTGGAGACATTGGCTGGAGGGAGCCAAACATCAGGTGGTGGTCCTTACGGACCATAAGAATCTGGTCTATCTGGAATCTGCCAAGCGACTCAATCCTAGACAGGCCAGGTGGGCCTTGTTTTTCACACGTTTTAATTTTGTGGTTTCCTTTCTTCCTGGCACTAAGAATGTTAAGGCGGATGCCCTCTCGAGGAGTTTCCTTGCGGACTCTCCTGAGTTATCTGATCCTTCTGTTATTTTGAAAGAGGGTGTAGTTCTTTCCGCCATCTCACCCAATTTGAGACTTGCTCTGGAGGGGTGTCAGGAGGATAGGCCCGAGCGCTGCCCTGTTGGAAAATTGTTTGTCCCGGACCAGTGGAAAAAGAGTGTGATGTCTGAGATTCATTGTTCCGCGTTGGCTGGGCATCCCGGAATTTTTGGTACCAGAGACTTGGTTAGTCGGTCCTTTTGGTGGCCTACCTTGTCTCGTGATGTCAGGGAATTTGTGCAGTCCTGCGGGACTTGCTCTCGCTCCAAGCCTTGCTCTCGCTCTAGTGGTTTGTTGATGCCATTGCCTGTGCCCAAGAGACCATGGACCCATATCTCTATGGATTTCATTTCCGACCTCCCTGTTTCTCAGAGAATGACCATCATCTGGGTGATTTGTGATAGGTTTTCCAAGATGATACATCTTGTGCCATTACCTAAGTTGCCTTCCTCCTCTGAATTGGTGCCTTTGTTCCTTCAGCACGTGGTTCGTTTACACGGCATTCCTGAGAACATTGTGTCTGACAGAGGAGTCCAGTTTGTTTCCAGATTTTGGAGGACCTTTTGTTCTAAACTTGGTGTTCAATTGTCTTTCTCCTCGGCGTTTCATCCTCAGACCAATGGTCAAACTGAGAGAACAAACCAGACATTGGAGACTTATCTAAGATGCTTTGTGTCTGCTGATCAGGATGACTGGGTCTCTTTTTTGCCTTTGGCTGAGTTTGCTCTTAATAATAGGGCTAGCTCTGCACTTTGATGTCTCCATTTTTCTGTAATTCTGGGTTTCACCCTCGATTTTCTTCAGGACAGACGGAGGCTTCTGTCTGTCCAGGTGTTGACTCTGTTGTGGAGCGTATGCAACAATTTGGGACCAGTAGTGGAGAGGTTGTCCCTCTCTCAGGAGAGGGCCCAGCGGTTTGCTAACCGGCATAGGACTGATGGTCCTCGGTTTAAAGTGGGGGACTTGGTCTGGTTGTCCTCAAGAAATATTCCTATGAGAGTGGCATCTCCTAAATTTAAGCCTAGGTTCATTGGACCTTATAAGATCATGGAGATTCTTAATCCTGTTTCTTTTCGTTTGCTTCTTCCAGGGACATTTAAGATCCATAACGTTTCCACAAGTCCTTGTTGAAGAGGTTTGTTGAGCCAGTGGTTCCTACTGCTTTGCCTCCTGACCCTGTTTTGGTTGAGGGCAATATGGAGTTTGTGGTTGAGAAAATATTGAATTCTCGTTTTTCTAGACGGAAACTCCAGTATTTGGTTAAGTGGAGAGGTTATGGTCAGGAAGACAATTCTTGGGTGTTTGCTTCGGACATCCATGCTAGGAGACTCATCCGTGCGTATCATAGAACTCATCCTGACCGACCTGGTTGCTCAAGTGAGGGTTCGGTGACCCCTCCTCAAGGGGGGGTACTGTTGTGAATGGACTTGAAATGAGTTCTGAGCAGAGGCTCCCTCTGGTGGTTACAAGCGGTACTGGACTGTCCAGTGAAGATTGTGAGGAGTGGGAATCAGGTGTTACTGACTGGTCTTATATAAGGGAGTCGCCTTCCCATCAGGGTTGCCGGTGATCAATTGTTCTGGTCTCAATCCTTGAGTCCTGTTTCCTTTGTAGCCTGCTGTGTCGTGTCTGCATCTCCTGCTAACAGATAAGACATTTTCTTCTTTTTGTTTTTGTGCTTGATTTTTGCATTTTGTCCTGCACTTCTGTGGGGGCCTTCAGGGTCCCCTCCGGGGGCTTTTGCCCTCTCAGTTTAGTTCCACCACTGATGTTTGTACTTTTGCTTTTTCCAGTTTTTTCAGTGGCTGCTGTTTTGATTTTGTTACACCAGAGAACTAATTTAGGTGGTAGAGGTCGTGTGATCTCAGGTGATTTTGAAATTAGTAGAGTTGGTGCTTTTCAGGGTTTTTTTGGGATTGCAGTAAGTGCCCTTCCTATCCTTTCTATTTAGGTAGTTTGGGTCCCAACGTTTGCTCATACTATTTTCTGTCTGTGTCAGTATTACATCTTGTCTAACCGCCATTACATGTTTGGGGGCTTTCTATGTTCTTTGGGGATCTGCTCCGGGGCAGATAGCTTTCCTCTTTCTATCTTTAGGTGTAGTTAGTTTCTCAGGCTGTGACGAGGCGTTTAGGACCAACGTAGGAACGCTCCACGGCTGCCTCTAGTTGTGGTGGTTAGTCAGGGTACTGCAATCTCATAGATTCCAACTTCTCTGGTGTATTGCCTTTTTTACCTGCACTCCTCAGCTACCGAAACATAACAGCTAGTTCTGCCACCTTGATGTCTCCTTTTTTCTGCAATTTCGGTTTCATGCTCGATTTTCTTCAGGGCAGGTGGAGGCTTCTGTCTGTCCGGGTGTTGACTCTATTGTGGAGAGAATGCAGCAGATTCGGGATCAAGTAGTGTATAAGTTGTCTTTCTCTCAGGACAAGGCCCAGGCAAAAACCGTAGTGTCAAAAATGTAAAAAAAATGCATGTAAAAAACACTCAAAAACGCAAGTAACCTAATTTACAAAAATGGTGCAGAAATTCTGCAACATTAAAATCTCACCAAAAGCTCATCATGGGAACATAACCTAAGGGAGCAAAATTAGAATATCCGTACAACATATTTTCTACAACATAAGAAAAACATCTGTAGAAATCTGTCCTAAGTTGCTGTCAACTTACATTTATTAATGTTATTTATAACATAGTTGGCCTGATTGACTTTTTGTGTTAAATAAAGTGTCGACTCCTCAATATGTCAGCAGGCACCAACACGTCCAAATGTGATATCACGCTTTGTTATTACACAGTGATCCTCATTAATTCCAACATTTTAGACATTTTGTCTTGATTAAGCCCTTAAGGACAAACTTTTTTTGACTTTCAGGACTACAAAATTGTGATTTTTCATCTCTGCATTCCAAAACTAATATTTACCATATTCTGAATATAATTTATCAGCATTTAAATTCTGTTAATTTTAGTGATCTATGGAGCTCTCGGCACTCTCACCCCCTCTGCACTGATCAAAACTTTGACATGTCTCAAGAACATTTCAAAGCTTTTTTGAAGCAATTCGCACAGTTACCAAATCCAAGGGAAAAAGGTATTATTCAATCTGGATTGATAACCGAGGGTAAACACTGGTGCAAAAGAAACTATAAAGTGGTAAAAAACATACAGAAAGGATTAATAAAAATACAGTAGATTCTAATAGACATGCACAAAACATAAGTTCATTATTACATAAAAAACAAATACATATAGGCAAGGGCATCACTAGCATCAACGATCAGGGCTCCGACCTGAATCTTCTTGCTTGGAACCCCGGATCTCCTGCAACCTCAGTAGTGAACTGTCAGCGTCAACCAGTCATGATCAAGAGAAAAGGTATGATCACCTCGAAACCACTTATATTGTATATTGACTTATATTGTATATTGGGTCCTCTGCAGCACAATTTTGCATCCACTGTCATCTCTAAGTTTGCTGAATATGTTTGATGGATCTGCAACAGCCATCTTTACAAACTAACAAAGGGGTTGTCACTTTCACAACCCTCCCAGGTGAGCAAATCCCTTTTTACTCTTTCTTTTGTAATCCGGATAATGCCCTATTGTGCTTATTCTCACTCCAATTTTTATCTACACATCATGAATTTCTTGAGATCCTATTTCCTTTTCCCATGTACAATAATCTGCATTAAACGATATTTATGACCAAAAATCAACATTTATTCAACCACAGTCATGTCATCATCTTCTGAATATCATCATTAATTTCCAAACCCTGAATTCCATCATGAATGTATTATGCCTTTAGAATCATTGGCCCCAATTTCTCATGTCTCGCAATAGCACTTTTCTTAAATGAGCACCTCTTGTCCACCTAGCCTGCTTCTAGTGCATTGGCAACACAACTGCCAGTGATTTTCTTCCTTGAATTCTTCACTCAAGTTTAGGCTTCACAAAGTTGCAATGCTGATTTCTCTCCATTCTATTTTCAATGTAGTCATGAATTTCCATGCCCATGTAAATGGTCCTTGAATGGCTTGTTTATTGCAATATCAAGATTCTTGTGACAGGCGGTCATTCCTGATTCCCGATTCATTATTTTATCCATTTTTGTCCCATGAAGGAAGTTCTTCATGTCTTTAGCACAGTATATACTGGCTAAACACCAAACTAGCAGGCCTCTTTGGTCACCTCGCAAAACAGGTGTCAGCATTAAATCGACCCATTTCCGTATAACTGCTTGTGTGCACCAGGCTTTTTCGGTTTCAAGAATATAAATAAACACATTCAGTCTTCTCCTTTTTATTCAGTTCACATCACTGAAGGAAGCCGCTCAGACAGTGATCTGATGCTTTGAAATCTTCTGTGGATATTTCTAATTGTGGTGCCACTGTAAGGGCAAATTCTTGAATATCAACCCTATGCACAACCAAAGCCCTTGATATCCTGTCAGCAACTCATTCACAGATCAGGTCTTCTAGCTCAGGAAATAATGGATGCTGACCTGATCCACACTTGCATTTCTTAGCACTTCTCTTGCACACTTGTTAACTGAGGTTATACTCTTCTTGCCATTTTCAGACCATTTGGACATCTAAGATCTTCTCTTTGCAGAAAGCTGTAAGATTTTTGCCCAAGAAGTCCTCCACGATTCCTTTCTTGTACTCGAAGAAATAGCTCTTTGTTAACTCATGTTTTACGTGGGTCAAAATGTACTATACCAGTTTAGTATATTTCTTGTTCCTCTGTTTACTGGTACATGCCATGCTGCACAGCATTAGATGGTGGATGTCTATTCACCAAAAAAGCAGAATCAGTAAAAAAGTGTCCAGGCAGTTACGTATCGGTATGCATGTAAAAAAATTAAACAGATCTACAGTATTCACAAATTAGATTTATCCATGTTTAAATTGTAAAGTACTCCTTGTTTGTATCTTTTTGTGATATTTGATACAAGTAATGAAGATATACTTTTATAATTTATTGATGGCTATACATCATTTGCAACACAAGTCTGCAACTTTCCCGGCAGATGAAGGCTATATTATTCAGCCATTATCTTCCTCTAACAGCCATAGGTGGAGGTCCGACAGCTGCTGTTAAACTGTTAAGGATTTAACATTTACAGGCAGGAGGGTGTAATGGGTTCAAGGGGCACTGATGGGCTGTTATGACAGTCGAGGGTCTGCTGAAGACCTCCCTGCCTACCATTACGATCAATCTGCGAAAGCCAGTGTTTAGCTGGCGTTCACAGGCGATCATGATTTCTCTATAAATGGCAGTAAAAATAAATATAAAATAAATTAATCGTATTGCTAAATGGTGTAACGATAACAAAAAAATGCAGGAATTACCGTATTTTTCGGACTATAAGACGCACCGGACCATAAGACGCACCCCAAATTTTCAGAAGGAAAACTGGGAAAAAAAAATAATGTGTCAAATGGGGGTCCGTCTTACAGTCCGAATTTAGCTTACCAGCGAACGGATCAGCACAGGTAGAGGAGTGGTCACTGGGGTCGTTTGGTGCGGTAGTGGTGCTCTGTGGGGTGGCTGTGTTATGTGGGGTGGCTGTGTTATGTGGGTGGCTGTGTTCTGTGGGGTGGTTGGGCACTGTGGGGTGGCCAGGGTGGCCATATACTCACAAATCTGGTGGCGGCGGCGGTCCCAATTCATCCTCCCTCTGCGGTGGTGGTGTCGGGGCAGCAGCGGGCCTCTGTGCAGCATGGGGGCTCCACCGGCGTTCTGTCCCAGCCGGAAAGCCCCCCGCTGCTGCGACGCGGTGGCCCCTCCGGTGGCAGTCCCAAATTCATCCTCCCTGTGCGGTGGTGGTGTCGGGGCAGCAAGCGGGCCTCTGTGCAGCGTGGGGGCTCAGCAGGCGTTTAGTTCCTGCCGGAAAGCCCCCCGCAGCTGCGACGCGGTGCCGCCTGGAAAGAAGTCCTCCGGAAAGATGGCCGCCGCTTGCTGAAGTTCAAATCTCGCCAACGAGATCTCGGGAGACGAGATCTCAGGAAGAGATCTCGTTGGCGAGATTTGAACTTCAGCAAGCGGCGGCCATCTTTCCGGAGGACTTTTTTCCGGATGGCACCGCGTCGCAGCTGCGGGGGGCTTTCCGGCAGGAATTAAACACTGGCTGAGCCCCCCACGCTGCACAGAGGCCCGCTTGCTGCCCCGACACCACCACCGCACAGGGAGGATGAATTTGGGACCGCCACCGGAGGGGCCACCGCGTCGCAGCTGCGAGGGGCTTTCCGGCTGGGACGGAACGCCGGTGGAGCCCCCCACACTGCACAAGGCCCGCTGCTGCCCTGACACCACCACCGCACAGGGAGGATGAATTGGGACCGCCGCCACCGGATTTTTAGGTATGTTGCGACTATAAGACGCACCCCCATTTTTCCCAAAAATTTTTGGGGAAAAAAGTGCGTCTTATAGTCCGCAAAATACGGTACCATTTTTTGGGCAGCTGCAACATTGCAATAAAATGCAATAACAAGCGATCAAAAGATCATATCTACCTCAAAATGGAATCAATAAAAACATCAGCTCAGGTATACAAAAAAAAAAACGCCCTCACATAGCCCTATTTAAAAAAAATATAAAACATTACGGGTCTCATATGGTGACAAAAGCATTTTTTTTCCATAATTTCCAGATTTTTTCCACTACTGAAATAATAAAAAAAACTATTTGGTTTTTACTGTTTGGTGTCTATGTAATCAGCTGGAAAATCATCCTGCCTAGTGAATTTTACCATATAGTGAACATAGTAAATAAAAAAAAAATAGTTGTGGAATTGCATTTTTTTTGCAGTTTCAACAGATTTGGATTTTTTCACATTTTCCAGTACATTATCACCTGATAAAATAAATGGAGTCATTCAAAAGTGAAACTCGTCCCACAAAAATTAAGCCTTCATACAGTTATGTGAACGGAAAAATAAAAAAGTTATGGTTCTTGGAAGAAGGGAAGGAAAAAAATGAAAAAAAGAGGAAAATAACCTCATCAGGAAAGGATTAGATTAAGTGGAGATGAAGTAGTATGGGCAGACATGTATTTTCGTGCTTGGGTCCCTGATCTTTTAGGACCCTACTAATGCCCCTTAGTAAAGGGTTCTATTCATCATTGCAGTGCACTGGAGTATGACAAATTTGTTAAAAGGCGATCATCTATTAAGGAATTTGTTGCGTCTTTCAACTGCCGTGTGCCACAACAAAAGTGTACTCCAGTCAGAGACTGATGTACATGTAAGGTACGCAGTGCGGTAGTCATGGGTGATAGGCTACTGTGCTCCCACACCCTGGCACCCCACAAGTGTCCCATTCTTTTGTTCTGTGGGTGTACATTATAACACTCGCTGTTTAACTGTAAGCTTCCACTGTTTCTACGATCCTGGATCCAGGAACAGCCGCATATTGACCAGGAGACCCCTAATCCTTTTCAAACAGTTTTAACTTTACTTAACAGTCCAATCTCCATCTTAGTCACAGCACAGTACGATGTTACATCCACGTTTCTTTCTTGTCTGGTACCACTGGCCTCTGAGATACTCTATCCGACTTGCAGCTCTCATGGATTCTGACCATCCTTTCTGATACGGTTCCCTATCCAGCTTTCCCTTCCAGAAAGAGATAAAGGCATGCTTGTCTGTACCTAATTTCGGCCGTAGGGCCCGGACATCCTGGGAAGGTCTGCTAAAGTTAGTGGCTGCAGTCCGCATACTGACCAATGTTCGTACTCTCTTGTGCTTTTCAGCCCTCTGGCCTTAGTGTATACTTATCTATCTAATCTTCTCATCTAATCTAAAGTAGTAAGTGTTCCCCTTTTTAATTAACACTGTCCCTCCCTATTGGGGCTGTTCCCGAACACATTAACTGTTCCTATACTGTAACGCTCTACTTCCTGATTCTATTGTGACCTCCACTACACTTTCTCAATCCTTATCTATAACTATTGCTTTATCCTATTCGTATACCTATGTCTTAATTTTTTACCCTAATACTTTCCCTATTCTTAGCACATTAACACATTATGAGTTTCACAACATTAGTATTTAAAACATTCTATAAAATTGTTCATATTACACCACTCATAAAACTAACATAAATTCGTTCACATTAGTACCCGTGATATTCTATGCATTTGAAGTACATCTTTCATACACAAAAGCACACTCGTTTAATTAGAGAGGAAAAAACATGTTTGTCCATTATAATGACATGGCCCTGTATTGTTCAACATCTTTTGGCTTAGTGATCGGACCCAAAGAGTGGTAATAAATGGCTGCACATCCAGTTGGAAGAATGTCTCAAGTGGGGTACCACAGGGCTCTGTCTTGGGCCCTGTATTGTTCAACATCTTTATCAAGGATTTAGATGAAGGAATTGAGGGTAAATTGATTAAATTTGCTGATGACACATAGCTAGGAGGGTAGCTAATACTGGAGAAGAGAGAGAGAGGATTCAAAAAGATCTAAATAAACTGGAGCAGTGGGCAGCAACTAACAGAATGATTTTTAACAGGGAAAAATGCAAAGTACTACATCTGGGCAATAAAAATGAAAAAAGCATATACAAAATGGGAGGAATAGGGCTAAGTAACAGCACATGTGAAAAAGACTTGGGTATACTAATTGATCACAGACTGAACATGAGTCAACAGTGTGATGCAGCAGCAAAAAAGGCAAATACAATTCTAGGATGTATCAACAGAAGCATACAGTCTAGATCACGTGAGGTCATTATTGCCCTCTACTCCTCTTTGGTCAGACCTCATCTGGAATACTGTGTCCAGTTTTGGGCACCACATTTTAGAAAAGACATCAACAAACTGGAGCAAGTTCAAAGGAGAGCCACCAGAATGGTGACGGTCTGCAAACCATGTCCTATGAGGAACGGTTGCTGGATTTTGGAATGTTTAGCTTGCAAAAAAGAAGACTGAGAGGAGACTTAATAGCTTTCTACAAATATCTCAAGGGCTGTCACATTGTAGAAGGATCATCTTTATTCTCATTTGCACAAGGAAAGACTAGAAGCAATGGGATGAAACTGAATGGGAGGAGACACAGATTAGATATTAGAAAAAACTTCTTGACAGTTAGGGTGATCAAGGAGTGGAACAGGCTGCCACGAGAGGTGGTAAGTTCTCCTTCAATGGAAGTCTTCAAACAGAGGCTGGACAGACATCTGTCTGGGATGATTTAGAGAATCCTGCTTTGAGCAGGGGGTTGGACCAGGTGGCCCAAGAGGTCCCTTCCAACTCTACCATTCTATGATTCTATGATTCTATGACTTTGATGTCCCTGATTGGCCACTCCTAATCCTGGCTCATCCTGGTTGCTTTTCAAAAAACAGGTGGAGCTAACCAAGACTGGCATAAAAAATGTCAAAAGTTGCGAGACTGTTCACAACTGGAATTGCTGGGGATCTCAGGATCACTCAAGGTTTCAGCGGTTGGACTCCCCATAATAAGTAAATTATCTTCTATCTATGGAAGGGTATAATTTGATTTTTGGGAATAACTCTTTAAAGTATATAAAATGGTAGCACATTTGTGAAAAGTGTGTAATACCCTAGCGTGTGTATTACTAAAACTCTGTGTAAATTATTTGTAATAATTTATATGATTGTAAATTGTTTGTTACACCGTTTGGAAACTAAACAGTTAAGTCTCCTCACCATGGCAGGCTGCTAAGAGAATAGTTTGGTGTAGTGTTGAGCGATACGATACCGCAAGTATCGGGTATCGGCCGATATTAGCTGTATCGGACTTTCGATATTTCCCATATATCGTATACCGGAATCGGAATTGTCACTGTCACTGTGAGTGTCCGTCGGTCGGGTCTGTCAGGAGTCAGCGGCACTTACCTGGCAGAAGATCTCCGGTGGTCACGGCCTGGACTGGTTGATGGCCGCCATCATCTTTCCCCGGCGGTCACATGCAGTTTCTCGCGATAACTGCAGTGACTGCTGGGTAATCCCGGCCGTAAAGCAGTCAGTCCGATGACGTCACCGCCGGGGAAGCAGGTAATCAGCTGTGCTGCGCCGGGATGACAGCCTCTGCCTGTCATTCCGATGTAGCAGAGCTGGATCGTCGTGGGACAGTCGTTACTATGGACTGCGTCGGACAGGTGGTATACTGTTGGTTTGTTTTTTTCCTTTTTTTACAGGAGATCGATGGCGTCGCAGGAATGAGAGTATAATAAAAGAAATGAAAACTGTGTTGTCTCTTTTATTTCATTAAAATACTTTTTTCTTGCTGGGTCTTTTTTTTATACATTTAAAAACTTTGGGATTAATAATGGATCGGTGTCTTATTGACACCTCTCCATTATTAACTGGGCTTATTGTCACCGTGCAATCAACGGTGACATTAACCCCTTATTACCCCACTTGCCACCGCTACAGGGCAGTGGGAAGAGCCGGGTAAAGTGCCACAATTGGCACATCTTTTGATGCGCCAAATGTGGGGCTGCTGTAGCCTGGTATTATCAGGCTGTTGAGGGCCAAAATCCATGGGCCTTGACAGTCTTTTAATACCAGGCCGCAGCAGTCTGCATTTTACTTGGCTGGTTAACAAAAATAGGGGGACCCCTACGCCGTTTTTTTTTTCGAGGGGATCCCCTATTTTTGTTAACCAGCCAAGCTAAGCAGACTGCTGTGGCCTGGTATTATCAGGCTGGCAAGGTCCATGGATATTGGCTCATTACCAGCCTGAAAAACCAGGCCTCAGCAGTCTGCTTCATCTGGCTGGTTAACAAAAATAGGGTGGACCCCACGCCAATTTTTTTTCGAGGGGATCCCCTATTTTTGTTAACCAGCAAAGATAAGCAGACTGCTGTGGCCTGGTATTATCAGGCTGGCAAGCAGGGTCGGACTGAGGCACCGGGACACCGGAGAAACCTACGGTGGGCCCCAGCTCCTGCGTGGTGGGCCCTGATTTGAAAGGATAGGTCGCGGGGCAGAGGGGGCGGTGGCCCCGGGGCCCGCGCTCTGAGGGGGCCCACCCGGAGCTACGATACAGTTACATTCTGCGGCAGAGCAGGGAGAATCGCTCTCCCTGCTCTGCCGCCCGGAAGCTATGGGGCCTGAACAGGCGTTGGGGGGGCCCGGTGCCAGCAGTGGGCCCCCCACCCGTCATCGGAGGGTCAGCTGTATCGGCATCCAGCCGATAAAGCTGACCGCATAGAGAGAGAAGGAGCGAGCGCTCCTTCTCTCCCATAATCCCCCTCTCAGCGTATGACAGCGGGCGCAATAACATCACCTGCCGGCGCCCGCTGTCAGACGCTGAGAGGGAGAACAGTGAGCAGCACAGGAGCCGGGAGGTGAGTATTTTTTTTTTTTTTTTTTTAATGGGGGTGCAGTCGAGTCCTGGCTGGAGAAGTCGTCATGTCGGTGTGGGCCAGATGGAAAAGACATGAAAAGTGAACAATTCGATTAGAAAGAACATCAGCGGTAAGTCATTATCTGTACCTGTGCTGTAATCTATATGTTCTGTAGGACTGGTATTATTTAACACAGACCATATGGCGGTAATATCAATATTGGTCTTTTTATATATAGATTATTTTGGCCAACAGCGCGGTCATTTGCTGAGGTTCTCTGATGATGGGCCCACTCAGAAGTTTTGCCCCCACTAAACCAAAACCCTAGCTACGCCTATGGCTCTCTCTCTAGTCTTTCTTTCTCGCTCTCTGTTCTTTCCTTCTCGCTCTCTGTTCTTTTTTCTCTCTGTTCTTTCTTTCTCTCTTTTCTTTCTTTCCTCTCTTTCTTTCTCTGTTTGTTCTTTCTCTCTCGCTGCTCTTTCTTTCTTTTCCTCAGTACCAGCCACTGTGCCCTCATTACCAGTCAGTGTGATCAGCAGTGCTAAATGGTTACGCTTGGGGCGAGGATATGGGTGTGATTAGCTGTGAAATGGGTGTTGTCGGGGCGTGGCCTAAAATTTTCAGCGGCGCGCAACACGCGCCGCAGCCTTTAATCCTCTTTCCTGTCTTCCAAATTTGGGAGGTATTGTCATGTGTACATTGCCACGAAGATCGTCGCGGTTGCACATTTTGACTTCTCACAGCTGAGCTGCTGTTTCTTTGTGTTTGGCAGCTAGGGAGTTAATTCTGTCTGTGCTCGGTGCTGGGACTGGGTGCAGTTTCTCCCGGCTGCAATTGATTATTTGTTGATTGGTTTCCTTTAAATTCCTGGTTGTCTGCTTGGGGAGTTGCCAGTGAAACCTTCATGCAGACCACAGATAGGAATGAATCTGTATAGACTTTAGTTGTGAGCTCCTTAGTTGTTCTAAGCTCAACTTGGTTAGAGTTTATTTCCCAGACCATTTATGTTCCTTTGGTGTTTGAGTGTGTATGCAAGCGAGTGTTATCCTGTCTGTCTTATATGTCTAATCTGTGTATTTAGCTAAGATCAGCCCATATCCCTTTGGTGGTAGTCAGGATCCTTCTTAGGACTGATTACAGGGTTCAGGGTCTGATAGGAGACAGGTTAGGTTGGAGACTTGGACCTCGAACCATTATCAGTACCTCCAAGGTGAGGGATTAGTTAGGACCCCAGTTTAGGGTCAGGTTAGATCCCGGTCCACCTCTTTCCTGTTTCAGCTCATCAAGTCCTCAAGATTAACCCTGAGTTCAGCAGATATCGTGTCAGGTAAATCTATTCTATACTTACATGCTGATGTTGCTATACTAGTTGTTGTATAGAGTGTTGTTCCTGTATTAATAGTTTACTGACATTGTATACATATCATTTGACAGCGTGACATTTTCACTGGCCATAAAAATTATCTCCAGTTACCATGGATCCAGTAGCCCAGCTGGCTCTGCAGTTGCAGGGATTATCCATGGAGCTGACGGACATTAAGTCCAAAGTTTTGTCTCCCCTGGAGCAAACCAGAGTTGAACCTAAGGTTGCTCTCCCGGACAGGTTCACTGGTGGGCGAGACAAATTTTTCACCTTCCGGGAGGCATGTAAATTGTATTTTCGGCTTCGGCCTCGATCATCAGGGAGTGAGGAGCAGAGAGTGGGAATTGTTATCTCACTTCTGCAAGGGGACCCTCAATCCTGGGCATTTTCCCTTCCTCCGGGATCCCCGGCTCTACTGTCTGTAGATCAATTTTTTACTGCCCTGGGATTGGTATATGATGACCCAGATCGGGTCTCTCTTGCTGAGACAAAATTACGTAAGATACAGCAGGGAGATCGTCCGGCAGAGGAATTTGCTTCTGAGTTTCGTAGATGGGCCACAGATACTCAGTGGAATGACCCAGCTCTTAGGAGCCAGTTTTGTCATGGGCTTTCTGATAAATTAAAAGACGTTTTGGCTCAGTATGAGTCTCCTCCTTCTCTGGAGGCTGCTATGGCCTTAGCTATCCGTACTGATAGACGGCTTCGGGAGAGGGGTGAGGTAACCCCACTCCCTGTTGTTTCTCCACCTACCACTAAAGTCCCTTATGTTGAGGTTCCCCTTGTCTGTTCAGATGAGCCTATGCAGTTGGGAGGGACATCATTTCGTAGGAGGGATTGGCGGTACGCCGCAGGACTAGAAGATGTTTTTTCTGCGGGAAAGAGGGACATTTTGTTGGAGAATGTCCATCCCGTGCCTTGTTGAGCCAAAAGTCGCCGGAAAACTGTTAATCCCAGGTTGTGTGGTGGACGACAACCTGGGAGTATGTATTTCATCCGCCAGTTCTTCTCAGTTCCTTGTACCAGTGGAGGTGGTAGTTGGTACGAGAGTGGAGAGATTGTCTGTTCTTCTTGATAGTGGTTCCGGGGCTAATCTGGTTGACGCTCAGTTTGCTCAGGCTCAAGGTATGCATCTGAGTGTATTGGTCAAACCGATCCCTATATTCTCCATTGACGCCAGGCCTCTCGGCCAAGGTAGCTTTGTTCATGAGGTTCATAACATTGACCTTCGGGTAGGGGCAATACATAGGGAACAATTATCTTGTTATGTGTTGGAGGGTCTACCTACTCCCATTGTGTTGGGACTTCCTTGGTTGGTTAAACATAACCCTGTGATTAATTGGCAGTCCAGAGAAATAAGCCAATGGGGTGAGTTTTGCAAAAGCAACTGCATGAACACAGTCATCAGTTCGGTCGTGCCTAGTACATTGCCTCCTTTTTTGGAGGATTTTGGGGATGTTTTCTCTGAGGAGGGGTGTCAGGAGTTGCCTCCTCATCGCGTGTATGACTGCTCTATTAATCTCCTTCCTGATGCTAAGTTGCCTAAAGCTAGGTTGTATAATCTTTCTGGTCCTGAGAGGCAGGCTATGAAAGATTATATTTCTGAAAGTCTGGCCAAAGGGCATATTAGACCTTCATCTTCCCCAGTAGCCGCGGGGTTCTTCTTTGTGAAGAAGAAAGATGGAGGCCTACGCCCTTGCTTGGATTTCCGCGAACTTAATCGGATTACTGTTCGAGATCCGTATCCACTCCCTCTTATTCCTGATCTCTTCAATCAAATTGTTGGCGCCAAATGGTTTTCTAAATTGGATCTCAGGGGGGCGTATAATCTGATTAGGATAAAAGAGGGGGATGAGTGGAAAACGGCGTTTAACACGCCGGAGGGACATTATGAGAACCTAGTCATGCCTTTTGGTCTGACTACTGCACCAGCAGTATTCCAACATTTTGTTAATGACATTTTTCGTCACCTTGTGGGGCTGTTTGTGGTTGTATATTTGGACGACATTTTAATTTACTCGCCAGATCTTGTGTCTCATCAGGAGCATGTGAGACAGGTGTTGCAGATCTTGCGAGACAATAAATTATACGCCAAACTGGAGAGGTGTGTATTTGCCGTACAGGAACTTCAGTTTTTGGGTTTTTTGGTGTCAGCCTCCGGTTTCCGTATGGACCCTGAAAAGGTGAGAGCAGTGCTTGAATGGGATCAGCCAGGGGATCTTAAGGCTCTGCAGCGTTTTTTGGGGTTTGCTAACTACTACCGGAAATTTATTTGTAATTTCTCATCTGTCGTCAAACCTCTCACTGACATGACAAGAAAAGGGACGGATTTTTCTAAATGGTCGGACAAAGCTTGCCAAGCCTTTTCCTCTTTGAAGAAATGTTTTGCTTCGGCACCCGTTCTCATCCAACCAGATGCATCTCAGCCGTTCATTGTGGAGGTGGATGCGTCTGACGTAGGGGTGGGTGCTATATTGTCCCAGGGTCCGTCCCCTGGTAAATGGCATCCGTGCGCTTTCTTTTCTAAGAAATTGTCGTCCGCCGAAAGGAATTATGATATCGGCAATAGGGAACTTTTGGCCATTAAGTTAGCTTTTGAAGAATGGCGTCACTTTTTGGAGGGGGCAGTCCACCCGGTTACGGTTATTACTGATCACAAGAACCTGTTGTATTTGGAATCCGCTAAGCGTCTGAATTCCAGACAAGCTCGATGGTCGTTGTTTTTTACCAGGTTTAATTTTGTCGTCACTTATCGCCCGGGGTCTAAGAATGTAAAGGCTGATGCCTTGTCTCGCAGTTTCCCAGGGGCCGGGAAAACGGATGACCCGAGTCCTATCCTTCAGGAGGGGGTGGTAGTGTCGGCTGTATTTTCTGAGCTTGAGGAGGAGGTGTTAGAGGCTCAGGGGGAGCCCCTGCAGGACCTCCAGGGAGACTGTTTGTCCCAAATCTGTTGAGACAAAAGGTTATTGAGGCACATCATAATTCTGCTCTAGCAGGACATCCAGGGAGTAAGGCTACTTTAGATCTCCTTTCTCGCCGGTTTTGGTGGCCTAATGCTAATAAAGATGTTATAACTTTTGTCGCGTCATGTGGGGTGTGTGCTCGCTCTAAAACTCCTCATACCCGTCCGTCTGGGACCCTTTTACCCTTGAAACTTCCGGAGCGTCCATGGACTCATTTATCTATGGACTTCATTACGGACCTTCCTCCGTCGTCAGGGAATACTGTCATACTGGTGGTTGTTGACAGGTTCAGTAAGATGGCACATTTCGTTGCTCTTCCTGCACTCCCTAATGCTAAAACTCTGGCGCAGGTGTTCATTAGGGAGATCGTTAGACTTCATGGGTTGCCTTCTGATGTGGTGTCAGATAGGGGGTCTCAGTTTGTGTCCAAATTTTGGAGGGCGTTTTGTTTACGTCGGGGGATGCAATTGTCATTTTCCTCGGCTTTTCATCCGCAGACAATGGTCAGACAGAGCGTCTGAATCAGACCTTAGAGACATATCTCCGGTGTTTTGTCTCAGAGAACAAAGAGGACTGGTCTTCTTTCTTGCCTCTGGCAGAGTTCGCTCTTAACAACAGGCGGAGCGAGTCCACTGGTAAGTCCCCGTTTTTTGGGGCATATGGTTTTCATCCCCAGTTTTGTACTTTCAATGGGGGGGGCCCTTCTGGGGTTCCTGAGGAGGAGCGTTTCTCGTCGTCACTTGCTTCTGTGTGGAGAGGTGTATTGAATAATCTGAGTGCGATGGGGAACCGTTACAAACGTATGGCTGATAGGAGGAGAGTTTCTGGTCCAGATCTGAATGTGAACGATCTGGTATGGTTGTCTACCAGGAATATAAAACTTAAAGTGCCCTCCTGGAAACTGGGTCCCAGATTCATCGGGCCGTACAGGATCAGTTCCATAATTAATCCTGTGGCATTTCGTCTGGACCTCCCTCCTACGTTTAAAATTCATAATGTGTTCCACAAGTCATTACTTAAAAGGTATGTGGCACCAGTCATACCGTCACCTCTACCTCCTCCTCCTGTGTTGGTCAATGGTAACTTGGAATTTCAAGTATCAAAGATCATTGACTCACGTCTGAATCGCCGGTCCCTTCAGTACTTGGTGCATTGGAAGGGGTATGGTCCAGAGGAGAGGACGTGGGTCCCTGCGTCTGATGTTAACGCAGATCGTTTGGTTCGGACCTTCCACAGAACTCACCCGGGCAGGCCTGGCCCTGAGGGTCCGGAGGCCCCTCGTAGAAGGGGGGGTACTGTCATGTGTGCATTGCCACGAAGATCGTCGCGGTTGCACATTTTGACTTCTCACAGCTGAGCTGCTGTTTCTTTGTGTTTGGCAGCTAGGGAGTTAATTCTGTCTGTGCTCGGTGCTGCGACTGGGTGCAGTTTCTCCCGGCTGCAATTGATTATTTGTTGATTGGTTTCCTTTAAATTCCTGGTTGTCTGCTTGGGGAGTTGCCAGTGAAACCTTCATGCAGACCACAGATAGGAATGAATCTGTATAGACTTTAGTTGTGAGCTCCTTAGTTGTTCTAAGCTCAACTTGGTTAGAGTTTATTTCCCAGACCATTTATGTTCCTTTGGTGTTTGAGTGTGTATGCAAGCGAGTGTTATCCTGTCTGTCTTATATGTCTAATCTGTGTATTTAGCTAAGATCAGCCCATATCCCTTTGGTGGTAGTCAGGATCCTTCTTAGGACTGATTACAGGGTTCAGGGTCTGATAGGAGACAGGGTTAGGTTGGAGACTTGGACCTCTGAACCATTATCAGTACCTCCAAGGTGAGGGATTAGTTGGACCCCAGTTTAGGGTCAGGTTAGATCCCGGTCCACCTCTTTCCTGTTTCAGCTCATCAAGTCCTCAAGATTAACCCTGAGTTCAGCAGATATCGTGTCAGGTAAATCTATTCTATACTTACATGCTGATGTTGCTATACTAGTTGTTGTATAGAGTGTTGTTCCTGTATTAATAGTTTACTGACATTGTATACATATCATTAGACAGCGTGACAGGTATGCTGTATGACCTCCCTACAACTTCTGGCCATGCTCCTGATGAGCGCGACGGATGGTCTCGTGAGGGATCTCCTCCCACACCTGGACTAAAGCATCCACCAACTCCTGGACAGTCTGTGGTGCAACGTGGCATGGCCTAAAATTTTCTGCAGCATGCACAGCTTGCCACAGCCTTTGTCCCTCTTTCCCTTATTCAAAGGTTGGGAAGTATGATGTTGGGCCGCAAGAATATATTTTCTCTGGTGGGCCAAGGTACTCCAGTCCGACGCTGCTGGCAAGGTCCATGTATGTTGGCTCCTTAACAGCCTTAAATACCATGCCTCAGCAGCAGGGGCGTACATATAAATCATGGGGCCCCATAGCAAAAGTCTGAATGTTCCCCACCCCCCCCAAAAAAAAACCCAGAGGCATTGTAAATGTAAAGTGCCAGCACAGTGAGGGAAGTTGAGTCGCACAGAGACAGGGGTTTTGGGGGTACTCGGCACCGATCACGTCGACTTCTATGGGGGATGTCACGAGTAGCACAGCTCGGTCCGTGACCTGGGCGATCACTGGAATGTGGGATATTTCCAGGGGATGATAGAATGTTCGTGTAGTTTGTCGTGACGCCACTTGTAGTACCTGGTCAGGGTGTCCAGCGCTGCTGTGCAGGTCCTCTGGAAGGGATGGTGTAGTGCAGGTAGGTGATAAGTCTTCTACAGGTAACACGCTATCCTTCCAGGGCAGATAGATGTGAGATAGAGCAATGGTGCAGAGTGATGTAGCAGAGTGGACTATGCGACGTAGTAAGAAAGCAGGAAACACTTCAAGTTAAACGTTGCATAATAAAATTTTAATAATAACATTACAAAAGTGCAAATAGCATTACTGCCGAAGTTCGTTGAGACTTCTTAGGACTACCCCCACCGGGGTAACTTCACAGTGTCCTTTACTTGTGCTTGTGGAGGACCCACTCCAAACCTCCAACTGTGGTCTTGGGTGGGCTGCAAGACTTTCCTTGAGCAGACCTCACTTTCGGCCACACCAAACGGGTTTTTAGTTTCTGAGGTAGTTGAAAATAGTGCACAGTTAAGTTTTTTGTAAAACCAAGATGGCGCACCGAAGTGCCAACTATTTACAGAAAAGTTTGTGAGCCAGTACAGTTCATGGCTTCAAAGTTCAACATTTTGATTACATTGAAACACCATTACCCAACCTGGGTATATAAAGGCAACAATAAACTTGTTCTTCTGAACATTCACCCGTCCGGGTACATCAAACCATTACCCAACCATGGGTATATTAAGGCAACAATAAACTTCTTTTTATGAACATTCACCCGTCCGGGTACATCAATAATTTAACTATTTACATACAGAGACCCTGTCCGGGTTATTTAGACTTCTTTGCCTCTTACAGGTACCACCTGGTACTCTTCTGGAGCTTGCCAAACATCCGTGACAGGAGGGTCCACCCAGACCTGATGACGTCGTGTGGCCTGTACAGTTACGTCGTGACCCGCTATCTGGGTCTGTGTGGCCACCTCTTTCGTCTCCCTCCAGGTCTGGAACCCTATGTCCCGGACTGAACGAACCCCAGGGGGCCTAACAGGCGCCGGGTACGGGCCAGCTATCATTATCATGTCCATAGCTGGGGCTGCTGAGGAGACCACTGAGGGAGGCTGGGGAGATTTACGGCGTGGGGTGGGCACTTGTGCAGAGGCCTGGTTGGGGGAGGCTGAAGGCTCGGAGGGTCTGTCAGTTTCCTGACACTCTGGGGAGTAGGGGTCGCACCTGGTAACATTTAGGGCTACCATCCATTGTAACCCCAGTGTCGGGTGTAAGTCACCAAGTCTCCTGCCAACAGGTCCCTCCCCGGGTGTCCTTCTGGAAGGTGAGCCTCCACGTCCCGCCGGGTTACAAAGACTTCTAAATAAAGTCCAGGCTCCTGGATGAAGCCCCAACCACCTTTTAACTTAAAGTTCCGTACTGCACCCTTACGCCGCGGCTCCCTCAGCGTACTTTTATCCTTTCTCATACGTGCCTTCTCTGCCAGGTCCTTGTCCAGGTGACGTTGCCAAAGCTTTTGGGATTCTCGCTGCTCCCTTTGTCGCTCTGCTTCCCGCTCCCGACGTCTCCACTCTTCCTCCTGACGCCAGTTGTAATTCTCCTCCACCAGCAGCTCCATGTCTCCACCATCAAACGCCAGCTTACGATGTCCGGTTTGCGGCAGCTCTCCTGGCTCCCGCCAGTCCTGGCGGCGCTCACCTGTGGCGGAAGCAGCCGCCTCTGGAACAGATGACGGTCGGGGCTCCGGTACAGGCAGGTAGAGCTCTGGTGCCTGCGCGGCCTCCTCCATGAGGACGGGTGTCGCTTCTTCTGCCTCAGCGACGGGGGCAGACAGCGGGATCTGGGGTGCTGGTGCGGCGTTTTCTGCAGGAACGGGTGCCTCCACTGTGATACTGGCAACCGGTTCAGATTGCAAGGGCTGGGATGCCCGCACGGCCTCCTCTACTGGAACGGGTTGCCTCCACTGAGATACTGTCAACCGGTTCAGATTGCAAGGGCTGGGATGCCCGCACGGCCTCCTCTACTGGAACGGGTGCCTCCACTGAGATACTGGCAACCGGTTCAGATTGCAAGGGCTGGGATGCCCGCATGGCCTCCTGTACTGGAACGGGTGCCTCCACTGAGATACTGGCAACCGGTTCAGATTGCAAGGGCTGGGATGCCCGCACGGCCTCCTCTACTGGAACGGGTGCCTCACCTTCCGGTACAGACACTTCAGTGGGGTAAGAGGGATTGGCGCCGCTCCAAGTGTAGTTTTTAGGGCCCGCCAGCTCGCTTCCATCCTGGCGACCTCCTCCCGGTGCCGGGCCAGGTCTCTCAGGGTATCCTCCGCTTCTTCCAGCGTAGGAGGGTTTCCAGGCCGGGTGCCAAACGGTGGCTCCGTGGCGATCGGGTCGCTTCCGTGGGGGGAGAGCTCTGACTCCTCCATCCCTTCCCACTTCTGCTCACGTCCGTTCGCCATCTCTGCCAAGTCACATGTGTCATTAGCATCAGGAGAGGCGGCATCTTTTATAGGGAGGCGGGACCTTCGCGTTCGTTTCCGCCCACTGAGGAGGATGAGGAGGCGGAACTCCAGAGCTGTGGGGCACGATCTTACATTGCAGTAACATTTAGAGTGGGCGGACATCGTTTTCGCACCACGGAGTGAGTGTACGCCCACGAGAGCACGCCCTTATTCTTCACCTGTGCCTCGTGGCGCAGATATGACGGAAAAATGGCAAATACAGTCTATGATGATTTTTGCAATTCTCAAGCAAAAAAACAGTTCAATTAAGGCACAAAGGACTCGCTTATAGCGAGCTTCTGAATCCTGTTCGTGACGCCAAAGTTGAGTCGCACAGAGCCACAGGTTTTGGGGGTACTCGGCACCAAGCCCGTCGACTTCTATGGGGGATGTGACGGGTAGCACAGCTATGTCCGTGCCCTGGTCGCTCACTGGAATGTGGGATATTTCCAGGGGATGATAGAATGTTTGTGTAGTTTGTCGTGACGCCACCTGTAGTACCTGGTCAGGGTGACCAGCGCTGCTGTGCAGGTCCTCTGGCAGGGATGGTGTAGTGCAGCTAGGTGATAAGTCTTCTACAGGTAAGACGGTATCCTTCCAGGGCAGATAGATGTGAGATAGAGCAATGGTGCAGAGTGATGTAGCAGAGTGGAGTATGCGACGTAGTAAGAAAGCAGGAAAGGAAACAATTCTTACTATAAAGACATGCAGCATAAGGCTGCCTCAACCCCTCCCATCCAACTAGCTACACCCTGTTCTAACCAAAAAAACACCACGAGAAAAACAGCCTCACGGTCAAGATAAAATATATAATCTTTATTAACACAATTTATAAAATATTACAGGGACAATGGCAGGGGAAAGAGAATTGTAGCAGAAGATTGCATACATGCACATAAATCAGAGATCAAGTGTATACCTGCTGATAAATCTCACATAAAGAAGGACAGCTGTCCATATAATGTAAATCGAGAGTAAAACCCATATACACTCATATAGTCAATCCACATCAAAATATATACACAGAATCCCCATATAATTTATCAGGTAAGTACCAGGGAATGACTCAGAAATATATATATATTAGTACAAAATGATGTGAATGGCTGCTGAGTAGCAGATGGAATAATGCAGTACTAGATAAAATCACAAATAAAGTCCATCTTAGCAGCCACATAGAGCGATTTACCTAAAGCAGCAGGAACATAGGATCGTCAGGAACCCCGAACCCGACGCGCGTTTCGGAGCCGCTCACAGGCTCCTTCCTCAGGGGCGTCAGGGGAGACAGAGACCCTCATCGATATAAATGTGCTGGCTACCGGATGTGACGTACCCGCATACTAACCGAAGCAGCAGGTGACAGGCACCGCCCCCGAACGTCATCGCTCACAAGGGCAAATTAAGCCCAAACAGACTGGATAAAAAACATGCCAAATCACAATATTTTATCCAGTCTGTTTGGGCTTAATTTGCCCTCACACAAAATGGTGGACTGTGTCACTTTGGCGCATGTAACCTTAGTTGCTATGGCCGGCCCCTCTCCCCGGCGTCTTCTGCCATATCACGTGGTTCCCATGTGTTGTGAGCGATGACGTTCGGGGGCGGTGCCTGTCACCTGCTGCTTCGGTTAGTATGCGGGTACTTCACATCCGGTAGCCAGCACATTTATATCCATGAGGGTCTCTGTCTCCCCTGACGCCCCCTGAGGAAGGAGCCTGTGAGCGGCTCCGAAACGCGCGTCGGGTTCGGGGTTCCTGACGATCCTATGTTCCTGCTGCTTTAGGTAAATCGCTCTATGTGGCTGCTAAGATGGACGTTATTTGTGATTTTATCTAGTACTGCATTATTCCATCTGCTACTCAGCAGCCATTCACATCATTTTGTACTAATATATATATATTTCTGAGTCATTCCCTGGTACTTACCTGATAAATTATATGGGGATTCTGTGTATATATTTTGATGTGGATTGACTATATGAGTGTATATGGGTTTTACTCTCGATTTACATTATATGGACAGCTGTCCTTCTTTATGTGAGATTTATCAGCAGGTATACACTTGATCTCTGATTTATGTGCATGTATGCAATCTTCTGCTACAATTCTCTTTCCCCTGCCATTGTCCCTGTAATATTTTATAAATTGTGTTAATAAAGATTATATATTTTATCTTGACCGTGAGGCTGTTTTTCTCGTGGTGTTTTTCTGTATTATGTACAGCTGGTCTTTATATGTCTGTTTACAATATGCATGTTTCTAATTTCCATACTGGGTATATTTAACATCCTTTACATGCATTATGTTGTTCGCACCTTCCTTTTCCTGTTCTAACCAGCCTGAGCTAGACCATCCCATTGGGTCCGCCTACACTCAGCTGGCATAGTGTACTGTTGAATGCAGTGGTTGGAGTCAATGGGGTGTTTCCTCCTTACCTGAGAGTAAGTTGTCACACCGCTGGGTGCGATGCAACATCTCTGTGGCGACTGGACCCTCGGTGCTTCTGTCTTTTCACAAATGCCGGCTTTACCCGGCAATTGAATCAGAGGCTATTTTACTATGTAGAAGTGAATAAACTATAAATATATGTATATATATATATGTCACAATGACATGTATATATATATATATGTATTCTATGTGTGTATATTTTGTGTTTACAAGGAAAGAAAGTGTTTTTTTAGTTGCGATATTTTGTTCCCATAGACTTACATGGGACTTCCGGTATCGGTATCGGGTATCGCCGATATTTTAGTGATATCGGCGATACCATTCCGATCCGATATTTTTGGATATCGGAAAGTATCGCTCAACACTAGTTTGGTGGGTGGAGTTGTGTTCATAAAAGTTAGAACAAGAATAATTCTGGTGAGAGTCAAGAGTTAGTACAAATCCAATGGATTTTCGAGCACATGATAATACTTGGCGTGCCCAAATAAATGATGCTTTTCAGGACAACACAGTAAGTGGCTGTGATGGATCTAGTAAAAATATACAAGAGATTGTGAACCAATTTAAGGAGTTATTAAGGAAACGCACAAGGATTTGGTGGAATTATGAATTCCTTACGAAATACATAGAGAAGGAATTGATACCTAGAGGGATGAGAATACAGGTGTTTCCGTCTTTCCCTATACAGGATGAGAAGTTTGTTGAGAGATGGGAATCATTGGCTAATACATGCTCAATAGGATTTCTGGAGCTACTTAAGGACATGAACCAGTAGTCCCTTTTTCTCTTGAGTTAGAAATGCAGAATTTGCAAGTTATTCTCAAAAAGGAGATGAGTAGCGATGCCTTAAAGAAATTTAATGATGAAATGGATGCGGAGTCCCAAAAGTGGGCTCACGAAATCCAAACTAATAAATCTAAGAAATTTAGACGTGATGTCCAAGATAAACAAACAGCAACAGTCTATAGATGGCATAATAATACGGAATGTTCAAGAGCACGTTTCCGGAATTCCTCCTATTCAAGATCTAGATCAACTTCAGTAAGATCTAATAGATCTAATTACGAGGAAAACAACTCGAGAGCCCCATCTAGTAGTGCAACGTCTACTTCAGAGTCTTCTACTAAAAGGATCGTGACTCGACAAACTTCTAAAAACAAAATCAGGGGGAAAAGTTCTCAGCGGCCGGCTCTCAGTGCGGGCCACAGGTGCTTAACTTGTCATCTCACTCTCTGTCTGATATACAGTTGCGAGTTTTGAATAAAGGGGTTAACTTTCTCACCAACCATTTCTTTTAACTTCTTTACAGCTTTGAAAGATTTACAATTGTTCTCTCGTAAACTCTTGCTGAAGAAATTACACACTAAGAAACACTAAGGCGAGAATATGAGTAAAGGTACTGCCACACACTCATCCGCTAGCGATCTCGTTAGCGTTGCATATTAATGAGATCGCTAGCGGATTGTTTCTATATCGCTAATGCTGCCGCATTTAGCAATATAGTTACGACGCTATCGCGTTAGCGATCTCTAACGACTTTAGCGTACAAAAGTACCGCTAAATCGCTAAGAAGTGCCACAGCGATTAGTACTACCACGGAGCGCAGCGATGAATAGGTCCGACGATCCAGCGACGAGCGGTCACAGCAGAAGCTCGTCCTGAAGCTGCCGCACTGAACATATCGCTAACGGGATCGCTAAATAGTGACTTTTAGGATCCGTTACGATTTTGTTAGTTGGCTACCTAAGACTGAGACGAGGCGTTACACAATTTGGAGACCTCCTGACAACAGGTCGGTTACAGTCAGGTGTTTCCTACTTGTACTTCCAGATCTACGGTTTTCCTTGTCTCTGTGCCCACGATGATATTTACAAATTGGTGCTGGGACTTTAAAGTTGCTACAAACAATCGAGATTTGATATAATTTAACTCATAAAGAACGGCAAGCCCTGACACAACTACAATCGCTGGATGACGTTGTGATCAAAGCAGCAGACAAAGGAGGAAATATCGTGATCTGGCCCAAGATCAAATACGAACATGAAGCTTTCCGACAACTTAGAGATGTACATACATACAAAAAGTTGTCTCGGAATCCTACAGCCTCCTTCTCAGCCGAACTTGTGTGTATTTTCGGCATTTGAGTGTGGCACCATCACGAGAGGGGTTCTTGATGGTCTCTTGGTCAAGTCTCCTAAAACTCCAACATTCCACCTACTACCTAAAATCCACAAGGATGCCCTCGACCCTCCAGGACGCCCCATTGTGTCCGGAATTGGTGGTTAAATGATCAAATATGTACGTTTATTGATCACTATTTGAAACCCATCGTAGCAACATTGCCATCTTACATAAGAGACATGGTGGACGCCCTGGCTAGGGTCGATGGCATCGTTGTGGATTCTGATAGCCGGTTAATTACGACAGATGTTGAAAGCCTGTACACATGCATTAGCCACTCCCAGGGTCTTGATGCGGTTCGCCTCTTCCTGGGGACCTTTGACTTGGACAGCCCTTTGCGTGAGTTTATCCTTGAGTTGATGCACTACGTCCTAACCCACAATTTTTTTGTTTTCAAAGATGTGTTTTACCATCAGATATGTGGCACAGCCATGGGCGTGGCCTGCGCACCCTCGTATGCTAATCTCTTCCTTGGTGCATGGGAGAGATCTTTGTTTGGCGACGGGGGCGCGCAGGCCGCCTCCCATGTGCTGTGCTGGTATCGATATATTGATGATATTATATTTTTGTGGGATGGGACGGTGCATCAACTCAATGATTTTATGTTGAATTTAAAGCAAAACTCACTGAATACTTGCTTAACTTATAACTATGATCACAAAAGGATTAATTTTCTGGACGTCGTTCTGGAGGTGGACTCTTCTGGTCGCATTCAGACCAATGTCTATAGAAAACCAACGTCGGTGAATTCTCTAATTCATGCCACTTCGGCACATAATCCTGCAACCATAAGGGCTGTCCCGTTCGGACAGCTCCTCAGGATGAGGCGAATCTGTTCATCGTAAGAAAAATTTGAGGCACAAGCATCGGACCTAAAAAAACTTTTTCGAGCACGTGGCTACTGTGGTAGATGTATTAAAAGAGCATATGACAGGGCCAGAAAGACCCCTCGATGTGATTTGCTACACTCACATAAACAACTCAGGAGTAATACTAGGGACGTGCCCATTAGATATATTTCTACTTATAATCATGAATTGGAACAGATGCGAGAAATTCTTAAAAAACATTGGGCAATTCTGAGTGCCGAGCCTGCACTGGGAGCCATACTGGGCGACTTTCCCCTGATGACTGCCAGGAGAGCGAACAATTTAAGGGAACTGCTGGTTCAGAGCCACTATATTCCCACCCCAGCCAATCCATTTGTGTCATGGGGACCCACCCCTGGATCGATACCATGTGGTCACTGTCTGGCGTGTGTGAATGTCCTGCGCTGCTCCACGTTCAATACCTCAGATGGTAAGAGGGAATATAACATTCGCTATTGGATTTCTTGTGGTAGTACTAATGTCATCTATTACGCCACATGCGGATGTTTCAAAATCTATGTTGGCCTTACTACCAGAGAATTGCGGATTAGGATACGGGAGCATGTGCGGGACATTCACGCAGCCAAGACGGTGACAGATCCTTCTGATCTCAAAGCCATCCCCCGTCATTTCTTACAACATCATAATGGGGATGCAAGGACTTTTATGGTGAGAGGTATTGATGTCCTGCATTTGGGTATCAGAGGGGGTAACAACAAAAAGATCCTGGCCGAAATGGAGGCCAGGTGGATAGTGACTCTAGGGACCATGGCCCCTAAGGGCCTTAATGAAACTTTATCTTTTGTCCCATTTCTATAATATAACTTCTCATCCTGTACTCCTTATCTTCTAGGTTCTGCCCCCATAACCCCATTAGTGGGGTTATGGTTGTTGTTTTTACATTTTGTTTTTAATCTGTGCCTATCATTATTATTTTTAGTTTTGTCTGGTGATGAGATCGTTGCACTTACGGACAGAATTGATTAAGATAATTCTGGACTTCCCTTCTTGGTTGCACGGTGTTCATATGACCTGCCATGGAATGAGAAATATGAAGCCAACCAACTGTGATTGATATACATATATGTACTTATGTGGCTATCGCTGACATCAGTATTTTACGTCTGGTATGATGTTCTCTGATGTGTATCATTGTCATTAGTAATAGCTGTGGCGGTGCGCATGCGCGGTGCTGCCCTTAGTTCCTGGCGTGCTGCTGGGCGTCTCATGATTCCCGGTGCTCGCCCGGGGTTTATTACCCCTCGCTTGAGCTGTAGTGTCTGACGCCTTGGCCGCACGGTTCATGTGCCGCTTATAGCCACACTGATTGGCTGCCTACCAGCATGTCACTAATCACCTGGGACATAAGAAGGTCCTGGCCCTAACCATATTCATACTTTCCCTTGATAAAGCGGGATCGCTACCCGCGAAACGCGCGTCGGGAGGTTGTCTCCACGTGGGGGTTGTCTATGCGAGTGCTTGGTAAGACTTTGTCAACAGTATGATTTATTGATATAATACTTGATACATTTGTGTGATTCACCTTAGCCTCAGCAACTTGTGGGGGCTCATTTATCTGTCATTCACAAGTGTCCATCATGGCAATACATTTCCTTATATGTGGATGTTCCGCCTGCCCTCTAGTTAGCTCAGACCTCGCTAGGGATCAGATGTAATGATTGTTTACATGAACATCCATAACTGCGGGTTTAAACTTTGGAAACTCATTTATTCTTTTGTCTGCACTATTGCACTTTATCTTCTATGTTATCCTTATTGGGCACGTGCATTAATCTGTTTGCCAGTTTTCTGTATGGGATGGTATTATATATATATGGACAGTGATATGCCCTATATGTGTTGTAACTTTACAATCTTTGGGATATTTAATTGGGACATTAATGCCTGATCCCATCTCTTTACTTTTGAAACTGGCATTTAAACAATAACATTATTCAAATACTATCATGCACGATTGCCCATAAGTTTGTGCAATATTGTATGTAACATCCTTATACATGGTTATTCTGTGTGTCCTTTCTATGCAATATACCTGACATGTTTTATCATGCTTAAATTGTTTGTAGAATTTAATAAAATTTGTAATTTCTATTTTTGAAACCTATGTGCTCCGTGTTCTCCTTTATACTGAGAGTCAAGAGTTGCAGTTTGGAAAAACATGTGAGGGAATGTATTCCCCTGTTCCACCAGGACGTTATGGAGTAGATAGTGTGAAGAGAGTATGAGTGAACCTTTGGGACATCTACCACTGGGGTGGAGTGATGCCCCTATTCTCTAGTGCACATAGGTCTACTGCCATTGCAAGCCTAGAATACTGGAAAAACACTCATCCAGTAAGTTACTCATAGCAACTATGGGGAAAACATCTGCTAACACATAATGATGCTTTGTGAGACTGAGACATGGAGGCCATCTAGGGATTGCAGCCCTGAAAGGGTGAAAAATATTTTCGTAGCGTCATTATTGGACACCAGATTTAGACCCTGGAGGGACCTGCTATTATGCCGTCTTCATATGCACCCAGTTCTCTGTCTCTGCCAACATATGCTGTCTATGATTTGGGACTGTTGAGCTACCAGATTCAGCACGTGTTTTGTTGTACCATCTCTGGCTGTTACCATCTGTGCTGATTTAGGAAGATGGACCGGGCCTGTGGTACCTTTTTAGCGTCGCTTCCGGAACTATTGGGTCTGTCACCACTGTTGCTGGGGGAGAACTTTCTGACCTGGACAGACCTTTGCACTCGACTGTAGGGGGCGAGTCTGATATAAAGGGCGGCACGCGGGAAAGAGAGGAACTTGGCAGGAAGGCAGAGCATGCAGCAGGAGAAGGTTGATTCACTCTCCGTGGGGCGACTCAATAGCACAAGCTCGAGCTGCAAATCCTCAGCCTACGCACATGTAAATTGTGCACCTACAGCATCTGTGTACCCGCTCAACATTGTCACCAAGAATTGATCCCGCACCATTCCGCTGGCTGCTGTGAGCACGTGGCCTAGTCCTGATCCGGTGAACCATACAGAGCTGTGCAGCTTCACCCCCGCCTCCTCTTCCGTTGAACTGAGTTACCCTCCGGTGGGACCAGAGATCACTCCTCATCCCACATTCCGCTCCGGTAGTGCCGGACCTCGTCCTGGAAAGCCGGGAAACTGTTGTGAATGGGTTTGAGATGAGTTCTGAGCAGAGGCTTCCTCTGGTGGTTACAAGCGGTGCTAGTGAGGATTGTGAGGACTGGGAATCAGGTGTTACTGATTGGTCTTATATAAGGAGTAATTTTCCCATCAGGGTTGCCGGTGATCAATTGTTCTGGTCTGAATCCTTCTTTCCAGTTTCCCTTGTAGCCTGCTGTGTCGTGTCTGCATCTCCTGCTATCAGATAAGACAATTTCTTATTTTGTGTTTTTGTTATATTTTTGCATTTTGTCCTGCACTTCTGTGGGGGCCTTCTGGGTCCCCTCCGGGGGCTTTTGCCCTCTCAGTTTAGTCCAGCCACTGTGTTTTGTACTTTTGCTTTTTCCAGTTTTTTCAGTGGCTGCTGTTTTTGTTACACCAGAGAACTAATTTAGGTGGTAGAGGTCGTGTGATCTCAGGTGATTTTGAAATTAGTAGAGTTGGTGTTTTTCAGGGTTTTCTGGGATTGCAGTAAGTACCCTTCCTGTCCTTTTCTATTTAGATAGTTTGGGCCCCAGCGTTTGCTCATACTATTTTCTTTCTGTGTCAGTATTTCCTCTTGTCTAACCGCCATTACATGTTTGGGGGCTTTCTATTATCTTTGGGGTTCTGCTCCGGGGCAGATAGCTTTCCTATTTCTATCTTTAGGTGTAGTTAGTTTCTCAGGCTGTGACGAGGCGTCTAGGACCAACGTAGGAACGCTCCACGGCTGCCTCTAGTTGCGGTGGTTAGTCAGGGTACTGCAATCCCATAGATTCCAACTGCTCTGGTGTATTTCCTTTTTTACCTGCACTCCTCAGCTACCGTAACATAACAGTATCACCGGCCATAAAAATTGTATGGTACTCACAGAAGGGAAAAAAATATTTTGAAGGAAGAAAAGTTGTCAGAGATATTTTTCTGTTTGTTGCATTTTTTATTTTTTTTTCCCTCTGTATCTCTGGGTGCTGGGGAGGATCTTTTCTCCCAATGGAGTTTGCACAGTTGTCTGGCCGTGTGGATCAGCTTGCCACTGAGGTTCGGAGTATTGCTGCATATCTTGCTAGGTTGCCTGTTGTGGAACCTAGGATCCCCATGCCAGATTTGTTTTTAGGGATCGAGCTAAGTTTCAGAATTTCAAAAATAATTGTAAATTGTTTCTTGCCTTAAAATCTAAGTCCTCAGGGAACGCAGCGCAGCAGGTTCAAATTATCATCTCTCTCCTGCGCGGCGATCCTCAGGATTGGGCTTTTTCCCTGATACCTGGGGATCCTGTTTTGAGTGATGTTGATGCATTTTTTCAGGCTTTGGGGTTATTGTACGATGAGCCTAATGTCACTGATCAAGCTGAAAAAGCCTTGTTGGCATTAAATCAGGGGCTTGATGACGCTGAGTTATACTGTCAGAGATTCCGTAGGTGGGCAGTCCTGACCAAATGGAATGACGACGCTTTGGCGGCCCTTTTCCGGAAGGGTCTGTCGGATAATGTAAAGGATGTTATGGTGGGATTCCCTGTCCCCTCTGGTCTCAATGATTCTATGTCATTAGCGATTCAAATTGACAGACGTTTGCGTGAGCGGAGAAGTATGCGTGGAGTGGTGTTGCCCTGTGAGCCAGCTGCTGAGCCCATGCAGTGTGATGGAGTGGTGTCTGGGGCACAGCGTCATGAGTTTCGAAAGCGCAATGGGTTATGTTTCTACTGTGGTGATGCCTCTCATGCTATTTCAGTCTGCCCTAAGCGGGAAGACATTTTGCACGCTCAGTTGTCTTGGTAGTGTTCAGACTAAGTTTTTATTAACTGTCACTCTGATATGCTCTCTGTCCTCATTTTCTGCTCAGGCTTTCGTTGATTCTGGAGCAGCTATTAACCTGATGGATTATGATTTTGCTAAACGTTGTGGGTTCCCCTTGATACCCCTACAGAAGTCTATTCCTTTACTGGGGATCGATTCTACCCCTTTGGCTGAGAATAAACCCCAGTTTTCTACTCAGGTGATAATGAGGGTTGAACCTGATCACCAGGAGTGCTGCAAATTTTTGGTTCTATATAATCTGCATGACATTATCGTGCTGGGTTTCCCTTGGTTACAGTCTCATAATCCTGTTTTGGATTGGAAATCTGTGTCTGTAACCAGTTGGGGCTGCCAATGTGTTAATACCAACACTCCTGTTTTTTCTGCCTCCCCCCAGGCTGAGGATGTTCCTGACTTTTTGTTTGATTTTTCTGATGTGTTTAGCGAAAGTAAATCTGCATCCTTACCTCCCCATAGGAGCTATGACTGCGCTATTGAATTAGTGCCGGGTAGTAAATTCCCTAAAGGTCTCCTTTTTAACTTGTCTGTACCTGAACATGACGCTATGCGGTCTTATATCAAGGAATCATTGGAGAAGGGTCATATCAGACCATCCTCTTCACCCTTAGGTGCCGGTTTTTTCTTTGTGGCCAAAAAAGATGGTTCATTAAGGCCGTGTATTGATTATCGTCTCTTGAACAATATTACTGTGAAATATCAATACCCGTTACCCTTGATTTCTGACCTGTTTTCCAGGGTGAAAAACGCTACTTGGTTTACCAAGCTTGACCTCAGGGGGGCGTATAACCTTATTCGCATTAAGCACGGGGATGAATGGAAGACGGCATTTAACACCCCTGAAGGGCATTTTGAGTACCTTGTGATGCCCTTTGGGCTCACTAATGCTCCTTCCGTCTTCCAGTCCTTCATGAATGACATTTTCAGGGATTTTGTGGACAAGTTTCTGATTGTTTATTTGGATGATATCTTGATTTTTTCTAATGACTGGGACTCTCATGTGAAACATGTTCGAACTGTATTCCAGATTTTGAGAGAGAATTCTCTCTATGTGAAGGGATCAAAGTGTCTTTTTGGCGTACAGAAGATCTCATTTCTGGGATTCATTTTGTCCCCATCTGTTATTGAAATGGACCCGGTCAAGGTTCAGGCCATCTGTGATTGGGTCCAACCTACTTCATTAAAGGCTCTTCAGAGATTTTTGGGTTTTGCCAATTTTTATCGTAAATTTATTGGTAATTTCTCTGTTATTGTTAAACCATTAACTGATTTGACCAGAAAGGGTTCTGATGTGGTGAATTGGCCTCCTGAGGCAGTCTCTGCGTTTCAGGAACTTAAGCAGAGATTCACTTCTGCTCCTGTTCTACGGCAGCCTGATGTTTCTCTGCCATTTCAGGTGGAGGTTGATGCCTCTGAAATTGGGGCAGGTGCCGTTTTGTCCCAAAAAGATCCAGAGACCTCTAAAAGTAACCCTTGTGCCTTTTTCTCTCTCTACTGAACGTAATTATGACGTGGGTAATCGGGAGTTATTGGCCATGAAGTGGGCTTTTGAAGAGTGGAGACATTGGCTGGAGGGAGCCAAACATCAGGTGGTGGTCCTTACGGACCATAAGAATCTGGTCTATCTGGAATCTGCCAAGCGACTCAATCCTAGACAGGCCAGGTGGGCCTTGTTTTTCACACGTTTTAATTTTGTGGTTTCCTTTCTTCCTGGCACTAAGAATGTTAAGGCGGATGCCCTCTCGAGGAGTTTCCTTGCAGACTCTCCTGAGCTATCTGATCCCTCTGTTATTTTGAAGGAGGGTGTAGTTCTTTCCGCCATCTCGCCCAATTTGAGACTTGCTCTGGAGGGGTGTCAGGAGGATAGGCCCGAGCGCTGCCCTGTTGGAAAATTGTTTGTCCCGGACCAATGGAAAAAGAGTGTGATGTCTGAGATTCATTGTTCCGCATTGGCTGGGCATCCCGGAATTTTTGGTACAAGAGACTTGGTTAGTCGGTCCTTTTGGTGGCCTACCTTGTCTCGCGATGTCAGGGAATTTGTGCAGTCCTGCGGGACTTGCTCTCGCTCCAAGCCTTGCTCTCGCTCTAGTGGTTTGTTGATGCCATTGCCTGTGCCCAAGAGACCATGGACCCATATCTCTATGGATTTCATTTCCGATCTTCCTGTTTCTCAGAGAATGACCACCATCTGGGTAATTTGTGATAGGTTTTCCAAAATGATACATCTTGTGCCAACCTAAGTTGCCTTCCTCCTCTGAATTGGTGCCGTTGTTCCTTCAGCACGTGGTTCGTTTACACGGCATTCCTGAGAACATTGTGTCTGACAGAGGAGTCCAGTTTGTTTCCAGATTTTGGAGGACTTTTTGTTCTAAACTGGGTGTTCAATTGTCTTTCTCCTCGGCATTTCATCCTCAGACCAATGTCAAACTGAGAGAACAAACCAGACATTGGAGACTTATCTAAGATGCTTTGTGTCTGCTGATCAGGATGACTGGGTCTCTTTTTTGCCTTTGGCTGAGTTTGCTCTTAATAATAGGGCTAGCTCTGCCACTTTGATGTCTCCGTTTTTCTGTAATTCTGGGTTTCACCCTCGATTTTCTTCAGGACAGACGGAGGCTTCTGTCTGTCCAGGTGTTGACTCTGTTGTTGAGCGTATGCAGCAGATTTGGGACCAGGTAGTGGAGAGGTTGTCCCTCTCTCAGGAGAAGGCCCAGCGGTTTGCTAACCGGCATAGGACTGATGGTCCTCGGTTTAAAGTGGGGGACTTGGTCTGGTTGTCCTCAAAGAATATTCCTATGAGAGTAGCATCTCCTAAATTTAAGCCTAGGTTCATTGGACCTTATAAGATCATGGAGATTATTAATCCTGTTTCTTTTCGTTTGCTTCTTCCAGGGACATTTAAGATCCATAACGTGTTCCACAAGTCCTTGTTGAAGAGGTTTGTTGAGCCAGTGGTTCCTGCTGCTGTGCCTCCTGACCCTGTTTTGGTTGAGGGCAATCTGGAGTATGTGGTTGAGAAAATATTGGATTCTCGTTTTTCTAGACGAAGACTCCAGTATTTGGTTAAATGGAGAGGTTATGGTCAGGAAGACAATTCTTGGGTGTTTGCTTCGGACATCCATGCTAGGAGACTTATCCGTGCGTATCATAGAACTCATCCTGACCGACCTGGTTGCTCAAATGAGGGTTCGGTGACCCCTCCTCAAGGGGGGGTACTGTTGTGAATGGGTTTGAGATGAGTTCTGAGCAGAGGCTTCCTCTGGTGGTTACAAGCGGTGCTAGTGAGGATTGTGAGGACTGGGAATCAGGTGTTACTGATTGGTCTTATATAAGGGAGTAATTTTCCCATCAGGGTTGCCGGTGATCAATTGTTCTGGTCTGAATCCTTCTTTCCAGTTTCCCTTGTAGCCTGCTGTGTCGTGTCTGCATCTCCTGCTATCAGATAAGACAATTTCTTATTTTGTGTTTTTGTTATATTTTTGCATTTTGTCCTGCACTTCTGTGGGGGCCTTCTGGGTCCCCTCCGGGGGCTTTTGCCCTCTCAGTTTAGTCCAGCCACTGTGTTTTGTACTTTTGCTTTTTCCAGTTTTTTCAGTGGCTGCTGTTTTTGTTACACCAGAGAACTAATTTAGGTGGTAGAGGTCGTGTGATCTCAGGTGATTTTGAAATTAGTAGAGTTGGTGTTTTTCAGGGTTTTCTGGGATTGCAGTAAGTACCCTTCCTGTCCTTTTCTATTTAGATAGTTTGGGCCCCAGCGTTTGCTCATACTATTTTCTTTCTGTGTCAGTATTTCCTCTTGTCTAACCGCCATTACATGTTTGGGGGCTTTCTATTATCTTTGGGGTTCTGCTCCGGGGCAGATAGCTTTCCTATTTCTATCTTTAGGTGTAGTTAGTTTCTCAGGCTGTGACGAGGCGTCTAGGACCAACGTAGGAACCTCCACGGCTGCCTCTAGTTGCGGTGGTTAGTCAGGGTACTGCAATCCCATAGATTCCAACTGCTCTGGTGTATTTCCTTTTTTACCTGCACTCCTCAGCTACCGTAACATAACAGGAAACCCCATTTCCCTCAGCAGACAGTGCCTCAACATTCTCCAGGACCAGGCCAGAGCCTTCACCTTCACGCGACTCTTGCAGCGCCAGCATGGAACTTCAAGCTACCGCAGCCCGGGAAACATCAGACTGATAAGTTTACCTGTTTCATAGATGTTTATTGTTACTCAGTGTTCTACATTCAGTTTTACTCCCCTCCTTACTCATTTTCTCTCTGCATGGAGTATCCCCTGTAATAAACCATTTAACTCTTGCTCTGCCTCCTGCTCGTCACTACATCCTGCGTTCCTGCTGCCGAACACTGAAGTAAAAGTTAACCTGACTCCTCACTACACCTGACTCTTCTGTCTACCCTCTGCATTAACATCATGGGAAATGCAATCACCACAACACTTAGGGGACAGTAAAACAGTGGCGTTTAACCCTCACAGAGTGCCCCCTTAGTACAGTGCCATCGGAGCGCCAGATGCTGGGAACCGCCACCGACGATCTGACCCTTGCCCGGTGTACTGCAGGGTTCCGCTTTGCTCTCTGGTGTTGCAAGTGCTAAATGTTCCATAACACATATAATATTGGGCTGCTACAATTTGTTGATGAAAATCATTTCAGTTTAAAGAGGACCTGTCATCACGTCATAAATGTCCAGTTTTTGCTCTTGTTTTATTCCCGCTGCTCTTGAGTAATCCATTTTTTTCTTAAATTTGCCCAATGGTTACAGTGATACAGGGCTTTTTATTTAGCTATAATTGTTATGGTCTTTACCATGGAGGCATGGCTCACAAGGTCCTCTGGGGCGAGTCTTCAGGCTGCTCTGCATTATTGCCCAGTGAGCCACGACATTTTGATAAAAAGCATAAAAATTATAATTAAATAACGAGGCCGATATCTCTGGAGCAGTATGCTGGATTTGAAAACATCAAGAAGAAGAATAGTCAGGGGAGCAGTGGGGATAAACTAAGAGCAAAAACTGTTTACTTTTCACTTGGTGACAGGTTCTCTTTAAAAAGGGCCCTTTTGCCACCTAGGAGGACAACAGCATTATAGATGGAACATGACCGGGTATTACAGATTTATCGTTGGTGCCTAGACTTCCAAAAGTCATAACTTTTTATTCTTCCATCAACACTGCTGTACAAGGGCTTGTTTTTTCAGGACCAGTTGTAATTTTGTATGACCCCATTAAATCTTCTGTACAATGTAGTGAAAAATTAGAAAAATTTTAAAGTGTGATGAAATGGTGAATAAATTGGAATATCAACAATTTTAGTTTTTTGTTTAATTTCTTACATTTTTCATTGTGCAGCAAAAGATTTTGTTTTTTGTCAAAATTTTCTGACACTCAAAATTTTTACATTTTTTCATCCATGGATCTGTGATAGGGATTGTTTCTTGAGCGCTGAGCTAAATTTTTTAATGACATACTATTACATCCGGTAGAGATTAAAGGGTTATTCCTATCTCAGAAAGCAATTAGTAGGGTATGATATAATGATTTCTGGGGATGCGAACTTTATGACCCCAAGTGATTCTGATAATTAGTTTCACTATACTGTACACAACATAGCTTGCCAGCCAGCTCCGTTCAGCGTGGCTGAGAGTTCATGTGTTTTCAATAGTCAGAAGGGAGAGAAACAGAGGCATCAGACAGTAGCTCATCTTCCAATAAAAAAAAAACTTAATTGACATTTAAATTTCAACTGCCCCATCCATATCTCCCCCGATGTCACCTCGGGAAGAGGGTCAAAATTGGTGGATTTGGTTAAATATTATCTAATGTGTATTGGAACCTTTACGAAATGTGTAATTCTCAAAGATCTGTGGAGGTCTAAAAGGTTGGACCCTCAGTGTTCATTAGGGTGTATTACCATTTTAGCCATGTGCCATCACTTTGAAGATGGGAATACCTGTTTAGATTAAATCTCTCCTCTTCCTCTTCTTTGACAGCCCTTCCAATCAATTATTACTGTTGTAAAAGTGTCTTATACTCTTATACCTGTGACTGACAGTAATTCTAGAAACATTATTCCCTGTTGGGAGATGAAATAAAATCAGTTACTTACTACTTAAACTGCAAAGATAGCATGAAACTTCCTGACAAGTTTTATTATGAGTTTCTGCTCCAAAAGCTACGGAGAGACTATAAAGGGTTGTAAACCTGACATGAAATATTCTTTTCTGTCTCGGTGAGCAATCACTCTATGTTCCTGCCTAGTTTAGGTTGCCATTATTCTAATGTGAGGATTCACAAGTCTGAAGTTACATAGAGTTGAGCCCGAAGCTTGGACAATCCCTTTTAAAGATGCCAAGATCCAGAAGATGCCAAAAATGGCCAGTGGAGACCGTCCTGATGACCAGATAAAGAACACCAGACCAGACTGAGGGTATCATTGCAGATCAGGTGATGGCTGAGTGAGCGTAATATTTGGATTTTGTTTTATTTATTTTTATTATGTTTTGGGATCTGGGATTTCAGCAAATTAACTCATCACTATTAGCAACCTTCATACAACTTTATAATATACTAGCTGAAGAGCGCGGCGTTGCCCGGGCATAGTAACTAACTGTGGATAGTTATAACAAATTATAATTATTATATTGAACATAAAAACATTTGATCCCAAGAGAAATTGCACTAATTACAATAAAAAAGAAAAATTTTGCTTCAACAAAACAATGCTGGTGCATGCGCAATAGCATCTATTGGCAAGCAATGCTCTCAATCTGCACATGCGCAGCCCACTGTGTTCCGAGGACCAGTGTGGGAACGCGCAGAAGAAAAAGAAATTATCGCTGTTGAACATAGCAACGCTCTCGAACTGGTACACAACGGCGCCATTTTGCTGAAGCTATTTTTTTAACACAATATTAACCCCTTAACGACTGCCGATACGACTTTTAATAGTGGCAGTTAAGGGGTCTTATTCCTCCTGCACCTCATGCTCCTTCTTTTTACACAGCATTTTTCTGCAGCACAGCTTTTCCCTTTTATAGTCGCCTCCTCCGGCAGCACCTCACACTCCTCTTCCATATACAATTGGGAACACTTGATCCTTAGAGAAATTGTACTAATTGTAATAAAGCGTATCGTATACACAGCCTACTTCTTCTGCAGCACCACACAGCAACTTCCTGTTATGAGCACAGCGGTGTAATCCATGAGGCTCCTCCCATTCCCTTGATGTCATGCCTCACAGGAGCAACTCCATTCTAGACAAAACGGCGCTAGACGTGGCCTGTGCCTGCCGCGCACTGATAATCTGAAGGCGGCGGCCCTGATTGTAGCTCGCAGCAACTGGGACGTCACAGCCGGTGAGTTTTGCAGGGTGGCTTTCGAGGTGAATGTCTCCGCCCGTGTGTGGTAACAACGTGGGCCGTGTGGTTGGGGCTTGGCGTGTGGAGTGAGTGTGGCTATGTGGAGTGGGCGTGGCTTGATACATACACACACATACATACACTCAGCTTTATGTATATAGATGGTAGATAAAGCGCTGCACTTTTTTTCCAAGTAAGTAAATCTTAGCACATCCTATACTATATTAATCCTGGAAACACCGAATGAAATTTTCATGTCCTTGGATAAAACTCATGTCTTGTTAATGTGCAGCAAGCCACATTATCTGTTATCACTTGATCATGAGATTATTTCTATATTACGAGCACATGTCCTAGAAGAAAGATCACCATTTTCTTGTTCCAGCATCTATCAGCACACTGACACGAGAACTCAACCGAGGAAGATGCCACTACATCAGATTATTGACCCATTACGTCTGGGTCAATGTTAATTTAGATGTTAATTTACTGCACTGCTGCCTAAATCATCTACTGTTTTCATGCTAGAACAGTCATGAATTGATGCTGGTGTGATAGCTTTACTGGAAGATTCCATTCTGCAATTGCAGAAATATCAAAATATGTAACAAGGAAAAAAGTCCATACAAAGGCCAAAATATCTAAAACACATATACTGTACATATAACATGCAATTTATATAGCGAGGCCAAGTGGACAGAACTAAAATTAAAAGGACAGTCGGTAAATAAACTGTGAAAGATTGGGGGGAGGGGGAAGGGAAGACAAAAACCGACTAGAAAATGCCCAATAGATAAAATTGTAATCTATATTTGATATAATTAGAAATTGGTAACAATAGATAATTGAATATGATAAAAACAAAAACACAAGGACGCCAACATAAGTATAGTAGGGAATAATATATAAAAAGCCGATAATAAATACACATAAACAAAAAAGGAAGACTTGATTTGATGATATACGTGAAAAAATGGTACAAAAAACAGTGCACAAATAAAAATGTGCAATAGGAATCACTCAATAATAAAAAATAATAAACAGTGCTATTGCATCATGATTGCACAAGGGATTAGAAAATATTAATACAATTCATTAATTTATAAAGTGCAAAGTGCAAAAATATACGCTGCTCAAAAAAATAAAGGGAACACTCAAATAACACATCCTAGATCTAAATGAATAAAATATTTTCATTGAATACTTTGTTCTGTACAATGTTGAATGTGCTGTCAACATAATCACACAAAAATCATCAAAGGAAATCAGATTTTTGAACCAATGGAGGCCTGGGTTTGGAGAGACTCCCAAAATGAAAGTGGAAACAAGTCAAAATGAAAATCAAAACAAGACAAAATTAAAGTGGAAACAAGTCAAAATGATGCTCAATATTGTGTGTGGCCTCCATGTGCCTGTATGATCTCCCTACAATGCCTGGGCATTCTCCTGATGAAGCTGCTGATGGTCTCCTGAGGGATCTCCTCCCAGACCGGGACTAAAGCATCCATCAACTCCTGGACAGTCTGTGGTGCATCATGACGTTGGTGGATGGAGCGAGACATCATGCCCCAGATGTGCTCAATCAGATTCAGGTCTGGGAATGGGCAGGCCAGTCCATAGCTTCAATGACATCATCTTGCAAGAACTGCTGACACACTCCAGCCACATGAGGTCTGGCATTGTCCTGCATTAGGAGGAACCCAGTGCCAACCCCACCAGCATATGGTCTCATAAGGGTCTGAGGATCTCATCTCGGTACCTAATGGCAGTCAGGCTACCTCTGGCGAGCACATGGAGGGCTGTGTGGCCCTCCAAATAAATGCCACCCCACACCATTACTGACCCACTGCCAAACCGGTCATGCTGAAGGATGTTGCAGGCAGCAGATCGCTCTCCATGGTGTCTCCAGACTCTGTCATGTCTGTCACATGTGCTGAGTGTGAACCTGCTGCCTGCAACATCCTTCAGCATGACCGGTTGTGCTGAATCTTTACAATTATTTAACCCCAAAATTTCCTTACTTTGTTAATAAAGAGAAGAAAAAGAGAAGCGGCACAGGCAGATAGCGTTCCTGCGTGCCATGCCTTCAAGGCAATGACCGAAACTCCATATACAGACAAAAAATGAAGGCAGCACACCAGGTCAGGGTGAAAAAATGTGGCTATTTAATTGCCCAAAATGGCGACGTTTTGGGAGAAAGGCTCACAAATCTTATCCGAAACGTCACTATTTTGGGCAATTAAATAGCCACATTTTTTCACCCTGAACTGGTGTGCTGCCTTTGTTTTGAGGTGAAAATGTGATTTTATTTTTTTCACAGCTCTACGTTATACACTTCTGTGAAGCACCTGGGCATTCAAGGTGCTCAATACACATCTAGATAAGGTCCCAAAGGGGGTCTAGTTTCCAAAATGGTGTAATTTGTGGGGGGTTTCCACTGTTTAGACACATCAGGGCTCTTCAAACGCAACATGGCGTCCTCTAATTATTCCATCAAATTTTGCATTCAAAAAGTCAAATGGCGCTCCTTCCCTGCCGTCCGACCAAACAGTATTCCCCCACATAAGGGGTGTCAGCATGCTCTGGAGAAATTGCGCAACAAAATGTTTGGTCCATTTTCTCCTGTTACCCTTGAGAAAGAAAATATAAATAAATTAGGTCTAAGGGAAAATTTTTGTGAAAAAAATGTAAAATGTTTATTTTTTCTTCCACATTCCAAAATTCCTGTGAAGCACCTAAAGGATTAATAAACTTCTTCAATGTGGTTTTGAGTACCTTTAGGGGTGCAGTTTTTAGAATGCTGTCATGTTTGGGTATTTTCTGTCATATAGGCCCCTCACAGTCACTTCAAGTGTGAGGTGGTCCCTAAAAAATTGTTTTGCAAATTAAGACAAAAATTGCTGGTCAACTTTTAACCCTTTAACAGCCTAACAAAAAAAATATGTTTCTAAAATTCTGCTGATGTAAAGTAGACATGTGGGAAATGTTATTTATTAACTATTTTGTGTGATAAAAATTAAAAGTTTAAAAATTATGTCATGAAATTTTACCACTATCATAAAGTATAATATGTCACGAGAAAACACTCTCAGTATCACCAGGATCCGGTGAAGCGTTCCAGAGTTATGACCTCATAAAGTGACAGGGGTGACAATTGTAAAAATTGTCCTGGTCAGGAAGGTTAAAACAGGCTTTGGGGCGAAGGGGTTAACTGCATTTTTTTGTACTCTCTAATACATCTTGATGAAGGTTATGATTAATTTTAGAGTTCTAAAATTGAGATAATTACATATTATAGGTGGTTTTATAACTTGTGCCTGTCAGGCGCACTCGTCTGAACTCGGGAGTGCCAGAGGCGCACCTGATGGAGTGTTAATCAAGCTAAAGAGTCTTATGCTACGTGGTGAGACAACTCTGGCAGGCTGTGGCTTTTTAAGTGCCGTGTCAAGAGCACTTAACACCCAATTTGCAAATGAATGAAAGTTCTGATTACTGAGGAATACAGCAACATTGTCACGCTCAAAGATGGATAAGTCTGGCAGACGACACAGCATACAACTTTGACGGGATGGAAAAAGAGAGAGGAAGGCCCTAAAGGTAGGGAGCAAAGAATTGGACATCTCCTAACACCAACCTGTCCCCTAACGCCCTATGCAGGTCCTTACCCCGCCGCCATAATGTACCTAGATCCTGATAGTCTCCTCATTGTACCCTGGCTAGTGCACTGGCCATCAAGGGCGCTATTCTCACTATCCAGATGGTAAAACACAGGAGAAGAGACAAATGTTTCACCCCTGAGGGTTCAGTCGCCACAGAGGTATTGCACCTCATCCAGAGATGTGACACCCCACTCTCAGGTAAGGAGGGAGCAACACAGACTATAGCAGCCGGGTACACTGGACGTACCCTACGGGAGGATGGTCTCATCCCACGCTGGGTAGTAAAGAGTGTATGGGTGGGTGGAGCTAGTAAGAAGGATGGGAAAAAAAGCTTTAGGAAGCAAGACACAGAGTCTTGTCAAACAGTCTGGGAGGGGACATGGAGCTGAGAGCAGCTGTCCTCAGACAGAGGACGTGAGAAAGTGATAAGCAAGAAGGGAAGCTTCTGGAAGGAAGAAGGGGTCCTTGGGGCACGGATAGTGAGTGATCCATCCGTGGGGTCCAATCCAATTGTGGAGGGACCAGGTCGCAGAAGGGACTCGGCCCCTAGCCTAGTGGAGAACTTTATGACTCAGCTAGCAAGCCGACAGCTGTGATAACTTTAGGGTTCACAGCCAACAACCACATTCATCTTCTCCGGACAGGCAGCTATATAGAATCAAGGAAACGTAGAGAGAGAATGTTATCCGACAGGATTCGCAGCAGCCAATCTGGGACACTGTTTGTGGGGTGCTGGAAAGGAAGCAGGAGTGGGAATCAGCACAGTGAGACGGCCAGTGAAAGGAACACATATAGAAAGGAGTCCTGGAAAGGTGTATCCCAATCGGCCTGGGAGTTTGCTGAGCTCCTCACCTGGAGGGCACTGTACCAAGCAGGCTTCTGTGCCCACCAGAACTGTGAGTAAAGCCTTGGAAACTGCAACTAACTGTCTCCTCAAGTTCTTCATGCGACACACACTCCACTCTGCTACATCTCCCAGCACCATCATTACTTTCTACAACATCTTTCTGCCCTGAGACAACCAGCTTCACCTGTGGGAAGCTATTCCAACTCTGCTGCGTCACCATCAGTCTCAGAGGATCTACACCGCAGCGCTGGTCACCTCTGACCAGAAACCACAGGTGGCGTCACGACCACCTTACTACAAACTTTATCATCCCTGTAATTATTCTTTTATTGGAAGCCCAGGACCATGGACCGGGTCACTGCTGCTGTGACACATCCCTTTAAGACACTGGCCCGGTACCAAGTACCCCACTGCTCTGGCGGGCGATCCACAAACATGACACAGCAGCAAAGAAAACAGTACCCTGAATCTGAACTCCCACATCTGCAGCAAAACCATGGACATAGAACAACTCTATTACTGATGATTAGCTGATGAGTCATGTGACTATTTAAAGGAAGGTGGGAGTGGTTACAACCAACATCAGCTGACCATCCTAAGAAATGCTGCCAGCAAGAGACTGACATTAGCTCTTGCAGGATCAAAGGAAAAAACATTTACACTACAGCATAACCAGAAATGCCACGAATCCCATAATGAATCGTGACAGTACCCCCCTTTCAATGAGGGGCCTCTTGACTCTTAAAACTGGACTTCACCTGAAATTAAATATGGTAAAGACTCATCAACCCACCAGTATACAACTCTGTAGTCACCTGATCCTCAAGTTTATGGCAAACGCAGCCCGATGGTGATGGTAGTAACATAGGCTCCGGAGGTGCAACAAAACTCCAGAGCAGCGACCTGTGGAACACGTTATGAACATGCATCACTGGGGGTAACTCCAACTGGAAGGTCCTAGAGCTTAGAACAGCTTCAACCCTATACAGTCTGATCACCCTTGAGCTCCAAATCTAAATCTTCCACCTGATATTTTTAGTGAACACCTCATTCCCAAACAGGACTTGAATGTTTATTACCACACATACATTTTACACAAGATGGTACTTTCCTTGAGGGACAGACAACCGAGACGTCCCCCTTGTCACCAAACTCATACCCTCAGTATACTCAGATTGAACCACCACCCTCCCCTAAGGAAAGGAAAAAACAACATTTAAATAACAGCAGAACCTGAGCTGCCAAGAATTCCATAATGAATTGTGACAAACATATAGAAGATATAAAGATCTTAATTATTTACAGTGGGTACGGAAAGTTTTCAGACCCCTTTAAATTTTTCACTTTTTGTTTCATTGCAGCCATTTGGTAAATTCAAAAAAGTTCATTTTTTTCTCATTAATGTACACTCTGCACCCTATCTTGACTGAAAAAAACAGAAATGTGGAAATTTTTGTAAATTTATTAAAAAAATAAAACTGAAATATCACATGGTCATAAGTATTCAGACCCTTTGCTCAGTATTGAGTAGAAGCACCCTTTTGAACTTGTACAGCCATGAGTCTTCTTGGGAATGATGCAACAAGTTTTTCACACCTGGATTTGGGGATCCTCTGCCATTCTTCCTTGCAGATCCTCTCCAGTTCCGTCAGGTTTGATGGTGAGCGTTGGTCGACAGCCATTTTCAGGTCTCTCCAGAGATGCTCAATTGGGTTTAGGTCAGGGCTCTGGCTGGGCCAGTCAAGAATGGAAGGTGAACCTTTGGCCAAGTATGAGGTCCAGAGCACTCTGGAAGAGGTTTTCATCCAGGATATCTCTGTACTTGGCCGCATTCATGTTTCCTTCAATGGCAACCAGTCGTCCTGTCCCTACAGCTGAAAAACACCCCCATAGCATGATGCTGCCACCACCATGTTTCACTGTTGGGACTGTATTGGGCAGTTGATGAGCAGTGCCTGGTTTTCTCCACACATAGCGCTTAGAATTATCACCAAAAGTTTTATCTTCATCTCATCAGACCAGAGAATCTTATTTCTCATAGTCTGGGAGAACTTCATGTGTTTTTTAGCAAACTCTATGTGGGCTTTCATATGACTGGCATTGAGGAGAGGCTTCCGTCGGGCCACTCTGCCATAAAGGCACGATTGGTGGAGGGCTTCAGTGATAGTCAATTTTGTGGAACTTTCTCACATCTCCCTACTGCATATGTGGAGTTCAGCCACAGTGATCTTGGGGTTCTTCTTTACCTCTCTTACCAAGGCTCTTCTCCCATGATTGCTCAGTTTGGCTGGATGGCCAGGTCTAGGAAGACTTCTGGTGGTCCCAGATTATGGAGGCCTCTGTGCTCTTAGGAACCTTGAGTACTGCAGAAATTCTTTTGTAACCTTGGCCAGATGTGTTCCTTGCCACAATTCTGTCTCTGAGCTCCTTGGCCAGTTCCTTTGACCTCATGATTCTCATTTGGTCTGACATGCACTGTGAGGTCTTATATAGACAGGTGTGTGCCTTTACAAATCAACTTATTTCAGTTTAATTAAACACAGCTAAACTCCACTAAAGGAGTAGAACCATCTCAAGAAGGATCACAAGGAAATGGACAGAATGTGACTTAAATATGAGTGTCTGAGCAAAGAGTCTGAATACTTATGACCATGTGATATTTATTTTAGTTTTTCTTTTTTAATAAACTTGCAAAAATTTCTCCATTTCTGTTTTTTTCAGTCAAGATGGGGTGCAGAGTGTACATTATTGAGAAAAAAATGAACTTGTTTGAATTTGCCAAATGGCTGCAATGAAACAAAGATTGAAAAATTTAAAGGGGTCTGAATACTTTCTCGTACACACTGTACATCTCAAATACCTGCATGCATATATATTTAATGGTTGATCTTACAAATTCCCTTTAAAATACACAAAGGTGGTGGAGTTCGGGATACCTTATGTACTGTTCAGGTGTCAATTAAATTTGTCCTATCAGCGCGCAGGGTAGAAAATATCCCCATCTATTGTGCTGCCGTCGTAAGGGAAAACAGATTTGCATTATAAATGATCACGTTTAATACAAAAAATTTATAAATTAATCTTAAAGTAAAAAGATAAAAGAGCCAAGTATAGGTATTTAAATTGTGAAGTGCAGAAAATGTTGCCTTGTTATTTTAATTTTATGATACCATGTTATTCCTCTGATGGTCATACAATGTTATTCTCAATCCAACAAAATGTGGTTTCCATTAGTATTAACTTCTGCTAATAGAAACTCACAAGTTCAAATCATAGTGAAGTGCCCACCAGAGATTAATTAATCCAAGTGAGATGAAGAGACAGACTGTACTCTTTTTTTTAAACATACTTAACCTGATTTCCACAAAGGTTATAAATAGTCACAAAAGAAGCCAAAAATATGTCCTGCGAGTACATTTATTTTACAAAGAATAAATAAAGCAGGAGTGCCTGGCTTGACACTAACATCTATTATTGCGCTGAATTAATGTTTCCGGTGATTTCAAAGTTAAACACTTTTGGAAGCTCTTCAACAAAGCAGTAAAGAGTTGGACTTAGATTACATTCGCACATCCATTGTCCGCATCCTAGTGCTGTTTTTTTTTAAATGTACAGCACAAAGATTTATAGAGTTTCACTGAGCCATACACACATCTGGATCCTTGAGAGTCAGAGCATGTCCTAATTTGATCAGTATTATGGATCAGATTTAGCTATTTAAATCTAGAGAAACCTGTTAAAAATAGATGAAAAATGAAAGACATAGGGTCGATTCATCAAAGCTTGTATGTCAGAACTCTTTTCTTTGAAAGCTTTTGGCTATGTGCACACGTTAAGGATTATTTGCATTTTTTTTTGCGTTTTTTCGCGGGAAAAAACGCGTAAAAAGAGCATGAATTAAGCATCCTATCATTTAGAATGAATTTCGCAAGTTTTGTGCACATGGTGCGTTTTTTTCCGCGAAAAAAACGCATCTCGGAAAAATAACCAACATGTTCATTAATTTCACGGAATTCTAGCGTTTTTCACGCTATATTATTGACCTAGAAAGTTCAGGGAAAAATTGTGGTAAAAACGCGTAAAATCCGCGCAAAAAAACGCACCAAAAACGCGAAAAAAGTCCGGTTTTGCTCAGGAATATTCTGCAAACATTCCTGATGTGTGCACTTAGCCTTCAGGTTTAAGGGGTAATGTTTCTCCTTGTGGAAAGAGACATACCAGCACTGACATGCCAATGTAAGGAGGCTTATTCGCCATTCAATGCTCCTCTGGGAAATTAAATATGCAAATGTCCTCTTCAGAGAGGAAGAGGACTTGAACTCTAGTGCCACCTGTTGGAAGCAGTGATCCTACAAGTCACTACGGATCCTTTAATGAGCCTTGCACTATGATTTAGCATAAAAGCCAAATCAGAATCTCATCTTGCAGAAAAAAAAGTGTTTTGGGGTATATTCCCTCATCAGTGCAAAATATGCCAGGGCCGGTATATCACTTTCCAAAAGGAAAAATAGACCTCAGTCCAGAGCCTCTCACCTAGCCAAATCAGATATCATACAATTGTCCAACAGTAATCTGCAAGCATTGATGGATTCCATTATACTTGATATCTTTTCTCCATAGCCACAATATCTTGGTGAAATCTCTCACCGCGCATGTTGCTCACTTCTACGTAGTTTGACGGAAAAAAAGTGTAAAAAAATGGAGGATCACATACGTACAGAGACATGCTGAACATACATACACAGATCACATACAGAGACATGCTGTTTACACAGAGCACATACATTTTATATACAGCGGGTTTGGAAAGTATTCAGACCCCTTTAAATTTTTCATTCTTTGTTTCATTACAGCCATTTGGTAAATTCAAAAAAGTTCACTTTTTTCTCATTAATGTACACTCTGCACCCAATCTTGACTGAAAAAAACAGAAATGTAGACATTTTTGCAAATTTATTAAAAAAATTATTAAAAAAAAGAAGAACGCTGGGCTTGATAAAAAAAAAAGTATGATGGCATCAGACTCACCTGATTCATAGGAACCCTCTGTTGTGTGTTGTGCACCTCTGCGCCTGGTCACAAATTTTACAGATTTCTAGCATAAGGTAAACTACTGCTTGTCATGAATTAGAAGAACTCTTCCCATTTTAGTAGAGATGGACAAAACAGGTATGAAAACAGGGAGCCAGGAAGCTTGAATAGAGGATCCAAGGCAGGACTAACCTGGGGGAAGGGACGCCCCACAGGTCTAGTCCATTAAATAGTAATTAACCTAAGAGACACTGCAGATAAAGAGTACTTTTTAAAAAGAATAGAAAACAATCTTTGTATAAACAATAAAAGGCTTTATTAAAGCACAGTAATCTCCATAATACTATAGAGGCAGCATATAAAATTTATGGACCAGATTGATTCCCTTTAAATAAGTAATATACCACATAATGAAAAAAAAGTAACAGAAATAAAAAAGTAGAACGCAGATGATGAATGCACATAGCTGTACTAACAAAAAAGGAAAGCGAACAAGAAAACTGATGAGAGGTCGGAATGACCCATTCTAGCATTACACAAGACAGATGCCAATCAAAACAACCCCAAAGAAAAATGACGGATTCTGATTGAATATTACTTTTGCCAAAGCTAACTTGCAAGATTTCAGGCATGCAAAATTAGGTGTTGGGAATGTTATATAGAGATTGTCATTAAATCCCAAATTCTCTGGCTATTTTTCAGCAGATAAAGCCCAGACAAACAATTTTTGACAGGGTTTTTCTATTGCATATAAAGTACTGAATATTTTTTGTGCCTGCAGGAGGAGAAATCCGTGATTTCTATTATAAAAATACAACTGTATGATAATCAGAAACATTTTTGTCTGAATTTATATTCTCTGTTAGAAAGGCGCCTCTGTTTCTATTTGAACAAAAATGAATTCCTGCAACATATCTTAGAAATTACAATGTTCTACAGCTACATTGGTTCAGAGACGAAAACAGTTGAACTTAGCTAATTTTGTGATCCTGAAAACGAATATGTTGCTTAAATTTTCTGATTGGCTTTAATGTTTTTAATATCCAGAGGAGGTTGTAAATACTTATGACACCTTTCTTGCTGGCTTATAGAAAACTTATGTCTTTGTTATTTCATCATCATTATTGCATTGTTAGTAGCAGTTAGTTAGTCAGTCTTCTATCAGTCAAAAAACGCCAGCTCAGCTACGATGATGTAATCCTAATTACAGTTGCATCACCTATTTTTATAAATTACTAAATTATAAATATTTTCTGTGTAAGTTATACAGTTTTAGGATTTCTTAGCTTAGTTTCTTAGCATATTGACATGTTTCTATATCTTTTTTCTGATATGGCTCATTCTTGAATTAACAAAGGAGGTAGTCTTTGGTACACATGCGGAGAAGTCACTTTTGAGTCAAAAAGGTAAATCTTGACTTCCATGATAAGGAAAGCCTACAACCAGTTTTTTGGCTGCAGAATAAGAGATAAGGATTAGAGATGGACGGACACCTGGATATTCGGATCCGGCAGGTTTGGCTGAACAGTTGCAAAAAGTTCGGGTTCGGGTACCATTCACTTGAATGGGGGGTCCGAACATCCAGTGTTTGCTGCTCTGTAAAGTGCATGACAGTGTGGCAAACACCGCTTCTAACCGGCAGGGAAATTATCCCCGCCGGTAAGAGAGCCGCGGTTCCCACGTTGTCAAAAGACAGCGTGAACGCTCAGCTGTGATCAGAGATATAAAGCTTCCCTCTAGTCACTGGTGTCAGCTGATGGGACAACAGCTCCCATCATCCGACATGTGTTAGCGCTAATTACAGTGAGAGCAGGAGCAGCGGGCAGGAGTATTCACTGGCTGCTCCTGCGCTGCAAATAAATAATAATAATAAAAAAAAAAAAAAAAACGGTGTGGGTTCCCCTTGTTTTTGCTAACCAGCCAGACAAAACTCACAGCTTGGGGCTGCAGCCCTCAGCTGTCAGCTTCAGAAAGACTAATTATCAAGAATAGAGGGGTCCCCACGCTGTTTTCTTAACTATTTAAATAAATAATTTAAAAAAACGGCATTGGGTCCTCCCCATTTTTGACAATCAGCCTTGCTAAAGCAGACAGGTAGGTTCTGGTATTCTCAGGCTGGTAAGGGGCCATGGATATTGGCCTCCCAGCCTAAAAATAGCAGCCTACAGCTGCCCAGAAAAGGCACATCTATTAGATGCGCCAATTCTGGTGCTTTGCTCGGCTCTTCCCACTTGCCCTGTAGTGGTGGCAAGTGGAATTCATATATGTGGGGTTTATGTCACCTTTGTATTGTCAGGTGACATCAAGCCCATGGCTTAGTAATGGAGAGGCGTCTAAAAGACACCCATCAATTACTAATCCTATAGTTGTATGGTAAATAAATACACAGCAAGAATAAAGTTCTTTATTTAAAATAAGACTAAACACAGTTTTCCATTTTTATTTAAATGCCTAATTCCAGTGAAGCCCTCGTTCTTCTGTAACAAAAGTAAAATAAAAAAACAACAATATGCCATACCTGTCTGTTGTTCTGTCCCACGCCATAATCCATGTCTGGGGGATAAACAGTTTTCAATCTGGATGGTGCCAGGATGCGTCCGTCCAGGCTGAAAACCACTGGTGACTGAATTGCTGCAAGCGCAGCCTCAGGGACCGGTGGTGATGTCATAGAGGTTACGTCCGGTCCCTCACGGTGCTAGCAGGGATTTCACTAAGGTCATGACAGTTCAACCCAGCTCTCACGGTGCTAGTGGGGATGTCACTGAGGTCACAGCAGTTCATCCCGGCTGGGAACGGAGCCTCAGTGTTTGGATGTAACTTCTATGATGTCACCACTGTTCTCTGAGGCCGCTCTCGCAGCAGTTCAGTCACCAGTGGTTTTCAGCCTGGACGGATGCATCTTGGCACCGTCCAGGTTGAAAACTGCTTATCCCCCAGACATGGATTATGGCGTGGGACAGAACGATGGACAGGTATGGTATATTGGTATATTTATTTAAATAATTAAAAAAACAGCATGGGGACCCTCTATTCTTGATAACTAGCCTTGCTGAAGCTGACCGCTGAGGGTTGCAGTCCCCAGCTGTGAGTTTTGTCTGGCTGGTTAAGGGAACCCACGACGTTTTTTTTTTATGAATTACCGTATTTTGCAGATTATTAGAAGCTCCGGATTATAAGACGCACCCCAAATTTTGAGGAGAAATATATGAAAAAAACTTTTTTTAATAAAATGGTAGTACTTCTTATAATGCATGCGTCTTATTGCTTACCGGGGGTGGTGACTGCGGTGAAGCAGTGTCCCAAGGTTGCTGCTGGATGAGACAGGAGTG